>CM052540.1:29264708-29326807 GCA_028533065.1 Trachops cirrhosus | reverse complement strand
GACAGTCTGATGGGAACTCCTTTGTAGGTGACTGTCTCCTTATCTCTTGCTGCTTCTAGGATTCTCTCCTTCATTTTACCTTGGCTAATGTAATGATGATGTGCCTTGGTGTGTTCCTCCTTGGGTCCAACTTCTTTGGGATTCTCTGAGCTTCCTGAACTTCCTGGAATTCTGTTTCCTTTGCCAGATTGGGGAAGTTCTCCTTTATTATTTGTTCAAATATCTTTTCCACTTGTTCTTTCTCTTCTTCTTCTGGTACCCTTATAATTCAGATGTTGGAACATTTAAAGATGTCCCGGAGGTTCCTAAGCCTCTCTCATTTTTTTGAATTCTTACTTCTTCATTCTTTTTTGGTTGTATGTTTTTTTCTTCCTTCTGCTCCACTCCCTTGATGTGAGACCCATCTTTCATTCCATCACTATTGGTTCCCTGTGCATTTTTCTTCATTTCATTTATTGTAGCCTGCATTTTTTCATCTAATTTGCGACCAAAATCAACCAGTTCTGTGAGAATCCTGATCACCAGTGCTTTGAACTGTACATCTGATAGGTTGGCTATCTCTTGGTCGCTTAAAAGGATGGCTTCTGGGGCTTTCAATTGTTCTTCTGTTTGAGCCATCTCTCTCTCTTTTTTTTTTTCTGGTCTGGTCGTACCTGTTACGTATGAGGGGTGGAGCCTTAGGTGTTCACCAGGGCGGGGCGCCCCAGTAGCTGGGTTGTGATGCTGTATGTGGGGCAGGGTCCGAGAAGGAACAATGGCGCTGGCACTGCTCTCCAAGAGACCTCAGTCCCTTTAGCTGCTCCTCCCAAGCAAACTGGGCCCCTCTGGTGCCAATTCCTGTGTGGGTGGGCCTGTGCACCCCATGGGACTTTCTTTTTCAATCAGTGCCCCAAGGCTCTATTTCCCAGTGCTGGGATCCTGGGTTGCATGCAGTGCCTTGCTTCACAATTGCTGCCTTGCTGGGTCTGCCGGTTGCCACCCCTCCACCGGGGTCTGCCAGCCACTGCTTGCATGCCCAGGGCCTGCCCCCTGTGGTCTTGTTGCCCTGTTGCCTTGTGCACCCCAGTTACCTTACACGTCTGGTCCCAACGCTCTCTGCTCTCTGCTGCGTCACCCACACCTGACTGCCTGACTCTGCCCCTCCTACTGGTCTGGATGAACGTGTCTATTTTAACTCCTTGGGTGCCCGACTTCTATATGGTTCAATTTTCTGTCAGTTCTGGTTGTTACTCTCTTTCTAAATTGTTGTTTCTACTTGGCTGTGCAAGGAGGCACAGTGTGTCTACCTATGCCTCCATCTTGGCTGGAAGTTCCATGTAAATTTTAAAATCAACTTGTCAGTTTGCTTTAAAAAAATCCTGTGCAGATTTTGAGTGATTTTCACGATAGGTACAATATATTCACTTGGAAAAAAAATTTCCAGTGGAAAATAAATCATTTTCACTATGATTCCTTGCATTTTGCTATAATGCAGGCTAATAAACACTACCATAAATTCATATACTTAGCCTTAGTTTAAAAAAGTTTTTTTTGCTTATGTCTTAGGTAAGTTAAAGGAATAAACAACATATATCAAGGGAGATAAACTTTAGGTTGAAGATCTTAGAGTATATGTGCAAGACTTTGTATCTACTTATCTAAGGGTTGAAAGGGCAAAGATAATATTAAGCTAGATGTGTGGCTTTATGATTTTTCCCCTTAGTTTTTCAAAAAATGTTATACAAAATTAAAACAGTACAAAAGATTGTATGTCATTCATTCGTCACTTCAGAAATTTCAGTCTCAACAGTTATAGTTAATTGATAGTAAAAGTTGTAATTTTGCAAAACTGAATCAATGGAATATCCTCTTTAGTCTATTATTGACAGTTTATATCAGGAACATATGTACTTAGTAATTTTTTATTTTGACAATTTGTGTGTAAATTGGTCACTGGCTAGTATGCTGTTTTTTTTTCCCCCCAGAACATGCAGATTTCAGAAATGTTTAATTTTTCTCTAGAAAGTTAATTTCTCCCCCTTTCTGCGTTCTTTTTTGAGACTTTGGGATTGAAAAGTTTGAAGACTGTATCAGTTCTATCACCTTTTAGTCTTCTGAGTTATTTTTTTATAGCCTAAATTTTCTTGTAATGATGTGTTCATATTCCTTCAAGACCTCATGAGTTTAAGAAATATTTCTTTGTTTTTCAGGTTCTAAATGGCTTCTAAGAAGTTGGGTGCAGATTTTCATGGTAAGTAGACTTATGCTTTAAGTTTTGATTTGATCAGAGAGTTTGAAATCACTAAAGTGCTTAACATGTTTTTAATTTAAATGAGCAGCTTGAGAACAATAAAATTGTATAACGGTAGCATACA
The DNA here is from genome assembly GCA_028533065.1 of Trachops cirrhosus. Lineage (NCBI taxonomy): Eukaryota > Metazoa > Chordata > Mammalia > Chiroptera > Phyllostomidae > Trachops > Trachops cirrhosus. The sequence goes on along the minus strand of CM052540.1, from coordinate 29,324,453 downwards.
CATTCTGTAGGACTTCAGATAACTAATATGTTCTATATACATATATATTTACTGTGGTATTTATTTCCATTACAATGTATATTCAGTATTATTCTGTATTAATTTTCAATGTACAGCATAGTGGTTAGACAATCATATACTTTACAAAGTGGTCCTCCTGATATTTCTCATACCCACCTGACCCCATACAGAGTTATTGACTCTGTACATACAATATTATTGACTATATTCCTGATGCTATAATTTACATCCATGTGAGTGTTCTGTAGCTACCAGTTTGTACTTACTAATCCCTTCACCTTTTTTACCCAGCCCTCCATTCCCCCTTCCCTCTGGCAACCATCAACTGTTTTTTGTATCTATGAGTCTGTTTCAATAGATCGCTTTAACAATTAAGTAGTTCTTCAAATGGATAGTAATAGTCTCTCTATGGTTATTTTACTTGATAACCAGGGATGGTCAGGGAGGCTGCCTATTTTCGTTGTTTTGGCAGTATTTTGAAGTAGTTATCATTCCTTGGCCATAGCTCTTCTCTATCTCATGTGAAAAATTGTAAACTTCTGATTAACACTTCATAATATTTTGTTTTAGTTGCCCCTACCAAGGAAGTAATATGCTACAAATAAACCATGATCAGTAGGTCAACATATTGTAAAGGTATCAGTAGTAGTAATGACAATTTTTCATTAGAGACTAATAGTTTACCATCTTGTTCTAAAATACGACTTTTGAAAACTTTATTGTCTGCATTTGGGAGGAATGGAAATACCGAATAAGTTACAATTAGAGACCTCTTTTCATATAGTAGAAGAAAAGGATTAAACACCAGAAATATCCAGACAATGCTATTGTTTTTAAAGGGGTTTTAAAACTGATCTTTCATTTTAAAAATCATGCCATTGTAAGAATGAGTTGCTAGGCAGCTTGGCAGTACGTGGTGGTCTGCTTTTCTGACCTACGAGGTTGCTTGATAGTGTCAGCTGAGTCAGGGTAATACAACAGTCATTGTGGCGTTAACTTGCTTACATACTTTATATAACAGCTTTAATATTTTGAATTGCCATTGTACATATACTTAACATTCACTACATGCGTATCTTTTGTTAAATCCCTTCGAAGTTGTCATTCAGACTCTGAAATTTGCATTTTGTGTAACAGGTCAGGCATCTGGTATGCCAGGTAAGTTATCCTGTTGTTTAAGGATTATTACAGGACTCTTTCCAAATATGGTAATGTGCTGCATAATGATATTTTGGTAAACAGCAGACCAAATATAGGATGGTGGTCCCATAAAAGTATAATGGGGCTGAAAAAGTCCTATCACCTGGTGATGTGACAGCGGTTAGAACGTCATAGCACAGCAGTGCATTGCTCATGTGTGTGGTGTTGCTGGTATAAACAAGCCTACTGCACTGCTACATTATAAAATTGTAACACGTACCATTATGTCCAGTACATAGAATTTGATAATGATAGTAAACAGGTGTTACTGGTTTATGTATTTACTATACTATACTTTTTATTGTTATTTTAGACTATACTCTTTCTATCTATATTTTTTAAAAAGTTTTCTGTAAAACAGTGTGCCCTGTTATGTCAGGAGCAGCCTCAGACATCATATATTTACTGCATGCCTAGATCGCATCATTTTCTCTTGTGTGTGATTTGATCTTGTGCTGTTTTCTTCATCATGGCTGCTAAGTTGCCAGTAAGCAGCCATATTGAATGAATGATCTGGAAATGAAATTAAGAATGATCAAGGACTTCAAAGGTGCAAAAATCAGTGATGGTTATTGCTTGCCAGTCACACATGTCTTATTCCACCATAGCTATGATCTTGAAGAACAAGAACAAAGTGACAGAAGCTGTTAAAGTATCTGCTTTATGGAAGGCGATAATACTAATAAAAATCTGAGAAGGACCTATATCAGAAATGGAGAAACTTCTGATGACCTGGATTGAAGACCAGGTATATAAGCATATCTATCCCTCTCAGCACTGTGATGATCATGGCCAAAACAAGAAGTTTGTGATGTTGAAAGAAAAGGCTGGATCTGACTACAGTGCTGAATATACTGCTAGCTCTGGGTGGTTTAAATGATTTAAGAGTTGTTACTCATTACATAACGAAAAGGGGACTGGTAAGTCTTAAGAGTGCTGATGTGAAGGCAGCTGAAGAATTTTTGGAAACTCTAGATGTGCTGATTGTGGAGGAAAATTACTTGCCAGAACAAATATTCAGCATGGATGAAACCTCCATATTCCGGAAACAGATTCTGAAAGGACCTTCATCTATTAAGGAGGCCAAGTCCATGCCAGGTTTCAAGGCTTCTAAGGACAGGACAGCAGTCTTGCTTGGGGGCAATGTTGCAGGCTACAAATTGATACTCTTTGTGACCTGGCACAGTGAGAATGCCAGGACTTTCAAGCGTATTATCAGTAAGCACATGCTGCCAGTATACTACAGGAACAGTAAGAAGTCATGGATGACCAAGCTCCTCTTCCAAGATGCTCTCCTGAATTGCTGTGCCCATGAAACAGAGATGTACTATTTGGAAAATAACATACCTTTTAAGATTTTGCATATTGTTGGTAATGCTTTTGGACATTCTCCTTTTATTGGTGATCTTTATCCCAAAATCAAAGTGGTGGTTCTCCCTCCAAATTCCACTCTGATCCAATCAATGGGTAAAGGAGTTAAAGCAGCTTTTAAAGCCTCCCACCTGAGGAGGACCTTTGTCCAGGCTACTGCTGAAACTGAGGAAGACACTGATGCAATTCTGGGAGGATTACAACATCTTTGACTGCATCAAGAACCTTGCTTGAGCTTGGGGTGGTGTCACCAACAAGTGTGTGAATGACATGTGGAAGAGGACACTCAAGAGGTTCATCTATGACTTCAGACTATTTGGCAAGCATGAGGAAGTTGCAGAAATCAACAAGGCTGTGGTTGAGATGGCAAACAAGTTTTAACCTGGGTGTGGATGAAGGTGACATTGAGGAGCTCCTAGATGACATTGAGGAGGTCCTAGAGGTGATTCCTGAGGAATTGACTAAGGAGGAATTGTTAGAACTGGAACAGGAACACATAGCTGAAGAAGAGGCAAGAGAGAAACTGCAGGAGAAGAAATAGAAGAACCCCCAAGAAAATTCACAATGGAGAGTTTAGCAAAAGGTTTTGCACCTGGCCAGCATGGCTCAGTTGGGTGGAGTGTCATTCCATAGACCAAAAGGTTGCAGGTTTGATTCTCAGGTTGCAGGTTTTAATCCCCTGTCAGGGCATGTATGAAAAGACAACCAATTGATGTTTCTCCTTGCTGCAGTCTATTGAAAGTCAGCCTAGGGGGTGCAGCTGGATAGGGGGCCGTCCCCTCACCCACCACACGTTTGTGGGGAACCTGGTGCTAAACCAATTGATGTTTCTATTGCTCCCTTTCTCTAAAAGCAATGAAAAAATGTCCTCAGTTGAGGTTTTTAAAAAAGCAGCTTTTACAATCCTTTATAAGCTTCTAAAAAGTTGTGAACATAGACTCCAGCACTGCAAGGTTTTCATTAATAGGAGTGTTTATGGTGCATTATCTGCTTAGGATCAAATCTGTGATGGAAAAAAGAATCAAACCAAACAAACCCACATGGACATATTTCTGAGAAGAGTGACACTCCTCAAGCAGAGCCTGAGCCAGGTCCTTCAGGAGGTGTTCCAGAAGTCAGCATTGTTTCCATAGGAGATGACAGCTCCATGGGTGTTACTGCCCTTGAAGGCCTTCTAGTGGGACAAGATGTGGAGGTGGAAGACAGTAACATTGATGATTCCTGACCCTGTGTAGGCCTCGGCTATTGTGTGTTTGTGTCTTAGTTTTTAACAAAAGAGTTTAAAAAGTAAACAGTTTATCATTGAAGAAAGAATACATTTTATGTAAGTGCAGCCTAAGTGTACCCTGTTTATAAATTCTACGGTAATGTACTAGGCCTTTACCTTGACTCACTGCTCACTTACTGACTCACCCAGAGCAACTTCCAGTCCCACAAACTCCATTCATGGTAAGTGCCCTATACAGGTATATCATTTCTATCTTTTATACCATATTTTTATTGTACGTTGTCTATATCTAGAAACTTACCATTGTGCTCCCTCCTGCTGCCTACAGTATTTAGTGCAGTAACAGGCTTGCAGTCTAGGAGCAGTCAGGCTGTACCATGGAGCCTGTGTGTGTAGTGGGCTAGGTTTGTGTGAGAACATCTATGATCGTGCAGTGATGAAATCATCTACTGGTGCATTTCTCAGAATGTGTCCCTGTTATTAAGCTACCCATGATTGTGTTCAAATGATAGTAAAAGGTAGATTTGAAGTTGCCTCTGGATCCCTTTTCCAGGGGAAAAGAGAAGACAGCCAAGAACACAGGAAAGGAGAGAAAATAGCAAAAATGAAAAATTTAAACTTAGAATCATATTTCAAGAGAAAAGCTTTCTATCTTGAACCTTAGGGAACTGTTTTTGATTGATTGAAGTGAAAATAAATTGTTCCCCAGGTTATGTGTTTCAGTTAACCAATTTAGAGAGATTATAATTCTGAAGTTATCTGATCAGTAAAGGCTTTTTTACAACTTTCTCTATCTCCTAACCAAAATTTTTTTGTTGGATGAATTGTTCTACCTGAGTAAAAGTGGAGAAAAGATTTTCCCTTTCTTTAATTTAATTTGCTGAGCTCCTATTTGAGTTTCAGTGGTTTCCATTGGGATTTTATATTAAGAATCTTATTTTTAGGTATCATGTAGTTTAAGAAATAGAAACTAAAGGTAAGAGGTGGAGAATAATTAAAAGGCAATCTTGTTGGCATCTGAGTGCAGGGAATCAAGTTCAGCCTGGCTTTATAGGGCTGAAATTAGAAAGCCAGGAAATTAAGGCTACTACTCCTTCTGTCACTTAGGATGCTAAAAGGACTTTTCTCACCACTTTGTGGATGTGCTCCGTTTTAATACTTCTGTTATATAGACTTGCTTTTTGGCCTACTTGTGTAGAGTACATGGAGCCAAAAATGGGCACCCCAGTCTTGGTGCTTCTTCCCACTGGATCTTTCAGCTTAAGTGGCTAACATCATATAGCTAGAGTTGTCTCTTTTGGTCAAGGGAATATCTGATCAAAATTTAAAGTACTCCCTTAAATTAGATATTCTCTGACTGGTCCATTGTGGGTTAGAGAAAGAGGGAGAGTGTGTGTTTGTGTGTAAGTCTTCCAGGGCACTTGGGGTACGGACAAGGAAGTAACTCCTCTCATGAAAATGCTCTTTTTCTTTTTATGTATTTGGGATGATTAGATCTTGTGCTCTTCTGTCTTATGCCTCTATTTGATTGACCTTTAAGTTTATTTTTTCCAGCTGAGGTTGAACTTCTTCCACTGTAATTAATAACCATATATTCCTAAATAACAGAATGAGAAATCCGAACAGTTACTTTTTAAAGACCTTTAAATATATTGTCTTTATGTTCATTACAAACCCTTGATGTAGTTTAAATCAGGCCTCTCTTGGATCCTGGTTCTTTAAGATGTCAGTCCTCTTTAGTTTTTAACTCGTTAGCCACTTATTTCATCTAAGAAAACAAGTTATTTCCCAGAAGTGGCTTTTAAAGGATTCTAAAAAACATATCTCTTTTTTAAAAAATATTTCAACAGATAAATTAGTATTTTAATGTCTGAAAAAATGCCATGAGATTTTAATCGAGGAAAACATGTGTATAACCCAACTTAATGAAGGTAAACTCCCTCCTTTGAAAGGCCAAGCTGTCCTATTTATGACTATTTAGCTAACTTCTAGAGAGGTGCATATTGTTCTTGGTTTAATTTCTACTAAGATATTGAAATACTTTTTCTGCTGACTGATAGAAAAGGGTTTTTCATATTATAGAAAATGTTTTAAATGTTGATCTGTTGATGCTTTAAAGAGTTATGAAGAGAAGTTGGCAATCATTAAATCATTGTTCTCCTGTATGTAATATGCTGTTGCTCTTCTTTCAAGATTTTCTCTGTATTTTTTGTTTTCAGCATTTGACTGTGTTGTGCCTTGGTGTGGTTTTCTATGTATTTATCCTGTTTGGAGCTAGCTAAACTTCTGGAATCTGTGGGCTAATGTCTTTTTAAATCACCCTTGGAAAATTTGCAGCCACTATCTCTTACCACATTTCTTCTGGCCCATTGTCTCTCTCTTACCCTCTTGAAACTCCAATTATTACATGTGCATTAGGTTGTTTGATAATGTTCCAGAGATCTCTTAAGGCTCTGTTTCATTTTATCCCCACTTCTTTCTTTGTGTTTCCATTCAGTTAATTTTTTTTAACTTCAAGTTCTCTGATGTTTTCGTTTGCTGAGTATTATCTTTGGATTAGTGCATAGCCTGGCTTATGATCTATCAACATTTTCTTCTCTAATATTGCATTTTCCATTTCTAACATTTCCAGTTGTCTCTTTATATTTCCATCCCTGTTGAAATTCCCTGTCTTCTCACTCATGTTCACCTTTTCCATTAGATCCTTTAACATACTTATTATAGTTATTTTTAAACTAATTATTTAAATTTCTTAGCCATCCCTGTATTAGGGTCTGAAGACTGGTCCCCCTTTTGATGGAACACATTTTCTTGTGTGTGTATCTTTATTTTTTAATTCAGTGTAATTTAATTACATTGAATATTAAAAAGCTCATTTTGCAGGTTATCTGGCTTGTTTTTGTTACTAGGGTAGAAACATTTTCTTCCTACTTCACATTCTATAACAGATCTTTGTGTAATTTTTTGCATGTGTCTGTGTGTCTGTCTACCTACCTATCTGTCTAATTTTGCAAGCGCCTGGTTTAGGCTTTAAGGTAGTGATATCCAATTATGGAATTGCAGGTTTTCACATAATTTTAACTTTGATCTGTTCAGTTCTGTTCATTTTCAAAAACCTGTTTGGATACATTTGAATTAACAGTAAAACCTGAATTAAGCAAATTATTTTGCTACCTTCTGTTAGAAATTTCTCTCCTACCTGGAATTGCACCTTTTTTTCAGAAAAACAAGTAGTTTACAAGATCATAAGCATATTAGCAGTCTAGGAAGACAGAGAACAGAATGAAGCCTTCCCAGAACTTATGATGAGTCATTACACATGCAGCCCAGTCTCTTTTGATGGCATAATGCAAAGTGATGTGCAGAACCTGACCTCAAACTGCCACAGCCACAGGTCATCAGAGATACGCTTTTTTTTTCTAAATAGAACTTAGGAAAATGAGCCCAGACATTTTAGAAAGATTTTCAGTAACAAAGACTGAAACTTAAAGTATTTGGGGTGAACCAGGAAATTGTTAGTCACAATGCTTATTATCTGTCCATGTGTGGAGTTTTTATTAAATCCACTTAAAACAAAATATATTGAGAAATAAGATAAACTGATATATTTAAACAGATACTCTGATATATTGAATAAAAATGAATAGTTCCTAAGGCATGATTATATTTGCAAAAAAATTCTTTTTAATGATCATAGCATTGTGATTAATTGTACTTAAAGTAGTCTTTGTCCATTATTCAAAAGGTTCCTTTTTTCCATTGTTCATATCCATGGATCATGTGTGTAAGTTTTTTGGCTACTCCATTTCTTATACTGTACTTTATATCCCCATGACTATTCTGTGACTCCCTATTTATACTTCTTAATACCCTCACCTCTTCACCCATTCCCCCCATTCCCCCCTACCATTGGGCAACCATTAAAATGCTCTCTGTGTCTATGATTCTGTCTCTGTTCTTCTTGTTTGCTCATTTGTTTTTTAGAATCAATTGTTGATAGATGTATATTTATTGCCATTTTATTGTTCATAGTTTCGATCTTCTTTTTGTTAAATCAGTCCCTTTAACATTTTATATAATAATGGTTTGGTGATGATGAACTCTGTTACATTTTTCTTGTCTGGGAAGCTCTTTATCTGCCTTTTGATTCTAAATGATAGCTTTGCTGGGTAGAGCAATCTTGGCTATTGGTCCCTGCTTTTCATAGCTTTGAATATAAATTGCCAGTCCCTTCTAGCCTGCAAAGTTTCTTTTGAGAAATCATCTGACAGTCTTATGGGAACTCGCCTCTAAGCAACTAACTGCTTTTTTCTTGCTGCCTTTAAGATTCTTTATCATTAACTTTTAGCATTTTAATTATGATGTGTCTTGGAGTGCCTTTTTGCATTCATCTTGTTTGGATATCTCTGTGCTTCCTGGACTTGCATGTCTAGTTCCTTCACCTAATTAGGGGAGTTTTTCTTCATTATTGTTTCAAATAGAGTTTCGATTCCTTTGTTTTTCTTCTCCTTCTGGCAGTCCTATGATGCGAACATTGGAACACTTAAAGTCCCATATGCTGCTTACACTGTCCTAGTTTGGGGGGATTTTTCTTCTTCTTGTTCTTGATTGGTTGGTTTTGCTTCCTTGTGTTCCAAATTGTTGATTTGATTCTTGGCTTCGTCCACTCTACTGTTGTTTCCCTTAAATTGTTCTTTATTTCAATTAGTGTATCCTTTGTTTCTGACTGGATCTTTTTTATGCTATTGAGGTCCTCAGTAAGTTCCTTAAGCATCCTTACAACCAGTGTTTTGAACTCTGCATGTGATAGATTGCTTATCTCCCTTTTGTTTAGTTCTTTTCTGGACTTTTGATCAGTTCTTTCATTAGGACCATGTTTCTTTGTCTCCTCATTTTGGCAGCCACCCTGTGTTTGTTTCTATGTATTAGGTAGAGCTTCTTTGACTCTGTGTCTTGGTAGTGTGGCCTAATGTAGTAGGTGTCCTGTAGGGTCCAGTGGCACAGCCTTCCCTATCACCCAAGCAGGGTACTTGAGGTGCACCCTTCATAGGGACTAAGTACATCCTCCTCTTGTATTTGAGTCTTGGTTGCTGTTGGCAGGTCAGTGGGTGGTATTTACCCAGGTCAGTCAGCTGCAAGGCCTGGCTGTGACCACTGACCACCAACCTCTGCCCTCTGTGGAAGATCAGCTGTGCTGGGGCAGGGTTGTAGTGCTCCAATGTGGTCTGTAGCTGTCCACTGGGTGCGCAGGCCCTGGAGTTTCCCAGGTGGTACAGGCCAAGGTCAGCCCCCACCTGTGTTTTATCCAGGGCCACCCTGCCTAAGCTGTGAAGCAATGTGAGATGGCTTCTACTTATGCTGGGCTTGGAGATGTCCAGGTGAAGCCAAGCTATGAATCTAGGTTGGCTACTGCTAGTGCCAGGCCTGGGGCCACTTAGAAAGTGGTATGGAGGATGGAGGCTCACTGAGGCCAGCTGTTGCTTGTTTGAAAGGATTTAGGAAATTATGAAGCATGAGCCACCACCAGCCATTCATATAGAAAAACCACCGTTAACAGCTCTGAGTTGGGTGGACAGTGCCTCAGAGGGATCTCCAGGGTGGGCCAACAGTATTAGCCAGGTTGATGGAGTCTCAGATATGGTGCCAGCCTGCTGGCTCTGTGGGGGGAAGCTTCAAGAAAGGGACAATGGCCGCTGCCCACCTTTCTGCCTGGGAGAAAGCTATCCCCAGCTCTTGCCTTGATGCCAGACACTTCATTTCCTCTCTTTATACCACTGGTGCCTTTCAAACTGCTACCCCTTTGCTGGAGCTCAGAGGGAGTGAGTCTGAGTAAATTTGTGTGTGGGTTCTTCAAGAAGAACTGCTTGGAACTCCAGAAGTTTCTTCCACAGACTCAATATCCACCTGTTTTTACAGCCAGAAGTTATGGGGACTTACCTTTCTTGCACTGGAACCCTGGGCTGGGGGCCCTGGTGTAGGGCTGGGACCCCTTTCTTCTGATATATCCCTCCCAAATTTTTATCCACCACACGTGGATTTGGGACCAGCCTGTTCTGTGTCTCTACCCATCCTACCCGTCTGGATGGATGTGGTTTCTTTAATTCTGTAGTTGTCAGACTTCCATTGAACTTGATTTCTGATGGTTCTGAGTAATGGTTGTGCTGTAGTTTAGTTATAATTTTGATGTGGTTGTGCAAGGAACCAAACCATATTTGCCCGTGCCACCATCTTGACCGGAAGTGTCCTGTTGCCATCTCTTTAAATGCCTTTTGCTTTTTATTTCTATCCTTTCTTCCCAGTAATCACAAAACTGTTCAATCCCTGTTGAGAAAGTTTTAAAGGAAAGTTAAGGGAAGGTTAGGGAATGTGCTAAATCACCTTGGCATTGGCTTTGTAAGTGAAATGAAACTGCTTTTTTAAAGCAGATACTTGTGATTGGTGCTTCTTGGTCTTGCCTGTCCTTAAGTAAGGGCTAGTTCCATTTATAGAATATTAAGTCATCAGTAGATACAACACTGTTATCGTGTCCTAACTGAAAGGTGGGCAAGGAAAGTGAACACCATTCTTGAAGGGTATTTTCAGTCAGGTTAGATATCTTTAGTACTTTTTGGTATATAGTTCCACCTCCCCACCCAATTCTCTTATTACCATATAATAGAACCCTTTATTTAAGAACATTTTGTTAGTATTAATGTGGATAGATTTTCTTGTATGTCATACATGCTTATGTTACTTTGAATAGGATTTTTTTATAATATGTGTGTATCATAATTAACTTCAAATGTATACTTAAATTTTTCTTAAAAAACTTAATTTTGTGATTAACTTGATTGTATTCTTTCCAATGCTTCTTAGACAATGCTAATTTCAACTTTTTTTCCATCTAATCAGGGTACGAGCCAAAGTTAGAATCTAACTTTCAAGGACATTTGAGCACCCATTTTCATGGAAGACAGTTAGATAAAAATTGTTTAATATTAAAAAGAGCTTTGTTTTTAATCTCTATAACATAAAGCATTTTATAAGTGGCACAGTGTTTTAGTGTTGTAACCAACACTTAGTTTTGTTTGCAGACTGTGATGGTACTTGATTTGTTTTTTCGGGGGGAACCTGTTATATTTTTGTGACTTTTTCCAGAATCTTAGAAATGTGCTTGTGTCTTGCATGAGTACTCTTATTAAAACATTTTCATAACTAGCCTTGCCATTTTGAATTTTAATAAATGCTAATGGAATGTGAGTTAGTGTGGGGGTGACAGTTAAATATGAAAGAAGTATAAGACCACGTCTTCTTTATTTGCTCTTTACTTATTGAGAAAATCTCATCTGCCAGGCATTATACTGAACTTGGTGGATGTAGATATGAAACATTTATCCCTTATTCAGGAACACTCAAATTCACACTTATTCTCTGCGGGGAATACAAGGAAACAAACTATTAACAACACAGAGCGATAAGACCTGAGATGGTGGTATGAACTAGGTGTTCTGAGATTGAGAAGGGAGGTGCTCTTGAGTTAATTCTTAAAGGACTAAAAATTATTGATCAAGTAGTAAGAGTGAGACTGTGATGGGCATTGCCAACTGAGAAAATAACACTTACAAAGGTATGACCAACTTGGAAATTTTCTACAGTGTTAATAATTTTGGTTATGCCCCAGAAAAATTATTAAATTGAACAGTTATGGATTTAACTTGCAAGCTGAATGAGAAATAGTTAAAAATGTTTTGATTCTGGCTAGGGTAGGAGCAGGGGTCTTCTTCCTGATGGAGGGTTTCAGGTTTATCAGCAGTATCTACATCAGAATTAGGAATGATGACAGGATTGCAAATATATCATGACCTCGATAGGTCTTTAAATCTATCGAGTTTTTAAAGATTTTATTTATTTTCAGAGAGAGGGGAAGGGAGGGAGAAAGAGAGGGAGAGAAACATCCATTAGTTGTTTCTCGCATGCCCCTAACTGGAGACCTAGCCCACAACCTAGGCATGTGCCCTGAGACTCAAACCATGACCTTTAGGTTTCCAGGCCGGCACCCAATCCACTGAGCCAAACCAACCAGGGTCAAATCTGAAGAGTTTTTAGGAGGGAGGGAAGTCATCTTCGTGGAAGAGGTATAATTGTCTTTGTCTGTGAGTTCTCAAGAAGATACAGTAGTGTGAGGTTCAGAAACAAGCCTTATTTTAGTAACTAATATTGAAAAAACAAAATTGATTGTATCAGTTATATTTCATTCTCTATGATGATCTGCCAGTAAGTTAGCCACCAACCTGGTCCAGAAAAGAAACGATGGTCCAGTTTGGAGCGTATAGCTAGTGAGAGTCATATATTAAGAGCCACTCTCATTTTGTCTGGCCTTATCAATCCATGATGGTGTTCTGGTCTTTCTGTATTATCCCACTATGATGGGCAGACAGCACAACCTTTAGGGAGATAAAGCGGTTTCATCTTTTTTCATAAAGGGTTTTATTTATTAATTTTTAGAGAGGGGGGAGGGAGAAAGAGAGGAAGAGGAACATTAATGTGAGAAGGAAACGTTGATGAGTTTGCCTCTCGCACATGCCCCAAATGTGGGACTGAACCTGCAACCCAGGCCTGTGCTCTGACTGGGAATCCAACTGGCTACCTTTCGCTTTGTGGAATGACACCCAACCAACTGAGCCACACTGGTCAGAGCTAATTGTGTTCTCTTGATAATCCTATTCTGATTCCCATGGCCTTCTTTGGTTTTCTTTTTTTCATAAGTGCTGTGTTTCTTAAAATGTAATATGTAGTCCAGAATGTAGTCTTAAAAACAAAACAAAAAAAAAATCTAGACTGATTCTTTATATTAAGAAGTGATTCCTACTAATGTAGAAAAATCCTAATCAAGGAGGTTCTTTTGTGGAGATTCTGTCATCAATTCAGAAGTATTTACTAAATGCCCAATATGTGCCAGGCACTGTTGTAGGTTTTGAGACTACATCAGTGAATAAAATCATCTTAAATATTTGCCTACAAGGAGTTGACATTCCATTGGGCAAGAGAGGCAGTATGTTAGAAGGTAATAAGTGTTGGGGCGGGGGTGGAGACAGATGGTAACACGGGGGTATTGCGGTAATGGTAGGGTAGTAGTAATTTTAAGTAGAGTGGTCAGGGCAAACCTCACTGAGTAAGTGACTTTTGAGCAAAGACTTGAAAGGTGTAATGGAATAAGTCACATGAGTATCTGAGGGAAGAACATCCCAGAATGAGAGAGCAGCCAGGGCAGAATTTTTGACTTGGGTTTGACCCAGTTATGGTTGAGGAACAGAGAATCACTGTGACTTAGCCCAGTGAGCTAGGAGACAGCTAGCTAGAAGTTGAGGACAGAGAGGTTGTGAGCATTGAGGAGGCTAGGCTATGTGAGTACTTTGGCTTTTACATTAGGTATAATTGAAAATAAACCCTAATACATTCAAGTAGGATTTCTTCCTTAGACACCTAGGGTCAGGAGAAGGTAAGAAGTCACAGAAGGAACTTCTAGTCTTAGGATAGCATAAATTAATGTTGTATCCTAGATATAAGCTTATAGCAAAACAAATAATAAGATTTTTGCTGATATTTTCTACTTTATTTTTGATTGTAGGGACTTTCAGTTACCTTGATGATGTCCCATTTAAGATAGGAGACAAATTCAAAACACCAGCTAAAGTTGGTCTACCTATTGGCTTCTCCTTGCCTGATTGTTTGCAGGTTGTCAGAGAAGTACAGGTAAGTGGTGATTTTTAGTTAAAGTTTAGTGCATTTAAAAGTTTAATAAAGTAAGAGTTTGATTTATAGTAAAATAGAAAAAAACATTCTCATATCTCTTATTTGTATTTTTTATAGCTTCTTTTATTGCTTGGCTCACATTCTCTTTCTCTCCCTCTCTCTCTCACACACGTTTGTGCATCAGTTACAGGTCTTGTGTAATCTGTTAAATTCCTGGGATTCTGTGCTTTGTCTGAAACAAATCCCCATTGCCTATCTGACTTCCTTGGTCACCTCTTTTCCTTTTCTTTGTTAATAGCCTCATTATCTTAGTCATTCAAGTTAGATAATATTTTTCTCTCTGCGGTCTCTTCCTTTTACTGTCCGTTCCATCCATGTTCCCTGCAAACCAGGTGACTAGCAATTTGTTGAACATAACTGTGTATATTACCTGTCTATACTATGCTTTTTCTCATGAGCTGTTATTTCCACTTGGAATATTTTTCTCTTTCTCACTGTACTAACAGCTGTTACTCTTCTAGAAATGCCATCTCCTCAAAAACTTCTTTCTCAACCATCTCATCTTTAAAGCCCAGTTAATGTAAATGTGTATATAGAATTCCTTCTTGAAAGCAGCAGTAGCCCTGTGTTTTGTGACTTGCTTTCTTCCTTCAGTACACATTTAATGAATGCTTGCTTTTGAGTGGTGCTCTGCTAGGCTGAGGATAGAGATAAATGCCTTAATCACTGTCCTCAAGGAGCTTACAGTTTAGAGAAGGAGTCAAGTGGAAACACAGAACAAACACTTCTTTCTGTGACTTAAGATTGTTTAAAAATATACCTTCTGTCAAAGTTGTTTCTGAGGGATTTACTAAGGCATCAGCATGTTATTCTGAAAAGTATTCTTTGTTATTTCTTTCAGTCTATATGCATGAGTAATCATAGTGGAAATATTTTAGTTACATTTTCAAAAATAATATTAAGATATAATTCACCCTTTTAAGGTGTGCAAACAAGTGGTTTTTAGTTTATCCAGAGCCAGTGTAACCATCATTATGATCTAATTCTAGAACATTTTCATTGCCCCCAAAAGAAACACAGTGCCCATAGAAGTCACTTCCTATTTGCTCTTCTCCCTCAGCCCTTGGCAAACACTAAATCTACTTTCTGTCTCTATAAATTTGCCTATTCTAGACATACAGAAATGGAATAATACAACATAGAGCCTTTTGTAACTGCCTTAGTTCACCTAGCATAATGTTTTCAAGGTGTATTCATATTGTATGAATGAAATGTTAGTATTTCATTTATTTTTATAGCTGAATAACATTCCATTGTATTAATAATACCATGTTTTTGTTCATTCATCAGTTGATGGGTATTTTGGTGGTTTCCACTTTTTGTCTATTAGCAATAATGCTACTATGAACATTTGTGTACAGGTTGTTATGTGGACATATGCTTTCCATTTTCAGAATTGCTAGGTCATATGGTAACTAACCTTTTGAGGAATTGCCAGACTCTTCCAAAGTGGCTGCATTATTATTATTATTATTAATTATTATTATTATTTTATCCTCACTGGAGGACATTTTTTCATTGCTTTTAGAGAGAGCAAGAGGAGAGAGGGAGGAACATTGATGTGAAAGGGAAACATCAATTGGTTGTCTTCTCATTCACACAGGACCAGAGATCAAACCCACACACTGGGTAGGAATTGAACCTGTGACCCTTCGGTCTATGGGACAGTGCTCCAGCCAACTGAGCCACAGTGGCCAGGGCATGGCTGCATTATTTTATAAACTGGAACACTGCAGGAGGATTCCAGTTTATCCACATCCTTGCCAGCTCTTGTTATTATCTGTCTTTTTGGTTATGTACATGCTTGTGGGTGTGCAGTAGTCTCTTACTGTGGGTTTGATGTACATTTCTCCAATTACTAATGATGTTGAGTAGTTTATATATTTTTGAATGCTGAATTGGTTGATACTTCTTTTGTGTATGGAGACTTTATTGGACTAGAAAAGTATAGATTTCTCTTATAAAGCTTTACACCTTGTTTTGTTTGACTGGTGACTTTTATTGGCAGCCACAAATACTCAGTGAACACCTTTCCATGTGCAGGATACTATTAGCGATATGACAAAAACACCTCTATCTTCTTTCATTAGTTCTCATAATATTTACAGCTTCATTGATCCATTCAGAAAACTTGTTTATTTAAATAATTTTTATTTTAATTTAAATTTTTATTTTTAGAGAGAGGGGAAGGGAGGAGGAAAGAGAGGGATAGAAACATCTGTGTGAGAGAAACATTGACTGGTTGTCTTTTGTACTTGCCCTGACCTGGGACCAAACCCACCACCCAGACATGTGCCCTGACTGAGAATCAAACCAGTGACCTTTTGGTCTGTGGGACAAGGCCCAGCTGAGCCACACTAGCTGGTGCAGAAAACTTGTTTTAAATGCTGTAAGTTTTCTATTTATTTGATCAGTGCTCACTGCAATCACAGCACCCACTAAATAACACAAGGGGAGAGCAAGTTTCCAAATTCTATTCCTCTGTGGGCCAGCTGAAATTTTGTTGTTCTCTAATGGCAGATTAGCCTTAAACTTTAACTGTCTGGGGTCTCCATGGGGGATTTGGCTGTGGTATTGGTGCTAGATCCCTCCCTGTGCAAAGAATAGTCAGACCTAGGGCTATAGAATGCTAGCTTGAAGCTTCCTATAACTTTGTCATATTTGCCTTTGCATTGTAGTACAAACTCAGTTTTTCAGCTGAGGAGTCATCAAAGGGAGCCAATAAAAAAACATGCATAACCCTTGCACCCAGAGTCCAGAAAGCTTTCATTAAAAATGTGGTGGTGGTTAGCCACAGTAGTGGGGCGTGGCCCTTCTTGTCAAAGTTTAGAGTGGATTCTGGTGTCATTCATTCATGGGCTGGAATTGCCATACATTTAGCTGTGTAATCTTGTGCACAATGCTTAGACTCTCCAAGCTTCCATTTCCTCACCTGTGAAATGGGGGGATAATTAGCTTTAAAGGTTGTTATAAGGATTATATAAAATAATACACTTACAGTGCTTACTTTGGTGTTTGGTACTCCATATTTTTAGCTGTTACTATCTATTATTGTATAATCAAACCACATTCTTATTTTTTTACTATAATATTTCTATTTTTCCCTGTATTTTTGTTTGTCCCATGTATTCTATATTACTTTAGTAATTAAAAAACAAAAAAAAGCTCAGTAATGGTTTTATTAAAAAGGAAAGAAATTTCCAATTGTTCTTGGGAGTAAAATATCAGAGACCTGTGTTTACGGGCAGTGGGAAGTTGTTCACAGCCTCAGTTTTTGGTGGAGGAAACAGTTGCAAAATTGGATTTCCGCCACAGTTAGAAGTAGCAGTCTTTGCCTAAGTGCTGTTTGTGGTAGAAAGGAGGGAAGCACAGTAATTCTCCAGGTGTCTTTCTGAGGCCTAGAAGCTGGCTCAGGGGTGTAAATAAACATGAAGTGTTTATTTCCAGGCTTCTCTTTGTTGTTTGAAGCTGAAAGGCTTGGGGATCACCAGAGGTACTTCGTTATGTTTCTTCTACTCTCTATCTCTTTTCCCTCCTTTACCTCCCTTTTTTATTTTAATGTCTCCAACCTTGAACATGCACACAAGACATTGATTAGCTTTGGTGTATTAGGGTGAACGCCAAAGGTTTTCTTTTCTCCTATCTCTAGGTGAATTTTGTTTTATATAATAGGTGTATTTGTTTGAGTGTGCAAGTGAAATTTTTGTAAATTGAGCTATACTTAAAGACATTGTTAAGGAACCACAAAGTAAATCCTTGTGCAGTTTGCTCTGTAAAATCTTAATTTGAATATATCTAGATTTCTTAATAAGCAGTTTTCCTGGATTTAGAGTACAGTCTGTTATAATTTCATAGTGGTTGAAGAAGCATAGAATTTTTAGTCAGACTGTGTGGGTTCAAATCCAGGCTCTACCACTTAATAGCTTTTCTTACCTTGGGAAAGATGATATCTGTTGTTAGATATTGAAAGATAACAATACCCATTTTAAAGGGTTGTTGAGAAAATCTGTAGAGCTGTTACACAACTGTGCTTCTGTGCTTCAAATCACACATGGTACTTTGTAAGTGCTTCTTAAATCTTAGGAGCCGTTATTAACGAGCACAGGATCTGTTAGGGCAATGTGCTAGATAAGAGACCTTAAAGCCTAAAGCCCAGTGTGCTTCCTGCCCACAAGAGGCCTATGATATTGTTGAGGGAGTGTTTAGAGAAAGATTAAAGCTAAGCTCTGCATCACATGGTAAAGACAGATGCTTTATAATAGTTAAAAGGAAGGAATAGGCCATGAGGAAAGCTTTATGAAGCTTTGAGCCAACGTTGAATTCTAGGAAAGGAAATGGCCTGAGGGGAGAGAAGCAAGGGAAATGGCTGGGTAACACTGGGCCTGCTGCACAGGATTAGAGGTGGTGGGAGTACTTCTTAGTTAATTTCTAGAAGTAATAGTGGGAGCATAGTTTGATTAAATCCTATGATTAGGAAGCCTGATCATCCAATACACCTTAAACGCAGCCTTGCCCAGTTCTCCTCTTGTGCTGAGGAGTGAATTGGGTGGGGTTGCACTGGGGAGGGGCAGCCACCTGGGTTCACACCTCCTTTCTCTGATATATCTTTGCAGTATGACTTCTCCTTGGAAAAGAAGACCATTGAGTGGGCTGAAGATATTAAGAAAATCCAAGATGCCCAGCGGGAAGCAGAGTGCATGGCTGAGGAAGCAGAAGCTAAAGTGAATTCTAAGAGTGGGCCAGAAGGCGATAGCAAAATGAGCTTCTCCAAGACTCACAGTACATCTACAATGCCACCTCCTATTAACCCCATCCTTGCCACTTTACAGCACAACAGCATCCTCACCCCAACTCGGGTCAACAGCAGTGCCACGAAACAGAAAGTTCTCAGCCCACCCCACAAAAAGGCAGATTTCAATCCTGCTGACTTTGAGTGTGAAGAAGATCCATTTGATAATCTCGAGTTAAAAACTATTGATGAGAAGGAAGAGCTGAGAAATATTCTGACTGGAACCACTGGACCCATTATGGCTCAGTTATTGGATAATAACTTACCCAGAGGAGGCTCTGGGTCTGTGTTACAGGATGAAGAGGTCCTGGCATCCCTGGAGCGGGCAACGCTAGATTTCAAGCCTCTTCACAAACCCAATGGCTTTATAACCTTACCACAGTTGGGCAACTGTGAAAAGATGTCGCTGTCTTCCAAAGTGTCCCTCCCACCCATTCCCGCAGTGAGCAATATCAAATCCCTGTCCTTCCCCAAACTTGACTCTGATGACAGCAATCAGAAGACAGCCAAGCTGGCAAGCACTTTCCATAGCACATCCTGCCTCCGCAGTGGCACGTTTCAGAATTCCCTAAAGCCTTCCACCCAAAGCAGTGCCAGCGAGCTCAATGGGCATCATACTCTTGGGCTTTCAGCTTTGAACTTGGACAGTGGCACAGAGATGCCAACCTTGATCCCTTCTGACATGACTTCCCAGATGCCTTCCTTCTCTGTCTTGTCTGTGTGCACAGAAGAATCATCACCTCCAAATACAGGTCCCACGGTAAGCCTTTAAAATACCCCTAAATTAGCCCTGGGTGGTGTGGCTCAGTGGATTGAGCACCAGCGTGTGAACCAAAGGGTCACCGGTTTGATTCCCAGTCAGGGCACATGCCTGGGTTGTGGGCCAGGTTCTCAGTTGGGAGTACACAGAGACAACTGCACATTGAAGTTTCTCTCCCTCTCTTTCTCCCTCCCTTTCCCTCTCTAAAAATAAATAAATAAAATCCCCCTAAATTAAAGCTCCACAGATTGCTAACTTCTTCCTAGCAGTTGCCACCACCACATTCTTTTTTTCAAGGTTTAGGGCAAGATGGGCATGACCAAATTAACCTTGCTTATATATAAGTATACGTATTCTGGTGTTTTCCCTGAGGACAAGTATTATTAGCTTTGCACCTGTGTGGTTAATGTGGGCTTGTTCCTGCCTGTGTTTTTCGGTCTTTTACTTTGAAAAGATAATATATGTCATGTGAATGGTGTTTTCTTGCCTAATCAGTTTTTCTGTGCTGTGTGTCTTGTGTTTGCATTTTGTAAAGGCTTTGTGTGTGTGTGTGTGTGTGTGTGTGTCTGTGTGTGTGTGTGTGTGTGACTTTTTCCTATTACCTTTATTTATTTTATTTAAGGTTGCTTGGTACGCCTTATTATATCTTCTCCCTGCCTCCCTCTCTCTCCATTCTGCCCTGAAGTTTGGTTCTTTGTGTGTACCATGGTTCAGCTAATTTGGAGTGGTTTCTTCATACTGGGTGCTGTCTTAGTACCTGAGAGATAAACCATATTGGAAATCCAATTAAAATGTAAAAATTTGTCACTTTTAAACATGATTTTAATCCTGAAATTCTTTTTTTTCCCTCTCTCTACTAAGAATTTTGCAGTTTTCTCCAAAGGGAAAGAGAGGAAGGGAAGGTAGAAATTCAGATTTAGTGTTTAAGTATGGGTTGATTAAAAAAGTTATCTTGTGTCAACTTTTAGAAAATCCGGTTTTGTCACACACAAAAAAGTTGCATATGCAGTGAGGTTACTTGGTCACAGAGTGTAGCCTTAACTCTTGTAGCTGTTTTAGCAGCAGAGTAAATACATTGTTGAATTCTAGGATAGATACGGTGTAAGCCCAAAACCTTTTGCTATACCAGTCTACAGACTTTTAAAATGACGGCCTATTAAAGACTATATTTAGAGCTAGGAAGGAGGCCGGTTGTATTGGTGGGATATCTATCAGAGACCACAACAAGCCTGCTATTGGTAGAAAGATGAGCCTTGGCCTCCTTATAGCCAGTGTAAGGTCTCAGCAGTAGCATTGAAATGATCGTCTCTGTGTCAGTGCTTCCATTGTCAGAGCTCACTGCTGCTTGTAAACTTCCATGGACCTTGGCCCAAATAAACTTGACAGAGTACATAAAACTCTAGTGTTATGTCCTAGGAGTAGGCCTCATCCTAATTTTTCCTGACTCTTATACTTTAGAGAAATTAAAAGCACTCTGGAAAAGATTAGGAATTCTCAACCCCCCTCACCCCCAGTAGTAACCATTTAGATGAACTAATGACAGAGGTCCTTCTCAGACCAGAACACTCATCATTCTTTGACCCACCTAATTGTGAAATTTCTTTTGATTCATTCATTTTAGGGTGAGAGGGGGGGACTTCCTGCCTTCAAGGGGCAGATAGATGTAGAGCCGGAGTTCTGGTATTCTTCTAAGTAAGTCATGACCCTTACTTACCCTTAGGGAACAAAAGCCTGGTTTCCATCTTGCTCTCCTAGTGTGAGGTTTTGAAGCCCACAGTGAGAACCTTTCCCAATGAGAGAAGCTTTTCTCTCCAGGATAGTTAGTGACTTGAGGTCCGGGTGCGGTGGTGTGGTCAGCTGGACTGTGTATACCCTTTACTTAGAAGCTCCAGGGGAAGTATTCCTGGAATTTGGTTCTTGTTGGCTGTTTTAGGTCTAATGTTTGGTTCTTAATTTTCATATTTTGATTTCATGTTTTAGTTTTTACATAAACTAATCTTAGAAGTTGAGAAATCCATAGGATCATCTTGAGAGAACAGCCTTGTACCCTTATTCTTAGTCCACCATACAAAACTGCCTGACCGAGTTCTAGCCAGTGTCTCTTCCTATTGTCCCCCAGCGGTTCAGGGGCCTTGCGGTGTTCACAGGTTAGGCTCCTGCCACCATTAGGTTCTCTTTCTCCAGGTGTGGATACATACCTCTTTTAGATAGTTACTTCATCATAATATTTTTGCCTTTTCCTTTACACTTCTGAATTTCAGTTGACTAATTGTGGCCACTGAGCATAAAAGAAGTGCCTGTTTTCTTTTAACTTGTATTTTAAACAGTTTTTGACATACAGAGTCTCTTAGCATTAGGTGTTTGAATCTGTTGATCATTTCTTATATTGTCATTGCTTTAATACTTACAAAGTTCTCTATCTCCAGATTTTTAAAATGAACTTACATTTATCAAAGTAACACAAGTATATTTTAGTGAAATCCAGTAGTATTTAAAAGGTTTATACTGAAAAACAGTAGCTCCCTGCCTCACCTCTCTGCATCCCCAGTTTTGTTTCTCATTATTCAGGCACTTTAAGCTATTTCTGCTGGGATTTATGTTTCTAAATAAAATGCTTATATTGTTTTTTCTAAATTTATCCATTTTAGACAGTTTTATACTTTTATAGTTGCTGAGGATTTAGCTCTTACAGTAGCCTGTCCTTCACTTTCTTCCCAGATCTTCCATCATAGTTATATCACAAATTTTGGGTAAGTTAATGTTATTTATTCACATTATTATGATTGGGTAAAAATATATTGCCAAATTCAGGTAGTATATTGTGATTACTTTTTTGTGGCTTTTTCTTTCTCATAAACTACCCTATTTTAAAATGCTGCATAGTTCCTTTGTATTTATTTCTAATTTTGTTCAAGTGCTCCAAAAGACCCATCAAAGGCCTATTGATAACTTTTCCATTTAAATATAATAGTTAACCTTTCGGTTTTTAAGTCCTCAAACAAAGACAAAAATGTCTTCATTTTACCATCATGTGTGAATAATGGCTTGGCGATATTTAGATTTCTTATTTGAAGATCATTTTCCTTTAGGAATTTTCAAGACATTGCTCCCTTTAAATTTTTTTTTTTTTTTTTTTTTACTGAAGTATAAGCTCCACTGGTTTCTAGTATTTCATATTCCCGTGCCATCCTGAGTTGTTCTTCCTGCCCTGACTCCCCTAAGCTTTTGGGATTCTTTTCTTCCTTTCTGGAGATTTGAAATTTTACCAGTGATGGGCCTTATTCATTCATTGTGCGAGGCCCTCCTAAATCCTTTCAAACTAAGGCTCAGTCAGGCTCAGTTTTAAAATCTAGGATTTTGGGGGCTTGGGGGGTGAAATGTCTTTGATACTATTTTCTGGAATTTCTGTAAGCTGGATGTTGGGTCTCCTTGACTATTTTTCTGATTTGCTGTCTTTTGCTGTTTCCTAGCTCTTGGGGATATTTCCTTGACTCTCTTATAACCTTTTTAAAAATCTCACAACCTTTTAAATAAAAATTTTACTGTATCATATTCTAAATTTCCAAGTGCTTTGTCTACTCTTTTGGTATTTCATGTTGGTGGCTTGGCTTTCTATTCATGTTTAAGAGTGAGCACTAAAATAAAAAGGGGGGAATGTATGTGTTGGGCTGTACTTGCTGGTCATTAAACTTCACTGTAAGTTGAAGGTAAGTGGGCTTTGAGGGGAACTCTGCAAAATGTCAACATGTGAAGGTCTTTGCGGTTATAGTTTCTCCAGAGAATTCTACTTGAGAGCTAAGGACGGTTGGGTAAGGCTGCAGTAGACTTTTACTTACTACCTATTTTGGTTCTTACATCTCTCTGCTGTATGCTATGCATGGTGTCTTACCTTGTTTTTAGTGCCTGGTTTGCATTTTCTAGAAACTAAACCTTCTGCCTCCTGTAGAGGGGAGAAGGTGGATGGGAAAGGTGTTGCCTGAGGGTTTTACTGCTTTGAGCACTCATTTTGTGGTCTTGCCTTATCCTAACAGTACCTCGTGCTTCCAAACACTGAACCTATCCCAGGAGTCTAGAGGGGTGGTGGACTGTCTCTCTTATAATTTCATTGCTTCTGTCAGTTACCATGCCTCCTTTAGTATTCCATGTTCTGAAATTTCATTGTAATATATTTTCCCTACTGTTCCTTCTTTTTCTTTGACCTTAAAGGTTAATAGTTTTCATATTATTTTAGTGGGCTTTGGGGAGGTAGGATCAGTGCTGTGTTAAGTAAAATTGCCCCTTTGAAATCCTAATAGACCCCCACTTTTCAACACCTGTTGATCAGAGCCCTATAAGTGCCAAGCCCAAAGCCAGGCCCCTAGGATTCAGAGCTCACATTAACATACTTTGATGTGAAAAGTACTGTGCCACCAGTGTGACCAAAATGTTATTTGGCTATTGGTGTTCTTGAGCCCATGCAGGGCTCTGCCCCTGGATAGAGAGAGATAAGACAGACAGACACACAGACAGTCTTGGAGCCTGCAAAGTGGCCAGATTGATGTGACTCCTGTGACCTAATGGCCGAGCCCTGTTACTGTGGGTTAGATGGCTAAGTGGAAGTAATGGGTTTTGAGGCCTGTAGTCTTTTTGGCTTTTCTCAGCTGACTTTGAGAGTTTTAGATATATAATTCTGAACTTACTTCTAGGACAGCAGGTTCCCTGCCTCCCTGTTTCTTAACCCTGCTCCCCCTCCCCCATAAAGAAAGGACATAAAGAAAATTTTGTTGAAACATTTTTCCTGGCTCCTGGGAGCTGGGCCAAGCTGTAGTTTGGTCCTTTGGCCTTCATGCCTTGGGCCTGAGTCATTATGAGAAGTGATGGGAGGAGTTAATCCTGGGACTCAGTCCACTAATCAGACTGGGGTTAATAAGGCTGGGTGGCTGACAGCAGGCTGCCTGTAGCCAGTGCAGTAGAGGGAGGGCCCTGGAGTACACATTGCAGTCCTCGAGGGCACAGCCTCATGTGGCTAATAGTCCTTTAGTCCTGGCTTTGTAGGACAGCAGCTGAAGCAGGGAATCGAAGCACAGTACATGGTATGGGGCGAAGGTGGAGTGCACGTGTGGGAATAAGCGCTCACAGTCTGCCCAGCCCAGTGATAGAAGTGAGGATAGACACGTTGGGAGAGGCAGCTCCAGAGTTTGGGGTTTTTGAGGTAAATGATCCCTTCAGGTCCCTGAGACACAGCCTAGGAAAGGGATATGGAGCCCTGGAGAGACATCATAGCAGCCACCTTGGGCTTCAGTCCCATGGACAGAACTTCAGCTCAAGCCCAGGGGATCTGGGCATGGAAGGGCATGTGGCTCTCGTGCTGCTTTCTCATTCTGCAAGGTGGGCTGAGGGCAGAGGACAGCCACACTCAGAGATGTTGTCCCAGCTTTTCCCTCCCTCAGCTGGAGCTCCCCACCCCCTTCATTCCTCCTCAGGGTGTCTGGCCAGCAACCTGGCCCTTTCTCCCAGGCAGACTGCTTGACTAGTGGTTTGATTCGTGTCAGAAATGGCAAGCCCTTAGACTGGGTCACTTCAGTGACATGTCTTCTGGGGCCTGTGTCTTTCTTCTTGCCTTGATCCTCTTATTTCTCTACCACCAGGTTACACCTCCTAATTTCTCAGTGTCACAAGTGCCCAACACTCCCAGCTGTCCCCAGGCTTATTCTGAACTTCAGACACTGTCCCCTAGTGAGCGGCAGTGTGTGGAGACAGTGGTCAACATGGGCTACTCATATGAGTGTGTCCTGAGAGCCATGAAGAAGAAAGGAGAGAATATTGAGCAGGTGAGTGTTTGGTTGGTGGGGTGGGGTGGGGTTTGGGGAGGGCTACATGGCCAGCCAGAGGGAGGTCTCAGACCTCTGGAACTGAAGTAGTGTCCTGCCTCTGTCCTAGAGAACCTCAGACACACAGCACCAGTGTCCATTCCTGTGAGTTTGGGGGGACTCAGGACACTTTGTTGGGGAAACCAGCAGCCTCAGCAGCAATGTTTCTGTTTTGGGGCTGCTCTGGAACCTTGGCTGAAGGAAAGTCTTGGGAGTATTGAAACTGTTGGACTGTTACCCAGTTGCCCCCCTTCTCTGCCCCTCCTGTAAGTGCACCCTGGGGTTGAGGTATGATCACATTTCTTCCAGAAATGTTTATACTGTCATAATTGCCCAGGGAGTTTCAAAATAGGGCACTGGAGTCCTAAACCTTAAAGAGCACTTTCTGATTTGAGCTGTTTCATAGAGGAATATCCTGCACAGGCTGTAGAGTTAATGTTCTGGGAGATATGTGTCAGCTGTGACAGGAGTGCCTTTGAAAAGTGGCTAGTCATGTTCAGAAGGGTGTGCCTCTCTGTTCAGCAGATAGTCACTGAGGTCCTGCTGTGTTGGATACAGTTCAAGGCACAAAATCAAGTCCTGTCTAGGATCTTAGAGCCAGGGTGTGGAGCAGACGTCACACTTGGTGGTTTGTGTAAGACTCTTGGGAAACAGACAGGAGTGGCAGTAGGTTCTTAGACTTTGTTTCTTTTTTTAGATTCTCGACTATCTCTTTGTACATGGACAGCTCTGTGAGAAAGGCTTCGATCCTCTTTTAGTGGAGGAGGCTCTGGAAATGCACCAGTGTTCAGAGGAAAAGGTAGGAACCTTCATGCTTGATTGAGAATCCCCTGGAAAGGCGAGTTCCCACTGGCCCACAACCCCCTTTGCCTACCAGTGACTGCAGGCAGAGGCAGTTGAAGCGCAGAATCTTCCAAGTGTCCAGATGGGTGTTTGGCTCAGATGAAATGTTGGGTCAAAGACTATCTAGAATCCCAAAGAAGGAAGGTGGGGAAAGACCAGGGCAAAAAGCCATACTTTTGGATGACTGGGAAGACTGTTAGTCACTGCCTGTCCTGCTGCCTGGACGGCAGCTGTTTCTGGGTCCAGTATCCTGCTGGGGTGGAAGTGTGGATGTGGGTGATGGGGCTGGAACAAAGGTTAGCAAGATTTGAGGCTGTGACATCAGCCTGTCCCACCTTCCTCCACAGCCCTCTTCTGCTTGTTAGTGGCCCTCATAGAAGCTCAGGAGGCTCTGGCAAAGGATGCAGACTCCCTCAAGCAGCCCCCTACCTGTGTATTTCTCCACTCAGCTGTTCGGCCAGACCCCTTTCTTTAATCTGTACTCTCTTCTGTCCTTAGATGACGGAGTTTCTTCAATTAATGAGCAAATTTAAGGAAATGGGCTTTGAACTGAAAGACATTAAGGAAGTTCTGCTATTACACAACAATGACCAGGAAAATGCTTTGGAAGACCTCATGGCTCGGGCTGGAGCCAGCTGAGACGAGGCCCGGCCTACACCGTGCCACGGAACCACCCCTGCAGGAGGCCCTGAGGAGCCCACCTACGGGGAAGGGGCACACTTCCACATTTTCTTTTGGGGGTGGGAGGTCAGGTGTGGAGACTGTGCTTGCCAGTCTTTATGAGCCTAGGCTCTGAGCTGGGGAGAAAGTGGGGAAGATTGGGGCGTGTGAATGCCCTCAGACCTGTCCTGGCTCCTTCCGTATTAAATGTATTTGTATTTTGAGAAGTGTCCTTCCCACCTTGGCCCTCCAGAGAGACTTCTCTGGTTTTTCTGGGGTCTTTATGTCCTCAGCTGAAACCTGGCCTGGCTGCCAAAAGGAGTTGGGGAGAAGGGGTGGGGAGGCCATACTCAGTGCTGCTCTGGGGCCAGATGTTCCTCTCCCCTGCACTGGTGGACTGAACTCTAATCCAGGTTGAGTGCAATTGAAAGGTTCTTCCAGGGTTTTAATTTTTTTCTCCTTTTTAACAGTCTCTTAGTGTTACACTGGTTCTGCAACGTCACTGAGGTGCAAAGAATGCCCTTTTCCCCATGGGGCCCTGAGTCTGTCTCTTCTGCCAGGCAGTTACCATGCTTCCCTGACCTAGCCTGTTTCTTCTGGCTTGGTTTGGACCATAATCCTCTGCTACCAGGATTTAGAGACCCCCTGCTCTATGAAACAGTTGTCACATTAAGAAATCATTGGCCCCTTCCCAGAGTATCAAGTTTGAGAGAAACAGGCCATGATTTAGTTGCCCAGCACTAACTCCACCTCAGTTCTCTTTGGAGAACAGCCTTTCCTGCCAGCCCCCTGCTCTAGGATGACATAATGAATACACCTAGTCATAGAAATCAATCTCTTTGGTTTGTTTTATATTATGCTGTACATCATTAAAGATCTAAATACAAAGGAAATACAGTCTTGATGAATCTAAAGTAATTTGCTAACTATTTTGATTCTTCATAGAGAACTACTAATAAAAATCTAAAAGGTATGTCCTGCTATCATACTTTCTTTATTGCCAGTGGCTGTTATACTGGGGGTGGGGGCGTTGAAAGGACTTCCTGCTTAGATTTGCTGGGGATGAAACCGGACCTAACCAGTTTCTGTCATTTTTTAAAAAATTGGTTAAGAGAGGCACATTGACTTATTATACGTGTTCATGCATTCATTGGATGATACTTGTATGTGCCCTGACTGGGGATTAAACCCGCAACCGTGGCATATTGGGATGATGCTCCAACCAATTGAGCTACCTGGCCAGGGCCCATTTTCTCTCATTTTAATACTTCCCACTCTGTGCCTCTGGAACTCAGGAGCTGGCCCTCTAGTATACATTGATTTTGGTTTGCAAAGGCAGGCCCAGCCAAAGGTCTGTTTAAACCTGACTTAGCTTGGTCTCAGGCCAAGGACATATGCCTTCCTGTAAGACTGGCTGTTGAGCTGAGACAGGCTGGGCCTTTGTGCTAATCACCCAGAAATGAGGAAAAAGTCCTTCCTGTGAGTAGAACCAGGCATTTATGTTCTCTGTGCCACAAGCAGGACTGGATTCAAACTGCTTCACCAGCTCTCTCAGTGGTGCTTTTGTATCTGACAGAACTAGATTTATCCTTAAAGTTTCTTGTCCTTACACCTGATACTGCCCCATAGTCCCTCTTGTGCTCTTGACTGGAAGTGGGTTTCTAATTCAGTGATCACTTGAAGGACTGCAGAGCCTTTGGGCCAGGGAAGCACCAAGGTGGAAAGAGACTGCCCTCTCGTGGTCAAATCAGGCGTGGCCAGCGGTTGACAAAAGTTGACAAAGGGTAGCACAGGCTGCAGACTCAGAAAAATCAGTTAACCACTCTTCTGGCCTTTAAATTTAAGTCCTCCTTTTAAAACTTTAAAAAGTTATTCTTTACCTGTAGGAAATTAAAGTTTCATGCCATAATGGGCCTCAGGGCCAGGCTGTGACACACACATCTCAATTTGACCCAGGTGGCCTTGGTAAATAAGACAATAGGCCACCTGGAGGCCACTTTGTATTTCTTGTCTTAAGCTTCTTCCTGCTAAAAAGATAGGCAGCAAGCAGAACTCAAATTAAGATGTGTGTGTATGTAAAAATTCTGCCTTACAGTCTCAGACTATTGACCAGAACACTCAGTGCCAAGATACTGAACACAGACTCTTGAGAGGTAGGATGGACCAGGGTGATTCTGGATGAAGGTGAGGCTAGGGGACAGACTTGCCTGAGAACCGCCAACTCAGCTATTCTGTGGGTGGGTGTGGTGGGTGAGGAGTCAGGGACAAGAGCCAGGAACTGCCGCAGGAGTATGGGGACTACTGGGGCCTGTAAAAGCCTGATCATCCCAGCACAAGACAGACATGGAGAAAGAATTGGATTGTGGGAAGGGAGGAGAACTGAAAGCATAAAGCCTGTCTCACATCTGCTGTTAAACACACAGCAAGTCGAGGTTTATTCATTTTCCATTTCAAAAGCTAACCTAAAGCCCCAAACAATCGGGCAGAGCTCACCCTGCCCCTGCACCACTATCACCAATGTTTTAGTTTTTTGGCTGAGTCCTGACGACAGGCACAGAATTCACCTGATAAAGCTCCTGGGCTCAGCATGTTATCTTCCCCAGCTCGTGACCTCTGGCCTCTAGGTTACCACCGACTACCCATACTCTTAATTTCAAATTCAGAAACATCTACAGGGTTAGCATTGGACCCAACTGTGTTTCTACAGACAATGGGTTAGTAAGACAAATTCTCTTGCAGCCCCAAATAAAAGGGAGGAGCACATTAAGATACTCCTGTGCTCATTTGGAACTGAAGGGTAGAGGCTTGTCCCTGAGAGAGGGGCCGGGGTGCAGTCAAGGCCATGGGTGGCTATAGAGGCTGGCACGACAGGACTAGTGAATGGGTTTTGGCATCTGCAGGATGACCTGGCAGAGGCCCCTCTAGCTCCTGAGAATCCAGCACAGGCTCTTGAGCTGCCCCATTACCCCATACTGGATCTTGCTCTAAGACACCACTGTCTTCTCAGGGGCCTCAGATAGCCCATGGCAGGCCAGGTATAGTTGCAGCTGGTTCCTCAGACTCTGGATACACTTGGACTTCAGAACCATGATTTCATCCAGCTGAGTGACAAAGTCTTCAAAAGCCTGAGATAGGAAACAAAGGACAAATGGTGCTGTTGCTGATCCTCTCCCAGATCTGCTTTTTTCTTGCAGGAAGATTCAGAGCCCAGGCCCCTCCAGCTGGAAAACCTGCAAGATAGTCACTATGGCACAGGGTGGGGCCCACTTCTCTGCATTTGAAACACTTTAGAGAGGTGTTTTTCAGGGTACGGGTTATTTTCAAAGAAGTACTTCTGGTCTGCATGTGGCTCAGTGTCACAATCACAGGAAGGGCCCCAGTAAGCCAGTAGGAAGGCAGAATGGTAAAGGATAGAGGCTGGAAATACTTTAGCCTGAGAATAGGAGTATAGCATTGTCAAACCACCTGTGCCTGCGCTCCCTCAAGCTATTCCAGAGGAGTGGCAAGAGGAGGCCCAAGGCTTCAACAATGGGAAGAGTGTGACAGCAGACCCTTACCCCACACCTAACCACAGCAAACAAAGTTGACCATCAAACTAGCTACAGGCTAATTCCCAAAAGCCCCTGAATATCCAGCCAAGGCCACTTACATTAGGAGCCAGTTGGTTCATCAGGGTCTCCTCCTTGAAGCCCAGCTTGGCCATTTCATCCAGCTGTTCCTGGTGTGCTTGGATGACCACCTGCCTGGGAATACCATAGGGGATGCTGTGAGCCTCTGGGCTTGCCATCTCGCCTGGGCAGCTTTCTAGAACTGAGCCGCATTTCCAAGCCGGGAGCTGGCTTTGCCGAAAGTAGTCAAGGCTTTGACCAGGACCAGCTCACCCGCCTCCTTCCCTCCTCACCTTTTCTTTGGACTTGTCAAGGGAGTAGGGAATACCAGTGAGATGCTAGGAGGGAGAGGGTCTCTGGAGCCCTAGCTCCCTAGAGCTCCCCACAGCTTATCTGCAAAAAGGCTCTCCACACTGTGCCAACTGTAGCTGTCATACTTGGCACAAGGTACAGCCTGCTGCCTAGGAGGAAAAGGGTCCATCCACTCTGGCAGCCTGCTCCAGTATGTTTTATTCCTGCTGTTCATTTCAGATCCATCTAAGCAGACCCCCTTGAGAAGCTGGACAAATCTTTCTCTAGTCAAACAGCTCTGACACAGCCAACCATAGCCATTCCCAGAACAGACAAAATGTTAAGCTAGGGTGGGACTAGGGGTGCCAAAGGAGTTCAAGTCTCAGGAAGAAAATCCAACTTACTGTGCATGCCCCAGGGTGGGCTGATGCAGCGTCCCAACAGTCTTGGGAGAGCAGCTGGGGACCAGGGGAGAGCCTGGCCTTGCCAAGCACTTTGGGGTTGGCCTGTGTTTGAGCCATACGATGTCTTCATCGTAGCAGGGCAACTTGATGGAGTCTGTGGACAAATTCAGCTCCTGCCAACCAAGCCCTGCCAGAGGCTTTCTCTCCTGAGCCCAGGGCTGGTCAGCCACATCACTGCTTCCTGTTCGTGGGGTGGGTGTAGGCTCACAGTAGGGTCCTCCAGTATGTATGGCGGAGAAGGGCTTTCCTGGGAAATCCTGGGAGCTGTTCAGCTCTGTCTCCTCAGCATCAGCATCATACTGCTCACTAGCCACATTCTCCTGGGGGAAGACTGCAATGTCTCTGCTCCGGTTGACCTCCCCCACGTCAGCCTCCCTGCTGGGCAGCTTGTCGGGTGGGTGCTGACGGATGGGTGAAGGGGACAGAGCTGGAAGATCAGCACCAGGCTTATTGTCAGGGGGAGATGACGACAGCCACAGGTGCCCACTTGCCAAAGACACTGGCAGAACTGCCTCTTGATCACCAGGTGACACTCTGTGGCACACAGCTGGCCCCCCTGTGCCTGCTAGACTGTGTGTAGCCCAATGCTGGGCTGGCTGATTCAAGGGAGGGGAGCCCTCATCATCTGGGTTCTCCAGGAGGGACACAGTGAGGGGAGCCATCAGTCCAGAAGCACATTCAGAGCACGTGTCTAATTCCTCTCTGGAGTCTTCTCCTTGGAAAGGGTTACTATTTTTCATTGTTTTGGCTGCCGTATTTGGGCTGTCTTCGCTGATTTCTTTCAGAGGTGTGCTGACTGTGTCTCTTTGGTCTGGGGATCCAGGAACTGCAATGAGGGATAGTGATAAAGTGAAACCATCTTCCTTCAGGGACAGTGAGCTGCTCTCAGCCTGCCCGGGAACTTCACTTCTGAAGGCATTCTGTTTGAGATCAGAGGCTGAGCCACCGCCTCTTTTCTGGTTGTATGCAAAGTCTACCTGTGAGCAGTAAGGCTTCTCTGCCAGTATGTCTCTGGGAGAAGGCCCTGAGGAAGTAGAGTCCTCTTCTCTGCTGCAGTCCGAGGGCACCTTACTTGAGCTGTGGCCGTGATCAATGGCTGCTTTTCTGTGGCCTGTGGGATCCCTGGAGTACACCCAGCTCCCAGCTAGATCCTTCTCATCACCGTCTAACCTGGGGCTAAAAAAGAGACTCTGCCGCCTTTCAGCCACCTGCTCCTCAGGATCTTGTCCCCTCTGATGAAGGAAGAATGAGCCTTCGCTATTCTCCAGAGTGTTTCTGTGCTTTGTGGTCCTCTGACTGGAGACATGTGAAAAAGAATCTTCACTGAAATCGCTGTCATCAAGGTCCTCAGCTTGGGCTCCATGACTCTCAGAATTAGAGTGCAAGGGAGGAGGGGTCTCATTCTGGAGCTGCCCCTCTTGGGGTCTGTACTGGCCTAAAAGCCTTTCCAGCGGTTGGTACTTTAACTTTTGTTGGAGGAGAGGTGGCTGCTGGAACTGCTGGTGATAAAAGCGCAAATGTTCCTCCCTTTCCTTCTGATGTGGAGGGATGTTTGTCCAAGCTTCAGAGGCAGGCCTGG
Source organism: Trachops cirrhosus (assembly GCA_028533065.1). NCBI lineage: Eukaryota > Metazoa > Chordata > Mammalia > Chiroptera > Phyllostomidae > Trachops > Trachops cirrhosus. Next base: position 29,291,998 of record CM052540.1, on the reverse strand, counting down.
CAAGCGTGCCCTCCTTGCCGCCCTGACTGTACTCTGCTAGGTGGTGGACGTTGCCAAAGGAGAGCCCGACTCGTGACACGAGCTGCTTCTGCACTGGCTGCACAGTCTGCACTTTCTTGCACTTGTTGGTTAGCTTACCAAGCACCAGGCCTTCTCCTGGGCCAGGGGCCCTGCCTCCCCACCCGAGGGCAGCTTTGTTGCCAATTTGATTTTTCTCAGAGCACAACGAAGCTGACTCTTCCTCCTTTTTTTTGGCTAAATGTCCAGACCGCATGGTTCCTTTCATGGGGCTAGTCTGCGTGACCCACTCCTGAGGAGGACTCCCTCTGGAACCCCCCCTTTTACCAGGGACTTTAGGCACAGAAGCAAAAGGGATGTTGGGTGGGTGGCTGGCCAGAGGATGGGCCTTCCCTCTCATGGAGCCAGGTGCCACTGTGAGTGACTGCTGAAGCCCCAGCTTGACCTTTTTGGGAGAACACTTGTCCCCTGTCAAGGCCACAGGGGAGTTCTGAATTCGTTTTGGAGAAGAGTTTCCAGATGTCCGGTTTCGACTGGCAGCTGAAGTGCAACATTTGATGCCTTTCTTTAGTTCTTTGACCCTGTAAATAACCATTTTTATGTTAAAGGTGATTTTTCATGTTCTTTTTTTTAAAGGTTCTATTCAGAATGCAATCTGATTTTTTTAAAAGATTTTATTTATTTTTAGAGAACAGGGAAGGGAAGGAGAAAGAGAGGGAGAGAAACAATGTGTGGTTGACTCTCATGTGGCCCCCACTGGGGACCTGGCCTGCAATCCAGGCATGTGCTCTGTCTGGGGATCGAACTGGCGACCCTTTGGATCGCAGCCCGGGCTTAATCCACTTAGCTATACCAGCCAGAGTGTGTGATTTTTCATGTTCTAGAATTCCTTTTATACAGCTTTCAGAGAAAACAAAACTTAAAAGTATTACGAGGATTGGGAGTTATTTTTTTTTAATCTGGGAGAGAATAAGAAATGGGGAGATTCTGCTTCAGCATGACGTCCTTCTTCCCCTGAACAGAAAAAGTCCACGTCTTCTCTGAGGCATATAAGCACACATCCAACATTCCACAGAGTTCTGGAAATCGCCACAGTCCCATGTGAGGGACAGGCCAGAGGAGCTAGTGTCAGAACTGCACTACGTGCAAGTGAGGCAAGATAGAAGCTAGGAACATTCCTTGGCAAGTGCAGTAGGGAAACTGAGACAAATAGCTGAACACACTGGCCGAGCAGTTCACAGCCAGGGGCAGATGGTCATCAGGACGGAAGGCCCAAGCCCCTTCCCTCAGTGTCCCTAAGTACCTGGCAGGGGGCAAAACTGGGAAAACAAGGACCTCGTCCCTAGGGTCACCTCTCCTCCCCTGGCCTTTGCTCCCTGGAGATAACTCTAGGCCTCAGTTTTGTTTCAGCTCTAGACCCAGAAAGCCAAGCTAACCTCATGTGGGACCAGCTGCATTGAATATGACCCCTTGCCCTGACGCCCATCAAAGACCACACCCTGAGAGGACACACCCCGAAAGCTGATGCATACACTATTGAGATCCTCCCCTAAGATCTCTACCCTTAAAAGTTTCTAGGGTGAAGGGCCCAGTGCCAGCTCTCCCTCCCTTTCCCTGTACGACACCCACACCTTTCCCCTCCCCTTCCATCTTCCCACAGACATGCATCTCCTAAACTCTGGGGGACCTCATGAGCCTTGTAAAGAGGGCAGCAATGGGCAGTGACAGTTCGGCCCAGGCAGGCCCCTGAACCTGTCCCCAAGGCCCCTCCCTTTTCTCTGACTTCCAGTGAGCTAAAGCAGGCCCATGAATTATTTTCTATAATTTTTCCAGAGAGCCAAGGCAGCCCATTTAAGTCGTCCTATTATTTCTTCTATGTTAAGCCTTTCCGTTTACTGTTCCAGCTCTAATAAGTGTACCCTCATAGTCATCTGGACTTGTGAAATCTTTTCTACACAAAGTCAAGAACCCACACACTACCAGCTGGCCCTAGGTAGACCCACAATGGGCCAGGTCCCCCTTCTGGTAACACAAGCAGGGCCCACTCCATGATTCCTGAAGGTGGGCCAGCTCAGGAGCTCACCCACTCACTGGTCCACAAACAGCCCTCTTTACCCGAAAACCACCTACTTTCAGGCTTCTGAGAAAATGAGTTCCCTCAAACCTGCTAGTACTTCAAGAAACAAAAGCCCTCTAGAAATAATCAGGCTTGTGCTAATACCATTAAGGGGAAATAACCTCTCCATTCCCAGAGTTTCTCAACTTTAGCACCAGTGGCATTTGGGGCCAGGCAATTCCTTGCTGTGGGGGCTGTCCCATGCACTGTGGCATGTTTAACAGCACCCTTGGCCTCTACCCACCAGATGTTCCTAGCACTTCTCCCCAGCCACGGCAATCAAGTGTCTCCAGACACTTCCAAATGTCCCCAGGGAGGCAAAATCACCCCACAGATAGAGAAATAGAATCCACTAGGAAATTTTAGAGAACATACAAAAATCCAGAATTAGGTATCTGCTAGGATTCAGTTACCAAGATCAAAGTCTCTTAGTCTGTGATATTTAACACAAAAACACTATAAAAATTAGGAATTATAAAAGACAGCAAGTAAAAATGTAACTCTCCAGTGGTTTGTAGATTCTGCATTCAAATCTCCTATGAGAGAGCAATACTTCTGCCTGGGATCTCCTGGAAAATATCCTTTCCTTTGTTTTGATTTTAATCCAATCCTCAATGGGGGCTAAATGACCGCTTTGGCCATTTCCAAAAACTAAGATAGTAAACCTGACACTGAAACTTGATTTAAATCTTCCTTTTAGGTCTGAGAGGCAAGGCAGGCAGATGACACAGCTAAGCAAAGGTATGTAGCAAGACAGGGCCTGTGTTCATGGATGGGCCGTTGCTCCGCTGTTGTAGGAGGGCACAGATACACGGGAAGGGCCGACAGGGGTCGCAGCGAGTCGAGACGGTTCCAAGTTACTTCCTGTCATTAAAATCTGAGCTATTTTAGTTTCATTAAGAGAAACACCAAGATTCCTTCTAGGAATAATAGTAAATAATTCTGGAAACTTGAGTGCCAAAAGGAATCTTATAGGTAATTTTATCATTGATGCTAAATGCTTCCAATGTACTCTGCCTGTCACCCAAATCACTTCTGTCACTGAGCTATTTTCTGACATACCTGTTAGGGGTCCGGCTGGAACTTTATTTTTGGACTATTTAGCAGCATTTTCCTAGTATGTGGAGAGATGAACATTTTAAATTAGAGAGGGGAAATTTTAAAATAAGCAATAAAATCATCCTTATCCTGTGAGGGCATAGATTGTCACCTAAAATTTAGTCAGGCCTCATTTAAGCACATAAAGCAAATAGATTTCATATTTATTTTCAATAATTTATCAGACTGTTTTGAATGGGAGAGGTTATTTCTATTGTACTTTTCCTATTTTTTTTAACCAAAATTATTTCAAAAAATTTCTCAGTTGTACTCACGACATTCCTATGATAGAGTTACTTCCACCTTCCATACTGAGCACTGAGAGGAGTGTCTTGTTCTCTGCTCCTAATGATGTAGTTCAAGCAATTGATATGATGTCTATGATTTGGGGACTGGGTGGGGTTATGAAACAAGACCAGCTTAGAGTTAATAACTGCTGAAGCTGAGTAATATTTATACGGGGGAAAAGAACTTCAAGCCAAAGTGGTTTTTTGGAAACAATTTTGGATCCTTGCACATCTTCTATCTGATCTCGGTTCATGAAACACTAATGTGTTGGCATTAGGAAACCATGTAATAAAGAAGCCTCCTTTAGGAAATTTATTCGGGGAACCTATTAATATTACTATTGTTAAAGTTAACATATATCGAGTTCTCACTATATTCTGGGCATGGTGCTAAGCTCTTCATGCATATTACCACATTGGTTCCACATAACTGTTATCTGAGGTAAGTGCTATTATTATCCCCTTTCGGCTGAGGAAACTGAGCCTCAGAGAAGTTGAAAGCGTGTCTGAGGTCACTCAGCTAGCTAGCGACAGAAGCAGGGTATTGGCTTAGAGTCTGTCCCCAGAGCCCACTCTTGGATCCACTGTGTAAACGACCTCTCCTGTTTCAATGCGGTAAGGTGCACAGAGGGCCTCACTCAAGCTCTGGCGTCCAGGAGGCGCTCCTCCTTCCACTCACAAATGTTTATTGTGCATCTACTAGGTAGCAAGTGTTCTCTGGGCAGCACAGATACAGTGGAGAAAAAGAGAGACAAGGCTCCTGTTCTCGTGGAACTTAAATGATAGCTCATCTTTCCTTTCCGGTGAGTTTCATAAAATGCCACAGATACTAAGGGTTCTTCAACAGTAATTAAAAAGTAGGTTTCCCTCAAATAGGCTGTTAACATCGGAGACAGCTTCTGGGAGACTAAAGAGAAGGGTGTAAGACAGGACCAGGCAGCAAAGCAGCGAGAGGAAAGGACAGTAATGAAAGCATTTCCACCCTGCATAGGAAACACATGTGAGCACAGGGTAAGAGGTACAAGCTCTGTCAACAGCTCCCAATGGGCCCCTTTCAAGTTCTTGCCTTTCTCTGGGCCTCAGTTTATCCTTCTGTAACATGTCTGGGTTGGCCTTTTCTACTTGCTTCTGCCTTGACAAATAATATGTATTCTATCCCTTACAATCAGGGCTAAGGTTAGTGGGATGACTCCACTCCAGAGAAATATTTCATCTCCTATTAGCCATTTACAAGCTACTGATGGAGCTGTCTCTTGAAAAAGGGAATGTGTTACCTTCCTCTTGTCACATTCACAGTTGTAAATGCCAGGGCCTACCAGGTCACATTTTTCAAATGACCAGTTGCACAAAACCCTGGTAGTATGATCACTTCCTCAAGAACAGGCTTGTGGAACTCAAGGTCAGATCCCCGTGTGTGTGTCACACAGACAGACAGACACACACACACACACACGACCTGCCACACTGAGGAGGGACTCACCGGTCAGCATAGCGCAAGGTATTCAGAGTGTGTTCAGTGGCCACGTGGCTTGGTGAGATGTTGGCGATCATACAGGTTTTGGCGTTGCCAATGAAAGAGTCTTTCAGGACCTATCCAAAACAAAAGGCGGGCCAATGAAGTCAACTAACAAAGGGCATATTGACTACTTATTGTGTGCAGGACACTGGGCCATAGTTCCCCTGACTACAAAAAGGCAATTCACAAAAGAAGAAACAAATAATCAATAAATACAAAAAACCCCACCCCAAAACAAAACAGTACTCACTTCACCATTAATTAAAGAAATGCAAACAAACCACTAAAAAACTAATACTTTTTTCACCCATAAGATTAAGAAAGATTCATGATACCCTGCTAAACTGCCCAAGTACTGTGTACCATGAACTGGTATAAGCTTTTGGGAGGGCAGTTTGGCAATATGTATCAAAATGTAAAAAATGTACACACTATTGGTTTGGTAAATCCAGGGATTCATAAATGGAACAAACCAGGTAATTATAAACTGAATACAATACAACCATTCAAACTAAGTATGTATATCTGTACTTACATACATGAAAAGATCTAAAACTATCTTAGAGTTAGTTGCACAACTCTGTATGTGGATCTTCATGTGGATATAGGGCAGAAAGATCCCTGGAAGGATGGATGTTCACCAAAACGTAGCAGTGGTTGTCACTGGGAGGTGGGATTTTCAGGTACCTTTCCCCAACTTCTTTGTACTTGTATGTGCTGTTTGAATTATCATTATTATTTTCATTAAATAATAATGAAACACATTTTTATTGTGTTTCACAATAACCTCGGAGACAGCTTCTCCGAGAAGCACATTTTCTGGGATGAGGAACTTGTTTTAAAAAAATAATAGAGCAAATATCAGAATCAGGACTAATTACGTATAAGAAGGGTTTCATAGGTCCCTGGTTGAGATCAGTTTGAAAAGACACAATCTAACGCATGTATCACCAATTCTGCCTAGTAAGGAGCTATGTCGTTATAGGTTCTACCCCACCCTCCGTGGAGTCGCTGGCCTGGCTGCACAGAGAGAAAACTTCTCCTGGAACACAAAGATCTTCGCCTAGACTGCCCCCTACCTAGTCTGTCCTCCACTGTGCACAGCACTTGGTGAAGAAAGGAACCAGGACACCCATAGCTGCCTTCACAGCTCACTGAGCCTCGGCACACCCCTCTGTGGGCCATCTTCTGCAGTCATTGGTATTTTCTGTTTATAAATCTTAAGTACATTTTCCATGACAAAAAATAGAAAAAAAATTACCTACAGTTCTACCACTCAAAATAATACAGTTAACAAATGCATAATTTTTTTGTATAGTTTTCCTTATTTCATATTTTTAAACTAGAGGTTTTGGTTGTCTCTCCTATCAGTACATATCAAAAATCTATCATTCTTTTTAGCTGCAGCCATTATTTCCTGCACTGAAACACTGGTCCAAGCCTTACAGCTAAGAAAGTACCAAGTACAGCTACACCACACCCCCTTCAAAGGCTCAGAGACTCCACTAACTCACCAAGCTTTCTTTACATCAGAAATAAGCAAAACGCTGTTAGGTGATAACCAGAGAGCACTACTGCCCCCATGGGAGCCTGGCTGCCTCACACTGCAAGTTTCCCTGCATGAAGATGCCCCTCTTGCCCCCTAGACTGAGAGCTTCTAGAAGGAAGATGATTTTCCTCCACCGCCACCCCCACCTGCGGCGTGGCATCGTGCCTTGCTACCAGTGAAGCTCTGCTGAACAAACATGTGAATGGAAAAAGGAACAAATGAGTGAATCAGAACAAACTCAAAGCTCACATTTAACTTTACCTGAGTCAACTTGCTTTGCCGGAAGGGAGTATGGGTGTGCTCCTGATCCAATGCGCGGATACATTCCTTCAGCTGCAAACAACGAGCACATCAAATGTCATATGCAACAAGAGAGTGACGGAAGAGATTTTTCTCTTTTCAAAAGAAAGCCCAAAAAGAAGTCCTGGCAGGGACTGGTAGTTTCCTATTCAACAAGAAAAAATCAAGCTAGCCCTGGCCAGGTGGCTCAGCTGGGTGGAGCGTTGTCTCTGTACACCAAAAGGTTGTGGGTTTGATTTCTGGGCAGGGCAGACACCTAGGTTGTGAGGCAACCAATCAATGTTTCTCTCTCACACAGATGTTTCTCTCCCTCCCTTCCTCTCTCTCTAAAATCAATGAAAACACATCCTCAGGTGAGGATTTAAAAATAATAAGAAAAATAAAGCTGGACTGTGAAACATCATCCTGTGCTAGCTGTGCTACATAAGCACCCCTGACTTAAAAGCTGTGACTAGCCCTGACAGTGTGGAACAGACAAACTCAAGCACTTTCCCACAGGTCTCAAGTCTGAGCCTATAGAGTGATGGTTCTGGCTTGCAAGCTGCTTTTCTCTCCTCTTCTCACACACTTCCCAACTACAGAAGCATTTAAAGTAGAAAAAATATCTGAACCACTCCTCTCACTTTCCCACTCACATGAGCACACCTATAATTGTAGATTCAAATGTAGGTTAAGATATAAGTTGCCTGAGACTTCCGGTCAAGATAGAGGCATAGGTAAACACGGCTCGCCTCCTCACACAACCACATCAGAATTACAATTAAACTACAGAACAACCATCACTCAGAACCATCAGAAATCAAGTTGAATGGAAGTCTGACAACTATGGAACTAAAGACACCACATCCATCCAGACTGGTAGGAGATGTGGAGACATGAAGCGGGCTGGTCCCTTACCTATGTGTGGTGGATAAAAATTCGGGAGGGATACCTTGGGAGTGAGGCACCCAGCCCCACACCAGGCCCTCTAGCCCAGGGTTCCAGTGCCAGGAAGATAAGCCCCCATAACTTATGGCTATAAAAACCAATGGGTTTGAGTCAGGGACAGAAACTTCTGTATACACAAGCATTTTCTCTTAAAGGGCCCTCACACAGACTTACTCAAAGACTCACTGCCTCTGACCTCCAGCACTGGGGTAGCAGCTTGAAAGGTACCAGTGGCATATGGGAAGGAACTAAAGTGACTGACATCAAGGTGAGAACTGAGGGACAGCTTTCTGCCAGGAAGAAAGGCAAGCAGAGGCCATTGTTCCCTTTTTGAACACTCCCTTCCCCCTGCACAGAGCCACAGAGCCAGCAGGAGGGGGCCATATCTAAGACTCCATCAACCTTGCTCACAGGGTTTGCTCCACCCTGGTGAAGCTCTGCCATTCCACCCCACCCAACTTATTGCCCACCCAAGCTGTTAACAGTGGCTTTTCCATATGAATGGCTGGTCTCAGCTTCACATCTTCCTAAATCCTCTCAAACAAGCAACAGCCAGCCTCAGCGAGTCCCTAGACCCTGCTCTGGCTAAGAAGCCCCAGGTCCAGCACTAGCATCAGCCAGATTTGGATCACAGTTTGGCTTCATCTGGGAACCACAAAGCCCAGCACAAGTAGATACTATGTGTAGATTGCTTTGTAGCTCATGCTGGGAGGCCCCGGGTGGAACACAGATGGTGGCTGACCCTGGCCTGCACCACCCAGGAAACCCCAGGGCCTATGCATACAGTGGACAGCTACAGACCACGTTGGAACACCACCACCCTGCCGCTGCACAGCTGACCCTCCATGGGGGGACGAAGGTTGGTGGTCAGTGGTCACAGCCTGTCCTTGCAGCTGACTGGCCAGGGTGAATCCCTCCCATTGATCTGCCAACAGCAATCAAGGCCCAACTACAAGAGGAGGGTGTACTCAGACCTCACGGAGGGTACAGGTTGAGTACCCAGCTTGGGTGATAGGAAAGGCTGTGCAAATGAACCCTACAGGACACCTACTATATTAGGCCACACTAGACACCGAGTCATAGCAACTCTACCTAATACACAGAAACAAACACAGGGAGGCCGCCAAAATGAGGACACAGGGAAATAGGGCCCAAATGAAAGAACAGATCAAAACTCCAGAAAAAGAATTAAACAAAATGGAGATGAGCAATCTATCAGAAGCAGTATTCAAAACTCTGCTTATAAGGATGCTCAAGGAACTTAGTGAGGACCTCAAGCATAAAAAAGACCCAGGCAGAAATGAAGGATATACTAATGAAAATAAAGAATAATTTACAGGGAATGAACAGTAGAATGGATGAATCCAAGAAACAAAGCAATGATATGGAACATAAAGGAAAAAACAACCAATCAAAACCACAAGAAGAAAAAAAGAATCCCAAAAAACAAGGATAGTGGGAGGAGCCTCTGGGACAACTTCAAGTGCATCAACATTTGCCAGAAGGAGAAGAGAAAGAGCAAAAAACTGGAAATCTATTTGAAAAAATAATGAAAGAAAACTTCCCTAATTTGCTAAAGGAAATAGACATACAAGTCCGGGAAGCACAAAAAGTCCCAAACAAGAGATGGAAAGAGGTCCATTCCAAGATACATCAGAATTAAAACACCAAAAGTTAATGATAAAAAGAGAATCTTAAAAGCAGCAAGAAAAAAGCAGATAGTTACCTACAAAGGAGTTCCCATAAAACTGTCAGCTGACTTCTCAAAAGAAACTTTGCAGGCTAGAAGGGACTGGCAAGAAATATTCAGGGAGAAGGTACAGGGAAGAAGAAGCATAATTAGTAGGCATAAAATAGACGGGGAGAGATAAAAAATGGTATAAGAAACAGAGGACTCAAAGAACTTATATGTACAACCCATAGACATGAACTAAGGGGGGAGGAATGCTGGAGGGTTGGGGGAGCAGGGCAGAAGAGAGATAAAGAGGGAAAAATTGGGAAAACCGTAATAGCATAATCCATAAAAAATACTTAAAAAAAGAAACATTCAAAGTCATGAAAAGCAGGAACCTACAGCCAAGAATGCTCTACCCAGCAAAGCTATCATTTAAAGCAAAGGGCAGATAAAGAGATTCCCAGATAAGAAAAATCTAAAGGAGTTCATCATCCCCAAACCATTATTATATGAAATGTTAAAGGTACTTATTTAAGAAAAAGATAAAAATTATGAACAATAAAATGGCAATAAACACATACCTATCAACAATTGAATCTAAAAAACAAACTAAGCAAACAAAAAGAACAGGGACAGAATCATGGATACAGAGAGCATTTTGATGGTTGCTAGATGGGTGAGGGGTTTTGGGGAGTGGGTGAAGAGGTGGAGGGATTAAGAAGTACACATTATTGCAGGAACAAGTATAAAGGACACATGGACAATAACAGGGGAGGGGTGGAAATGGGAGGGAATGGGGAGGGCTGGGGGGGAAAGGCAGAAAACTGTACTTGAACAACAATTAAAAAAAAAGAAGTACAAATTAGTAGTCACAGACAGCCATCGGGATGTAAAGTACAGCATAGGAAATGAGGAGTAGCCAAAGAACTTTTATGCATAACCCATGGACATGAACAAGGGGGTGGAGATTGCCTGAGTGAAGTAGGGAGTGATGGAGGGGCAAAGGAGGAAAACTGGGACATCTGTAACAGCATAATCAAGAAAATATAATTCAAAAGAAAGAAAAGATATAAGTTGTCTGAATGGGGCAGAGAATGAGTCAGAGGTGGGAAGGAACTTAGGCCTACCTCCTCATTTTAAAAAAGCAAGGGATGTAGCCCAAAGATAAGAGCATGTCACTTGCTCCTGGGCACAGCCATCAAAGAAATGCTCACAGGACATCACTAGTGCCAGCAGAGACCTGTACATGCAAACCTCCAGGGGTGGGACAAGATGAGGGAGGAGAGATCTATTTCTGAGTCACACATTTAGGCTAAAAGGCAGTAAATGAAATGGAAGGGAGGAAAGAGAATTGGAAGGAATCCTTTGGAAGTGTCAATGCTAGGAATTCACCAAGAACAGGTAACGTAGCTGAGGGTTTGCTGTGGCTGTTCTTGACTGCAACCACTGACTGCTTGCAGCTAACCCCTCTCTAAGAAGCTGCAGGGTATAAGAAGGTACAAGGGAATTTCAATTTCCTTTCATTTCAAATCATTCCAATATCCACAAACTTTAGCACCAAAAACATTCTCCAGAATGAACAGGTAACCAAAACATGACACTGAGTTCTAACTATCCCTTACATATTCAGTAAGTGTGGCCATCAATTCCTATGAGGCCTTAGGAAATGGAAAGTAGACTTTACTAAAATAAACACTAGAATATCCAAGTAAAGTACACAGGAAAGAAACAAGGGGCACCTTTGTGTACCTTACAGAGTACAAGATTTTGATTCTATTATAGATGGGTTGTTCCTAGGCCCCTAGACTTGCTCTTTTGCCCACATGAGATAGATATAGTCAAGCCCCAAAGGGTTGTAAGACTTCATAGGTACTCCTTCCCAGATTTCATAGCTGATTCCTGGACCATAGTTTTAAATATGAGAATCATAGATTTCTAGCTAGAGGCTGTGGACCCTTGGCCAATTCACTCAACCTATCTAAGCCTCAGAATGCTGAACGATAAAGTGGGGACAAGAGAACTTGATTAACTTATTTCATGGAGTTGTTGTGAAGGCTAAACTGATCAGCATATAGTAAGTGCTCAAAATATATTGGTTCTGGGGTTCCCTGGAGAAATGGTTGACTTCAGGGTTAGGGCTGGGAAAGTACAGGATGAGAGTATGACGTCTTGTAGCACCAAAAAACAACAGGATGCTCAAAAAATGAAGGGGCATGTCAAAAGGATACAGAAGCCAATTTGACCCTGGCTGGTGTGGCTAAGTGGATTGTGTGCTGGCCTGAGAACCAAACAAAGCATTACTGGCTCCATTCCCAGTCAGGGCACATGCCTGGGTTGTGGGCCAGGTCCCCAGTAGGGGGCATGTCAGGGGCAACCACACATTGATGTTTCTCTCCCTCTCTTTTGCCCTTCCTTTCCCTCCCTAAAAATAAATATATAAAATCATTTTTTTAAAAAAAGAAGCCAATTTGAAAGAGCTTCCAATAGCCAAATCTGAGACAATGTGAGCAACAAAATAAATAATGATAAAAATGGATTATACTCTAGTAATAAAAGAAATATCCATTTACCATTGTATATAAATAATCTAATAAATAAATAAATTGGAGAGAAAGGACAGCTCTTTCTTACAGAAGAATTCCAACTACTAAATACAGAAAGAATAACAGGAGTAGAGATTCCCATCAAGTAAACACCAGGGTAAATGTTGCAGGTAAGATTCATCAATGGTTGCGAAAATTAGGCATCCACTGATGTAGACAGGATATGTGCATAGTTCCAAAATATCTCCCCATAAGATACTTATTAATTACAAAGGAAAAAATAGTACTCTTACAGTGGAAAAACCTAGTATAAACCACTTTAACTAGGTTATCAAGGTTAACATCACCAGTAATAAGACTTACTGACTTCACACAACAAATATTATGATACACTGAGAAGAATACAAATTCAGTGGTATTCTCATTAAAAATTCATTACCTCAATCTAATCATGAAAAAACATCAGACAAACCCAAATTCACAAACTCCTACAAATTAATTGGCCAGCATTCTACAAAGGTTTAAGACCATGAATGCCAAAAACTGAGGAGCCTACAGAGACATGAGCATTGGTGAGACTACTGGTGAAATTCAAACGAGGACTGTAGATTAGTTAATAGCATTACACTAATGTTAATTTCCTGATTTAGGATTGTTTTACCATGTTATACAAGATGTTAACATTAGAGAAGCTGATGAAGGAATGGTATGTATTAATTTTTGCAACTTTTTTCTGTAAATCTAAAACTATTTGAGCATTAAAAGAAGGCCAGTGGATTGAGCACTGGCCTGCAAACCAAAAGGTTGCTGGTTTGATTCCCAGTCAGGGCATATGCCTGGGTTGCGGGCCAGGTGCCCAGATGAGGGTGTGTGTGAGGCAATGATCCATCAATGTGTCCCTCCCTCTCTGTCCCTCCCTTCCCCTCTCTCTAAAAATAAATAAATAAAATCTAAAAAAATTATTTTAAAATGCTGATTTTTTCCTCTCACCTCTCTTAGCCTCCCAATTTATCCCTTATGAGGTCTGGAAATAATGTGCCTAGCTACAGACTTCAGTTCTGATCAAAAGGACTTAAATAATGGGGCACAGGTAGCACTATTACAGCTGTAAAAAGGAAGAAGAAAGATCTCTGTAAACAGCTATAGAGTGAGCTCTAAGATACTATTAAATGAAAAAAAAAGCAAGGTGCAGAACAGTGTTTACACTATGCTACCATTTTTCCCTGAGAAAAAGGAGTGAATACAAACATATATATATATATATATATATATATATATATATATATATATATATATATAAATGATTATTGAAAAGGAGGAAAGTAAGAGTTGAGGGGACAGGAATGAATACTAAACTTCTCTGAATATGCCTTGCTTTATAATTTTTACTTTTACTGAACATGAAGCTGATAAACTTAAACACACAGTGAAGAATTATTCCAAGTGACTTCCCAACATAATATTAGGATTGTATATCCCTAGTGGGATACAACCTAAGGATAAAAAGGAGACTGCAAAGGAATCTTAATTTGAATTCAGTAATCATATTATGAGTAATAATAGTAGCATTATTTTGAAATATATACTAAGATAGAGCAAATAAGATTATATTAATGTTTCAGGATTTAAAAATTCTAGCATAAGAAAAAGGGGAGAGAAATACAAATTCAAAATGTTAAGCAAAAACCCTATAATCTTTTAAAATTGCTACTTATCCTCATTGTAGCTTTTTTAAAATTTCAAGAAATTTTTCAATTATAGTTTACATTCAATCGTATTTTGTATTAGTTTCAGGTGTATAGTATAGTGGTTAGACAACCATATACTTCACAAAGTGCCCCCCTTGATATTTCCGGTGCCCACCTGGCACCACACATGGTTATCACAGTGTTATTGACTCTATTCCCTATGCTGTACCTCATATCCTGTGACTGTTTTGTAACTACCAATTTGTACTTCTTACAAAAATTTGTACGCCAATTTCACCTAGTCCTCCTTTCTGACAACCATTGGTCTGTTTTCTGTATCTTTGAGTCTGTTTCAATTTTGTTTACTTTGTTCTTTAGATTCCACATATAAATGAAATCATATGGTATCTGTCTTTCTTGACTTGACTTATTTCACTCAGCATAATATCCTCTAGGTCCATCCATGCTGAAACAAATGGTAAGATTCCATTCTTTCTTATGGCCAAGTAATACTCCATTGTATATGTGTACCACAACACTTTTATCTACTCACCTATGCATGGGCACTTGGCTTGCTGCCATATCTTAGTTACTGTAAATAATGCTGCAATGAACACAGGAGTGCATATATTCTTTCAAATTACTGTTTTGGGGAAAATCCTATAATCTTAATTTGAATTAATTTATTAGTATGAATCACTGATATATTTTCCTTTCAAAAAAAAATCTAGTTGTGTCCATCAAAAAGATCTAGAAGCAAGGCCTAATCCAGCGGCAGTAAGCACCCTTAGTACCCCTAAATGGTCTCTAAATACCATTTCTCTCTGAAACTAAGGCTTGATGAATAAATGCCTGATTCAAACCTGGGAAAGGAAATGTACAAGATGAGCCTAAAACAGAGAGCCGGGAAACTATCAGGAACCAGTGAGATTGGGTCAAAGAGACACAAGAACATATTTGAAAAGGTTCCCACTAGCCAAAGATACACCATTTAAGCAGCAAAAAGAATAGTGATTACAATGATATACAATGAGTTTATAGTAATACAACAACAAACAAAAAAGTAAACAACAACAAACTCATTCATTGGTCTTGTTTAGGCTACCAAGACACCAACTCATTCTGAAAACAGGTGAGTAAAGGCAAAGAATCAAGCATTTATTTTGCCTTCACTGTATGAACTATAGTTCAGGATAATCAGAGAATTGAAGAAAAGTTTTTTCTGGCTATAAATACAGAAGAAATATTAGAATTAAAATATCACCATTCTGGAATCTCTAATGAAACAATGGATAGAAGTGATGCTCATCAATGGCTGCTAAAAAGACTCATGGAAAACTTTGTAATGGAGGAATTAGGCTGACAACACTTGAATCTTCCTTAATTTTTAAAATCACAAAAAAAAATAACCAGACATTCTGTACCTCCTGATGTGCTCCTATAAGAAGTCTAAGAATGACCCATAAATTATTCTTGCCAAAAAAAAATAGAACCTAAATCTGACCAAACATCTAGACCAGCACTTACACAATAGAAATATGTGAGCCACAAATGCAAACCATACATGTAATTTTAAATTCCTAGAATCTACATTAGCATATATTAGTTATAATATTAAATACATAACTTTAATTATATATTTTAGCCTGATACATTCACAAATATTTCAGAATGTGATCAATATGAAAAAATATCGAGGTATTTTACATGCTTCAAAATCCAGTGTGTATTTTACACTTAAAGTAGGTCTCAATTCAGACCCACCACACTACAAGTGCTCAAAAGCTACATGTAGCTTAGTGACTACATGTCTATTGAACAGCAAAAATACAGATCTTAACCACTTTATAGAAAATATATAGGATAGAGTACCATTTTATACATCAACATGGGGATACAGTCAGCCTAACCCAGACTATGGAAAATCTTATAGGACAGTGACCCAGTTTTCTTAAACAAATACATTGATATAAAAAAAAAAAAAGAGGGAGAGAGAGAGAGAGAGACAGCCCTGGCTGGTGTGGCTCAGTGGATTGAGCGCCGGCCTGCGAACCAAAGGGTCGCTGGTTTGATTCCCAGTCAGGGCACATGCCTGGATTGTGGGCCAAATCCCAAGTTGGGGGTGTGTGAGAGGCAACCACACATTGATGTTTCTCTCCCTCTCCTTCTCCCTCCCCCTCTCTCTAAAAAAATTAATAAATAAAAAATCTTTAAAAGAGAGAGAGAGAAGAACTTATATGTAATAAGAGACATTATCAACCAAAAGCAATCCAAGGATCTTACTTGCATTTTGATTTGAACAAAGCAACCTTTAAAAGACATTTATAGAACTAGAGAAACTATAATACTTAATGGATAACAGATAACATTAAGTAATTATTTCTTTATGTATGATATAATTATATTAAAAATAAGAGTCTTATCACATAATGGCATATTTGTGGAAGAAACAACATGATGATAGGACTTGCTTTAAAATAATCCAACTAGGGAAAAGGAAACTACTGGTCAGTTTTTTCATATGTTGAAGCTGGTGACTAGTGTTTGGGAGATCATTATACTATTTGTTCTAGTTTTGTATGTTAGAAAAATTAATACAATTTTAAAACTTGATGAGAGGGAAAAAGCTT
Source organism: Trachops cirrhosus (assembly GCA_028533065.1). Classification (NCBI taxonomy): domain Eukaryota; kingdom Metazoa; phylum Chordata; class Mammalia; order Chiroptera; family Phyllostomidae; genus Trachops; species Trachops cirrhosus. The sequence continues at coordinate 29,275,651 of CM052540.1, read as the reverse complement.
ACCTACGTTAGCCGTTCAGCAATTTGGTAAATAATTCTCTGTTTCTAAGTGGCAGGGATCGACCAGAGGGCGAAAAGACAGGGAGGGAAGGGAAGGGTTGTCTAGAATTGTTGAGAATCTGTTTGGCAGCCTCCATCTCCACCCCTGGAATTCACTGCCAGATAAGAGCATGCCTTTTTGTTGATTCCATCCCACCCTCACCCACTCTGCCTGCATGTATCAAGGGGCAAAATCTCTCAAGAAGGATTTTTTTATTAAAGCTTTCAAACAACTTACAGCCAGAAGACTCTGGTTAATTTCTGCGCCTTCCATCTTTGTCTGTCTGTCTGAGTCTCTGGCATCTGCTGCTCTTTCACTGCCAGCCAAGTCAATGAAAGAGATCCTAGAGAAAAGACACAGCAGGGATGACTTCTTTGGGGCTTCGGTTTATTTTTACATTGGTCAGCATTTTGTGACAGCCAGAAGAAATTAACACTGGCCCGTATTCAGGGAAAAAAAGACACCACTGTCAGCTTTCCAAAAGTATTACAAGATTCTGATCTGTCTGCTGTTGCTAGCACTGTTCACCCAGACACTTTCATTGGTTTTAATCATTTGTGAGAAAGTATGACTGAAACTAATAAAACATTCTTCCCATAAGGCTAAATGATCACACTGTAAATCACTTAGAGGACCACTTAGATAATTAAAAAAAAAAAACATTTGTGCACTGCTTTCCAGAAAGAAAGAAAGAACGAGAGAACAAGAGAATGAAAGAAAGGAAGAAAGAGAGAGAGAGAGAGAGACAAAGAAGAAAGGAAGAAAAAGACTCATTACTCAGAAGTGAGATAGGCTCATCCATCAGTGTGGCAGAGTTTGCTAAGATAGCAGCAGAGAAGCAATGAATGTACCCAATTGTCTTATGGCTTCTTTTAAGAAGGATGGATTAATTTTCCTTTTTTTGGCCTGTAAGCTCTCTGAGATGCATTCTCTGCTATTCCTCTGCTGATACCATGTTTCACATTAGAAGCAATCGATATTCCTTTTAATAACTCAGGGTTGACCAACAATAGGCCATTACTTCATGGTTAATCAACTGATGGCACTTTAATACAATGATTTATTTCAGGGCTAACAATTCCACTCTGTATCCCTGAAATAAAGAACTCCATGGTGGCAGAGTGTCCTGTTGTTGATAACACATATTTCAAAGTCACATTAGGGAAATGCAGACAATGCAATTCCTTAAATATTTCCAGCTCACCTGCCAAATGTCCTCTTGGATGAATCTTTGATCTGAATTTGGATGATAGCATGGGAGCGGGAAGAGTCTGCATTAACTCCAGTGGCCCCGGTGCTGCGCTCCTTGCTGCCCTTCTGAATCACCTGAAAAATAAGATCCATAGTGTGACATCCCCAAGGAGTAAACAAAGCCATCTGACTCGTAAGAGTGGACTGAATGCAACAAGACCAGACATGTAACTTTGTCAGTACACTGCAGTTTTCCCCTTCATGTTAAAAGCTGCCTCAACACTAAATCATACAAAGTAAGTACCCAAAAGTAATAAAAACAACGTGGAATACTAACCTTGAGGGAGAATATTCTATAGTTCAAAAGCTAATTTACTTCTTGATCTCATATATTTTTTAAAGATATCTTTGATGGATTTAGCCTGACAAAAATCCCTAGGGCATAACTTAGCTCCAAAGCAAGGTCTTATAATACCCATCTATCTTAGTAATTGAAGCAAAGGGCAGAAATGTGCATCACAGAATAACTGATCACATCCACCTGTTCCACCAGGATGCAGTCATAAAGGGGTCAGGCCTGATGTATGGGAACATGCAAGTGATGAGTTATTGTAATTGCTATGAGCCCATGATTTCCCTTGAGAGTAATACCCCTCCAAATAGGAATAAAGACAAACCTGGGACCCTCTGGCCTCAGGGAATGGGAAAGAGGAAGTAAAACTCAGGATTGGCCTCTAACCACTGAAAACACAGCTATATATGAGCATGCTGCCCTGATTTTGGATAGGGGAAGGAGTATTAATTTCTGAGAACCAAAAAGGTGAAAAACTTTAAATATATTATTTGGGCCCTGGCTGATGTGGCTCAGTGGATTGAGTGCCAGCCTATGAACTGAAGGGTCACCAGTCACCAGTTCAATTCCCAGTCAGGGCACATGCCTGGGTTGCAGGCCAGGTCCCTGGGGAGGAGCATGTGAGAGGCAACTACACATTGATGTTTCTCTCCCTCTTTTTTTCCTTCCCTTCCCCTCTTTCTAAAAATCAATAAAGTATTTTTCAAATAAATAAATATATCATTTTTAGAATCCTCACAACAGCCTCATGCAAGGTGAGTATGACTATCATGTGCAGTTTACAGCTGAGGAATAGCTCAGAGGTGATTTCCTCACAAACAGCTGTTGTGTGGCAGAACCGAATTCCACACCCAGTATGTATGACTGCAAAGCCCAAGTGCTTTCTACTACACTGCGCAGCACTGGTGATAAATTTATTTATATTGCAGTAAATCAAGGAATTGAAAGTTCTATCTCATTTTCCTCCATCTCTCATAATTTTAATTTCTATCATATTGAACATAGCTAGTTTGCAAATTAAGAGTATATAAGTTGGGAGTCAAACTCCCACAATAAGCCACAAATATCTTAACAAGCAGGGGCTTGTGCTTTTAAAAATTTTAACTAAGTTCCTCCATGGTCTGAGGAATAGTTGCGTTTCTAAATATTAATTATATGTGAATTAAAAATTGTATTCTAGAAGAAATTTAGAGTCATACTGTGAATGTACTAATTTTGTAAATAGCTTGCTAAAAGTTTAAAGGGACTAGCTGATAAATCCTTCTGTAATGAAAAGAACATGTTAATTTATTTTTTTAATTAATTTTTTTATTTTAGATTATTCAGTACAGTTTCTATCCTTTATTCCCATTCCAGCCCACCCACCCATCCCTCCCATTTCCAACCCCCTCTAGTTTTATCCATGTGTCCTCTATATTTGTTCCTGTAAACCCTTCCCTTCTCCCCTGAAATTCCCACCCCACTCCCCTCTGGGCCCTGACAACCTGTCCTCTATTTCAGTGTCTTTTGTTATATTTTACTTGTTTCTTTGTTTTGTTGTTTAGGGTCCTGTTAAAGAACATGTTAATTTATAAAACTTGATTATCAACTGCATGGATAGCATGTTGCTGCTAATCAGGAAAATTAGAGCAATAATCCCTTATAACTGAGTGTGGCAAGTGTCAAGAAAAGCACTGCTAAATAAGCTTGGATGCTGGCAATGTCACTTAAGGACATATATGTGACTGAAGCATCCATGTTATTTTTTTTTCAAACAAGTGTATCTGAGGGAAGAGATTTAAAAAAATTTTTTAAAGATTTTATTTAATTTTTAGAGAAAGGGGAAGGGAGGGAGAAAGAGAGAGAAACATCAATGTGTGGTTGCCTCTCACACACCCCCTACTGGGGACCTGGCCCGCAACCCAGGCATGTGCCCTAGCTGGGAATTGAGCTGGTGACCCTTTGGTTCACAGGCCAGCTCTCAACCCACTAAGCCACACCAGCCAGAGCTTGAAGCCTCCACTTTAAATGCACTTCCTCATCCTAGCTTCTCCCTATCACTCTGACTTCATGCTTACATATATGGTAACAATGCAATAATAATGGAACATTTTAGATTTATATTGTTCTTTTTACCAAACTTTTTATTATAAAATTAAGACATGCTTCCTGTGGAAAACTTGGAAAATACAAGAAAAGGGATGAAAAAGAAAATATATACTTCTCATAATTCCAAAGTTAAGATTCTAGTGCATTTCTTCCTAGACTTTCAGAGTTCTCACAGTTTTGTTTTGTCTTTTATAAAAGCCATGAAGAGACAAGAGAGATATTTTAAATCTCCACATATCGCTCTGGCTAAGATGGAGACATAGGTAGATACACTTTGCTTCCTCACACAACCAAAAGAAAGACAACAACCAATTTAAAAAAAAAAATCAGAACTACCAGAAAATAGAACTGTATGCAAGTCTGACAACCAAGGAGTTAAAGAAGAAATATTCATCCACACTGGTAGGAGGGGTGGAAACAGGAAGCTGGGCAGAGAGGATACATGCAAGGCAGTGGTTGGAGGACCCTGCAGTCCCACATTCATGTGTGGATAAACCAGGAGGAACAACTGGGGAGTGAGACAGACCATGTAATCCAGGGTTCCAGTATGTGGAAAAAACCTCAAAACCTCTGACTGTATCCCTGGCTGGTGTGGCTCAGTGGATTGAGTGTGGTCCTGCAAACTAAAGGGTCACTAGTTCAATTCCCAGTCAGGGCACATGCCTGGGTTGTAGGCCAGGTCCCCAGTTAGGGGTGCACAAGAGGTAACCACACATTGAGGGAAAAAAAAAAAACAAAATCTCTAGCTGTAAAAACCCATGGGTCTGGTGGTGGTGGGAGAAACACCCAGTCCCACAGGAGAGTCCGTTGGAGGGACCCACAGGTTCCTAGAGTGTACACAAACCCATCCACCCAGGAATCAGCACCAGAAGGGCCCAAATCAGTTGTGGGAAGTGAGAGAAGTGACTGAAAGCAGGGCGAGAGCCAAGCATGTGGCATTGCTCCCTCTCTGACCCTTCCCCTACATACAGCCCCAAAACACAGAGAAGTGGGTTGATCTGCCCTGGTGAATAACTAAGGCTCTGCCCCTTAAAATGTAATAGGTGTGCTGAGACAAAGAAATATGGCCCAAATGAAAGAACAGGTCAAAACTCCAGAAAAAGAACTGAGTGACAAGGAGATAGCCAACCCAGCTGATGCAAAGTTCAAAACACTGGTAATCAGGATGCTCACAGAAATGACTGAGTACAGATGCAAAATAGAGAAAGAAGTGAAAGCTATGCAAAGTAAGATAAAGGAAAATATACAGGGAACCAATAGTGAAGAGAAGGAAACCAGGACTCAAATCAACCATTTGGAACAGAAGGAAGAAATAAACATTCAACTGGAACAGAATGAAGAATGAAGAATTCAAAGAAATGAGGAGAAGCTTAGGAACCTCTGGGACAACTTTGAATGTTCCATCCTCTGAGTCATAGGACTGCCAGAAGGAGAAGAAGAGCAAGAAATTGAAAACTTATTTGAAAAAATAATGAAGGAAAACTTCCCCAATCTGGGGAAGGAACTAGACATGCAAATCTGGGAAGCTCAGAGAGTCCCAAAGAAGTTGGATCCAAGGAGAAACACACCAAGACACATCACAATTGTTACCCAAGATTCAAGATAAGGAGAGAATCTTAAAAGCAGCAAGAGAAAAGGAGATAGTTACCTACAAAGGAGTTCCTACAAAACTATCAGTTGATTTCTCAAAAGAAACTTTACAAGCAAGAAGGTACTGGAAAGAAATATTCAGTCATGAAAGGCAAGGACCTATAACCCAGATTACTTTACCCAGCAAAGCTATCATTTAGAATGGAAGAGCAGATAAAGTGCTTCCCAGATAAGGTCAAGTTAAAGGAGCTCATCATCACCAAACCCTTATTACGTGAAATGTTAAAGGGACTTATGTAGAAAAAAAAAGATCAAAACTGTGAACAGTAAAATGACAACAAACTCACAACTATCAATAACTGAACCTAAAAAACAAAAACAAAACATACTAAGCAAACAACTAGAACAGGAACAGAACCACAGAAATGGAGATCACATGGAGGGTTATCATTGGGGATAGGGAGGGGAGAGAATGGGGGAAAAGGTACAGGAAATGAGAAGTATAATTAGTAGGTATAAAATAGACAGGGGGAGGTTAAGAACAGTATAGGAAATTGGGAAGCCAAAGAACTTATATGTATGATCCATGGACATGAAATAAATGGGGGGAATGCTAGAGGGAGGGGGGTGCAGGGCAGAGGGGAATAAAGGCGAGAAAAATAATGGGATAACTGCAACTGCATAATCATTAAAATATACTTAAAAAGAATAAATCTCCACATATGCGTAAGCAATAGGCTTGATGGATAAGGGAGGGATCACAGATAAGTGATTTATCCAAGGTCACATAGGCAGAATACAATGAGGCTAAGGATAGAAGCCAGGTGTCTTCTGCCACATGTGCACAATGATGTTACTTCTGCTGAAACCTAGTGAGAGCTTTGAGAAGCATCAAGGCTATACCTGGTCAGGAACTGTGTATACTGACAGGAAGCTAAAAGGATGGCCTTGTGGTAAAATTCACTCCAAGGGGACTCAAAAAACACTGACTTCAGTGGTTCTGTTATAGAGTTTTGCACTTGACTTTTTATTGCACTTTGTCTACCATGATGTACTAGGTAACTATGAGTGTGTCTCAGAAAACCTAATATGTTGAGGCAAACTTTTGTGACTATATGCCTTTTAGGGAAGGCATGAAGGAATTTCTGGTCCTTGTTTCAGTTTTCTCATCTTCAGTAAAAGCCTAACGTCACCATGACTTTCAGAAACTGTGGCACAAAGCAGCTAACCTCTGAGGAGTAAAAAATGAGGTAGTTGTTAAGATCACCAGACAAACTTTTGTAAATGACATATGACCCAAATGTAGCAGTTATAAGAGATTGAAATCTTGAATTAGACTATCTGGGTTCACATTCCAGCTTTGGCATATGGTTGTGTGAACTTTCAAAAACAAATTTTTTACTTATTGATTTTAGAGAGAGGACGGGAGGGGGAGGAAAAGAGTGGAAGGGAGAGAGGGAGAGAGAAGGAGAGAGAAACGTTGATTATTTGTTGTTCCACTTATTTATGAATTCACTGGTTCATTCTTGTATGTGCTGTGACCTGGGATCAAACCAGCAACCTTGGCATGGGGTCAGGATGATGCTCTAACCAACTGGGCTACTTACCTGGCCAGAGCAGTTGTGTAAACTTTTGCAATGTGTGAACACTTGCAAATCACTTAACTTTTCAGGGTCTCCAGTTCCTATCTATAAAATAGTAATCTTATAGGTTACTTATGAGAATTAAAAAGATAATACATGTAAAGCATTTAGTTACATAATTGGCACAGTTTTCAATAAACATTAATTTTAAAAAAGATACTAAAGAACTAACATTTCCATGTAAACTTCCAAAACTTAAACTATTTTTCACAAGTGTAAATCAATCAATTTCATGAGGAAATAGAGTTTTATAGCTCAACATGAAATTCCATGGGCTCCCCAATACAAGAAAGTAAAAAGAAAAAGAAAGAAGGACAGGGGGCAGAAAAGGAGAGAAAAAGAGAATAAAGAAGAAAAAAAAGCAAATTTATTTGGGTGAAATTAAAGTCTAGAGGTAGAGCAAGATTAATGTCAACACCTTAAAATCACTAGCCCATCCCTTTTCTCTCACTACCGCCCCTCCTTCTCTAATTCCTTCTTCCATAACTAAAGTCTATTGGGCAAGTTTCTAAATCTTGGTCCTGTCTACAAAACATGTTATGTGAGTAAAATGGGGACCTGCTACAACAGAAAGTAGAGGCAATTGCTGAAATCTGTGGCACTGGGAAATATTCAGAGACTTATTAGTAAGAATCATAGATATGACAAACTGAGCTAGCATCATGGTAAGCATTTTATGTATGTTATCTCATTTCCTTCTCTATTATGAGACCCAGTCATCTACTATCATCCACAAATTTCAGGTTCAGAAAAGTAAAGGACATGATCAAGGATACATGGCACTGGGATGCAGCACCGTTTAGTTACAAGGCTTTAATCACTAAGCTTCCTGCACAAATATCAAAGAAGGGCTATGAGTATTTCAGTAAGATAGGCAATGTGTATAGATTAAGCCTCTATCACTGGTATATAACTGAGGCTTATCTAGAGGAAGCTCTTGCTATGTGGGTCTCTGCTACCAATTACAGCCAAGGAAATGATTTAAAAAAAAAAAAGTTGCCAGTTGTGACGTAGGTAAAAATTGGTCATATCTGAGTGAGCCTGAGGGTGATCTGTGGGGGTAACACTTGATGATACCTGAGGGTGACACTTGAGCAAACACCTGGGTGAAACCTGAGTGAGCATGAACAGTGACACCTGAGACATAGTGAGAGTGTGACATCTGAGTTAGCAAGTGCTGCTGTTTCGAGTCAATAAATGTTTATGAGGGTAACCATGTCAGATATTCATAATTTATACCAACTTTCCACCTTGATCTCAGCTGGCTTCCTTCTTGTACAACCTCATATGAACTACAGACTGAGGGTATCGATGGCAATAATATGTTGACTAACAAGAAACTTCTCTCTGCTTAGGAAACATACCTTAGGATAGAGCAGTGGCATAAACTCTTCCATGGTGAGGGTGTGATTTGACACCAGATTGCCCATTAGCATAGATATGGCCCAGAGCAAAGGAAATGGGACTTCTCTTAGTGTTTGCTGCTTTTCCATTGAGTTGGTGTAATCTCCAGGGACCAAGGCATCATGAGGACCAAATATCTTGAAACTCCCAGCCAAAACAACAAATAAAAGGCTTGGGAAAGTGGGGCCATGGGAATAGATGTATGAGAAACAATTTCCTTAAGACTTCACAGTGGAGGGAGTCCTGGACAGGTAAGAATGGACACAGTCTCAGGGTAGCCCCTTCAACACCTCCCAAACACTTGTTCTGCGCCTGCCTCTGTAATCCTAGGGGCTCTTGACTCTTAGGTGTCCCTCTAAAGCAGTCATACTCAGGTGCTATGCTCAGGTTTTGGATCCCAGGTCTCAGGAATCTAAAAATCACACGAACATGAGGGTCCCATCCCTTAAACAAAATTTACCTATTTGTCCCAGGAAAGAAAAACTGAGAAAAAGACAAATCAATGGAGGGCCACCCTGCCATTTCCTGCACCCAAGTCCATGGAGGGGTACATTGTAAAGCTGTTTTAAAGGTGAGTACAGTCAAGCACCCAGCCTGTCCTTCCAGCTTTCTCCCTTTGACTCTAGCCAGGCTGGCTGGATATACTAGAAGAATGACTATGATGGCTGCATGTTAGAATGAATTACCTGGGGAACTTTTAAAATAATGTCCACCTTTATACACTGCTAGTAGGAATGTAAAAACGGTGCAGCCACTTGGGAAAACAGTTTGCAGTCCCTCAAAAAGTATGACCCAGCAATTCCATTCCTAGGCATATACACAAGAAAACTGAAAATATATTTCTACATAAAAACTTGTACTTGGCATTATTCATAATAGCCAAAAAGTGAAAACAACCTACATGTTTATCAACTGATGAATGAATAAATAAAATATATCCATACAGTATATTATTTGGCCATAAAAAGGAAAGAAATACTGATACATGCTATGACAAGGATTAACCTTGAAAATACTGTATTAAATGAAAGAAGCCAGACACAAACTTGCATATTGTATGATTCTATTTATATGATATGGCCAGAGTGGGCAAATCCATAGAGATAAAAATTACTAGTTGCCAGGGACTGTGGGGCAGGAAAAATAAAGGAGTAACTGGCTAATAGTATGGGTTTGATTTTGATGTGATGAAAATGTTCTGGAATTAGATAGTGGTAATAGCTGTACAACTTTTTGAAGGTACAAAAGACATCATTTAATTATATATTTTAAAAAGGTGAATATTATGGTATGTGGATTATGTCTTAATAAGAAAATTACATTAAAAAACACTGAAATGTATACTTTAAAAAGGTGAATTTTATGGTTGTGAACTATATTTCAATTTAAAACTGAATAATTTAATAAATTGAATAAATTAATTTTAAAATTAATAATACCCATATCTGGGCCTCACTCTTGAGAGATTCTGATTTAAATGGCCTCACATGGAAATAAAAAACAAACGGACACTGACCAGATGGGAGGGGGGCGGGGGATAATGGGGGAAAGAAGGGGAAGGGGCAAGTCAAGGAACACGTATAGAGGACCCATTGGCATGGACAGCGGAGTTGGGATTGACTGTGGGAGTGGGGGGCAGGGTGTGTGGATGGGGCAGGGGAGAGCAACAGAGAAAAATGTGAGACAAATGTAATTGAACAACAGCAACAAAAATACGTGATAGAATTCTAGAAAGACAAGCCATAGAACAAGACAATATGCTCATGACACACTGACAAAAACTGACAAAAGATTCATATCCACAATATACAAATCAGTAACAGACAGACAACCCAAAATAGAGGAAAAGACCCAAACTGACATTCCCACTATTCAACTTTACTCAACTGAATCTAAAAATCAAAATAAGTGAAGAAGAAGAACAGAAATAGACTCATAGATACAGTGAACATTTCAACGATGCCAGTTGGAAGGGAGGTTCCAGGTATGGGTGAAAAAGATGAAGGGATTTAGAAATGCAAATGGGTAGTTACAGAATAGTCATGGGGATGTAAAGTACAGCATAGGGAATATAGCCAATAATATTCTAATAACTATGTATGGTGTCAGGTGGGTATGAGGTTTTATTAGAATGATCACTTAGTAAGTTATATAATGTCTAATCACTGGGGTATACACTTGAAACTAATATCATAGTGCACGTCAACTGTAATTGAAAAGAATGATTAAAATAAATAAAGTTCACAGTAAAAAAAAGGTATTCAACTTTGTTTTTTTAAATATTTTATTGATTATGCTATTACAGCTGCCCCATTACCCCCTCCATCCAACTCTACCCTGCATACCCTCTCCCACCCACATTCCCCCCTCTAGTTCATGTCCATGTGTCATAAGTTCTTTAGCTTCTACATTTCCCATACTATTCTTGCCCTCCCCCTGTCTATTTTCTACCTACCATCTATGCTACTTATTCTCTGTACCTTTTCCCCCTCTCTCCTCCTCCTACTCCCCTGTTGCTAACCCTCCATGTGATCTCCATTTCTGTGGTTCTGTTCCTGTTCTAGTTGTTTGCTTAGTTTGTTTTTGTTTGAGGTATGGTTGTTAATAATTGTGAGTTTGCTGTCATTTTACTACAC
>CM052540.1:29249170-29264208 GCA_028533065.1 Trachops cirrhosus | reverse complement strand
CTGATGGGAACTCCTTTGTAGGTGACTGTCTCCTCAACTCTTGCTGCTTCTAGGATTCTCTCCTTCATTTTTACCTTGGCTAATGTAATGATGATGTGCCTTGGTGTGTTCCTCCTTGGGTCCAACTTCTTTGGGACTCTCTGAGCTTCCTGGACTTCCTGGAAGTCTAATTCCTTTGCCAGATTGGGGAAATTCTCCTTTATTATTTGTTCAAATAAGTTTTCCACTTGTTGCTCTTCTTCTTCTCCTTCTGGTAGCCCTATAATTCGGATGTTGGAACGTTTCAAGATGTCCTGGAGGTTCCTAAGCCTCTCCTCATTTTTTTTTGAATTCTTATTTCTTCATTCTTTTCTGTGTGGTTGTTTCTTTCTCCTTCTGGTCCACTCCCTTGATGTGAGACCCAGCTTTCTTTCCATCACTATTGGTTCCCTGTGTATTTTTCTTCATTTCACTTATTGTAGCCTTCATTTTTTTAATCTAATTTGCAACCAAAATCAACCAATTCTGTGAGCATCCTGATCACCAGTGTTTTGAACTGTACATCTGATAGATTGGTTATCTCTTGGTCGCTTAAAAGGATAGGTTCTGGGGCTTTCATTTGTTCTTCTGTTTGAACCATCTCTCTCTTTTTTTTTTTGTATTGTGGCGCCTGTTACGGATGAGGGGCGGAGCTGTAGGTGTTCACCAGGGTGGGGTACCCCAGTTGCTGGGTTGTGATGCTGTATGTGGGGACGGGATCTGAGAGGAAACAATGGCACTTGCTCTGCTGTCTGTCGATTTCAGTCCCTTCCGTTGCTTCCCCCAAGCAAACTGGGCCTTTCTGGTGCTGATTCCCCTGTGGGTGGGCTTGTACACCCCGTAGGTCTTTCCAACGACCTCTCCTGTGAGGCTGGGAGTCTCTCCCTGTGCTTCAACCCCCACAGGTGTTTTCAATCAGTGCCCCAAGGCTCTATTTCCCAGCACTGGGATCCTGGGTTGCGTGCAGTGCCTTTCTTTGCAATCGCCACCTTGCTGAGCCTGCCAGTTGCCACTCCTTGGCTGGGGTTTGCCAGCCACTGCTTGCACCCCAGCGTCTGCCTGCTACGGTCTTATGCACCCAGTCCCAACGCTCTTTGTGCCATGTGACCCCTCTCCACCCGGCTTCCCGACTCCACCCCTCCTACTGGTCTGGATGAACGTGTCTTATTTTAACTCCTTGGGTGTCCGACTTCCATACAGTTCAATCTTCTGTCAGTTCTGGTTGTTATTCTGTTTCTAAATTGTTGTCCCTATTTTGGTTGTGCGAGGAGGCACTCTGTGTCTACCTATGCCTCCATCTTGGCCGAAAGTCTTCAACTTTGTTTTTAATCAGTGAAATGCAATTAAAGATAAAATTAAATAATTACAAATAGGCAAAAATTCAAAAGTCAAAGTGTTGGTGAAGATGAAGAGCAAAGGATTGCTTGTGGGAGTGTACACTGCTTTGGAAAGCAGTTGGCATCATCTAGCGAAGTGGAAGATATGCGTAACACAACTACAACCTAGAGAACTCATATGCTGCGCACTGAAATACACATAAAGGACACTGACAGCCATACTGTTCAGAAAAGCCCCAAATAGAAACAACCAATTGTTCATTACCTTTGGAATGGTGATATAAACTGTACTATATTCGTATGATTAAATACTAACTACAAATAAAAATGAACAGAATTACAGCCTTATGCAAAAACATAGATGGAACTCCAAAGCATAATGTTAAGCAAAAGAAGCAAGACACAAAAGAATACATACACTGTGGTTTTATTCACACACAGTTAAAAATCAGGTGAAACTAAGTTATATCTATGGATAACACATAGTTGGTAAAACCGTAACAAAGAACTAGAAAGTGATTAGCATAAAGTCAGGAAAATAGGGGAGTATAACTAGGAGGTTGTAAAGGGTTCTTATGGGGTGCTACAATGTTCTATTTATTAATGTGAGTAGTTGATTATGAGTGTATTTGTTTCTTTATACCGTACGCATTTAGATCTTATGCATTTTTCTGTATAGTGTTATTTTTCACAATAAAAAAAGGTTAAACCATCTTTTTTAAGTAAGGGAAAAAATCCTCCTGATGATCTAATGTAAACCAAGGTTGACATTAATTACATTAAAGGAAGGTTCACCAGAAGTATATTTATATAATTTAATAAATTTCCAAAACAGAAAAAAAATCTAAATATTCTAAACTATTAACAGTGGATATCTCAGTGGAGAATGAGGAAAACTGTACAGCAAGTTAAAGACTTTATTTTTCTATAATATATTTTTTAATCTTCAGATTTGATCATAAGTGTTACTCTGGTTATAATAAAGAGATAACTTTTAATAAAATAAGATTTAAAAATACATTTGGAAGGATACACAAAAATAACGAAAAAAATTAGTTTCCTCAGGAAAAGGGAATGGGATATTTTCATTGTACCTTCTGAATTTTTAACTCATGTAAAAGTATTACCTATAAAAATTTTAATTTAAATTACGAATATTTCTCTCTAGCAGCTTTTCCAGAGCCAACTACCAGAGAAGTACACATTAGCAGCCTTTGAAACTGGCCTAACATCTTCTCATGCATTAGGTTCTCCCACATTCCCTACTTCCTTCTATCATGGCATTGAGACAAACACCTTACAGAAAACCTATAAGGACTCACACTTATAAATGTGAAGCGGTATGCTTGCCATTGCCCTTTGCCTAAATCTGAGTCCATTATACTTGCTAGGTAGCAAAATGAATTCTTTCCCTGTACTTAGGCTGCTATAGTGGTATAGTAAAGAAGGGAGAGTTACCTCTAAGAGGAGCTCCACACTATCCACCTGAAGCTCTTGCAGTCCCACGATCTGTACCACATGCTTGCTATCTTCTCTTGCAAAGAGCCTGCAGATGCAAGAACATGGTTGGTATGACAGAGCTGCTGCAATAGACTTTGTTCTTGCCTCCCCAGAAACCACCCCACTACTCCCCCATCATTAAGTAGTAGTTTTGCCCTCTGGGTGGGATTCATGTGCACTCTCCCCAGCCATTCCCACATCTCCTGGCTCCCACCCAGGGTTTCAGGTGTGGTCCTTGATTGTTGTAAACAAATCAGAATCTTTGGCTATAATTAAAAGAATCAAAGTATAGGAGGGGAGGGGAACAACAACAAAAAGAATGCATGTATAACTCAAACCTATGCCAATCAGTGGATGGTGTATTCCTGGCTAGAATGACTGGTTCAGGTATCTCTACCAGGTCCAATCAAAATCAAGTCTGAGTCTCTGGTTGTTAGGTACCTGGCTGTCAGGTGTTCTCTCTTTCTCTCTGGAAGTAAAAGCATGTGGCCCTGGGAGCAGTTGCAACCATTTAACATTCACAATAAATACAGTTCTGAAATGAAGCTAACACCATAGAACATGTAGCAGAGATGCAAAGAAATTGGGTCCTTTTAACATCCCTGAGCTGCGACGGTAAAGGCACTAAGGCCTGATAGATCTCTAGGCTTTCTAGTTACACGAGCTAATGATTTTCTTAAATGCTTAAGCCAGTATAAGTGGGGTTGTATTTTACTTGCAAAATAAGCAGTCCTGATATATCTTCTAAGAGAACAGGAACAAGCTTGTGCTACAACTGAATGCCTCAGGCCTGCATATAAAGTAGTAAGTGGTTATGATCTACCATCATCATTAAACCAGACCCACCAACGGGCATGTATTGAATCTATTGAAGACTGTAAGGTTATTTTTCCCTCTTAATAAGATACTGATTAATGTTAGAAATAAAATTGATTAATGTTAGAAATGAAATTGAATTTCATAAACAAGGAAATGATATTCTCTCCAAAATTTTTGTCTCAGCCTATGCTTCTACCAAATTTTCAAATTTTTATAAGACTGAAGGAAAACAGTTCACAGATGCCTGTGACCATTCAGAAAACAACTCTATTGGAACAGTTAGGTTTATGGGATAAAAGATGGATCTAGCTTTCAGAACCCTGTCATTCCTGAACATACTTCCCAGGCCCTATGCCACCCCAGAAAGGGTATTTTTCTGCAAGGGTATAAAACAATTTATCCTCTACTTTTAAGACTTAATTTGAAGATCCTTAAACTCTGGTTTCTAGTTTAAGAGGTGGACCAAGTATGTGTGTATATATATATATATACATATACACATACACTTTTATCTATGTGTATATATATACACACTTTTATCTATGTCAAAGCCCCATTATTATTATAGAAAATATATTTTATTATAAAAAACAACGGAATAAATCATAATGGCTCTAAACAAACAAGAAAGTGTGGCCATCCGTGGATCAGGACATTTCAGAAGACCGGGAAGGGGAGGAAACAAAGGGATACTAGTCAATTAACCAGAGAATAAAAAAAAAAACACCACAGCCCAAGACACTCGCAGAGTTAAGTCTGGGTCTTTCCTTCTGAGCCCTAGAGAAACTTCAAACCAGGAATTAGCATATTCCCATCCCTTTGGCTATAATTAAAGAATGCAAATACACAGGGTAATATACCTGGGTCATTCATTAAAGAATTACACTCATTACAGCTGAATAATCTGACTGTCCCTTCACACACAAAAAATGAACCACACATATAGTACAATGGTGGCTTTAATTTTCATGCCAACTGTTCTTTAAGGGAAGTGGCCATTCTGACTGGAAAGGACCCCTAATGAGATTGTTGGGATTGGAAAAGAAGACATGATTAAGCTAACTTGAGGCTTCAAAACCAGCACAGAGAGAGTAAAAAAGAAAGGCAACTCTTTGCCAAAGCAATCCCAGAGTGACACCCTCCTTTATTTGCCACAACTGAACCCCTAAAACCTATATATTCTCTGAATTTTGGCATACCTAAAGGTCCCTTTTTTTTCGAGTCCACAGAATGATGGCTTGCCTCAACCCACACAGTGGCCTCTCCAGTTATGATACTCAATACACTAACGTCCCTTCTTCAGTGGGGGCTGGCCTTATCACACTTCCTCTACTGAACTGGAGCTGCTCCTCCATGTCCACTTCCCATTCCAGTGCTTGCCTGGAGCTCACACAACTTCATGTCCTTTTGGACAGCTCTGTAGGGGCACGGATCCCTTTGTTGTGGGGCTAGTCTATTTCACTGATTTGGTTTTCCCAGCCTTCTACCAAGTTCAGCCTCAACTCACTCCTCTCCACCTGGTACAGCTACTCCTAACATGTTTCATGTCTGGTTAATTCTGTTATAACAAACTTTTATCCTTCTACCTCCCCTACTTCCTCTCTCCTCCCTATTTTCCCAGTCAGTCAGTCAATACCTTC
The DNA here is from genome assembly GCA_028533065.1 of Trachops cirrhosus. NCBI lineage: Eukaryota > Metazoa > Chordata > Mammalia > Chiroptera > Phyllostomidae > Trachops > Trachops cirrhosus. The sequence continues at coordinate 29,258,894 of CM052540.1, read as the reverse complement.
ACAACTTCATTGCCTCCTACTAAGTTTCAACCTAAATAAAGCTTTATGCCATAAAAACACAATAGGGATTTAAAATCAGAGTTACTGAATACATTTCTAAATTATTATATTATATTGTAAGGGCAACAGTTTAAGCCTTATAAGAGTTAAAAATCTAATGTGAAGTAAAGAGATTTTCTTCTCATTCAACTGACTTAAGAAAACTATCATGAAGCCCATCCTAAGATTGAGGGGGAAAAAAAAACAAGACAAAGTGGGAAACATTATTTATAGTTCTTCCAGTATAATAATAGGTCAAAGGAATATGAAGAGATTTAAGTATATGTTGGTGTCTTGACCTCCTGAAATTAGACCTTTTCCATAGACCAAAATAAAAGGGATCATGTTTTTATTTTAAAGACTTCATTCATCCACCTTCAGAGAGAGAGAAAGCGAGGGAGAAAGCGAGGGAGAGAAACATCAATGTGTGAGAGAAACATTAATCAGGTGCTTGCTGTGTGCACCCAACTGGGGCCTGGCTCACAACCCAGGCATGTACCCTGACAGGGAACTGAACCAGTGACCTTTCAGTTTGCAGGCCAGTACTCAATCCACTGAGCAACACCAGCCATGGTTAAAAGGGATAATATTTGGATAAACATTAGACTACTGATCACTTGAAAGGCTAATTTAAATCTTTCTATAGCTGAACTGACAGTTTCAAAAATATATATCTGATTCAGAAGACTCTCATTTCACAAAATGGTATTAATGTCTCATTAAATCCCATGATTCAGTGGGACTCTGGCTTAAAATAATGATGAACAGATTCAGAGTTTCCCACTCATATCCAGTACCTTTTTCTTCTATTTAGGAGGTCATAAAGCTGTCCACAGTAGATTTCATAGAAGCTGATCCACACAAAGAGGTGCCTTCTTGACTGGGACGCTTCTAGTTGCCTGAAGATATCTTTGGCAGCCAGAGCATACAGTCCTGGGTTCTGATGAGTACCTATCATGGTATAGGTCTTTCCAGCACCTGTCTGTCCATATGCAAAGCAAGTGGCATTGCCTCTGAGGGAAGAATAATTTGTGTCACTTATACATGACAGAAATGCTAACCTACCCATAGATTTTTTTTAATCCTCACCCAAAGACATGCTTATTGATTTTTACAGAGAGGGGGCAGGAGGGAGAGAGGGAGAGAAACACCAATTGGTTGCCTCTCATACACGCCCTGACAGGGGACTGAACCTGCAACCTGTGCCCTGACCAAGAATCAAACCCACGACTTTTTGGTTTACAGAACAATGCTCCAACCAACTGAGCCATACCTGTGAGGGCTCTACACATAGATTTTAAATAACAAAAGTCAGGTTGAAAAAGAAACTGACAAAATTCAGCTATAAACATATAATCCTTTTAAGAAGAGAGTTTTACATTATTAAAACATAGGAAGAGGAAAAAACATTCTCAAAGCAGTACATGAGTTTTCCGACAGAAATTTTTTATGGAACTAGTAAGACCATAAGACAACTCTGAAAGATAAGGAAACAAAGACTTCGACTAGATCACAGGTGGCAAACACAAGGCCCGAGGGCTGAATTCGGCCCTCCACCTTGCTTTATCTGGTCTGGCACCTGTTTTCTACCGGGCAGCAGCACCGAGCTCTCCCTTAACTGTTAAGGAGTAGTTACATTATTCAGTCCTAAAATTACATTCAGCCCTTTGAAAGCAACTGTGCGGCCCCTGGTGAAAATGAGTTTGACCCCCCTGTCCTAGATGCTTCAGAGGATCCCGGAGAAGACGATTTTGTGTTAATCTGGACAAGTCTGCTGAAAGACGTACTAGAGAATGAAATACAATAAATAATAGAAGATCATGTGATAAACATGATGGTAGTGACCACTTATATAAATATTAAGGAAGTTTAGACAGGTGAAAACAATGTAAGCAAATTATTTGAGGAAGGACTCACAGAGGGTCTCCTCTCAGGGTCTCAGTTTTCACTCTCATCGATAAATTGCTAGGTTACTTCTAAGATCCCTTCTAGCCCTGATATTCTGTGATTCTAAGTGAGAATCACTATTCCTGCATATGGATAAATGTGTGCACACACCCTGCATGAGTGTAAAGAACCACAGAATAGGAGGTGGAGAGTTAAAGACCAACCTACCATCACAATATGTTGTTTTTTTAAGATTTTATTTATTTATTTTTAGAAAAAGGGGAAGTGAAGGAGGAAGAGAGGGAGAGAAACCCCAATGTGTGTGAGATACATAATTGATTGCCTCTTGCACACCCCCAGCTGGGGACCTGGCCTACAACCCAGGCATGTGCTCTGACTGGAAATTGAACCAGCAACCTTTTGGTTCACTGGCTGACACTCAATCCATTGAGCCACCCCAGCCAGGGCCAATCACAGTATGTTTTAAGAGGAGTTGCAAGTCAAAACTACCTGAGCATTGTGGGATCCAATCATGTATAAGAATACTAAGTAGAAAGTGAACATAATGTTAGGTAGTAAGTAGTTATTGCAGACTCTTGAACAGGAATCACATGGATTAATGATGACAGTAACTACTTTTTAAGAAAAAAATATGTATGGACACGGGGGGTAGGGAGAGGCCGGATGTGGGTAGAGAGAGATGAACACAACAAAAGGGAACTGAAGCCAGATAGAAAAGAAGGAATGATATGACAAGAGAAAAAGAACCATGGAAGTGTGAGAATCAAGAGATGGGAACTAAACAGATTTCAACTGCTTGAAGCACAGACCAGTTACTTCTCATCTTTTAAACCATGGCTCCCAGGCCCTAGCCAGGTAGCTCAGTTGGTTAGAGTGTTGTCATGATATGCCAAGGTTCATGGAGGTGGCAGGTTCAGTATCTGGTCAGAGCACATAAAAGAAGCAACCAATGAATGCATAAATAAGTGAAACAACAAATAGGTCTTTCTCTCTTGTATCTCTCACTCTCTCTCCAAAAACAATAAACTTAAAACAACAACAACAACAACAACAACAAACTGTAGCTCCCAGCAGTGTGGGTACTTGAATACAAGGTTAGAGGCACAGTTAGGAAAATGATAACAAAATGAAAATTTGAATACACTGAAGACCTAGGAGAATGAGAGAGTACCATCTTGCTTATCTTTGGAACATTTTAGTGATGAACTTTTCAAAGAAACAACAAATATGGTCAAATAGGAATATCTATTACACTTAACTGAATTTATAGTTAAGCTGTACTTAATTTGCAACTCCGTTATTTATTTTTTAATTTATTTTTAATATTTTATTTATTTATTTTTAGAGAGAGGGGAAGGAAAGGAGAAACATCAATGTGTGGTTGCCACTCATGTACCCCCCACTGGGGACTTGGCCTGCAACCCAGGCATGTGCCCTGACTGGGAATCGAACTGGCGACTCTTTGGTTCACAGCCTGCACTCAATCCAGTGAGCTACACCAGCCAGGGCTATTTTTTAATTTATTTTTAGACAGAGGGGAAGGGAGGGAGAAAGAGAGGGAGAGAAACACCAATGTGCGGCTGTCTCTCATGCACCCTGCATCAGGGAATCTGGCCTGTAACCCAGGCGTGTGCCCTGACTGGGAATCAAACCATCAACATTTTGGTTCGCAGACTGGCGCTCCACTGAGCCACACTAGTCAGGGCCCTTATTTTTATTGTTAATGGCTTAATATCCAAAATCTAACTTATTTTCAAAATTTACTCTCTCAAACAGCACACTCTATATTTTGTGCATAAGAAATTGAATGTGAAAGATATTTTACTTTTTTAGCCTGCTCATACAAATAATTTTTAAAAATTTAAATGACTACAAAACAGCAATAAAAAAACAAAAAATGGGCAAATGAAGATATTTAGATGACCAATAAGCATATGAAAAGATGTTCAGTATCATTAGGCATTAGGAAAATTCAAATTAAAACACAATAATGTCCTGGCTGGTGTAGCTCAGTGGATTGAGCGCTGGCCTGAGAACCAAAGGGTTGCTGGTTTGATTCCCAGTCACAGAACATGCCTGGGTTGTAGGTCAGGTCCCCAGTAGGGGGCATGAGAGAGGCAACCACACACTGATGTTTCTCTCCTTCTCTTCCTCCCTCCCTTCCCCTCTCTGTAAAAATAAAAATTATTTAAAAAAACACAATAAGATACAATTCCATACCCATTAGATTGGCTAAAATAAAAAAGGCTGACAATGCCAAATATGGTTGAGGATACAGAGGTGGAATTCTCATACATTGATTGCTGCTGGAAGTATGGAGTAATATATGGAAAACTGACATTTTCTTATAAACATATCTATCCTATGAGTCATCAATTCCACTTCTAGGTTTTTATCCACAATAAATGAAAACATGCCCACAAAATACTTGTATAAAAATGTTTATACAGCTTTATTCATAGTAGTCTAGAAATGGAAACACCCCAAATGTAAATCAATAGGAGAATGGATAAACAATTTATGGTATATTCTAGGGAATATTGCCCAGCAATAAAAATAATGAGTACATGCAACAACATGTACTAATACAAAACAAAACAAAACATTATGTTAAACAAAAAAGCCAGGCATAAAAGAATATATATCATAGTGATTCTATTACTAATCTATAGTGACAGAAAGCAGGTCAGTGGTTATATAAGACATGGGGGTGACAGGAAGAAGTTAAAAAGGGACATAAGAGAACTTCTGGGGTAGTGAAAATGTTCTATATGTTGTTCCAGGTATTGGTTAGCTGGATGTATACAACTATCAAAACTCATTAAACCTGAATACTTCTTATGATCTGTGTATCTTATTGCATGTATATTATACCTCAGTTTTTTAACATTATAAAAGTTATTTTAAAAAATAAAAATCAAAATCTGGAATCAGCAACTCTAGTAGATTGTTTGGCATGCATGCCTACATTTTAAATATACAACAGAAGCCTCTACTACCTTTTCTGTAGTTTATTAAGTATAAATAATTATTTCAAAATTTAATATTTTTAATTTATTGATTTGAGAGAGAAAGAGAGAAACATTGCTTTGTTGTTCCATTTATTGACGTATTCATTGGTTGTTTCTTGTATGTGTTCTGAGTGGGGATCAAATCCACAGCATTGGGGTATCTGGAGAATGCTTTAACCAACTGAGCTAGCCAGTCATGGCCTATTTCAAAACTTAAAAAATACATTTATGAAAGGTAAATAAGTGATAGTCACTTACCTATTCTACTCAAAGGAGAAAATTAATGAAACTATAGCCAGAATACATAACTCCTAGTATCAAAAGTTCAAACTAACTACAACCACTTAAACCTTTCTATTCTGAGGACGTTGATGAAATTATATTGTTGTCAACTTATATTTTTCAACTAAGCACAGATAATCAATATCATCAGTATAAAAGGAAATTTTGCTGAAAATTCCTAAATGCTTGGTAAATCCTACAAATAGAGACACTGAATTTTTCAGAAGAGACTAATTTAAATTCATAAGATCAAAACACAAATTCATGTTTAACTCAAAAGAACTAAAAACAGTATAGGTGATATTTATTTAAAAAATATGATTTATGGAAAATAAAAAATAAAGAGCAAAAGCAGCAAAAAATTACTGTCATACCCATTAAAAATATGCTGAATGAGTGGGTGAGTAGTCTTCATGTATACATCCTGATTGGTGCATGCCTCATCAAAGACTTCATCAAAATAAAAGACATGCTGTAAAAGAAATTTGGTTTTTATAGACATTTTTTCACCACTATTCCAGTTAACACATGATAAAAGTACCAACACATTTTTAACTCATAGTAACTGAGTATGATAAACTTATAATAAGCAAAAAAAACAATCTGTCAAATGACAGCACCTTCTTCTACTTGAGATCTCTGTTTGACATGTTCTTATAATGTAAAAACTAAGGCACACAATTTTCATTCTCTCTTAAGTGAAGTAAATTGATGAGTACAAGGGGAGCCAACACTCCTTAGGTCCAGGAAAGAAACTAATTCTATGGAGATTATCCTCAGAGCCCAGCTATGACTAACATGACATAAGGGGGGAATTCCGGAGGAAGACCTCCATCCCATAAGTTACACAACGTAACTTTTAATTTCATAAACATTTATTGCCATTGACTTTTTAAAAAATGTTTATAAGAGCTTAATTTAGCCAGACTTTCAGTCAAGATGGAGGCACAGGTAAACATGCTTTGCCTCCTCACACAACTACAGCAAAAATTACAACTAGACTACAAAACAAGTATCACCCAGATTCATCAGAAAATCGAACTGTATGGAAGTACAGCAACCAAGTATTTAACGCCACATTTATCCAGACAGGTAGGAGGGGTGGAGGAGGGCCAGAGAAGCATGGAGAGGCATGGAGAGGTAGACAGGCATAGAGAGGCATGGAGAGGCAGGGACATGTAATGGGCAATCCCATACTCATGTGCAGTGTATAAAAACTGGGAGGGATACCTCTGGAGCAAGGGACGTAGCTCCAGGCCAGACCACACAGCCCAGGGTTTCAGCACCAGGAAGATAAGTCCCCATAACTTATGGCTGTAAAAACCAGTGGGGGTTGGGGCAGCTGAAGAAACTGCAGGATTCCAAGGAGACTCCTCTTAAAGTGCCCAAAGGGTTCCTAGGACTTATGCACACCCACTCCCTCTGGGACTCAGCAAAAGGGCAACAACTTGAGGGGTGCTAGAGGCATACAGAGAGAAACTGAAGTGACTAGCAACAGGGCAAGTGCCAAAAGACAGCTTCTTTCTGGGCAAACTCCTTTGGAGACAGGGCAGGCAGCAGCATTGCCCTCTCTCCAAACCCTCCCCCACAAAGAGCCATAGAGCCACAGAGCAGTGACAAAGTTTGCCCTGCTCTGGCGATGACCTAAGGCTCTACCCCATACAACTTATAGGTGTGCATTCCTTTTTTTTTTTTTAAGATTTTATTTATTTATTTTTAGAGAGGGGAAGGGAGGGAGAAAGAGAGGGAGAGAAACATCAATGTGTGGTTGCCTCTTACACACCCCCTACTGGGAACCTGGCCTGCAACCCACGCATGTGCCCTAACTGGGAATCGAACCAATGACCCTTTGGTTCTCAGGCCAGTGCTCAATCCACTAAGCCACACCAGCCAGGGCCAGGTGTGCATTTCTATAATAGGTCACATTACTAAGCGCGTCAAAGCAGCTCTACCTAATACACAGAAATAAACACTGGGAGGCTGCCAAATTGAAAAGAGAAAGAAATATGAAAGAACAGAAACAAAACTCCAGAAAAAAGAACTAAATGAAATGGAGATAAGCAACCTATTGGATGCAGAGTTCAAATCACTGGTTATCTGGATGCTCAAAGAACTCATTAGGTGCTGCAACAGCATAAAAAAGACCCAGGCAGAAATGAAGATTACATTACAAATGAAGTGAAATAAAGAAAAATCTAGAGGGAACCAACAATGGAAGGGATGAAGCCGAGAATCAAATCAACAATTCGTAACATAAGGAAGAAACAAGCATTCAATCAAAACAGCAAGAAGAAACAAGAATTCTAAAAAACTAGGATAGATTATGGAGCCTCTGGGACATCTCCAAAGTACAGCATCTGAATCATAGGGGTGGCAAAAAGAGAAAAGGAAGAGCAAGAAATTGAAATTTTATTTGAAAAGATAATGAAAGAAAACTTCCCTAACTTGGTGAAGGAAATAGACATACAAGTCCAGAAGGCACAGAGATTCTCAAACAAGCTGAATCCAAAAAGAACCACACTAAGACACATCATAATTAAAATGCCAATAGTTAGAGAGAGAATCTTAAAAGCAGCAAGAGAAAAACAGAGTTACCTATGAAGAAGTTCCCATAAGACTATCAGCTGATTTCTCAAAAGAAACTTTGCAGGCTAGAAGGGACTGGCAAGAAGTCTTCCAAGTGATGAAAACCAAGGACCTACAACCTAGATTATTCTATTCAGGAATGCTATTCTTTAGAATTAAAGGGCAGGTAAAATGCTTCTAAGACAAGGTAAAGCTAAAGGACTTCATCATCATCAAGCTATTATTTCATGAAATGTTAAAGGGACTTATCTAAGAAAAAGATTAAAATTGTAAATATTAAAATGGCAAGAAACTCACAACTATCAACAATTGAATCTAAAAAACAAACTAAGCAGCCCTGGCTGGTGTAGCTCAGTGGATTGAGTGTGGGCTGTGAACCGAAGGGTCGCTGTTTCCATTCCCAGTCAGGGCACATGCCTGGGTTGCAGGCCAGATCCCTAGTGGGGGCCATGTGAGAGGCAACCACACATGATGTTTCTCTTCTTCTCTTTCTCCTTCCCTTCCCCTCTCTCTAAAAATAAATAAAATTTAAAAATAAAAGACAAACTAAGCAAACAACCAGAACAGGAGACGTAGACAGACACACTTCACTTCCTCACACAACCAAAAGAAGGAAAACAACCAATTTAAAAATAAAAATAACCAGATCTTCCAGAAAATTGAACTGTATGGAAGTCCAACAACCAAGGAGTTAAAGAAGAACCATTCATCCAGACTGGTAGGAGGTACGGAGACAGGATGCCGGGGTGGAGAGGACACAAGGCGAGGCAGCGGCTGATGGACCAAGGTGATTCCACATTTGCATGTGGATTGCGTGTGGGGAGTGACACAGACCACATAACCCAGGGTTCCAGTGCAGGAAACTAAAGCCTCAAAACCTCTGGCTGTAAAAACCTGCGGGGGTTGAGGCAGCAAGAGAAACTTCCATCTCACAGGAGGGGCCCATGGGATCCTAGACGTACACAAGACCACTCACCCGGGAATCAGCACCAGGTCAGCACCTGAAAGGGCACAGTCTGCTTCTGGGAAGTGAGGGAAATGACTGAAAGTGGGGCAAGAGCAAGTGGTATTGTTCCCTCTCTGACTTCCCCCCACATACAGTGGTACAACACAGCAAAGTGCATTGCCCTGCCTTGGTGAATACATAAGGCTCTGCCCCTTATAATGTAACAGGTATGCCAAAGCAAAGAAATATGGCCCAAATGAAAAAAAGATCAAAACTCCAGAAAAATAATTAAGCGATGAGGAGATAGCCAACCTATCAGATGCAGAGTTCAAAACACTGGTAATCAGACTTCCAGCCAAAGATGGAGGCATAGGTAGATGCACTGTGCCTCCTTGCACAACCAAGATAGGGACAACAACAATTTAGAAACATAACAACCAGAACTGACAGAAAATTGAAGTGTATGGAAGTCGGACACCCAAGGATTTAAAAATAGACACTTTCATCCAGACCGGTAGGAGGGGCGGAGTCGGGCAGCCAGGCGAGAGCACCCGGGGTGGCGCGCAGGCCTGCAGCAGGCAGACCCTCCGTGCACAGGCGGTAGTGGCTGGTGGGCCCTGGCCAGGGGGTGGCGACCAGCAGACCCAGCGAGGCGGACATTGTGAAGCAAGGCACTGCACGCAACTCAGGGTCCCAGCGCCCGGAGATAGAACTTTGGGTCACTGACTGAGAAGGAAGGTCCCATGGGGTGCACAGGCCCACCCACACCGGAATTGGTGCCAGAGGGGCCCGGCTGGCTTGCGGAAAGTGGCGGAAGGGTCTGGGGTCCTACAGAGAGCAGAGCAAGCACCATTGTTCCTTCTCGGACCCCGCCCCCACATACTGCATCACAACCCAGTGACTGGGGTGCCCCGCCCTGGTGAACTCCTAAGGCCCTGCCCCTCACTACAGG
>CM052540.1:29217953-29248670 GCA_028533065.1 Trachops cirrhosus | reverse complement strand
GGAGGGGAATGAAAGGGGGATGATAGGACAACTGTAATAGCATAATCAATAAAATATATTTAAAAAAAACACTGGTAGTCAGGATGCTCACAGATATGATTGAGTACAAATGCAAAATAAAGGAAGAAGTGGCAGCTATACAACATGAAATAAAGAGAAATATACAGGGAACCAAAAGTGAAGAGAAGGAAAGCTGGACTCAAATCAAAGATTTGGAACAAAAGGAAGAAATAAACAATTCAACCAGAAGAGAATGAAAAAAGAAGAATTCAAAGAAATGAGGAGAAGCTTAGGAACCTCTGGGACAACCTTAAACATTCCAACATCGAATCTTAGGGGTGTAAGAAGGAGAAGAGGAAGAGCAAGAAATTGAAAACTTATTTGAAAAAATAATGAAGGAAAACTTCCCCAGTCTGGTGAAGGACCTAGACATGCAAGTCCAGGAAGCTCAGAGAATCCCAAAGAAGTTGGATCCAAGGAGAAACACAACAAGACACATCACAATTAAGTTACCCAAGATTCAAGATAAGGAGAGAATCTTAAAAGCAGCAAGAGAAGAGGAGACAGTTACCTACAAAGGAGTGGCCATAAGACTGATTCCCACATCAGCTGATTTCTCAAAAGAAACCTTCCAGGCAAGAAGGGGCTGGAAAAAGTATTCAAAGCCATGAAAGGGAAGGACTTATATCCAAGATGACTATATCCAGCAAAGCTATCATTTAGAATGGGAGGCTGGATAAAGTACTTCCCAGATAAGGTCAAGTTAAAGGAGTTCATCATCACCAAGTCCTTATTATATGAAATATTAAAGGGACTTATCTAAGAAAAAGAAGATGATCAAAAATACGAACAGTAAAATGATAAGAAACTCACAAGTATCAACAATTAACCTAAAAAAAACAAAAACAAAAACAAACTAAGCAAATGACTAGAACAGGAACAGAATCAGAGAAATGGAGATCACATGGAAGGTTATCAGCAGGGAGGGGGAGCAGAGAGAATGCGGAAAAGGTACAGGGAATAAGAAGCATAATTAGTAGGTACAAAAATAGGGGGAGGTTAAGAATAGTATAGGAAATGGAGAAGCCAAAGAGCGTATATGTACGTACGACCCATGGACATGAACTAAGGGGAAGGAACGCTGGAGGGAGGGGGTGCCAGGCAGAGGAGGATACAGGGGAGAAAAAAAATGGGACAACTGTAATAGCATAATCAGTAAGATATACTTTTAAAAAATGTTTATTTTTGCCCTGGCTGGTGTAGCTCAGTGGATAGAGCACGGGTTGCCAACCAAAGGGTCACTGGTTCGATTCCTAGGCAGAACACATGCCTGGGTTGCTGGCCAGGTTCCCAGTAGGGGGCACACAAGAAGCAACCACACATTGATGTTTCTCTCCTCTTTCTCCTCCCTTTCCCCTCTCTCTAAAAAATAAATAAAATATTTTAAAAAATGTTTATTTTAGCCAAACTGATGACACTGTTAGGGAGCAAGATTTTAAACACTCTTGACACTACTAACTTTTGATATACTTTAGTACTATCTTTTTTCTCTAATATTTTCTCTATTCAAGAAATTGGGATGAAACATACAGGTTTGTTTCCTTGTTTTTTCACTTATTACAATGACATAAAATTTAATGGTAAGTAGTATCGTACACTACATGTATATGATCATATATACTAAGTAACATGAAATTTGAAAGGATACAATATTTAGTTAAATGAACACAAACATAAGTAAGTTTCAAAATAAAACCCAGAGAATCTAGGATCAATATTTCCTATAAAGTTCTCTTTTCTTCTCTCTAAATAGAAAGGAAAAAAAAGATGGGGGAAACCATCCTATCAGTTTTATATTACAGCATTGATAGGTAAGGACTTTGATCTATGAGAGCAAAGGTCCAAAGTTCAAACAGCTGAGAAAGTGCTACGGAAACTATGGGTATTCAATAAGTATTGATCAATGGTAATAACAAAGAAATAAGGTTATTGTGTTTTGGGATAATGGAAAAATACAAAAGATAAGATGATGCTTCCTTGAGGGAATTATTGTGACAGAAGCATCATTAAAGCAATCTTGGGTAGATGGTGATTGGATAGGGCTATTACTATGGCTGTAAGTAGCTATTACAAGTAATTGTTCATTTGGACCATCTTCAAAATAAATATCTCCCACCTAGACCTAATAGACTGTGCATTGATCAGCAATCGATAAGGCTGTTAAAGTGATTGGGTTAGTTATACAGTGGCCTAGTAATTTAGTGCCCATAGAAAAGACTGAGTGGATTATTTTGAATGATACTTTTAAACCCAATTTTGGTAACCAAAGAAAAAGAACAATACAAGTGTAAAAGGGGGAAGTGTTAAAATGACTTCAGTGTTAAAAGATTTGTTCCAGTACAGTAAGATCTTAGCTGGCCAAGGTGAAATGCTAGCACACCAGATTACTCACTACCAATCACTGGATTTTGAAGAGAGAGAGAGAGAGAATGAGAGAGAAAGAGAGAAGAAAGAGGAGGAGGAAAAGGAAGAGGAGGAGGAGATGATAAATATAAGATGAATGTTCTAGGGAGGCAGATTCAGAGTAAGAGAAACTCTTTATTCCCAAATCTTAACTTCTGGTGGATTATCCCCTGGCTTTAGATTATTCACAATTGCTTCACAATTTTAGGTGTACCTAAGTTACAATATCTTCCATATATGTGTTTTGCTGCTTCCCTACAAGACTGAAGAGTTAATCAGTTTAGAATAAGTTCCTTTCAATACCAAACCCTTCCCCCTTGAACTCTTCATGACCATTCCAGCAGGGAGTGAACACTTTTTACGTGTCTGAGTAACTAGTGTTTTATTTAAATGCTTGTATGTTAGTTGTAAAGTTGTATCCCTGGATTATATTCACCCACTGCAATCTACCCTGTACAAAGTGGTCTGCTCGAAGAACCCAATTTCCACCAAATTAAGTCTAAACTCAAAGACAGCTGAGAATCAAAATAAGCAGTTGGCTGGCAATCTGGAGCCTTGTTGCTCAAAAATATACCCTGCATTACTAAGCTAAAGACTCACACTCAACAGAGTGAGAAGTCCACACAGTGAGAGACAGGTGAGAATTAAGAATGTATGACCATCTTATAGTCACTTTGGGGCATATGCTCAATGACAAGTACTGCCTATCATCAATTCATTATTTAACTTCCTTTTATCCCCTCATTCCCTTTCTTTTGGCTAAATAACTATAATTAAATTCACATAAAGCATGTTCAATGGATGTATCATACAGCCCTACTGCATTAGCACAGAGAAATTATGTTTTTGTTTCTCCCATTTTTATTTTAAAAATAAAGGCCTAGGGTATCAATGATTTAATGCAATTTACATCAGAGATGACCAACACCCAAACAAGAAACTGGAATTTAGAATTTGTATGTTGCCAAACAAAAAGCAAAACTTTTGACATATTTAATATTAGTTCCAAATATAAAAGAAAAGCATCATACCTGCAGAATATATTGTGTGAGGTCAACTGCTTCTTTCTTCTCATGAACAAGTAGAGTTTCTTTGTCTTCTACTGTAATAATATTAATTTCTCCACGACGTACTTCCCTCATGCCCAGAGGGCGTTTTCGAACACAAACTCTGATTTTCTCCATCTCAGTCCAAGGATTCTCTTTCTCTGAGGTGTTCTGTCTGATATAGTATGTTAATAAGTAGGCCTTTATTTTTAAATAATAGAATAAGCCTACTTTAGAGATCAAAGTATCAGTACATTTTGTTATAAATTAGGTGAAATATACATATAATGTTGCATATTAAAGTTTTGACACTAAGAAAGTTATTAGCTAAATCCTACTGATACTTCTATCTCTATCCCTACCTACTCCACTCCAAAAAAAAATTCCTAGCCCTGGCTGGTGTGACTTAGTGGATTGAGTGCTGGCCTGCGAATCAAAGGGTCACCAGTCGAGGGCACATGCCTGGGTTGAAGCCAGATCCCCAGTAGGGGGTTGCACAAGAGGCAACCACACATTGATGTTTCTCTCCTTTTCTTTCTCTCTCCCTTCTCTCTAAAAATAAATTAATTAATTTTAAAAAATCCTGACCAAAAAAACAAAACAAAACAAAAAAATCACCCCCAAACCCTAAGAGTTTGCTTTAGCTCTAAAACATGTGTTTGGCTTCCAGATACGGTCTTCCAAAAGGCTTCTAACGAGATGTATGATGGATGCTCTTTCTTTACATCTCCAGAACTCAGGCTAATCAATCTTCAAAATCTAATGCAATATGCTGCGCTAACTCCTGAGGCCTTTACTAGATCCAAACCCTTGTTTCGTTTCAATTATTCTTGTACATTACTGTTTTTTAATATGTTTAAATTTTTATTTATTAATTTGAGAGAGAGAGAGAAACACTGATTTGTTGTTCTGCTTATTCAGGTATTAACTGGTTGATTCTTGTATGTACCCTGACCAGGGATCGATCCCTCAACCTTGGTTTATTAGGATGATACTCTAACCAACTGAGCTACCCAGCCAGGGCTAGGTTCCTTGATCACTCAATGTAATTTCTTTTTTTATCCTACTGAATTTACTAAATACCTTGAAGTATGTGGTAGGTTTTGATGTATTTTTCCCCTGTTCTTCCCAGATATATTCTGCCTTTGTCTTATTCTCATACTTCCTTTTTTGCTCAACCCAATATGTATTTATTTGTTAGAACACAATCTTACATTTCTTCTTCCTAGGACAATCTTATGACTGGTTCTATCCACCACTAATTCATCCTTCTATTCAGATGTGTTTCTTCTCTGGCTCATCAATCTTAACATTCAGAATATTTGAGGCAAATAGTTCTTGGGTTAGGGATACAAAATTCATCAGGTTTACTTGCTGAGCCTAATGGTGGTATGTATGAATACCATATACCCAAAAACTGACTACTTACCTATAAACTCCTTTTAAGCTAGGTAACAAGAAAATAGAATTCTTAAAAGTAGGAGTTTTACAAGAATCAATGCCTTTTGTGTATATACTAAGAATGTCTTAGCAAGACAAATTACTCTCTTCCTTTACACTTTAGAATTTGATTAATAGCCCCTAAAAAGCCTTTTATAGTATATTTTATTTATTATTTTTTAAATTAAATTTATTGTGGTGACATTGGTTAATAAGATCATATAGGTTTCAAGTGTACATTTCTATGATACATAGTCTGTATATTGCATGGTATGTCCACCAAACAGTCAAATTATCTTGTCACCATATATTTTAAATAGGATATTTCACTCTTAGAATTGTTTCATATCAATTTCAATTTTATAAGCTATATAGCTGGCTAGAAAATTACTTTTTGACAGGATCTGAATTAGTAAAAAGTGGCAAATAAATTTCTAACATAATGTATAAATGATTACTCAAGGCTTTTAAAGCATATTTTGTTTTCTACCCAACATATAGCAGACTTTTTAAAGCATACCATTTTTAGGTTAAGTGTGGCAAAATCTTGGCAATCATTTAAAGTGGATCACAGGCCCTAGTGGATTGAGTGCTGGCCTGTGAATCAAAGGGTCACCGTTAGATTCCCAGTCGTGGGCATGTGCCTGGGTTGCAGGCTAGGTCCCCAGTGAGGGGCACATGAGAGGCAACCACACACTGATGTTTCTCTCCATCTCTTTCTCCCTCCCTCCCTCTCCCTAAAAATAAATAAATAAAATCTTTAAAAAAATAAAAGTGGATGACGGGCATATGGGGGTTCATTGTTCTATTCTCTCTTTTTTTGCTTATTTTGTTTTTTACAAGAAAAATCAAAAAATCTAAATTTGTAATGAATTTATTGGGATGACATTGGTGAAAAAGCAAAATTTTAATATATCGTTTTAACAAGGGCTCTGTGTCAAAGTCTCTTGTTGTTGCTGAGTATTAATAACTTACCTGTATACAGCTAATCAAAGAGGACAGAAAATGGTCTTTTCAAAATGGAACAGGGACTTTAGGAAGGGTCATATAAAAAAGGACTGTAGTTTTCAAGTTCAAGAGGCAAAAAGAAATGAACATTGTTCTAAAAGGCTCTGGTTTTAATGTCCAATCTTCCCTAGAAGAAATAAACTATATCTGTCTGACATGCAAAGAGTTAAGACAGCTGGAGTTCTATTTGAAGTCTTAAGTCAAGGCAACCAGTTCTCTAAATGCCTAAAATTCTGAGGCCAGCAATTTATTTTGAGTGTATCTGAGTTGAAGCATCCAAATAGAATGCTCTTTGGATAGGATGACTCCCTACCAGCAAGCCTTAAATTGGTGAAGGAGTTTCTCAGGGTTCTGAAACCTTGCCTCCTATTTAGGGTATGAGTGAGAAAGCAATATTGAGAATTACTAGGGAAAAATGTGCTTTCTTATCTCTATTTCTCTAATACAGACAGACCCCAACTTAAATGATTCAATTTATAATTTTGTGACTTTATGATGGTGTGAAAGAGATACACGTTCAGTAGAAACCACACTTAAGATTTTGAATTTTGTTCTTTTCCCAGATTAGCAATTTGTGGTAAGATACTCATGATGATGGACAATGGCAGTGAGCTGCAGCTCCTATTTAGGCAAGAGATTAGGAGGGTGAACAACCAATATTCTACAGCAGCAATTTTCAACCAGCATGCCACGAGAATTTTTAAAACTAGCAATACCTGTCTAGTTAGGGGCACTAACCTCTTTTCCCTTAGATTGTCAAATAAAAAAATGACAATAGCCAACACAACAACAACCCTCTGATGCGAATGCCCTGTCTTGAACCATAAATATATAGGTTATATAATAGAATTGCATTTTATTGGTTACGTCACATAATAAGGTTGTGTCTGATTGGCTAATTCTTTGTACCAGAAATCTTTATACACAAGTATAGGCACCTGATTTTTAAAAAAGTCACTGGAGCAAAAAGGATAGGTAATTTACTAATTACTATTATCATCAATCAAAGTCATACCTATTTTTTTATCAGATCGGCAAAAAATGTATTTTTGGTGTGCCACAGATTTTTAGTCATTAGTTTACATGTGCCATGGGACAAAAAGGGTCGAAAATCACTACTCTACAGTGTATTGCATTGCCAGTTTCTTTTGTTTTATGGTTTGTGGGGTTTTTTGGGTGGGGTGTGTGTTGTGAGCATTAAGTAGGCTAGGCTAAGCTATGATGTAAGCTAGGTGTATTAAATGCATTCTCAACTTACAAGATTTTTGACTTACAATGGATGAGACATAATCCCACTGTAAGGAGATTATGGAGCATCTGTATAATAAACAATGGTAAGGTGATGATACAAAATATGAGAAAGTTTAATCGAACAGCTTTTGCTCTGGGTTTGTCATGTGTCAACCTCTATAAATGTACTTATCTGACCATATGGTTGTTAGTCTGTCTTCCCACTTGCGCTGTCCCCTAAGAGGCTAAGAGTCTCCAGATAGCCTAATCTTTATACTATCCAGAATCAAGCCTAGCAAAAGTGGTACTTAATGTTTGCCAAATAAATGAAATAGCAATATTTAAACTAAAATATCCTCTCTATCCAAATAAATAACATAAAGTGGTATCTTCATTCTATTTATAAATAATCCTAATTTCAAATTTTTTAATTAAAAAAATTTTTTATCTTCACCTGATTTTTTTCTTTTTTTTTCATTTAGAGAGGGGGGAAGAGGGGGAGAGAGAGAGAAATATCGAGTGGTTACCTTCTGGTATCGAGTGGTGCCCCAACTCGCAACCTGGGTATGTGCCCTGACTGAGAATCCAACTCGAGACCTTTTGCTCTAAGGGACAATGCTCCAACCAACTGAACCACACCCAGTCTAGATTTTTATGTGTTGTTCAACAAAAGACTGTAATAGTCAAGAAAATGTATGTTCTTTCAGCAATAGTACAGCAATAATCCTGGCTTTGGTGATCATGAGACTGTCTAGTACTTTCACAATTGAAAGAAGAAAACAGTACTATACCTTCTACGCTCTGCTAAACCACCCCAAAAGTTTTAGAAACACCATAAAAATGCACTTGTGTATTCAAATTACTAAAGGTACTTCTGTCTTCAACATTGGGTAGTCTATTTTTTTTGGGGGGGGAATAGAGAACTGGTTGGTTATGAGATCTTTTGAAACCTTAGCCAATATAAGACCAGATGTAAATACTGTGTTTTGAGGTATGGATAATAGCTTTAAAAAGGAGAGAGAAAAGAAAATGTGGTTTAAGAAAATATTTTGTTTCTCTGTAACTCACCATTTGAAACTTTTAAACAAAACAAGCAATACATGTTATTTTAAAAAATTTCTTCTATTACACCAATATTAGTATTAAGTATTACTTGATACTTCACTCCTTACGGATCTTATTTAAAATTCTAACTTGAAAATAACTTATTATCACCCTGACTCTCAAACCCTAAATTCTATCAGTAGTGTCTTGCTCTTTGCAATTACCAAATCATCTGCTCTTCCAGGGCTGGCTAGAATCATAGCAGGCACTCAAAATTGGGACCATATTTCAATATGTGCAGGTACACTAACTTCTCCAAAGACCTACTTAATTCAACTACCTGCTCTTTGTTTTTAACTAAGCTTTATGTCTCCTGGTTGGTTCAAGTAAATTCAACATCCCCAAAAATATCCTGTGGGTTGTGTAATTTTTTTCCCCACTGCATAAGGCTAGTTAACGGTTTTACCTTCATGGATGCACTAGATATTTCATGTTATACTACAATAAATAGAAATAGTTCTGCTATTGGAATAATAGTGAGTCCTGACAAGTAGCAGCTGCTTGATATACATGAACAGTATCATCTCTGTCCCATCTGGAAAGTCCTAATTCTGCATTAATTTTCCCTTATCAAGTTATTTCTATTATCAATGCAGAAGCTGCTCACCATCATTTTCTGTAAATGAGGAGTAGGTTGCACTCCTCTGGTCATGAAGAGGCCTGCCCTTGCCTAAGTCCACCCTCCCTTCAAAATAAATAAATAAATAAATAAATAAATAAATAAATAAATAAGGAAAGAAGGAAAAATAAACTATTACCTGATACCAGAATGAGGGATTCCATAGTTATGTCCTGAAACACGAGAGACTCTTTGAATAATGGGAATATCACAATGCCCCAATATTGGAGAAAAGTGATTTGAGGAAAACAGTGAAGTGTTAGTTTCTGTTTGCCCATAGGAATCAGCAGCTATGGCACTCAGAATTCTTGTTTTTGTTTGATACTGGGAATCATCTGGTAGCATGTGCTCCAGCACTTTGAGGTAATTAGACTTCTGTTCATTTGCAGGAAAATCTGATAAACTGCATATTTCAAACCCATAGTTGCTGGTAGTTCTATCTTTGGTGTCAGCAGGAGAATCAAAGTGCAATTGTCTTCGAGGTCCAGGTCTGGGTTCCCGAGGCTTGCTGTACAGGCTGCTAGTCTGAAGAGGATGCTCTGGGCTACTGACTGCTTTATCTTCTTCCTGCATAATCTTAATGATTTTGATAAGTTGGAAGAGACGTTTGCGGTCGTTCATGTTATGGACTCCCAATTTAGAGTAGTCCTTCATTGTAACTTTTGCTAATTCATCTATTTTCTGAAGGCCAACGGCAATAAAATGAGGATAATACTGTGCAAGTTCAGCTTCACAAAGACATTCATACAACCAGGATGTCATTTTTGTGAACAGGTTCTATAAACTCTGAAGAAAAAAAAAGTCACTCATTTATAATACAGTATGTATAATACAATTATTCTTTCAAAAAATGAAAATCATAAAACATGCAGAAAAATCCATTCTAGCATACCAAGTTTTCAATAAATATATTTTTCTTCTGAAGTGATTAAACAGAATAGTTTAATCACATATATAAAGATACTTATGATGGATTTGTAGTAACAGATATAGTTTATTCATCTGCTTAATAAAAAGAGACTTTCAGTTGTATATATACATAGCTACAGGTCACACACATTTAACACAAGTCACTTACTTATTTCTAGGGAGTTCTTTCCAAAGTTGCAATGTCTACTTAACACATGCCACAAACTACTGAAACATTGCTCCCAACCACTGATTGTAGCAGGACTAATTTTAGATGTTCAAGTTAATGTCAAGGCATGTTGCACAACTGTTTCCATGATTAATGAACAAAGGCTAAGAACTCTTTTAGAATGGAAAGCAGAATTATATAGTAAACCACAAAGGATTAAAAACTAATATAACTCTGAGAAAATCACATTTGTATCTGCTGAGTACTGGTAAAAGCTAGACATCATTAATTTGGAATCTACTGATGCACAATTTCAAATTATTCTACAAGGTAGATGGTTGTAGCTGTCCACCTGTACAGAATATGAATAAAAGAGTCTACCTAGGAAATTAATACTATGGTAAAGATTTTAAATGACTGCACATTAAAATGTTTTATATGCCAAGATATCTAATGAAATACTAACAAGTGATGGGGTAATAACATATAATTCTGGTCTATTATTAAAGTCAGGACCCTGAAAAGTTCTCCATTCTACTGTTAAGTTCAAGTTCATGAGAATATTCAAAAGTAAGCCAGCCACATTTTCTTTTTTAAAAGTTTATAATTCAGTTTCCAAAATTTGATTAGTTCTTGGTAAAGCTTTTCTGTTTTTCATTTTAATTTACATTTTGTTTTCATTCTAGGAGAAACAGAAGTCAGGGGTACATTATAATGATGATTAAAGGACTGCGCATAATTAACTTCAAAGGAAATGCTACTTAGGCTAAAGAAAAGGTCAAAGGACTAGCTAAGTAACACATCCTAAACTCATCCTGCCCTTTTTCTTTTTGGCAGACTGGGGAGAAAAAAGCCATACATTCTTTGTGGGTCCTTCCATCAGGAGATGAAATCTATTTCTCCTTCCATTGCTGGCCCTGTGACTTGTTTTGGCCAAGAGAATATGGTAGAAACAACACTGTGTGACCTTCACGCCTAAGCCTCAAGAGTCCTTGCAGCTTCTGCTGTCTTGAAACACTTCAGCTGCCCAGCCTGCAGTCATCATCAGTGCAAGATGTGTGAGAGAAGACATTTCCAGGGGTGTCAAACTCCTTTTCACCAGGGGGCCACATCAGCCTCATAGTTGCCTTCAAAGGGCAGAATGTAATTTCAACTCCTTAACAGTTAAGGAGTAGTTACATTTATACAGTCCTAAAATTATTTCAGCCCTTTGAAGGCAACCTCGAGGATGATTAGCCCCTAGTGAAAATGAGTTTGACACCCCTGTTTTAGACTAGTTAGCCCATGTGGTGCAATCAGATGACTTCAGGCACATGAGAGACCCCAGGTGAGACCAGAACTATGTGAGCAAATAAAACAGTAATTGTTTTAAGCCACTAAGCTTTGGTTTACACAGTAGTAGATAACTGCAACACCCCTTCTATGAGTTTTTTAAAAAATATTATCTATAAAAAAATAAAAACATTATCTATATTTATTTATTTTTAGAGAGAGGTAAAGGGAGGGAGAAAGAGAGGGAGAGAAACACTGACATGAGAAACATTAATCAGTTGCCTCTCATCTCCACCCCGACTGGGACCAAACCTGCATCCCAGGCATGTGCCCTGACCTGGAGTCAAACTGGCAACCTGTTGCTTTGCAGGAGGATGCCCAACCAACTGAGCCACACCAGTCAGGCCTATGACTTTTTAAAAGTTGTATCTTTGCCAGAAGTGTTTCCAACTCCCTCTGCCTACTAAAAATGAGTTATGCTCATCCTTTCAAGATAGCTCAGTAGATACTCCTCACCCACATAAAACCTTTCATCTCTCAGCGTCTTCTACCATTTTATTGCCAAACACCTTAATGCAGTAGTTAAACCAGGCTACCAAACCCTTTACTACTGTTTCTTCCACCTGAAATACCTGTCTTGCCCAGGAAAAACTCTTATGTATATTTTTCTTCAGTAAAGTATGCCCTAGTTAGGGATAACTGGTATTTCTTCCATACTTCAGTAATAATAATAGTTAGTATATACTGAGCATTAATTACATACTAGGCACTGTTCTAAGTACTTTATTTGTTAACCTTCAAACAATCCTATGATGTAGACACCTGTGTGACCTTTAGGAAGCTACTTATTTAATGCCTCTGAAACTCATCTTTCTCAACTATAAATGGGAATGTAACAGTCCCCACAATTCCTAGGATTAGTACTCAATGAGGAAACACTTTTACAACTCTCAGCACAGTGCACAGTACATACTTAGTGCCCAAAAATTATTGTTAGTAATTACTACTGTGACTGTTATCAGTGTTATTATCTTCACCACCTAGCTCAGAACCTAAAACAGAAAACGTCTTCAATTTTTTCGTTTTAAATTATTTCTAAGTAGTTATATTCCCCACCTGTCTCAGTCTAATCCAGGGGAACGGGTTAAGTGGTATGAAGTCTTCTTACTTTCCACAGGCTGTACAAGATTCTGTTTTTCACACATCCATTTCCTTGGTGATATACCAAACATTTCCCAATCTAATTCTGATAATCATGGCTTCTATTGCATCTCTTAATAAGTACTTGCAAGACTAATATATTCATATTGCATTGCTTAGATATCCTCTAATATGGGGTGGGGGGAAAGGCCAGAGATAGCAGTAATCTGAAGATAAAGATTCAAAGTATCCAAAGACTTACTTCTTCATAAATTGGCAGCATGGTGCCTTTCTGAGCCCTGCAGTTAACCTATGCTCTTTTGTTTTAAAATTAGATAGGCTTCTTTGTACCACATTCCATTTTACAAAGGTCCAACCCCTCAGAGATACTTGAGCCCCATCCCAGATCCATAGAAAAAAAACCTCCCAGGTTTTTGTGGGTACAGACATAAGAATACTGAAAAAGTTCTCCAGGTTATTATGAATGTACTATACTGACCTAGATCTGTCAAAATTACAAATGCAAATGTACTAATCTAGCAATTTCACTTCTAGGAACTTAGCCTACAGATATTATATACAAGTGCAAAATGACATGGATATAAAATTATTTATTGCAGCACTTTATGAATAGCAAAGAAATGGAACAGGGACTGATTAAATAAATTATGGTAATCCATCAAATGGAATACTATGAAGCAATTACAAAGAGTAAGTAAACACTCAATATTTTATTGAACAAAAAGAAAGCTCTCCAATATATAAAGTGACTAAAACAAGTTAACAGTTTGTATAGTAAAGGTACCATTTGTTAAAGAAAAAGAGATCATTTATCTATAACAGATCTACATATTTGCTTATCAGGCAGAATATATCTTTGACAGGATGTAAAAAAAAAAGTAGTAACATTGGTCTAGGGGAAGGGGAACCAGTTGGTGGAGGTCAAGCATGAGAAGACTATTGTATACCAATAAATGCTAGTGGTTATTATTACCTTTCCTATTGTTATATCTAGTTCACTGCTATCTCCATCACCCACAGCAGGACCTAGAACAGCTGTTTTTTTTAAAATATTGAAATTATGTGACTATATTACTTATTTTAAAAATATATTTCTAATTTTATCTACCTCCTGATCTCCCAACCTCCCCAAATGACCTGATACAATTTCTTGTTACTATTTGGGTGTTCCCCCCCGCCCCCCGCCCAGCCTTCTTTTCTTTAATACATTTTTTTTACATTGTATATAACACTGTACTCATAATGATACTGCAGTTTACTCTTTAACATAGGCACTTTCATACACGTTTGTCATAGCCATTGAAAACTATCCACACTCATAAATAATGTTTGCTGAATAAATGAATTACCCCAGGGAGATGAGATTTCTCTCTCCAAACTTCTATAGTGTTTGGATGGTAAAAGTGACAGGGCATTTATTACAGACTCATCTATTTTTTAAATAAATATATTGCCAACCTTGTTCCAGAGATGATGTAAGGTAGCTCTGCCTTATACTGTAATGTCAATTCTTAAACAGAAAAACAATGTGATCCCACTCAGCCTAGCACTGTACTAGATAGATGTGCAACAAACATTTGTTGAATGAACAAAATCTGCTTAGGACATAGGACAAAAAGTTCCACCATTTCTACTTTTTACCCAAGGCAACTAATGATTAGAAGAGCCCATGAAGCCTGCTTCTGTGGCTATGGAGCCATTTTCTCTCAATTTCCTAATTCTCTACAAGTCCCATCACCCAAAGTAAAGACAACTAGGATTCATACAACCTAGAAGAGTCTAATACACACAATGTCTTTACCAACATCACTCTGAACACTGCATATAGTTAAAAAAATTTTATATAACAAGGCTAATCCTATTATTTCAGCAAATAGTCCACAGTCATACTACTTTGATGATCTCAGTAAACTAAAATTTATTGAGTTCTATTTTATGGCAAGGTGCTTTAAATAAGCTATTTAATCTGGTTAAACCAGAATTCCATTTAAAAACCCTACAGGAGTGAACTCTAAAGTAAAGACAGTGTTTATTTACTGGTTGACATTAAAGATTGATAATTTCAATGTAAATTACTCTTTTTTTAAGATTTTATTTACTTATTTGTAGAGAGAGGGGAAAGGAGAAAGAGAGGGAGGGAAACATCAATGTGTGGTTGCCACACCCATGCCCCCTACTGGGACCTGGCCAGCAACTCAGGCCTGTGCTCTGACTGAGAATCAAACCAGCAACCACTTGCTTTGTAGTCCAGTGCTCAGTCCACTGAGCCACACCAGCCAGGGCTAAATTACTCTTTAAAATCTTAAAATTAATTTTATTATTGGGCTTATTTTTCAGTGGGTAGAAGAGGATGGGAGCAAAGGATCATCTAGATGCCTGATTAGATAATTAGGGAGGAGAACAAACAAGTCCAAGGCTGGTGGTCTGTTAAAAAGATAACCTAGACCAGGGGTCCCCAAACCCTGGGCCATGGACCTGTATTGGTGTGTGACATGTTAGGAACCAGGCCGCACAGCAGGAGGTGAGCAGCAGGTGAGCAAGTGAACCTTCATCTGTATTTACAGCGGCTCGCATTACTGCCTGAGCTCTGCCTCCTGTCAGATGAACTGTGGCATTAGATTCTCATAGGCGTGCAAACACTACTGTGAACCACACATGTGAGGGATCAGGGTTGCATGCTCCTTATGAGAATCTAATGCTGACGATGTGAGCTGGAGCTGAGGCGGTGATGCTAGTACTGGGGAGCGGCTCCAAATACAGATTATCATTAGCAGAGAGGTTTGACTGCACAGAGACCATAACAAAGTTGCTTGCAGAGGCATATCAAAATCCTATCAGTGAGTGGCAAGTAACAATTAAGCTGCATCTGGTAGCAGGCTATAAAGCCATCTTCCCCTCCCCAGTCTGTGGAAAAATTATCTTCCACAAAACAGGTCTCTTGTGCCAAAATGGTTGGGGACCACTGACCTAGACTATAAATTATAGCAGCTGCCCAGACAAAGGTCATAATCTACAAGTAGCAACAGGTCTCCCTTGGGAAGGGTAGGGAGGAAAAAAAACTACATAAAACTAAAATTTTTCTCTTTATGCAAATATATTTAAGTATATTTGGATTCAAGTTTCCAAAGTATCACTGAAATGAACTTTATATGTACCCCAGGATTTGTGCTTTAGATCTCCTTAGGCAGGCTTATCAGGATAATGACCCTTCTCCACACACCTACCCATAAATGCATACTTTTACTTTAATTTAATGTTTTATTTGTAGCTATGTGTTTTATTGTAGGGGGCCCCTTCATCCTTCTTAGAAATAGGTTAGCTATAGTAATAAAATACTGACATGTCAAGTTCACTACATGTCAAGTGGATAGAAGGTAACTAATACTAAAACACTGGGGTACACATCATAGACATGCAATAAACATAGACCCTTAAAACTCCACTGGCACCAAATACATTCATTCTTATTCTGTAGGGAGGAAGACAGAAGAGAATAGAGAGCAAAACATTCACATGGTTTCTTTTTTTCTATTTTAAGGTGTCAAGTAAGCTTTTTATTGAAAACATGTCATTAGACTACCAAAGAGTTTGTTTAGTAATAACTAGTACAGAAAATTACTAGATTAGAGGCAAAATCCAGGATTCAGTTGGGAAACGCACAAGAAGCAAACAATTGGTGTTTCTCTCTCACATCAATATTTTTCTCCCTCTTTCTCACTCCCTTCCCATGTCTCTAAAAAATAAATAAAATCTTTAAAATAAATCCCCAAATCATTTCATCTCTAAATTAATTTTTTTTAATTATGGGTGAATGGAATTAATAGCCTTTTAGGTTCTATTGATATCAAGATTTGGGATAGTGTTCATCACATGTCCCCCAGTTGTTGGAAGTGACTCCAGAATGAAAGGATGTGCAGACTAGTGCTTAGAAACTATGATTCTGCAGCCTCTCAAAAAAAGTAGAGTTAAAAGACTGAAAGGGAACTTTCCAGAGAAGAGTAATCTCACCCTCTGCCCTCAGAGATGGTCGTGCTGGAGAAGATGTGTAATAGGTCTACAGAAGGACATTTTACTATATCTCTCACTGTTCTATGTCTTAGAAATGAAAAACAGCTTTAGCTTTTATCAGTTTCAAGATGTATTTTTTCAACACAGTGATTCCATTTTATTATTACTTTTATTTAATCTTTACTGTATTTTTTCCATTACCATTTACCCTTATACCCCCCTCCACCCAGCAATCACCACACTGTTGTCCGTCCATGAGTCCTTTTACTTTTTCGCTCCATTCCCTCTGCCCCCTAATGCCCCAATAGCTGTCACCTGCTCTCCCATCTACGTGTCTGTTCCCCATTTTCCTTGCTAGTTCAGTTTATTCATTAGATTCCACAAATGAGTGGAATCATATGATATTTGTCTTTTTCTAACTGGCTTATTTCACTTAGTATAATGTTTTCCAGGTCCATCTATACTGTCACAAAGGATAAAATTTTCTTCTTTGTTATGGCTGAGTAGGATTCCATTGTGTAAATGTCCCATAGTTGTTTTATCCACTCATCTACTGACAGACACTTGGGCTGCTTCCATATCTTGGTGATTGTAAATAATGCTGCAATGAACACAGGAGTGCTTATGCTCTTTTAAATTAGTGTTTTGGGTTCTTTCAGATATATTCCCAGAAGTGGGATGGCTGGGTCAAAAGGCAGATCCATTTTTAATTTTTTGAGGTCTCTCCATACTGCTTTCCACAGTGGCTGCCCCAATTGGCATTACCATCAGTGCACAGGGTTCCCCTTTCTCCACATCCTCACCAGCATTTGTTGTTTGTTGATTTATTGAGGATAGCCATTTTGAGAGATGTGAGATGGTATCTCATTGTGGTTTTAATTTGCATTTCTCTGATTAGTGATGTTGAGCATATTGTCATATGTCTATTAGCACCTGTATATTCTCTTTGGAGAAGTGTCTATTCAGATCTTTTGCCCATTTTTTAATTGGGTTGTTTGGTTTTTCTGGTGTTGAGTTTTTTAAACATTTTAAAAAAGACTTTATTTATTTATATTTAGAGAGAGGGGAAGGGAGGGAGAAAGGTAGAGAAACATTGATGTGAGAGAGATACATCAAGATACATCAATTGGTTGACTCTTGCATGCCCCCAACCAGTAACCTGGCCCAATACCAAGGCATGTGCCCTTGACCGGGAATCAAACCAGTAACCTTTCAGTTCAAAGGCCAGTGCTCAATCCACTGAGCCACACCAGCTAGGAAGGTGTTGAGTTTTGTAAGTACTTTATACATTTTGGATATTAACCTCTTATCAGATCTATCAGTGAATATGTTCTCCCATTCTGTGGGTTGTCTTTTTATTTTGTTGATAATTTCCTTTGCTGTGCAAAAACCTTTTAGTTCAATGAAGTCTCATTTGTTTATTTTTTCTTTTGTTTCCCTTGCCTAGAGATGTAGCCAATAAAAAATTTCTACAGGCAATGTCCAAGATTTTGCTGCCTACGTCTTCTTCTAGGATTTTTATGACTTTAGGTCTAACATTTAAGTCTTTGCTCCATTTTGAATTTATTCTTGTGTGTGGTATAAGAAGGTCTAGTTTCATTTTTCTGCACGTATCTGCCCAATTTTCCCATATCAACACCATTATTGAATAAACTATCTTCAGCCCATTGTATGTGCTTGCTTCATCTGTCAAACATTAAATGACTGTAAAGGTATGGGCTTATTTCTGGGCTCTCTATTCTGTTCCATTGATCAATGTGTCTGTTTTTATGCCAGTACCATGCTGCTTTGATTATATGGCCTTATGGTATAGTTTGACATTAGGTAGCATGATTCCTTTAACTTTGTTCTTCTTTCTCCAGATTTCTGTTGCCATGTGGGTCCTTTTGTGGTTCCATATACATTTTTGAAATATTTGTTCTAGTTCTGTGAAATATGTCATTGGAATCTTGAAAGGACTTGCTTTGAATCTATAGGTTGTGTGTACTATGGACATTTTAGTGATGTTAATTCTTCCTATCCATGAACACAGTATGTGCTTCCACTTATTTGTATCTTCTTCAGTTTCTTTCTTTAGTGTCTTATAGTTTTCCATGTACAGGTCTTTTACATTCTTGGTGAGATTTATTCCTGGGTTTTTTTTTGAAGCAATTGTGAATGGGATTGTTGTCTTAATTTCCCTTTCTGTTAGTTTGTTATTGTCATATAAAAATACAACTGATTTCTGGATATTAACTTTGTATCCTAATACTTTGCTGAATTCATTTATCAGTTCTAGTAGTTTCTTGGAATCTTTGGGGTTCTCTATGTACAGTATCATGTCATCCATATATAGTTTTACTTCTTTTCTAATTTGGATGCCTTTTATTTCTTCTTGTCTGATTGCTATCGCTATGACTTCCAGTACTATGTTGAATAAGAGAGGTGAAAGCAGACATCCTTGTCTTGTTCCTGATCTTAAGGGGAATGCTAGTAGTTTTTGCCCATTGAGTATGATGCTGGCAGTAGGTTTGTCATAATGGCCTTTATTATGTATAGGTATGTGCCCTCTATTGCCACTTTGCTGAGAGTTTTTATCATTAATGGGTGCTGGATTTTATCAAATGCTTTTTCTGCACCTATTGATACGATCATGTGGTTTTTATCCTTCACTTGGTTTATGGGGTGAATCACATTTATAGATTTGCAAATGTTGTACCAACCTTGCATTCCCAGGATAAATCCCACTTGATAATGGTATATGATCTTTGATGCATTCCTGTATTCAGTTTGCTAGTATTTTGTTGAGGATTTTAGCATCTATGTTCATCAGGAATATTGGCCCAGAATTTTCTTTCACTATAGTGCCTTTATCTGCTTTTGGAATTAGGATAATGCTGGCCTTATATTCATTTTTAAATGGATATTTTCTCATATAACCACAATGCCATTATTATACCTAATCAAATGAAAAATAATTTTTGTTATCTTATACTCAGTCCATAATCTAATCATCCCAATTATCTCAAAAATGACTTTAAATTTTTTTTTTAAAGATTTTATTTATTTATCTTTAGAGGGAAAGGGAAGGAGAGAGGGAGAGAAATATCAATGTATGGTTGCTTCCTGTGCATTCCCTACTGGGAACTGACCTGCAACCCAGGCATGTGCCCTGACTGGGAATCGAACCGTGATCTCTTGGTTCACAGGCCCGCGCTTAATCCACTAAGCTACACCAGCCAGGGCTGACTTTAAATTTTTAAAAAAATATCTACCTTGAAATATATATTTTTAAAATATATTTGCATAGCCCTGGCTGGTGTGGCTCAGTGGATTGAGTGCTGGCCTGTGAAACAAAGGTCACCATTTCGATTCCCAGTCAGGACACATGCCTGGGTTCCAGGCCAAGTCTCTAGTTGGGGGTATACTGTTTCTCTTCCTCTCTTTCTCCCCACTCCTGAAAATAAATAAAATCTTTTTTAAAAAATACAACAAAATAAGGTATATTTGCATAAAAAGTTTTTTGTTCAAATCAGAATCCAGACAAGGTACACATTTGACTCTTATGTCTCTTAAGTCTTTTTTACTTTTTTTTTTTAAGTACCTGTTTTTTTTTTCTTTCTATTCAATTGACTTGTTGTAGAAATCAAATATGTTCCAAGTATGGGACATACTTATACTAAAAAAAAAAATCCCTCACTATTAATTGGAAATTCAAATTGAACTAGGTGTCTTGTTTTGTTTTGGCTTAATATGGCAACCCTATATGAGAATCAAGTTCCACATTTTAGGTAAAACATACTTCATAGGTGTTACCATGTGCTTCATAATACATCACATCGAAACATACACAAATGTCTGCAAACTGCAGCCTGGTTCCTTCATTGTAAAGTTTTTCCATCAACCAGACAATTTACTGGTTTCATCCACTGACAATAACTACCTGCCTCAATTATTTTCTTAAGAGGTTACAAAATGGTGATTTTCTGAATCTATCATTCTTTGTGGAATTTATCTGTAAACAACTTTCTGTCAAAAACTAAGGCTATTTGGTTATCCAAGAGTAGAGTTTATATATGAAGGCAGACTTAAGGTATTCTTTCCTTTTAATTTCCATTTTCAAAGTAGTAGTGCCCTAGTTATTTTTGATGTTATGCAATAAGTTCTTTTAGGGGGGGTTTGGTGGGGGGATTAAAATTCATTATTAATTCATGGGTTTTTAATGTATTTCATGTATTCCAATTAATTGTTTCAAGTCTTTGACACCTTCACCTTATACTTTCCTGGACAAAACCTAAAATTGGCTTTCCTCTAAGAAACTAGAAGTAGACACCCATAGTCCCACATCCAGCTAAATAAAAGTTATGCATTCCCAGCAAGAAAGGATAAAGAAAGCAGAGAGGGCTTGTGCATTAGGGAAATAGGAGAAGAATGAGCATAACACTGGCCCTTCTCTTCCCTTTGTAGATCAGGAATAGCTCTTTACAGCCACAAGTAGCTTATTGATACAGAAAGGTCACTCACTACTCCTTTCATATTTGAGTTACTGAATAGTCTTTCTCTAGGTCAATTTTCAACTTCAGTGTCAACTCCAAACAATTAGTTGTGGCTTCTGGAAGGCCTTATTTTTTTTTAAGATTTTATTTGTTTATTTTTAGAGAGGGGAAGGAAAGGAGAGAGGGAGAGAAACATCAATGTGTGGTTGCCTCTCACATACCCCCCACTAGGGATCCAGCCTGCAACCCAGGTATGTCCCCCAAACAGGCATTGAACTAGCAACCCTTTGGTTCACAGGCCTGTGCCCAATCCACTGAACTACACCAGCCAGGGCTGGAAGGACTTATTAAGAAGGACTCTGGTCCTGGTTGGTGCGGCTCAGTTAGTTGGTACACTGTCCCTTAACTGAAAAGTTGTGGGTTTGATTCTGGTCGGGGCACATACTAGGTTGCGGGTTTGTTACCTGGTCTGGGGGGCGTATAATCCCCAGCCAGGGTGCATATGATCTCTGGTCCAGGCACGTACAGATCCCCAGTTCCAGCGTGTATGGGAGGCAGCTGATGGATGTTTCTCTCTCACATCAATGTTTCTCTCCCTTCCTCTCTCTCTAAAAGCAATAAAAAAATCTCCTCAGGTGAGGATTTAAAAAAATAAAAAGAAAACTTTGAGGCATTTACAACCATTAATAGAATACAGAATGAGAATCTGGGGGCTGGAGAGTGTCAAGTCATTTCCATTTTATTTCTTGTGCCCCTTCTTAAATTTGAAGAATTTACCATTGATACTTTTGTCACACAGTGACTATAAGGATGCAAATGGATTTCCTCAACATAAAGGTGATAGGATATAATAAACACTAAGAAGCAGAATAATTAAACAAATGGAATAAAAGGCCACAATTTGTAATAAATTAAATATTTCCAATATTTTAAGAAATTTGACTGATCTCAAATGTCTTCTACCACTACAAGTTCATAATGATTCAGATAAAAATGAAAGATGGATAAAGGGAGAAGAGTTAGATGCCAAGGTTGATGATTGTTGACTTGGTTTATTTAAGCATTCCTACTCTCTTAGCTCTAACTTTACTGGGTAATCAAGAGCAAAGAGGGCAGATATACAGCCTACAAATACATATCTGTGCTGCCTTTTCCCTCTCCCATACCCATGATAAATAATCCAAACCTACTTCAATGTTCTTTCTTATTCAGTTCTGAAACAGCCTTAGAATCCTCCTTTTTTGGGTGCACGTGCATGATACTGTAAAATTGCATGAATTTTGACAGCTATGTACACCTGTAAAATTGCCACCACAATTAAAATACAGAATATCATTCTCAAAAGATTCCTCATGCCTCTTTACATCCATCCTCCCTGCTGCCCCTGGACCTAAGCAACCATTGACCTGCTTTCTGTCATTATATTAGTTTACACTTTCTAAATGTTTAATATAAATAAAGTTATACCATATATTCTCTTTTGTATCTGGCTTTTTTCAGCTAGAATAATGATTTGAGACTTATCCATAATGCATGTATCACACACACACACACACACACACCCATTTTACTTAGGAGGTGAAAGATCAAAATAAAGCAGTGAGTTGCTCAAGATAACACAGCTCTCAAGTGATATTTCTAAGATTAGAACTTAGGTCTTCTCATGGCTAGTCCCATGTGTTTTCCCCTACTCCACGTTGCCTCTTTCAGAAGTAGCTGCAAAGAGAGTCCATTTGCCAGCCCCCCTAACAGGCTTGCTATCTACCCATCTCAGGAGACTGGCTGCCTCCTGCAGATCTGTGTAGCAGCATGGAATGTCACAGCTGCCACCACCAGGAAAATGCCCTGCAAATCAGCAAAATCCAATAGAAGACAGATGGGCAGGTTTTTACATGTAAGGGCCCACTCACAATGAATGCCACAAGTATGCAGAGTTCTCCTTTCTGACAAACCCACAGACTGTTAGGTCTCAGCTGTTGGGGTAACAATCAGAAATAGTCTTGGAAGAAATCCAACTGGCAGAAATTCAAATTTTCTTATCCTGGTGACCAAGAAAATAACTGGAAGGAGAACATATGAAACTTTATACACAATTAAGGAAGTTTATTCACATTTCAGGATGTGGAAAAGATCCAACTATTTAACATGTTCCCTCAAACTCTCAATTTATCTACCTAAACTATGTAACTCTACCCACCAAAACTGCCTGAAACTTAACTTAGAATCAGATAACTCTCAGTCATTTAGCTGTGTAACCTTGGGCAAAAGTCACTTACTTTCTCTAAAGTTCAGTTTCCTTTCTCAAAGGATGCAGTAAGATATTTACATAAAACAAATTTGAAAACTATAAAGTAATCCAAAAGGATGAGGCCATGCTCTCTAATTCAGCACTGGATCACTGTGCCTGGCATGTAGGAGTGTTGACTCATTAGAAACAAATATATGTGCCACATAAGTGACTTTTAACACTATTAACAGATGGTTTCTATTACAGTAAGTCCTCACTTAACATCGTTGATAGGTGCTGTAACTAAGCGAAATGATGTATAACAAAACCAATTTTACTATACGCTAATTAATCAAAACAAGAGTTAAGTCTCTCAGGTATCTCATCAATGTGATAATAAAACAACATTATTCGAGGACATGCCATATTTGACTGATGAATAGCTGAATACATAACAAATCAATAGGTAAGGAATTAGAGATACTGAAGTAGATGTATTATACTTACAAAATATACTAATTAACAGTAACACTATGTGTAAGCTTCTATTAATTTAACACTTTCATTAATGACAATTGTACAAGTACTTTTCTCTCCTTCACTGTAATATATAGTTGACATACATGCCTGATCACCATATAAGACCAACACTTGATACAAATGTGTCATGTGTACGTTCAGTCTAAATGATTTTCTTTTAATAAACTTTAATGAGGTATAATTTATGTATAATAAACTAGACCCATTTTAAGTGTACAGGTCTATGAGTCTTGAAAAATACTTACCCATGTAACCACATCAATCAAAATAAAAGCAAGACAATCCCTTCAATCACCTCTAAAAGTTCCTAATCCCCCTGGGCAGTAAATCCTGTCTCTTTGGCCCCAGGTAATCACTAACCTGCTTTCTGTCACTACAGATGAGCTGTATTTTCTAGAATTTCTCATAAAATAAAATCACATAGTGTCATTGCTATTTTAAATTGACATAATATATGGAGACCAAAGACATTTTCCCTTTTGTAGAATATCCATTTGGTGTGACTTTCTTAGGCTATTGGAAACAAGTTAAAATGACCATACTATTTTTCATATTTTTTTCACTAACCTAAATAATATCTGCTAATAAGGAAATTTCTTAAATCAGTCTAAATGCTTTTATGACAACCTGAGAAAAACAAGGCGTTAGTGAAACAAATATACATATAGAGTCAATAACCTGGAAAAAGTATTCCATATTTTAAAAAATGTTTGAAGCAATCCCATGGGTAGGTAGGATGTTTGGCTGAAAGAGTTGTGTCCTCTACTTTTAGGGGAAGACAATTCAGTAACTAACATGAACCCAGGAGCAGATGTTATAATTTCAAAAAACCTGAAGAAAATATCAGAATCTACTATTGCCTGCTTTTATAATCATCCAGATCACTCAATATTTCTAATAAAAGTATTTGAATGCTATAAAAAATAGAATACCTAAATCTAAAGTCTATATATTTCTTCCTGATCAGAAAAACTGGGGAAAACTGGCCCAAGTTCTAAAGTATCCAAATTATTTTTAGTTTCACAAATTCATGTGACATCCCAAATACTTCAATTATCAAAGAGGAAAAGGGGGTGGAAGGGTCAATAAATCCCTCCAGAGCATCATTAAGTTTTAACAACTTTCTTGAGATATAATCCACACACCATAAACTCACCTGTTTAAAGAATATAATTCAACAGTTTTTAGTTGAATTCAGAGTTGTGCAACCATCACCACATTTTAGAACATTTCTGTCACTTCAAAAAGAAATCTTGTAATATTAGATTTTATATGTCATAATAACATCTAAAGGGGAAAAGCTCTTCCCCTAAAACATTCATTTTATAATTATCAAAAATAAAATTAACCATGGGAGAAATTGAGAAAAAGGTACTGAAATTTTCTATAGAAATGTGAGCAGTGGTTAAGAGTTGTCACAATGCACATGTTGAATATATATATATTTTTAAATATATTTTTAGACTCTTTGAACCAAGAATGAAAATCTCAAGAGCTTAACATGTTCCAGATGAGAGTGATGGCTACCCTTTTTAAAAAATGACTCAACATAAGCCTAATAATGCATAAACCAAAGCCTATTTCATTTTATTAAGATTCTTAGAAACCCTATCCTTACTTATTTTAAATAAAAGAAACCTGTTTTTAAAAAGCCTTACTCATTTGTACATGGATATATTAATACCATGTAATCTTTGTTATTTTTATAATGGTTAATTAAATAATTCTCTGTAAAGGTACATTTATTTTATTATAAAGAATACAGGGAAGAGGAAAGTAAAATATGGCTTTAGGTAACTTTTACAGTAGCTGAAAACATTTGTGTGTTCACGGCCTTTTAAAAAATATTCAAAATTATTACAGAAATAATTCATGATCCCTAATTTTAAAAAAATTCTCTCCATTCAACAATGAAATCTTAAATTATTTATCCTGAGCAACTCCTGAAATAACAAAAAGTTCACAAATGCCATAAATAGCCAGATCATTTGCGAGGTAATTAAAAAATACAGCCAAACAGTAAGTAGAAATTATATGCAAATAAACCTAAATAGAACTTGATAAATACAAATTACAAAATTCTCTAAATGAACATTAAATTTTTAAATAAACATTTCTGCCTAAAAAAGCTTTTTAAAAGGTACTTTCAGCAAGTTATATTTATGAAATTAAAAGGATAATATCTACTTCTAAATGATTCTATTATGTTTGAGAGAAAGTTCTTAATTAAATGGCAGAGAACACAAAGTTCTCTAGAAAAAGATAATAAAGGGGCACTGAAGCAAAAAATTATCTTCACCAAGAGGGGAAAAGTGTGGAAGGAGAAAATATACAAAGTTAGAGGAGGCAGAGGGTTAAGGAGAACTTTCAGAGTAAAGGATGATGGGGCTAAGTCAATAACACCAAACAAGAGTTTGGCATTATCTTATGAAATTGAGTCTTCATGTATCCTACAACCAAGCCACTCAACCCAAGAAAAATTTTGCACATGTGCTTCCAGAGGCACATACAAAAATATTCATAGCAGCACTATTCACAAGAGCCTTTATGAACTGAAATAACCTGAATGTCCATTGGCTGTAGAATAGATAAATAAATTTGGCATATTCAGATAATGAAATGTTAGAAAGTAATGATAATAGAACAAATAAATAGCTACCCTAAACAATTTATCAAATCTCAGAAACATCACGAGGAGAAGAACCCCAGAAAACAATGTACCTTTCTATAAGGCTCAACAGCAAGCAAATCCAATGTACTGAATATTACCCAAGCATCTAAACACAAAATATGGGATAATGGTCACTCTGAGGGGACAGCAGGGAAATGGGGAACAGGAGAGCATACGGAGATTATATGCTAGGTCTGGGTATTTATTCATTTTGTCTTATGATGTATAACTTACATGTGTTTCACACATATTCTTTGCTATGTACCACAATATATTTGTATAAGATAAAGGGGAAGAAAAAAAGAATCCCACTAGCCAGGTCAGTAGAGAACAAGTCTACAGCTGATCTACTCTATAACATTTGGCTCATGAAGGATTCTTTCATACCTGGCAGTTTAACTTACACAGAGTTTACATTTTTTAAAAATTAGTTACCATTTTTAGAAATCATGAGCAATTAAAAACACCCTGTTTCTGCTTTTCTTAAAAACGAAAAGGTACAGCCCTGACTGATATGGCTCAGTGGGTTAAGCATCATCCCAAAAACCAAAAGGTTGCTGGTTCGATTCCCAGTCAGGGCACAAGCCTGGGTTGCAGGCCAGGTCCCCAGTTTGGGCTGTGTAAGAGGCAACCCATCGATGTTTCTCTCGCAGGTTAATATTTCTCTCCCTGTTTTTCTCCCTGCCTTCTCCTCTCTCTAAAAATAAATAAATAAAATATTTTAAAAGAAATTAAAAGATAGTCACATTGGGCCTACAATAAAATAGTAACGACAGACCTAAACTCAGTTGTACCTGCTCTCTTTAGATCATATACTATTCTATAGCCCATGATCCCCCTGCTACTGATTCCTGTATACTAATCAGCTTTATTTATTTACATTAATTGGATGGTCCTATGGGCATTTGAGTTGGAGAAGCATGGTCTAACACCCTCATTTTATGTGCTGATTGAGACTGTATGAATGATCAACTTGTCTAAGGTAACACAGCTTAGGTAGGCTAAACTTCAGTGGCTTTTTCAAACATCTTACCATTTTCTACTCTCTACTTACTCAATTACATTTTTATTTTTATGTATTTATTTATTTCAAGTACAAGCGAAAATTTATTTAGAAATTCACAGAGGTAGAAAATTTATTTAGAAATTCACAGAGCCATGAAAGAAGTGAGCCAGCTGGGCTGTGTGGGCTCAGGAAACAAGTTACAGAGCAAAAGAAGGGCCCTTGGAGCTTAGGAGAAAGCAAGCAAAGAGACATGCCTAAAGGAAGAAGGTGCAAGTGGGGAGAGGGGAGGGACAGCTTAATTATATGTTTTAAATGAATATGCTGTTCCTGACAATAAGGACTACATAGGAAGTTCAGCTGACATTAGAGGCTATTATTTGCTCTAATTATTATTATATAAGTAGTATAAAAATACAAGGACTAAAATAGCTTCTGACTGCCAAGAAATATTTCTTAATCTGAGTTCCCCTAAACTGTGACAATGACCACTTTTTCAAATATATAGAATGGCTTTATTAAGAAAGTAATTCACATACTAATCAAGTTCACCCACTTAAAGTGGTGAATTTAAGTTAAGGTGAAAAAGCCACTTAAATTCAATGATTTTTAGTATGTTCACATATTAAACCCCCAACCCATCTAGCCCTAGGCAACCACTAATAATGATCACTTTTTAAGGTATTACTAACAAAGTCCTTGGGCCCACTCTACCATTAAAAATGGATACAATACAAACCCAACATTCTCAATAAATTTTAATTAAAATGTCTCTTTACCTTATGCTAAGCATAAGGTCCCTAATTAAGAACACAAGAAATTCAGGATTATCAGTGGGAGATTAAAAGGTGAATAATACCGTATATATTTTCCCCCCAACAAGGGAATTAGTTATTTCAAACTCTAGGGATTATTCTATCTATAGACTACTGATCTCAACAGAACACAAGTGATACTAGACAACTGTTTAAAATAACAGCTGCAAGAGAATGACAATATATGACACAATGGAATTCTTAAGGCTAGATGTGGATTTTGGGATACCAATTGTGAGTTATACATAAAAGTAGTTTTTGAGATTGTTTCTTTTTGTAACTAAAAAAAAGGTTCAAGTTTATGTGCAGTTATGTAGCTAACGCTTGCAATTACTGCAATTCTTTTCAAGAACCCCATTATGAGGTTTCTAAATTTGGTGAAAAGCATGGAAGCAATCACCTAAAAATAAACCTAACAAAATTGTTGAACCCAGGTATCTTAAAATAGTGCAAATATTACTCTCTCTAAATATAAAGATTTAATTTTGAAAAAATTCCCAGTAACAGGTGGTAACCAATGTTGGGTTTGAAATCAGTGATTCATTTTTAAAATCGTGGTCTAATCCAAATTGCAGAAGTTGTCATCTACAGATTTTTGCCATTTTGCAGTTATAAATACTTTCAACAAAACATATCTCACGGGTTTCTTTAATTGATTTTTGCGGGGGAGGAGAGAGAGAAACATCAATTTGTTGCTCCACTTACATATGCATTCACTGGTTGATTCTTATATGTGCCCTGACTGGGGACAGGCATATGGGGCGACGCTCTAACCAACCAAGCTACTTGGCTAGGAAATATGTCTCATATTTAATTGGAAAAATAACTAGGGTAATCAGTTTTTATAAATTCCTTAGATGATATAGATTCTTTTACTCAGGGTTATATGCTTTTGGGGGCTGTTGCCAAAATGACACATAAAGGAGTAATGCTGAGAAAGCAAAGAACAATGAAAACAATAATTACATTCACTAGAATTATTAATAAGTAATTAATACGTAGTTAATTGTGCTGCTTGATTAACCTCCTAAAACTTTTTATGAGGTGGTAATTATCATAGACATAGTTCCTCATTGCTAGTGAAACCTCAACTAGAGTCTTTTGGCCTGGATACTGTGCAATAATATTATTAAGTGCGTACTTCCAGAATTCCAGTGTGACTTTAGAAAACTGACAATATTAGGGATGTCTAGCAGCAAAACTATGCAGGAATCACTATCAAAATGCCCCCATGACTGAGCATTTGAACTATTTACCAATAACCAAACTCATTACCTCACCACAAAATCTGTCCCTCCAGATTCTGTTCCTTGAGGAGTAGAATTAGATGAGTGACAACATCATTTATTCAGTCACTCAGAGCTAAACTGGGAAGCATCCTAGACTTTTAATTCTCCCTTTAGTCCCAAGTATAATCAAGTTCACTCAATTTAACCTTCTAAATATTTGTCAAATTTCCCTATTATCCTCTTTCCTCCCACCACAGCCTTGGAGGTTCGGCCCCAGTACCATAACTGCTCTGCCTGACTCCAGTTTTGCCCAAACTGTCCTCCACAACACAGAGCTGGAGTGTTCTTTGAAAACACAGTTATGACCATGATGCTCCCCTATTTAAAACCTTTCAGTGGGACTTCCGGCCAAGATGGAGGCATAGGTAGACGCACTGTGCCTCCTCGCACAACCAAGATAGGGACAACAATGATATAGAAACAAAATAAAACCAGAACTGACAGAAAACTGACGTGTATGGAAGTCGGACAACCAAGGATTTAAAAATAGACACTTTCATCCAGACCGGTAGGAGGGGCGGAGTTCAGCCGGGTGAGGGACACCGAGTGGAGAGCTGAGCACCCGGGGCGGCGCATTAGTCCGCAGCAGGTGGACCCTGGGTGCACAAGCAACAGTGGCTGGTGGGCCCCGGCCAGGGGGTGGCGACCGGCAGACCTAGCAGACCCTGGGCACACAGCAGTGGTGGCTGGTGGGTCCCGGCCAGGGGGTGGCGACCGGCAGACCCAGCGAGGCGGCCATTGTGAAGCAAGGCACTGCACGCAACTCAGGATCCCAGCACCGGGAAATACAGCTTTCGGTCACTGACTGAAAAGGAAGGTCCCACGGGGTGCACGGGCCCACCCACACTGGAATCGGTGCCAGAGGGGCCCAGTCGGCTTGCGGAAAGTGGTGGAAGGGTCTGGGGTCCTGCAGAGGGCAGAGCAAGTGCCATTGTTCCTTCTCGGACCCCGCCCCCACATACAGCACCACAACCCTGCGACTGGGGTGCCCTGCTCAGGTGAACTCCCAAGGCCCCGCCCCTCACTACAGGAGCTCGACAAGACCAAAAAACAAAACAAAACAAAAAAGAGCAAAAAGATGGCTCAAACAGAAGAAGAATGGAAAGCCCCAGAACCCATCCTTTTAAGCGACCAAGAGATAGCCAACCTATCAGATGCACAGTTCAAAGCACTGGTTATCAAGATACTCACAGAATTGGCTGATTTTGGTCACAAACTAGCTGAAAAAATGGAGGCTACAGTAAATTTAATGAAGAAAGATGCACAGG
>CM052540.1:29115185-29217453 GCA_028533065.1 Trachops cirrhosus | reverse complement strand
CCCCCGCCTGCCCGCCAACGGAAGAGTCTCTGGTTTGATTCCCAGTCTAGAGCTCCTGCTTGGGTTGCGGCCAGGTCCCCAGTAGGGGGTGTGTAGGAAGCAACCACACATTGATGTTTCCATTCCCCTCTCTAAAAATAAATAAAATCTTTTTTTAAAGAAATAACTAATAATTAAGGAAACAATCCATTCAAAAGAGGGAAATTTCTTTTTAGTACCTATATTAAAAGGAATTTATCTCACGAGATCTTTTACATAAGGAATGTACATGGTGTGATGAACGATGTGTTCACCAGCAGTTTTGCAGAAAATATGAAAAGCCATTTCTTGATTCAACTATAAATAAAAGCTAAGAGCAGGCCTTTAAAAAAACATAAAGAAGCTTTCTGATGATCTTTTATGATTCGGAGATAAGAGTGACACATACTCAGTACTTCCGATATGTCAGACCTTATGTATACATTATTTTAAACTTTACAACAACTGTGAAAAGTAGGAGTTATCCTCATCTTACAAATGAGGAAAATGAGGCTTGGAGAAGATAAGTATTTTCCTGAAAGCAACACAACTGTTAAATTAAGGACCTAGATTTTTCTCACTGCAAAGCCTTGAGATTCATCCCTTCTTTCTCACTGCCTCTACCTTAATGTAACTCTATCATTTGCCATGCTCTACTGTACTGTGCCATGCCGTTTCTGACTGTAAGAGGTTGAAAATGCTTGGAATACCAGATGCACAGGCAGACTTACCCAAATCAGACTTACTAATAGGCCACTTATCCAAGTGGTGGGCTGCAGAGGTACCTACTATGAGAGAATTTTTCTCTAATGAAAATTTCCACTTTGGGAAATGAAGAGATGGGATCAGAGGATCACTGAACTCTAGACCAGTATGTCAATTTACCTCTGGTTAGTCTGTAACACTTTAAGGTCAACTTGTCCCACACAGAAATCATTAGCTTACATTCTACTCTGTACTCTACCTACTTCTTTTCTACCTAGTCACCCAACCAAATGCCTGCACCTCTCTCCCTCTCTCTGTCTCTCTCTCTCTCTCTCTCTCTCTCTCTCTCTCTCTCTCACACACACACACACACACACACACACACACAGAAACATGAAATAGTGTTGATTTGCTCTTTGAGATATCCCTCAGATTCATCTCTTCTTTCTCACTGCCTCTGCCTTAATGTAACTCTATATCATTTGTCATCTGGACTGTTGACAACAGGCTGGTAATTGATGGTCTCCTTGTCTCCAGTCTTTCCTTCTAATTCATTTCCACCTTTCTTGTAATCCATTTCCACTTTCCACTTTCCTTTCTTCCAGAATGTCTTTGTAAAATGTCAGTCTGACCATATTATAATCCTCATTGCTGTCAAAGGTTCCCCATTGCCTGCAGAATAAAAACTAAGCTGTTTAGCAATGGAATGTCACTTTTGCTTGAGGGTGTTTGCCCACACACATGCTTTTGCTCAGAGTGCTCCTTACCTCCACCTTTATTTTTCTGGTCAGCTTCTAACCACCCTTCAAAATCCCTTTGGGAGTGGTGGGGGAAGGTAAATGCAGACAACTGTAAATGAACAACAATAAAATAATTTAGAAAAAATCCCTTTGGGGTACCCCTTTGACCTAAAGATAATCACTTCTGTTTCTTTGCTATCTTTCCATTTACGCATACCCGTATGGTACACAAAATACACTGGTAACTTGTCTAAGTATCCCACTCTCACTGGGCTGTGAACCCCTAGAAAGTAGGGGCTTTGTAGTATTCAACTTCATATCTACTCTTCAATCCTGTCACACTGTCACATGGGACACACTCAACAGATGTAACATGATTATTAAATGAATCCCTTCAGGCTCTAATATTAGAATTCCCCATGCTTGCTTTCCAGAATCGTACAGCAGATGGCACTAATAGGCCACTTAACAGATTCCCTTCAACTAGGTATGATTTTTGTCCCAACCTTGTCTGACTTTGGCCTCATCCTAGAAGCCAATATTCATTTCATTGCAGGTGAAATCTGTTTCCTCCCTCAGCCAAATAGCAAAGATAGCAAGATGACTCAGCAGCTTGGTCTCTGTGAGAAAAGAAAGTGGCAGATGTCCAGGGAAGGATGCAACTGAAGGAATATTTTCTTTGTCTCAATGTAGTCATGGTAGTTGGGGACTTTTTTCTTTTCTCATTTTGCTGTTGTTACAAGGAAGAGCTTTATTCATGGATGGACGGCTCATTTCTGTCCATTCCTTTGAAAGGGAAGAAAGGAATTAGAGAATTAGAAAAGACCATTATGTTGTGGGAAGTAAGGGAAAGCTGAGCAGTCAGAGTTGCTTGTGGGCCAGCAGAGGTGGCCCTCCTCCCAGTGGAATGGCCTGGGCAAATTTTCTGGATTCCAGCACTTTAAGTTAGGTGCTTGTCCAAGACTAGCATCAAGGGTGTTTCCAACACTCAGTGATTGGAAACCCCCAGGCTACTGGGTGTGGTTTTGAACATGTGGTTTTAGATTCCTATTTCC
Source organism: Trachops cirrhosus (assembly GCA_028533065.1). Lineage (NCBI taxonomy): Eukaryota > Metazoa > Chordata > Mammalia > Chiroptera > Phyllostomidae > Trachops > Trachops cirrhosus. The sequence continues at coordinate 29,214,935 of CM052540.1, read as the reverse complement.
CAGGAAAAAGCAGAGGAGGCATAGAAGCCCTTATAGAGGGGCAAAGTTTAGGAGACTCAGCTTGTACTTTATCCCTCCAGGGCTGTCTTTGGGCACCAGGCAAGCCTTCATGTACACTCCCCTCCAACTAAAACCTGTTCTGTGGAAAGGATTATATCCAGACACCTTCAAAGTTCTCCATATGAGTGTAGATCAAAGACTGGGAATTTTGAAACTGGAAGTAATTTTATAAATCATTTCTGTGTCTTCTCTCAGGGCCATTTGTGGCCCAAGCCCTGCTCTTTCATGGTAAGGAACGCTGTATAAGGGAAAAGAATGTAGGCTTTGGAGTTAGGCTTACTTAGATTCAAATCCCACCATTCACAGACCAATTATGCCTTTGAGCAATTATTTTAACCTTTTTGAATCTCAGTTTCCTCATCATAAAATTAAAATAATAATGCTTATTGTGAAGAGTTGTCTTGAGCATTAAAAAAGATACATGTAGCCCTGGCCAGGTGGCTCAGTTGCTTGGAGCATAGTCCTGTAACCAAAAGGTTGCAGGTTTGACCCCTAGTCAGGGCACATACCTAGGCTGTGGTTTGATCCCTGGTCAGGCACGTGTGGGAGGCAACCAATCAATGTTTGTCTCTCATATTGATGTTTTTCTCTCTCCCTTCCTCTTTCTGTAAAACCAATAAACATATCGTTGGGTGAGGATTTTTTTTTTAAAGATACTTGTAAAGAACTGGGCACTGCAGTATAGCTGGCACAGCATAGATGCTTAATTGATAAGATGGTGGTATGAAACATTTCTGCTAAAGGAATTTTAGACTATGAAATACAAGTTGGGGGAGGATCTGGGGAGCTCTTTCTGTATCTAAAGGTATATTTGGGGGCTTTTGAGATTGAGCTATGCTTGCAATAGCACTCTGATTAATTTGATGGAAATACTGAAATATAACACATCAGTATAACCATTTATCTGTGAATTACTTTTTGACACCTAAATCCTGAACCTTCTAGGCTGTGAAGGAGTTGTACATCGAGAGAAAGCCAAGAGTACTTTTCCTTAGCTTCTGGAACCTTCTGATGGCATTGAGAGGGGGTTTTTTTGTTGTTGTTCTTCAGGGTTTTTTTAACCACCTAAGGCACTTTGTCACTTCTCTGAAGTGTGAATTATTTGCTCTCAGCCTGGCATTCTCACCTCCGTGATCCTGACTGCAGACATATTTGCATATTGGATTCTGTGTTCTTTAACCTGCTGAGGTTTGAAATCATTTGGAGTGTGGGGGGCGGGGTGGGGGATGGAGAGATGGAGATGCTTTCAAACCCCAGGACAGTTTCAGCTCTGTGGGCTCCCAAAAAACAGAAAACCTCCAACAATAGCTCCATTGACTTTTATGTAAACGACACTCGTTAGAAAAACACTGGGCTATTTCCCAAATTCCCAGAACATGCGGTGAGCATTTGTTTGAGTGAGGGGTGGGGAGAGAGTTTTGTGGAGTCAATGAACATCTGTTGAAGGCTGCTGTGCTGAGTCTCAAGGAGACAGAGCTCATGGTTTGGTTCTTCCGTGCCAGAGCTATAGAGATTTACCGTACTAGCTATGCATGCCTGTGATGGTTTTGTACTGTGTCCACTTAGCTAAGGTTTCCCAGGATTCCCTTCCTGTACGCAAGACTTGGAAAGCTAAAGTGAAGTAGCTGCCATTACACTGTGAAGGACACAGCAGGATACCAGGCATGGTGGCAGTGCATACCTTTTGACACTGATCTGCTGGCTCACATCGTTGACCCACGACAGCACCAAGGCCTACAGCTCCCCCCTGCTCCACTGAATCTCCCCCTCCACTTATTTTAGTACTGGGCCAGGTGCACATTCAGCTCTGTGGCCAAGAGTTCCAGCTTCTGCAGGTCACCTGCATCCATGAGCTTGCAGACAGTGAAAGGAAGTTACAGGTTTCAGTTTGTCCTCATGAGTTCCAGTTGTCCTTGTAGGTCCTGATTTGTTCTCACAGGTTCCAGTTTTCCTTGCTCTCCTCCACAGACAGCTTTCCTTCCCAACTGCTGGCCTTGTCTGACCTATAGAGAACTCAGGCCCAACAACAGATGCAGAGGCAAGGGGGTTGCATGGATTTCTCCCTCAGCTTTCATGATTGCTCAAGGTCTAGATCCTATACGAAATCTTCCATTTTCTGTTGCTCACAGTATTTGGCTTCTCTCCTCAAACTATATAATAGAAATTTATTCAAGCCCTGTGAAAAGCCCAGAAGATGGGGTGATTATAAGCCAGAAGTCTTCGCAAAAGAGGTGACATCTGAGCTTCTGAAAGGGTGAGCAGGAGGTTATGTGTATGGGGGAGGAGGGAGAAATTCTAGAGAACCACTGGCCCAAGCCAAGCAATTGAAAGGACTAATAGCTCTGCCTTTCTAGATCTGTCCTCTCCATGGGTCAAGAACGTAAGTAGGAAGAGAAGAACATCTAATCCTAGCTCTTGATCCTAAGTCTTCTGGTCTCATCCACATTGATATCAGCTGAAGATACATTTTTGCTAGGGTATGCCCTTCACTCCACTAAGCCCTCTCCGCATAGGAAAATATTGCTCCCCTCTCCCCTTTGGCTCCTCATGGCCACCTCAAGCCTGTCTATCTTGGCTCCCCCATCTTTGTTTCCACATACTATGTTGGTGATGGCAGTGGTGTGGAGGAATGCTCTGGGACTTCCCGTCCTTGGCAGGGCACTGTGCCCTGTAGTCTTGGATTTCAAAGCTTATGTAGGGATTCTAACATTTATTCCATGGGACTCCACCCAAGGCAAGGGCAAGGTGCCCTACACTTATAACTTGCTAATACTTTCTGAACCTCTTGATGGGGCCTACAGGGAAGAGGGGGGAATAGGGTTCGATACCTGGTTCTAACTATACCTGGAATCAGTAATTTGAAACCTTTTTTTCTGGCCTCCAGAATGGGGAAGGTTTTCAGCATAAATAAGGAGACTAGGGAAACGAAACACAAATGTTCACTAACGCCTGCTACCTGTTTAAATATGAATTTTTAAACTCGAATAGTGTCACATTATATATATTCTAAACCATACTTTTTTCTTAGTATGTCTGAAAATCTTTTTACAAGCAGAATATTTAGCTCTACCTCATTTTTTATGGCTTCATAATTTTCCCTTTTTTTCTAACTATAAGGGAAAGCTTATTTAGGAGTGACAGAGGTAACTCTGGCTGGTGTAGCTCAGTGGATTGAGCACCAGCCTGTGAACCAAAAGGTCACTGGTTTGATTCCCAGTCAGGGCACATGCCTGGGTTGCAGGCCAGGTCCCTAGTAGGGGATACGTGAGAGGCAACCACACATTGATGGTTCTGTCCTTTTCTTTCTCCCTTCCCCTCTGATAAAATCTTAAAAAAAAAAAAAAAGTTACAGAGGTAATAGAAGGGCCCTTGGAACTTAAGACAAAGAGGTAGAGAGGGAGAGAGAGATACAAGCCGTGAGGGGACAAAAGAAGGAAAGGCATGGGTTTGCTCTGGAAAAAGAGAGCACGCTCATAATTTTTCTGTCATATAGATATACTGTACTTTATTATTCCTGTATTGATGGATATTTGTTTTGCCTTTTTTTGATATTACAAAGTTGTAATGGACATCCTTGTGTGTGCATCTTAATACATACAGGGTCTGGCACAAATAACGCCCCTTTTTAATTACAAAATCATAAGCATGTAATTCTGTAACATAACAGTATTGAACTCAAGCACACCATATGACATTTTAGGTGAAATGTTCAAATTAAAACTATATAACACCCATATTATTACCCTACCAGCGACACTCAGGCAGGTGTTACTTCTGCCACACCCTGCATTTACATAGATCAGAGTGCCTAGAAATGGAATTACTGGATCTAAGGAATATGCTATGATTTTTTAAATGTTTCTTAAGTTTATTGATTTTAGAGAGAGAGAGAGGAAGGGAGAGGAGAGAGAGAAACATTCATTGGTTGATTCTTGTGTGTGCCCTTACCCACGACCGAACCCACAACCTTGGCTTATCAGGATGATGCTCCATCCAAATGAGCAACCCTGCCAGGGCAAGGGAATGTGTTGTGTTTTGATATTCGTAAACAAATTGCCCTCCTGTAGGGATATGCTAATTTACTCTCACCAACAATACATGATAACATAGACCATTTCAGACATTACTTTTCAGATTATTTCCAATCCTTAAAAATTCTCATTACAAGTTTAGAAAGGTTTGAAAAGGTCGCGGAGTTAGGTATGTTTGGTTTTCTGGTTAGGAACCGCTATTCCCTAGAGCAGGGGTGTCAAACTCATTTTCACCGGGGGCCACATCGGCCTCATGGTTGCCTTCAAAGGGTCGAATGTAATTTTAGGACTGTATAATGTAACTACTCCTTAACTAGGGGCAAGGAGCTGGGTGCTACCGCTGGGTAGAAACAAGGGGCCGGGCCGGATAAAACAAAGCAGAGGGCTGGATTCAGCCCTTGGGCCTTGTGTTTGCCACCTGTGCCCTAGAGTAACATTACCTTCTGTTGGCAGTCTTGAGAATTGCCCTGGAAGAGGTTGCCTTTGGTAGATGCAAGGTAATTTTTTTAAAGATTTTATTTATTTATTTTTTAGAGAGAAGGGAAAGGAGGAGAAAGAGAGGGAGAGAAACATCAGTTGGTTGGCTCTGTACAGGCCTGACCATGGTCCAAACCCACAACCCAGGCATGTGTCCTGACCAGGAATAGAACTGGCAACCTTTTGCTTTGCTGGTGGGGCGGGGGGCGGGAATGCTCAACCAACTGATCCACATGAGTCAGGGTGATGCAGGCTCATCTTGATTGAACACTGTCAGGGGGGCCCTAGAGAATATCAGCTCCTCCCACAGCCACCCTCTCTACGATTAGTTCTGCTGTCTGCGAATACCAGCCCTTTCTTTGGCCCTGGAATCTTGCGGATGAGGCCCTGCTGACTCAGGCCTCCTCCTGTATGGACCACTCTCCTAGGCGTTGCTGCATTTGAGACACTACTTTGCTTTCTTTCAGTTCTGCCATCCTACCTCAGGACCTTGGCCCATGCTGTCCCTTCCACCTGAAGCACACCTCTCCCCTCCTTCCCTTTGCCAACTTACCTTTTAGTCATCCTTTATTCTCTGCTCAAACATCCCTTTTTCCAAGAATCCTTCCTTGACCCCTTAGACAAGGTCAAGTTGCCCATCATATGTTTTTCCTTTGTAGCACATACCTTATTGGAAATTATTTTTTAATTTGCTTAACTATGTGATTAAAGTCTGCCTCTTACACTAGAATATAAACTGCATGAGGGCAAAGGCCTAGAACAATGTTTTGTACATAGTAGGTTCTCACTAAATATTTATTAAATGAATAAATGACACAAATTTTTCTTTTAGCAGAGCCTTACATAAAACATGTCCTATATTTTTGTTACCTTGATTACATATCCCGCCTTCAGATGCTGAATTTTTTTCACTTCTGCAGATATTTCTACTCTTCTTTCTTCCTCTCTTATTGTCGTCGATAAATTTTTCTGAAGTGGAAGAAAGACTACATGAAATGGAAAAGACTAAAAAATTTAGTCTTTATTATATGACTGATTATAATATTAGTAAATGTTCTCTGTAAATATACAAACAATACAGAAATATGTGGAATAGAAAATGAAAGTCTCCTCATAATCTCATCCTCCAGAAAACACTATTAATGATGTGTGTCTTTCCAGAAATTTGTTATACATATTGAAATTTATTTACATACCAGGCACTGTTCTAAAGCACTTTACAAAAGTTAAGTCATGTAATATGCACAGCCACCCTTGAAGTAGAACTGTTATTATCCTGTCTTACAGATGAGGAAACTGAGGCTTACGAGGTATTTACACAGTGAATGAGTAACAGAGCCAGAACTTGGACCCAGGCTCCAGATTCACTCTTGACCATTATGCTAGTTTGCCTCTGATGGGATGAGAAGGAGACTTTCTACTATGTATGCCCTTCTGAACTTTGAATTTTGAACCATGTGAATGTTTAACTTTCCAAAACATGGATAAAAGCCTAAAAAAATCAACAAAAAAGTATACACCAGGCTGCCTTTCCTAAGTGACTCCCTCTGAGCCATCAGATACCACATTGTTGGGATCTCTTTGCTCCAGAGACTTAGGCTAAAGGCCTAATGCACACATCAGCCCTGTGTTTTAGCAGGGAGACCTAGAGGGGTTGGGATAGAGCCACACTCACACGGTGGGGCCAGGGTCCTGCAGTTACAAAGGCCTGTCTCTCTGATTCCTGGTTTCCCCCCAGTGGCTCTTGGCATGCTGCCTTTTCTGTAGGTGAGGAGGTCACTGGTAGCTGCTCTGGGTTATTAAGTCCTCAAACAGACCATGGCCCTGAAAGCATGTGGCTTGATCATCTTCCGAAGATGCCCCATTCCCAAGGTGGACAACACGGCGATTGAGTTTCTCTTGCTGCAGGCATCAGATGGCATTCATCACTGGACTCCTCCTAAAGGTATGAGGAGCCAGAGGGGCTGGTTCTTGGGGAAGTGCCAGATGTTACTCAGAAATCCACCCTGCCAGGCCCCCCACAAGTTATGCTTCCCAGTAACTGTGCAGCAGGAGAGTGTGGGGTTAGGGTAGAAGCCCCTGATGCTTTCTCCGTACCAGGTCTTCGTGCTAGGCCAGAGCAGAGCTGGAAATAGAACTCCGTGACTGAATCCCCAGACAGGAGCAGCACCTGGGGTTTTTGTGTGTGTGTATCAGTCACCACAGCACCAGCCTTTGTGGTGAATGGCTGGGAAGGAGGAAAGGCACTAGGCTGGGCATTGACGTCCTTGGGGTCAAGTCATTACTGGGCTACAGGTGAGGAGCTCAGAGTGAACAACCCCCAGGCAGGGAGCAGGGTAGGGGAGTGAGGGGGGAGGTGTAGGTAAATGAGGATCCAGAGGTGGAGGAACACAAGGAAATGGGAACAGGAAATAAAATTTGCACATCCGAGTTTCACTAGGGAAAAACAAGATGAAAAAAGAGACAAAAGTGTGACAAATACTATGAACAGGAATAGTCACACTTGTCTCCTGATCATCACCTAAGTTACACCGAAAGATTGCAGAGGACCTCTCCGAATTTTTCCTGGCTTGGACCTGGGGGGAGAAGTTACCCTGTTAAAATTGATGGGCAGAATGCTGAATAGCTGATATTGGGAAGGTGTGTGTAGAGACTCCCACACACTGCTGAGGGAAGGTAAGACATCCTGAATCAGTCGTTTCTGTCACCATCAGCATCCCCCTCACCTTCATCCCTGGGTGCATTACCTACCTCTCCTTGTGTCCATGGCTCTGTATGAGGTGCCACACAGAGAAAATTCTCCAGAAGTCATGAGCTAGAATGGTTTAAGTCCAAACTGCTAGTTGCGCTCTGTCAGCTGTGCAGAAGCAGCCGACTCAGGGCAGCACTGTGAGGACCCCCAGGAAGGAAGAAACCTAGGATATAGCCCTATCTCCGAACCAAGAAGGGGACAGCTCAGAAATCCTGCTCCCCATGAGCTCCTGAACCAGGAGGCCCCCAGCAACTTACTGGAGCCCAGTGTTGACAGGGGCTGCCAGACCCCTCCCCATCCTCCTTGGCTCCTCCGGGCAAACTGAGAATTTGCAGGGAGGGCCCTGAGGCGGAGCTGAGGGCTGTTCCCAGCCTGCAGAGCTTCAAGTTCTCCTACAACAGTTTCTTGGCAACTGTCTGCTTGGGTTCGAGTCTTGCCAACAAATTTTCTTAGAACTGTTTCTCAGCTTGTCCTTAGTCTAAGTTCCCATCAGGACTTTCCTTATGAAACCAGAATCTGGTCTTGCTCAGTTATAAAGATGAAAACAATTTGGAAAAGCCTTGATAGCTACTTGGAAACAGCTGTTGGTGCCGCAGTGCATGGTTTTGAGCCTGCGTGTTGGCTCCGGGACTTTAGAGACCAAATGCAGACAGTGTTAACTCCTCACTGTGGACTGTAGGCAAAGTGCTCCCTCTTCAGCTAGCTCCCATTTGCCAAGAAGGGACTGCCCCTTGGGAAAATCATGTTAAGGTCTCCAAGGGAAAGGTCTCCCTGAGAATATGGGATGGGGAGAGCTCCAAAGAATAAGAAAACGCAGGTCTAAGGGAGACCATCTCTCTCACCATCAAAGCAGCGGAAGTCTAGACCAGACTTGCCAAACACGTGGTCTGTTTTACTCTCTGCGGAGAAGATGGGGTGGGGAGGTGGGGTTTTCCAGACACTGCAGAGCCAGACACTACCTGCCCTGTACCCCATTCCTAAGCATGTTAGGATGCCAATCTCTAGGCTTCCCTTAGCCTAGCAACAGCGAGAAAAGTCACCAAAGATCCCATCTTTAAATCATTTAACCTGGAAAATCCAGCTTTTCTGAAGATTATCTCCCCCTCCTCTTTCTCTTTTCTCCTAACCAGGCCATGTGGAACCAGGAGAAAATGAATTGGAAACAGCCCTGCGGGAGACTCAAGAGGAAGCAGGCCTAAAAGCAAGCCAGCTGACCATCATTGAGGGGTTCAGAAGGGAGCTCAATTATGTGGCCAGGAAGAAACCCAAAACAGTCATCTACTGGCTGGCAGAGGTGAAGGACAGCGATGTGGAGATCCGCCTCTCCCACGAGCACCAAGCTTACCGCTGGCTGGGGCTGGACGAGGCCTGCCAGTTGGCTCAATTCGAGGAAATGAAGGCAGCACTCCAAGAAGGACACCAGTTTCTCTGCTCCACAGTGGCCCAAGCTAACTGAAACAGTCATTCGCCTCAGGATCTTTGAGGGCTTTCTGAGACGAACCCACCTTCAGCTCTGAGGAGGGTTGTGCTCGTCTTCGGCTCATCATAGCAAAGAGCAGACAATTTAGTAAAAGCAGCTGAGGACTCTCAGAGGAGAGCAAGCAAAAATCTTACCTGGGTGGAAAGGCAGGCAAAGTAGGATTTTTTTAAAAAAAATGTACATCCTTGTGTTTAATAAACCTCAAGCAGCTTATCTGTCCTTTTAACCTGTTGTTTTTATTTCTTGGACTCTTGGTGGGAGAAGAACACTAAAGTGAATCGGAGCTCTGACCTTAGCCAGAGGAAACCTTGTGTCCATGCTCCGTCCCCAATCTCTGTACCCCAGAGAAGCTAAGGGAGGGAGTCAGAATAAGCGAGATCCAACACTGCCAGGGGTGCTCTCCTGCCTCTGTACCTCCAAGCACTCTCACCCACCCCCACTGATACTTTTCTCCCTGTCATCAGACAGGATATGGAGTGGAAGTGGAGCACAGGAATGGGGTCTGGTCTGCTCACTCGTGTATCTTTCTCAGCAGCAGGCACACTTGTTGTAGGTGCCCAGTAATTTTTTTCTAAAATAATTAGAGACCCAAAGAACTTTGGGACAACCCAGGTCACAGCAGGGAGAAGAGGTACAGGCCACCCTGGGCCACCAGGTTAGTGACACATGCACTCCAACCTCTTGGCCCAGTCCTGCCTCCCAGAGTCAGCATGGCCCTTGTCAGCCTGACTGAGGTCACTGGCAAGAGGCACAAGTCCTGAGGGGCTCTGCTGTGCCACCCAGCAGCCCTGTCCCTAAACGTGTGCTCCTCGCCTGCAGCTGCCTTCTCCACCCTTAGTGATCCTTCATCATTGGTTTTTCTCTCTTCCCACCTACTCCCTTTCTCCACAACTCAACTGTAAGACTTAGAGGTGCAAGACTTGGGTCTCAGCCCTCTTTTCCCTTGCTACTAGGGCTCAAGGAATGCAGGGCAGGTGTTAGATCCTATAGCCCTTCCAGGAGCTGTTAGCAGCTGGATTCATGTGGATTTTATTAGAGGGTTGTTGCCCAATGAAGTGCAGAAGATTGGATGGGAAGGGTCATTGATAAAGGTCAACCCAGATTACCAGGGTCAAGAACTGCCACCCCCAGAAGAAGGAGAGAGAAGTGGTCCAGGTCTTAAGCAGGCTTCCAGATGTTTTCAGTCACTGGTTCTCCGTGCAGACAGGGCAGAAGTACTAGCGAACAGGATCTTGGAGCCCCGCCAGAGACCTGAATGGTTTTGTTCCTCGCCCCTCTGAGCAGCACTCTGAAGGAGGCCTGCTGCAGGAAGTTTTTGGAGCTTAATGTTCTCTCTAGGCCAGCAGGGACCACATCCCATTGATTTAATAAATGCCTGCTGGGCAGTGGTGCCAAACCACAGACAAGCCTCCTAACAAGGGCTGGCCAGCCCTGTGCTCTCAGCATGGGAGGCTGTGGAATCTCCAAATGCTAAGGCCTCATATGTCAGAGTTGGAAGGGGCCAGGAAAATGACCCTCTTTTGCTGCTCGTTTTTAGTTGGGAAAACTGAGGCTTAAGAAGATAGATGGCCGTGGCAGTTGCCTGAATGTGGGATTCTTTGAGAATGGGTGCCGGAGGAAAGACTGCTTCAGAGTATCTTGTATAGCTTTGGGTCATTCCTCTGGGCTTCACAGAGTCTTCCATTAAAACAGAGGTACTTTGGAGAAAGGGTAGACCATAAATAGTGGCTTGATTTATGGGCAAAATTGACAGCAGGGTGGGACTGGGCATGTTATGGGGGTTGGGTAAGGGTGGGAGAAAGGGAGACTGGGATGTGGCAGGGGAGTAGGCTTTGCCATCATCACCACATTGCTTCTGTCCAGCCGGGCTTGTTCAAGAACTGTGGGACTGAGGCCACAATTTCCCCTTCAGTTTGAGGCCCTCTAAGCTCCAAAGCGTCTTCTTCTAGAAGCTTTTCCTAATAACCACCCATCCCATAAATACCATCCCGTTCCTCCACCCACACCCAAAGAGTCTCCTCTTGGAATTCCACCCGTTCTCACTGCCACCTCTACCACCCCAGGATGAAAAAGCATCTAAATGGACTTATCCCCACCAAGGTGGTCTTAAGTTGCCCCTCTTGGGGAAATTTAACAGAGGCTCTGGAAAAACAAAATGTCCTCTTGATCCCCAAAAGCTGTACCTTACCCCCCACAATAGGCTTGTTTGCTGAACTGAAGGCCTGAAAGAATAAAGTTATAATGGTAGGTTTTTTTAAATTGTAAGGAATTTTATTGATTGATTTAAGAGAGAGAGGAAGGGAGTGAAAAAGAGACACTGGTTTGTTGTTCCACTTATTTAGGTGCTCCTTTGTTGCTTCTTGTATGTGCCCTGACAGGAGATCAAACCCACAACCTTGGAGTAACGAGACGACACTCTAACCAAATGAGCTACCCAGCCAGGACCTATTGGTAGTTATTTAAAGAACATATAATCTTTATTATGTTTTTTCCATTACCATTTAGTCCCATCCCCAATAATCACCACCCTGTCGTCCATGTCCATGAGTCCTTTTTCTTTTCTGCTCAATGCCTCCACCCCTCCCCTCCCCTCCCCCCCACTAATATAATGGTAGTTTTAATGGTAGGGTTTCAGTTGAAATACTTGTACGGGTATGGGATCCCAGCTGCGCCCCCCGTGTTTGGAAGTAGGGGCTGATTTCTCCACGGGCCCAGCCTGCGGCCAGCCTGTCTTCTTCTGTAGAGGAGGGCCCCACCAGCCGGGCTGATGCCGCCTCGACGCTCCACTACAGGTGCCCAGAAAGACCTGTTCTCTCCCCTCCTCCCAACCTGTCCGCCCCTTGCTGCCCTTCCCCTCCCACCTATCTCACGCTCAGGATTGTGTAATAGGAAATTCCCAGCTGGGCTCTCTAGGAGGAGAAAGGTGGCTAGGAAGGTAAAAACAGCACAAGGAAACAAAATGCAGAGGCACAACCTCTTCCTGTTCTTCAGACTGGGAACTCCCAGGGACAGGGCCTCCACCTCTTCCTTTTCATTTCTTCCCTAGCTTCAGTCCGCAGCCAAACTCAGGGCTTGCCACATAATGCCAAGAATTCTCCCCTCCCTTAATGGGTGAAGGGGGTTAAAAGGTCCAAACTTCCAGTCATAAAATAAGACATAGGGATGAAATGTACAGCACAGCTACTATAGTTAATACTATATGGCATATCTGAAAGTAGCTTGAATGTTCTCATTACAAGAAAAAAGCTTTTCTTGTAACTGTGAATGGTGACGAATGTTAATTGGATTCACTGTGGTAATGTAATATACACACATATTGAATCATTATGTTGTATACCTGCAACTAATACAATGCTATGTCAATTATAGCTCAATTTAAAAAGCAGAGGAAGTCAGCCTGTTTTCCCTTATATTCTATTAAAATGGTGAAAAACATTGGGAAAAAAATTCTCCCCTCCTCTCAAGCTGCTGGAAAGATTCTTGGGCATAATGAAGTAAATGACTAGCCTTAAGATAAACACCAGGTTGTTCCCAGGGAGCTGGGCTGTGCCAGAGAGGGGAGGGGTCGGAGAAGTCCCATTGAGTCCGACAATGTCAGGAAAGGAAATCACCCAGTTGCCACTGCGGTTTTCTTCAGGCCTGGGTCTAGGCAGGCTGCCCTTTGCTGCGATGGGCTGTGCAGCTATTTCCAGAACAGAAGGTAGTATTTCTTCAAGTGCTTTTCAAAATATGTTTATATGTGTGTGTGTGAGTGAGCAAAACAGAAACAGAGGTTCGAGGAGGATTCAGATCTTAGAGGCCTTGGACACCAGAGCTTGATTTTTTTCCTAAATGAAATAATTAAATTTCAAAAAGATGTCCTTGCTGACAGTGACAAGAGGGGAAGAGGGAGGGGGTAATGGGGGAAAGAAGGGGAAGGATCAAATCAAGGAACAAGTATAAAGGACCCATGGACGAAGACAGTGAGGGGGGTGTTGAATGGGGGGCCAGGGCAAGGGAGAGTCATGGGGGAAGAATGGGAACAACTGTAATTGAACAACAATAAAAATTTTTTCCTTGGATGCTATGTGGATTGGATTAAAAGGTCAAAAAGCAGAAACAGTTAGGCGACCGCTGCAGTGGTCCAGGCTAGAATCAATAAGGCCTGACATGCAGTAGTGACCGAAAGCAGGGGATGGAGAGGTCAACACCGGCCTTGGGTTTGAGGAGGGAAGGGACTAGAAAGCTCCGTGGGGGGAACCAGCAGAGGAAGACTTGCTCTGGAGCCAGCCAAGCTGAGAGACACTTGACGCACATCTGGGGAATCAAGGGGAAAGACCCTTTCGGAAAATTCACATCTTAGTCTTAGAGAAAGGGCTTAGCCAGGGTTCAGCTGATTCATATGGTATTAGAAGGGAAACTGAGGCAGACTCTCAGGATGCACAGGGTCACAGAATGAGAACATTAGGCCCCAGTCCTAGATTTCCTGCAGTGGCCACTCAGTCCCTCCCCATTACCTCTGGAGAAGCGGGGTTCTCATTCCTTTACATCAACATCCCCCCCCACCAGCTCAGGTCTAAAGGGGAGACCAATGAGGGATTCTGGCCATTACAAAGCTGCTGAAATCTTCATATAGGAAGGGCAGCTCCCACCCCAATACAGAGGTTCAGAGAGAGAGATAAATTTGGAATGCAAGACGGGTTGGCAGGGCTGGGGAATTGGACAAGGCTGGAGGCAGCCAGAGTTCCTGGCATCCTGGGGAATAGGGGTAGAGGTAGCTTCCAGCCTACTTCCCTCCCCTCTGCTGGTCTCCAAGACTCAGCTTTCTCACAGTTCTTGCCATTCCAGCTCCCACCCCCACCTCCAGTACTTGAACCTCTCTTTTTTGGTGTCTATGAGGGAAGGGGAAATATTTCTTGGCCTAGAATCAGGTTCACTGGGTGGCAACTTCAGAGACACATGTTTCAGCTGGCTCCCCATCCTTGGCGGTGTACAGGCCGGGGCAGAGCCATGCTGTTGGCAGGTAGGTGAATGCTAGGTGGGATGTCCTACGCATCTGGATGCAGAACATCAGGTTCCAGTCAATGCTGGTTGCAAATCTCCTCCTGTATGACTTCAGGCCAATGCCCTCCTCTTTTGGTGGTTCAGTTTTTTCATCTGTGGTTTTGTGAGTAACCAGGCTAATGGCAGGGGCCAGACTAGAAAGCAGATCACAAAGCAAACGCCAGTTTGCTAAAATTTAGCCAGACAAGGACACTCTTCCCTTTGGCCCTGCCCCCACACACAGGGAGTGTTCCCATGGCATGGTGTGCCCCTCCCCCACTGAGGCTGTAAATGTTGCTGCCTGCCCTCAATGCCTTTCTAAAGGGCACTCCTCCCTTCCAGGTTACTTTATCCCTCCCTATTTCATCTCAGCACACACTGCTTGGTCCTGGACTCTTGCAGAACTTTCTTCAACTGTTCTATACGGAAGTGTTCTATAATCTAAACTGTCCAATATGTTAGCCACTAGTCACATGTGGCTTTTGAACCCTTGACATGTGGCTAGTATGCTCAAGGAACTGGGTTTTTAATTTTGTTTAATTTTAATTACTTTTAAAATTAAATTTGAGAAGCCACACGTGGCTAGCAGCTGCCATATTAGACAGCACAGGTTGTAGGTAGAACATTTCTTTGTTCTTTTTTAATAGGAGTTGATAGGAGCTACCATTCATTGAGCATTTACTCTTCGTCAATTGTTGCATAGTGCTTTACAGACACATCTTAATGAATCCTAGACATTCCATTAATTTCATTTTATTTTTCCTTAGGGGAGATCGCAAACTTAGTCCCCCACTACCACAAATTATGCAGTTGAGTTTCCCACATTTGGAGAAATCGCAGGGTCAGCATATCCAGAGTGCAGTCAATAAGCCTCCCCCTGGGAAGACCACCTTTGTGATCACGGTATCTTTCCTGCCAGGTAAGTACTGACACTCCATTTTAAAGATGAAGAAAGCAAGGCTTAAGAGGTTGGGTAAACTGGCTTCAGGTGGCATAGAAAGCTGGAGGGCCATTCAAGACATAGTCATGCTCTTCAGCCATTTAGGGAACTTTCCAGGACCCAGCCTGCGTCTACAATCACTCCTTAGCACATGGCTGGGCACCAGGGCCCAGGGAGGCTCATCGCTGAATACCAATTGATATATGTTCTTGACAAAAGGGAGAGGGAAGCTAATTCCACTTACTTCCCATCTCCTGGGGACCCTGGAATCTTGTCTCCCAACATCCCACCTTCAGAAATGTCTTTTCTTGCCTATCTCCTAGATCACAGTGTCCTTTTGATTACAAACCCATGCCTCAGTGGGTGTTGTGTACAGAGGTTTGGAAAGAGGATGTCACATAGTCACATAGGAAGCCAGTTGGGCTGGTAGCCAGGACCTGGAAAAATCCTTGTTTTTAAGCAAGAAAACAAGAAATAGTATGTATTATAATAGCTACCTTTTATTGAGCACCTACTTGTGCCAGGCACTTTACATACATCTGTGCTTATAATTCCCACAACAACCTGGGAGGTAGGCATTATTATCACCATTTTGCATAAGAGGAAATTGAGGCTCAGGGAAGTTAAACAGCTTGCTCAAGGTCACACAGCTTATTGATGACTGGTAGAATCAGCACTGGAGATGGGCAACTGTGAGTACCCTTAAACTTTCATTAGGCATTCTTCACATGGAGAAAATAGAGGGGTGGAGGGGTGGGCAAAGGGATGCATTCTCTAGCGCTGCGTCACCGGTTCTGCAGTCCAGGCTGTGGAAGGAGTCCAAGCCCTGCCCTGTGTCTGACCTCTTTGCTCTGACAAGCCACTTCTTCTCCAGACTCAACTGCAAAGTCAGAAAAAAACTCGCTCTGGCTGAGATTGTTCTTAGAAAGGGAAAATAGCTGACGTGAAAGACCTTACCCTGTGTGTACATTTGCAGGTGGAGATGTACCTTTGTAGCTTGTGTGCTGAAGCACACCACCACCAGAATAAGGATATCTCTTCCCTTTAGGCCACTACCCTGCCACATGTGCAGGGAGAGAGGCGGCTAAGGAATCTTGAAGGACTGTTTATTTTTTACCAAAATCCCAGGCACATTGCCTGCGGGGAGGACAATTCAACAATCAAAGCCTCAAATCTGCTCCCTGCCCGCTCCCTCCAGGCTTATCTAGTCTCAGGGGTGTTGTGTTCATCCTGCAGATCCAGGGACACATGATGCCTCTCTCTCTGTCTCTGTCTGTCTGTCTCTCTCTCTCACACACACAGAAGGGTTCTTAGATTAAGTCACCAAGTCTAACCTGCACGGTTTTGCAAGTCTCTGCCCATTAGATGGTGGCCCTGGCCCACGGCCAAGTGCGTATGTGTGCACAGGTGGGTTAGTGCAGTGTTAGGAGCCCGTTCACAAATGAGGGGCAGAGATGATGGCACTGTGCTGAACCAAGTCCTCCTGTCTTCTGGAAGGGGACCCCCTGCTTCCTTTTCAGTTGGCCAACTACCCCTCTCCCTTCTTTTCAGCTGAAGGGAGATCAGGTCAGCCACAGTTTAGACCAATGCTGGGAACTCAGGGCCTGGCTTCCAATTCCAAGAATGTACCCTTCTTCTAAGTGTGGCAGGGGGCTATTTTGGGACCTTAAAGAGGATCATGTGCCCACTTCAGAAGGACAAGATGGCCACTCAGGCCAGGATAAAGGGTGAGGGATTTTTTTGTGTGTGCTTTTAAAACCCAACCATGTGTAACAGGAACTAACCTTTTTCCCTCTAAGCTCACTCACTCTCACCTCATTCATAGAAACGGTTTCTGCAGATGGAGTGAGTGTGTAGGGAAGGGGGCTATTAGGATTGTGCTTCACTGTCCCCTCCCCTGGCCCTACAGGAGCTGGGTGGAGCACGTTTATGTCAGCACCCACACAGTGGGTGGTACAGAGGTAGGGACTCCCTGGGGATACACGGTTGTGGTTGTATTTAATAGAGGGTGAAAGGCCTGCATAAAAGACTTGGGTTAGAACCATGGGGTCCCTGGGTCCTGGGCTGGGTCAGGATGCCCAGATGAAGTAGGCTACCTCATCCAGGTCCACGGGATAATCAGTGAGCAGCACTGGTGTTTTGTCAAAAAGCTCACCCTTATAGCTGCGCCACTTGCCGGCCGGCAGGTAGACGTCACGTTCTTGCTTGCCAGGCTCCAGTACTGGTGCCACCAGCAGTGTGTCCCCGATAAGGAACTGTGAGTCGATGCGGTGCGCTGTCTCATCGCCGGGCGCAATCCACCAAAGTGGGCGCACGATTGGGTCTCCAGTGTCGGTGACTTCTCCGGCCAGCTCAAGCAATAGCGGTGCCACAAGCGAGGCCCTCAGTGCAGCGAACTTGTGTGCGATGGCCACCACTTCAGCGTCATATTGCCAGGGTGGGACTGAGAACTGCATAGCGGGCATGAAAGCGGCCACCTCCAGCCAGCGCACGTAGAGCTCGCGCTCTGGCACATTGCCGCCGCCCACTGTGCGCTCAGGCACCACATTGCCACCCACCATATCCGGCAGGATGAATGGGTAGCCCAGCATGCTGACAGTGAGCACAGCGGGGATGAGCGAGCGCAGTCCCAGATCGTAGCCCCACACGGAGTCACGGTCCACCAGGCGGAAGAAGCATGAGATATTCTGTGACTGGTAGCCCACGCGGACCTCAGCCAGTGAGAAGAAGGGAAGCGCCATCTCAGTATAGCGCCGGCTCCATATGTTGGGGTCTGGCAGCGACCTGTAGGTGCTAAAGTCCCGTGGCAAATAGCTGACCTCACCCGCATCGAACTTGAAGGAGGCCACCTCATAGCGCGAGCGCAGCCGCCGCAGGTGCCCCTGGAACCAGTCGCGGGCCTCAGGGCGCGTGAAGTCCAGCACCGCGCCGATGCCATTCCACCAGCGCACCAGCGCAGGCAGCCGGCCCGTGGGTTCACGCACAAACAGCTCTCGCTCCACACCCTCACCAAAGGATGATGAATTGTAGTTGACAAATGGGTGCACCCAGAGCGTGACTTTAAATCCAGTGTCGCGCAGGTGTCGGAACATGTCACTGGCGTTGGGAAACTTGACCTCGTCGAAGTCGAAGTCACCATAAGCAGGGGTGTACATGTCGTCGATTTCCAGGTGGCTGCTGTTGAAGCGGTGCTGGCGGATCTCCTGGGCAAAACGCTGCACCTTGTCCTGGTCCACTGCGCGTCCGTACAGCACCCACGTGGACCAGATGGGGTCCCGGAAGGTCTCGGGTGCTGGCACCCTTGATGGCTTGTTGAAATAGCGCCGTACCATGTACTTGTGAATGGAGGTGACATCTGAGCCAACGCACACGCGGTAGCTGAGCTCTGGAGCTGCGGGGAGGCCAGCTGGTGGCTTGTAGGGTGTGTCTTTATAGCGTGCCTGCAGCCTTAGTGAGCGCTCTGTGCTGTTCCAGCCCAGGTGGAAGGGCACTGAGTCGTTGACCTTGATGGCAGCCGCACGGGATGACAGCCAGTAGCGCTCCAGGATGCCTCCAAATGCTGCGTTGGAGGAGTAGACGTCGCTGGTGACAAAGGGCTGTGGCTCCTGATGGCCTTCCAGCCGTATGGGCCAATGCTGGGTCCTCATCTCAGCACCGCCATACCAGTGCGCCCTCTCGTCTCCCAGGAACATGGCATGTTCCACTGCGTGGCCCGGCGCTGCCTCCTCCCAGCGCACGCGGTAGCACATTACTGTGTCCTTGGGTCGCACAGTCTGGATGAAGAAGCGTAGTGGACGCCCATCTGCCGTTCGAGAGCAGCCCAGCAGGGCGCCATCGCGGCTGCAGGAGTCAAGGTCCAGCGCACCTGAGCGGAAGGCCAGGCGGAAGACCTGCTCACCTTTCTGGTTGCGGATAGAGAAGCCGCCAAGGTTGAGGTCCAGCAGCTCCGCGCGCAGACGTTCTGCCTTGCGTAGAGAGGCGCTGTAGTAGCACCAGGCCACCACTGCGGCTAACACCAGCAGCAGCCCCAGCACCCCTGAGCCCAGCAGCGGCTTCAGCTCTTTTGATGGCTTGGGCTTGACAGGGGAGAAGTTATCAGGCAGGAAGGTGTACATGGCTGTGGCTGAGACAGCCTCGGGTCTGTCACGGCCTGTGTCGTGCCCAGGGCGTCGGCGGGGGTAGGCCTTGCTCTTCTCTGGAGGATTTTGGGGCATCAGCCCTCAGTTATGGAAGGAGCAAGTAGTGGGGCCACCTGACAAAGCCCATCTGAACCTGGTCTGCCAAAGTCTGGAAGGCGGAGAGAGAGCCGGAACTGACCTTCTCATTCCATAGTATCTCCATTTGCTGCAGCAAGAAAGAAGAGGTGTATATTTTGGGAAGGTGTATTCTGGGAATTCAGGGTTTGAGAAATGGCAAAGGTGAGACTTAACAGGACAATCTGTGTCTTACCCTTTCTCAAGGGCCCTGATACTTGTCAAAATTAGTCAGGACTCTGAACGGGGAGGGGCAGATGGCATACATCCCATTTTTGTGGGGAAGAAACACCACCAGACAAGGTCGGGGAGCTGTCCAGATCACAGAATGTGAGACCTCCTGGGATCACACATGGGGGCAGTTCAAGCTGAAGAGAAGGGGAGGGATCTGGAGAGGACCTGGTGTCCCAGAGACGTGGCCATGGTGGGGGTGCGGCATGCTTCAGTCTGCTCCTTCAGACTTTTAACAGGGTAGTAAGATGACTTTCCCTGTGCCCAGAAGGGGAGAGAAGAGAGGAAGGAGGAGCAGCTCAGGCTTGGAATTTAAACAGAAGCCAGATTAAATCTGGAGATTAGATACGTTTTAGGGCTTGGTTTGGAAGGAGGCAGGGCTGGGTTCAGACATTAGGGCTGGGGTCAGGAGCCTGGCTCAGGTGCCATGGTGGCTTCTCCCTCCCTGACTTTGTCCTCAAATTCCACCCTGTTTGCAGCCACTGTTCATCAAGTCCGTTTCCCTACCCACCTTCCTGCTCTGCTCCCAACACCACATCTGTGGGCCAGCTGCTACCTGGTTTTGTCTCTGCCAATTGCCCACTGTCCTGCTGCCCTTGCCCTAGTTTTGGACAGTCTCTTCTCCCCTGTATTATTTCAACACTTCCCCTACAGACCTCCCTGCCTTCAACTTCCTTCCCGCAATGCCTTTTGCTTATAGCAACCATAGTGAACCCTCTAAAGAAGTTATCAGACCTGGCTGGTATAGCTCAGTAGATTGAGCACGGGCTGGGAACCAAAGGGCCACGGGTTTGATTCCCCGTCAGGGCACATGCCTGGGTTGTGGGCCAGGTCCCCAGTGGGGGCCACATGAAAGGCAACCACACATTGATGTTTCTCTCTCTCTCTTTCTCCCTCCCTTCCCCTCTCTCTAAAAATAAATAAATAAAACCTTAAAAAAGAAGTTATCAGACCACATCTCTTCCTAATTTAGAGAGCTTCTCATGACCCCCATGATGAAGTTCAGAAGTGTAAGTTTTGCATTTGAGCTACAAGGCATGACATGGTTTCATCTGTCTTTCTGATTCATTTCCAGCCAGGCCTACCCTATAACAACCCAAGCTCATTTCTTCCCCACCCTAAATCCTTCAGGCCACCTGCCTTAGGAGATTTCAACCACCCACCTTAGGTCAACATCTCTCCCCAACCTACCAGCTCTCCGGGGATCAGACCACCTCCCTGCCCACACACACATATATGCTCTCACACGCAATGCATGCTCAACATCCAATCACGCCTGCAGGGAAGCACAGATTTGGGGAAGGTGTGTGTTGCAATCTGCTGCTCAAGGCCACTGACTGACCCTTCCTGATTTAGCCCTCAGGGCAGAGTCCAACAAAGAAATAGCCTTAGCCAGGTGCATACACAGACATACATACTGCCAGCCAGGCAGCTGCACCAGCTAGGGGGAAGGAGACTAGCAAACAGTAATTAGTCTCCTCCCAGATGCCAGTGTCTGTTTCTAAGTCCCCTGCGATTTCCCAGTAGATGCCAGGACTTTTCAAGATCTTCACCTCCCCCAACTTCCCATGAAGAGACTATTAAGAATGCCAGACGCAGATCAGAATTTTGATCCCAGATGTCAATATACAGCTCCCCCACACTGCCCCTCCCCAAGTTGTTATCTCAGGGCTTCATTCTCTATGCTCTCTGCCCCCCATTCCCTAAGCTGGTCAGTTCTGGCTCGTCTGGAACAGCCTCTTATTCCCTTCCTCTCAGCCCACATAGCTTAGTTTTCCAGCTTCCCACACCAGAATGGACTCCCCTTCCTGTAAGTACAGTTCAGAAAAGTTCTCCTGGGAAACGCAGGTGGTAGCCTTATTAACTGATGCCCTCAAGCTAAACAGAACTCAGAGAAGGTCTTAGGTGGCCCAGGCCAGAGTGGCTATACATTTATACTCATCCATTCAAGACAACCAAGGCCCCATTCTGGGCACTAAGGGAATAAGGAGAAAAGGTCCATATCTGAATAGGACCCCTCATTCTCAAAACGTTTATATTAGATTGCCTCATGGCCCTGGTAGCATGGAGAGGCCAAAGGGACCTCGGAAACCTTTTCCAACACTTAATTTCTGAGAATCTTAATTTTCTAGGATTCCGAGGTTCTTCAGTGAAGGACAGTAGCCCACAGGCCTGAGCACCCACTCCAAGCAGGCCCCATGCTGGTCTCTGAAATGCCACAACATCCACCCTAAAAATAATGCCAAAAAGGAGGCATAGCTACAGGGTCCATTGTACAGATGAGGAAACAGTGGCCCAATTAGAAAAAGGAACTTGTTTGAAGTCACCCAAGTAGCAAGGTTGCCTGAATCCAAAAAGCCAACTTAACCCTCCATTAACCTAAGTTTTAGGAGGCGGGAGACAATAGTCTGACAGGCTGTCTGAATGAAGCAGAGGAAAGGAGCTTTATGGTCTAGAGGCTGGGACAGGCTTCCATTAAGTGGGTGTGGGCATGGTAAGGCCTGTTTTCTCAAGGGCTGGCGCCACTGCTTGCTCCAGGAAGGATTCTTGAGGGTGGGAAAGGGACAATTTTAATAACATCTGGTACCCGGGCTGTGTGGGAAGAACAGTGGTTACCGTGTTAACGGTGGCGCTACAGACTCCTGTAATCTGCCGCCTCCGCCATCAGACCAGCCACAGGCTAATGCAGGCCAGTGGGGTCGGCCCTAGCCAAGCCTCTCCCCAGTTGACACTCAACCTCATTCTTGGCTGCCAGCCCCTAGTCGGGTATGAGGGGGAGGGCCCGGACCGGCCCAGTTGAGGGGAGGCCATTCTAAGCTCTGTGGTTTGTCGAACACAGTTCCCAGGAGAATGTGCGGAAATGTCAAAGGCAACTTGATCCAGCTCAATTCCCTGCTCAGCCGCGGGATCCGGGGGAATCGAGTGACTGCGCCTACAGCCTGTAATACTCCACAACCACCCCCAGGGCCCCGCCCAACAGCTACTAAATCCAAAGGGACAAACTGAGGTCAAGGGGCCTGTCTCCCAATGGAAACCACGGCCACTCAGGTGTCCAGGCTCTCACCACCCACTCAGCGGTTAGGAGTGAAAGTTAAGGATGTTTGCTCCCACAGAAACCTCCCAAGGTTCTCCTCCTGGGCTCACTCACGGCAGTGACCCCAGAAGTGGCGGAGAAGGTAGACTCCTGCAGATATCCACGGTAGCCGGAGTTGAGCTGCAGCGGCGCAGCGCAGAGCGCTGCCCAGTTGCCGACAGCTGAGGACCCGCCCTCTGGCTGTCCAGTCACTCCCAGGTCTTTTGCTCTAGCCCCGAGCCTCCGAGTCCAGCCCCGCCCCTGGCACCTCCCACATTGTCACATGGACTTGAGGCCCTTCCCCTCGGCCCCCACCTTCCCCTACCGCTTGGTGGCAAGCTCTGAGCAACTCCGGCCAGCTGCAAGTCCCGTGCCTCCCGACTCCGCCCCCGCCTTGAGCCCGCCCCCTCTGGGGCGTTGCTCACCGGCTTTCGGGCGGGGCTCTTCTCCAGGCCTGCTGGGTAATGTAGTTTTGGAAGAAGGAACAGATGTACAAGGTTAGAGTTCTTGCTCCTCCAAGCTAAATTTGAGGTGTATGTGAAGGAGTGAGACGCAGGGTCAAGGGGCAGGGCTGGCCCTTGGGATTCCTTCCCATCCTGATTTGGACAGGTGGAGGCCCTCTTGGTGTAACGCTCTCCTCACTAGCTCTTCAATATGGAAAAAAGTTTCCCATATGGCAAAAGGGTAGTAGAATACTGGGAGAATCTCAGCGGCTCAGTAGAGAGCAGATTCAATCAAGGACCCCACCGAGGTATCTTGGTTTCACCAGAGGGGAGGTTCCCATCAGTCCAGAACAGCATTAGTCAAGGTTTTGTCCGCCCCCCGCTAGTGACAACTGTTGGAGATTCCTGTGCTGCAAGGAAGTGGGCATGCCCCGCCAAACGCCCACCCCAGGAAGGAGTGGGGTGCCCAGAGATTCCAGAACACTCCACCCCTTGCTCCCTGAGGGACATGGAAGCAGAGTTTTGTTTTGTAATTTGAAATTTCTTGGTCATGAAACCCTCCAAAATTGTTTTAGACCCCTTGACTTGGGTGGGGGAGGGCAGCGAGGTGTGTGAATATAGGCTTTTGGGAGGCTGTGATAGACTGGGAGTAGAAATCAAGAGCTATGGGTATAGGGACAGGGCCGTGACTGCAGATTGGAGGATTCTGGGTCCACTAAAACGCTGGGGTGAGGACCATCTAAGTTTAGGAGACATTGGAGAAATGTTAGCTGGAGGGCCCTCCCTGCATGGCCAGGTGGACCTACCTGTTTGGGCTCTGGGGTGGAGGAGATGAAGACACCAGGTGGATATGGTGTGTGTCAGGAGGGCACTCAGGGGCACCTAAGGTAAGTATTGAGATGATGGGGGTGGGGAGGGCTCAGGGCAGGTTGTCTTTGAGAATCTGCATCTCAGTTTAGGGGGCTTGGCAGAGGCCTGAGTGAATGTTTCCTCCCTGACAGATCTTACTGGGTGAGGACACAGGAGGCAGCCTATGGGGTGAAAAGTTTATTTATTGCTCAGCCTCCTTGGCCTGGCTCAGGCTCTACCAGCAGCGGTAGTCAGAAGGATTCCGACACAAATTCAGGGTGGACAACATAGTTGTTTCTCTGGGCAGCACCGGTCTTCTTAAAGTGACTTGTGTCCCACCTGTGAGGAGAGATGGGCCAGCCCTTTTGGACCCTCATCTGTCTGTTTCCAATTTTCAATGTCTATGCTAACCTTATCTCAACATTTTACCACTAATGCTGGTCCAACACTGACCTCGCGTTCAACCGTCAAATTTTTGATTTCCAATACCTGCTCCCTAACATTGATTTCTTACCCTCTACTTCAAGCCCTGAACCTAAAGCGTTGATCTCTTGATTCTAAGTACACTTGCCAACCTATAACCGCTCAATGCAGACGTCCCCGCCTTCATGGGGTCCTCCATTTCCTTGCCAGTTTTCACTTCCCCATGGCCCTAGCGCCCCCTGGTGGTACCTTTCCAGTCAGTGCATCGCAGCGGACAGTGCACCCCAACTAATCCCGGAGTTCCCCGCCACGCCAAGAAAACAGCCTCCAGTGTGTGTGTGCATTTGCGGGTGTGCTCCAGACTTACCTAAGGTTAGGACATGGGTAGTATGGTGGCGGGGGAGTTATAACGACACATTGCATTCCGGGCCTGTGCTGGTACGGCAATACACTCCTGGAGGAGGAAGCAGTGGGAAGGGAGGGGTCAGGCCTTTTGATTTTCCCCTACCCTCCAGCCCAGAACGGGACTCCGAGCGACGCTTCAGGAGTCAGTCCTGCGGCTCAGAGATTCTCCCCTCAGGCCTCCTGGCCCTTCAAGAAACCAAGAAACATCACCTCTGGGAAGACACCTGGAAGTCCCTCTCCCCGTAAGGCCTTATTTCCACTCCCAGGCTGGGCTATGCAACATGCTGGACTCTAGGAAGGGTCGTTGAGAACCTGGCAGTTCCCGGATTCTAGCCATGGGACGGCAATTACTCCACACTATCGGTGTGGTGACATTTCTGAGGCTCAGGCACTTTCTCTCCCCCCTGCCCTTGTAAGGGATAAGACCCAGTCTCGTACAAGGAATCAGTCTCTCTCTGTCTAGGAAGGAGCGGAGGGTATCATCGTGGGATTAGGGACAGGGTTCGGGAACAACCCCTGCACAGCTGTTTAGACTGATGTGGACATTGTTGTTTTCCCAGGTTCAGCCCTTCTTGTCTGCCGCCGGGTGCAGAGAGAAGGTTGCGCTACCGTCGGCTGCAACCGGGAACTCGGGCCTCAGTTTTTTCAGCAGTAACAAGCGAGGCTGTCTACATCCAGAGGTGGTGCAAGGCTCCAAGGAGGCCGGGGCTGTTCTGGTAATCCAGTCACCATTTCTTTGCTCACTTAGCACTGGGCAATAACCCTGCTCATTACTGACAGTGACCCGAGGCCCAGGAATAAAGGACACTTCTGAGAACACGTCCCCAGGGCTGGGTATCCAGGTAGGGAGTGGGGCTGGAGAGCGTGGGTAGGGGATGTGACTGATGTGCAAGGTTTCTTAACAAAATCCTTCGGCGGGGCCTCCAGAACAGATACAGGAGCCATGTTGGCCTTGAGCAGTTCCGGAGAGACAGGATCGGAAACTTGGGGGAATCTTCCTGCAGGTTCTCCCACTTCAGCGGTCCATTCAGGCCGTGGAGCGTGAGGGCAGAATAGGGCAGGACCCAGTAAGGGAGCCTAGCGGGATGGAGCGGGGTGGGGCCTGGTGTAGAGGAAGGTCAAGGCTAGAAGTGGTGCGGGATAGAGAGCTTGCAGCCAGGGTAAGGCTGGACTCTGGAGACCCGGCTCGTTTGGGGGCGCGGCCCGGCTGAGCAGGGCGAGGCCCTGCGAACCTTACAGTCGGCTGCACTGGGTACAGAGGCCGCTGGTGGCATTCGTTGTAGGGTGCCCCGGTGACGCAGTAGTCCATCCCACGCAGACAGTAGTGGCGGCCGGAGCAAGCGCTTTCATAACCCTGGAAGGGCAGGCGGCCCGGCAGCGGGTCTGCGCACCCGCATCGGGAGGCGATTTGCGGCAGTGGTTGGTTCCGCGACAGCGAGTTCAGCATGTTCACCACTACCTCGCGCTCTGGGCCCGCAGGTCCCCAGACCGGCAGACCCCGACAGTCACAAGAATGGAAAGGGACAGGGTGAGAGACAGGGAGAGATGGAGACAAAAACAGGTAGACAGGTAGAGAGACAGGGTTACACCCTCTCCAGGGCCTTCGGCCTCCACCCCGTCGCACAGGTCCCCACCCCACTCTCTTTCTGGCCTCCCGCTACCCGTTCCCTTCCACCACCTCACCGTCCGTTACCATAGTCATTGAGTCGCTCCGGCTTAGGAGGGTACTCCAACGGCATTCCTCGAACTACTGTCTCCATCCCGGCTTCCTGGAAATGGCACACAGGCTACCTCAAGCTCTGATCCAAAAGGACCCTCTTTTGGGGATTCTCCCTCCCAGAACGCGGAGGCCAGTACCAGGCCGCACCTCATCCCGCCATCCATGTGCTCCCGTCTCCCCCAGGTTCTGACTGTTTAGAGTTGTCGCTGGGCAACGCCTTTACTCCGCCTACTTGGGGAGGGGCAGGGGAAGGTAATAAAACTAGTTGGGGGGGGGGGGCACGTGAACCTCTGACAATCCTGCCTCAGCGTTTGCTTTTGATTTTACCCCTCATTGTCTAGCTGACTCTGTCTACCTCTGTCTCCGTGTTTCTCTCTTTTTTTATAAAATTTTTTTTTCGGTGTCTCTAATAGGTGTTTTCAATATTGTATGCCCATCAGAATCCCCTGGGGGAACTTTTGAAAAGTTCTGATTTTTAAGGAAGTTCTGATTCAGAAAGGTTCAGCCATCAGCCTACAGTTGAGAACCCCTGCTCTGGTCTCAGAGCCTCTCACGTTTCCTCTTCCCTTAGTTCTGGGGCTGCCGCTGGATTCCTTCCTCTCTCCTTGAAAGACTCTCGTATATTTATCTGCACTGCTTATGAGTGGCCTTATTCTCCCTCCTCTCGTCCTTGCTTACTTCACAAAGGAAGGCTCTTTGGCCAGACAATGTGGGAAGGAGCTCAGTGGCAAGCTTCAGGAAGGCAGCACATCAAGGAGTGCACACTAACCATGTCTCCACAGAACCTGGCCAGAGACTGGGACACAGGGACCTAGCACAGCTCCACTCCTGGGTTCCTCTGTCTTCTAGAAAATGCAAACCCTAATTTCACATATGGGAAAGAGTCCTCGATCATTTTTAATGGGAAAGGGATGAGTAATCAACGGTGAATTATCAGTCACTGTGGTTTGGGAGGTGGGTGTGTGTGTGCGCGCGTCCAAGACCCCATCTGTGCTGGGCACAGCAGATACCTTAGGCAGCCGGGGAAGGCATGTGGTATACTTGTTCCAGTCAGTGCAGTGGTAAGGTCCCATTCTCCATGTGTTACACCGGTCACTACACAAGTAGTTTGGGTTGCATTTGTCTGCTTGATTATAGGGGTGGAGAGTAAGACAGTGTTACTCCTTACTCCATCCCAGGATCCGAGACTCCCAAAATGTTTCTCCTCTGATCCCCAGCACAAAACAGACCCCCACTGATTTCCCTCAGGCCAGTCAAAGCCCAGCTTGGTGTATACTTTTCTTAGTGAGATGTAGCCCATTTTCCACCTAAGACTTGCTTCTGAGTGGGGTATAGATCCTTTGAGCTGATCACTTTCATACTGGCATCACCCTCTCAATAGAACCAACCTGGAAACTGGCCCTCCTCCCAGTTTCTCCCTATGTCTCATCTTCCACAACCAGTTTCCAAAGTTTGCTTATTCTGCCTCCTTTAAATCACTTGAATCTATCCCCTCTTCTAGTCTCCCATGATCTCCCCTGTATCCATGCAGTGCCTTAACCAGGAGACTTTATAATGTCTTGATTAATAGGATGGACTCTGCAGATAGACTGCCTGGCTTCAGATTTTACCTCTGCAGATATTAACTGTGTGTGACCTTCACTGAGTTAATTTCACTATATCTGCTTCCTCAGTTTTAAAATGGAATAATAGTACTATCTACTTCATAGGGTTGTTGTGAGACTGAAATGAATGAGCATATATAAAACACTTAGGACTTAGAAAACTATTATTCTATTAGCCTACTGGTCTCCTACCTCATCTTTGAATCCTACAACCCAAACTCTACATAGAAGTTTTGGCAGTTTTTACAGATGAAAATCCGACCAAGACACTTCCCTATATAAAACCCTTCAAAGCCCCATCCACCCAGTAACCTAAGTCTGTCCAACAAGGCCCTCTGCGATCCACTCTCCTAACAGTTTGAAAGAACACATGTGAGAGAGAGACATCAGGAATGGAGGTCCAGGAGCCCTGGAGGAAGAGCAGCTGTGTGTATGGGGCAGGGTATAGGCATTTGGAGCTCTGGGTTGGTAGGTTGCACATACTGAGTTTGGGGTGTTCGGGACATTCAGGTAAAGATGACCATAGTCAGATGGAGAATAGAATTTGGATGAGAGGCCAAGACTAGAAATAAAGACTTGGGGTTGTAATTTAAGACATGGATTAGATAAAATGGTCTCAGGAGAGGAGTAAGGAGAGGAGAAGGCTCAGATTAGTACCCCGAGGAACCCTCATGTTTCCAGAGTGAGTGGACAAGACACCCAGGAAATTGAGGCATCAGAGAAGCTGGGGAAGGAAGGAGTTTCAAGAAGTAGAGAGTGGTCAAAGAGTGAAACGCATAGGGTAGGTCTCATAAGGTAAAGATTAAAGTCTGGTGGATGTGGTAGTTAAAACCACACAAGAACAGTTTTAATGTCTGAGTGTAGAAAATGCAGACCCCCAATTTCAACTGGATGAAGAGTTGTCATCAGTTCATTCATCAAATACTTATGAAGCCTTGTGCTGTTCTAGATGGAGAGGGCATAGTTGTGAATGAGACAAGAATCTTTACTCTTCTGGAATGTACAGAGTGAAAGACCATTAACACCTAATCAAATGAGAAAGATTATTTCTCATAAAGTGTAAGAAGGAGTGAGGAAGTAGATAGAAACAGGGAGTATAGACTGTTTCCAAGAATCTTGGTTATGAAGGGGAGGAGGAAGAGAGAATTTTTAGGCAGGAATATATTGGAAAAGGCTTCCAGGTAGAGGGAAAAAGGTGTGACGGGAAGAGGGATGCAGCAGAGATGGGGAACTTGATGCAACAGGGTCATTAAGAAGATGAGAGGAGATGGCACTTGGACTTGTTTGGAAGAGGTTAATACTCCATCTCTCTAAGAATAAGATCGGTATCTTATTCTTCCAGTTCTCTGGAAGACAGCTTCTAGTTTTTTGGAAGCAGACAAATGCAACAGACAAGGAGCTCCCAAAAGATAGGGCCTGAATCACCTCCAGGGTCAGTGTCAGGTTAGGTGGTTTGGGAGTCAAGCTGGAGCAGGTGTGGTTGGAGAAGAAGCCCAGGTCATGGGTGGGAATAAGACTGATGTATGATCAGGGTGGTCAAGATTCAAGTTAGATTCAGGTGGGGGGTCATTGTTGGGGTCACTGAATGAGGTCAGAGTTGGTAAGGGGTGAGGCCCTACCTTCCTCTCGAGAGAGCCAGTATTTCTCAGGCAAGTAGGGGTGGCCTGGTATGGAACTCTTATAGCTATAGTCCTGCACAGCACATTTGACCATCTTCTGCAGGGCTTCAGGATTCACGTGGCGCTGCCTGGTCTGAGTCAGGCCCTGTGCAAGGGAAGAGGGAAGGAAATGACTAGGTACACAGAGACTCCAGCCTTCGGGTCCTAATGGACTTAGATCCAGCCCCTATTGAGAAGGTCAGCCCTGGCTGGTGTCCTAACTCCCCTCCCTATGCTAAAGGGATCCCCATGCCAGTCTTGGCCCCTCTGCATAGTTCTCTTATTTGAATTACACTTTGCTTTTCTTTCCATCCAAGGCTAGGGCTTAGAGCCAGGCATTTTCTGATATTTCATTTCTGATCTCCTAGTTGACTGGGAGTTCTTTAAAGGCAGAGCTGTCTGGAGCTGGGCCTGGTGGATCACCCCCAGCAGAGGAACAGGCCCCTGGTATAACCTTAAGCCTCAGGAAAGGCTGGCTTCCCTGGGAGATGGCTACCTTGTGTAGGTGTTTTTGATGGGAAGGGCTCCCTTGAAATCTGACAACTTGAAGGAGAATGGGACTGGAGGGGCCTCTGCTTCTGAAGTGGTTCTGATCTTGATACCCTTGACCCTGACACTCACTTTGCCTTGGTCCTCATCCTACCCTGACCTTGGTTCAGGCCCTGGGCCCCTCTGTTTCTTGGAGTTCACTTCATCTTATCCCATCATTCCTTGTTGGACTAGATCTGTGGAATCTCAGATCAAGGACCTCCCTTTGGGGCTCCTTTGTCCTCAGCTGAAGGCAGAATGCCAAGTTAGTTGTGGGCTCGTAGGTGTCTGTAGCCAGTATTGAAAAGGCAGTTGGGTCACAGGGGCAGAACACCCAGCAAAGTCAGACCCCAGAGTGGACTTCCTCATAGCATGCAGCAAGGTGCTGGGATGGTGACACTGCCACCCACATTGCCCCCTTATGATCTAATGAGGAGAGGGTTCTCTTTGCCAGGGATGAGACCTTGCTGCTCCTAGGTCTCCAGGGATGAGATCACCCTGAAAACTCCTCAGTTAAGGGACTTCTTGGATCCTCTGTGCCAGCCGAGGTTTTGTTCTGTGGGCAGATTCTGCCCAGTCATATTTCATATGCGTGGAGGAGTTCTATGGCTTGTCACCTGCCCTGGACTTTACACACATTCACACATCCACACATCCACAGAGATCTGTGTACTCAGATTCACTCACAGACACACTTACAAATGTACATATATACATACACACTCAGACATGGACACATATTTGCAAAGACAGTCATTTAGAAGAACTCACAGAGATCACTTTTTCCATTCAAGCCTTCCTCAGATGTCTATAATCTTTGATTGTCTGTTCATGTTTATGAGTAGGATTTAAAAAGCTTATTGGAGGCTCTGAGCTGCGGGCGGACTTTGTCAATCATGAGCCTCATTGTAGGATGACCTGGATAGACTATTTTTTGCCCACTCTGTCAGTATCTGTAGGTCTTTCCTCTGGGGCTGATCATATTTTTCAGAAGGGAGTCTTTCAATCTTTGGCCTGAGGGTAGTGACCTAGCTGCCAGTGTTCTGAGAACTAGTGGACAAGAATGCTGCTGAAGGTTTTAGCATTCAGTATACAGAGGTTCACCTGTTTTCAACGTGGTACCTTGCCCTCAACTGGGCTTGGTATCCCTAGCCCTGAGATGCTCACCAAAAAATAAGCCTTCTGACTTTTGCAGAGATGGGGTGGGTAGTGACTCTATGAACTGCTTCTTAAACAGTTTTCAAATCATCCTTATTTTAGCCTTGGTCTTCTTCCATATTCAGTTCCACAGAAGCTTAGTATTTATTATAATAATGCCTGAGGCTTGTGAAAATTCTGTACTTTAACGTTGACTTATGTCTTTTGTTTCCCACTGTTGACTTTGGATTCACCTTTCTCAGATTTGTGGAGTCAGTTACTAGTTATCTATCATACTTCCCACTTTCCGAAATTTTGTTGCCATGTCTCTTCTTTCTCACGATTCTTGAGAGTTTATGTCTTAAATATCCACTTACTGTAGTTGTTGAGAGTTTCAGGAGGGAGTCAATACATGTGTTTAAACTTAACTCAGAGACTCACAATTCTTTATATATTCTATATACTAATCCTTTGTCAGTCACATGTCGCAAATATATTCTCTCAGTTTGTGGCTTGTATCTTCATTTTGTCTGTGAAATCTTCTGATGAACACAAGTTCTTAATTTTAACATAGTTGAATTTGTTAATCTCTTATGTAGTGCTTTTGTGATTTAAGAAATATATCCACATTCTAAGATAATGGAGATAACATATTTTTTTCCTAAAAGCTATAGTTTTTCTTTATTTAAGTCTTAAATCTGTCAGGTATTGCTTTTGGGGTTTGGTGCGAGTTAGCGATCAATTTTAGTTTTGTTTATATGGATAACCAAGGGTCCCATTGAGTACCTATCTTCTCCCACAGATTTGTGATGCCAAGCCCGATAGATCTTTTCCCATAGCTTTACTTTCAGTCAGCTCTGTTGGACCTTGTCTCCATATATGCATAGTTCCAATTCTGATCTGTTTTACTTCATTAACAGATTTGCCTATCCATACAGTAATAGTATGTTTAATGCATTTATATAGTTTGGTAATAAATATTAATATCTGATTGGCAAGTCCCCTCCTTCTTTTGGTGTGTTTTAGCTGTTTCTTGAGCCTCTGATCCTCTCTATAAATCTTAGAAACAGCTTGTCAAATTCTTGAAAAAGATCTTGAGTTTAGTGACTTTTCCTATCCGCAAGCATGTGATATCTCTCCATTTAAGTATTTAAGATATTCAAAGTTTTATAATATCATTCATACAGTTTGCACACACTGTTAGATTTATTTCTACTTTTGTTGCTAGAATAATACGTATATTTTAAATTATGCTTCCTAAATATTTGTTGATGTAAATATGTGATTGTGATTGACTTTATATTAATCCAATTTTCTAAATTCTTATTCTAATAATTTGTAGATTCTATATACACAACTGTATCATCTATGAATGACAGGTTTTTATTCCTTTCCTATCCTTGCATGTTACATGATATTATTTTCCAATATACAACTTACCTGATATTGTTTTCCAATATTTTGGTTTTTTATATAAATTTTGCAAAATAAGCCATTATAATTATTTTCTATATTTATTTGCTTAAATTTATCTCATCTTTGCCAGTTTCTTAGCTCACCATTTCTTATTGCATCTCAGACTGTCCTTTTTGTGATAATTTTTGTTCTACCCAAAGTATGTCCTTTAGAATTTTCTTTACTATAGGTCTGATGGTAGTAAACATTTTATTTTTTGTGTGCCTGGAAATGTATTTATCTTTCTTCTTTATTTTGTTCCTGAAAGGAGAACACTTGGAAAACAACTTTTCTCTGTTTTTAAGGTTATCTCTTGAGCTGCTGTTGTGCAGTTCACGGTGAGGTACCTAAGTGTGAAATTCATTCTATTCATTCTGTAACTGTGGATTCATTTCTTTCATTAGTTCTGGAAAATTCAGAGCTTTTCCCTCTTCAGATGATGAGGGAAAATTCCCTATTCTTTCTGTTCTTTCCTTTTGGGACTCCAAATAGATGCATATGGATCTTCTCCTTCTATCTTTCATATTGCTTAATGTTTGTTTCATATTTTCTCTGTCTCTCAGTGCTGCATTCTGGAATTTTCTTTCATTCTATTTTTCATTTCACTGATACTCTTAAGCTGTGTTTAATCTGTTCTTTAACCCATTCACTATCCCAGGTGAATATTTGGTTTTAACACAGTTTTTATTTTTAAGATTCCCATTCAGTTCTCCTTTACATTTGTCTGGTATTTTAAGTATATAATCTCTTGTTGTTTGCTCATTTTGATAATTTCACATTTTATTTTGAAAAATTCATAATTATTTTGTATTATGTAACTGTTAATTCCATATCTAAAGTCCTTGGAGGTTTAAGTCTGTTGTTTCTGCTGGCTGTTGATGGTGGTTTGTTTTCTTATATCTCTTAATTGTGAGCTCCAATTTGATTAACCTTACTCTGAAGGATACCTAGAAATATATGTTGAAGGTATTTTTCACCATGAAAGCTATACATTCATCGTGTGTGTATGTGTGTGCATGCTGGGGGAAGGAAGCCAGAGGTTACTGAACTTTCTGGTTCAGTTTGGAATTTACAGGTTTAGTTCCTCCATCTTTCAGCTAGCTTAAGGCTTAAACTCCTGCTGGTAGTGCTGATATTGGCATTTGGCTTCAGGGCAATTCCGTTTTCTAAGTATACTTACCACTCACCTTCATGAGAGTCCAAAACAAAATAAAAATTAATTTTTATGCAGAACCTCACCTTGCTGTTTTGAAGCAGGAGGGCCTTTTAGATTTTCTGGACCACCATTCTGCCAGAAACAGAAGACCTTCCTTCATTTTTAATTCCACTGCTCTCTGGCTTTCACTCCTTTCTACTCACTGAAGCTCTCTGGCCAGGTTACTACATCCAAGAGATTCCTTTCTGTGTCAACAACATTTGATACTGACCTTTGTCTAACAATGCTATGTTAATTGGTTTCTCTTTGACCTTCTCATATCACTCTGCCTCCTTTTATGGCTCTTCTTACTTTACCTACCCCTTAAATATTGATATTCTCCAAAGGTCTGTCACTGGCCATTTTCTTACCCTTCCTTGGCAGTCCCATTCATCCCTATGACTGCAGATACCACCTGTGTACTGACAATTTAAAAATCTATATCTGGAGCCCTAACATCTTTCTTTTGCTTCAGAGCTAAGTATATCCAACTATCCACCAGAAATTTTTTCCTGAAAGTCCTTGATTATTTTTGTTCTAAATGAATTCCAAATCTCTCTCTATGATCTGTGATTCCAAATCTCAGTTAGTAGCACTACCGTTCCTCCAGGCGCCAGAACCCCAAAGCCAGGAATCATCCTAATCTCCTCCCTCATCTTTATATCCCAATGGTGACCAAGATATGTTGACTATTTCTTAAAATTTCCTTCTATCGAGTATGGAAGAGCAGTCAGGCACTCTCATATTTTGCTGGTGGGCATATAAATTATTACAAACCTTTTTACAGCAATTTGGAGTGTATATGAAAAGTTTTAAAAATGTGCATGTTTTGTCTCCTACCAATTAGATGTCTAGGAATTTATCCTTAGGGAACAGCTGATGTATACAAAGATAATTTTGTATTAGCAAAATTATATGAATACTCTAAACTTCCAATAACATATGACTTCTTAAATATATTTTGGTACTTGCATAAAATAAAATACCTAAAGTGATGAAAATTATAAAATATTTTGGACAAGGAAAATGACTTGATATATGGCTATATATTAAAAAACCTGCAAGATTAAAAATATTAGTATACAATGATACCTTTTTCATAAAAAATATTTACTTCCTAAGAGCATGTAATAATAAATTAACAGTGGTTATTTTGGGTAGTGAGATTATAGGCTTTTTCTTTGTGTCTCGCTGAGTTATCACCAGGTTCTGCATTGAGCATACACTTATTTTATAATTATAAAAATTATTTTTAAAATTCTTGCCTATAATTAGTACTTCCAATCAAAGTGGAAGATACGTCAGCTGTAATTGAAAAATAAATTTTAAAAAATAAAAATTCTCTCTTATCCAACAAAGTCCCTTTTCACTGCCACAGTGTCTCCTTGTCTCTCACCTACATTCTCCTCCCTCATCCTGTACCATCTCACTGGGCTTCCTGCCCTCAGCCCCAGCCCCTCCAATCTCCTGCCACTGTAGCCAGAGTGACACAACTCACAATCTAATCATGTCACTCACAGATTCAAAAACCTGGAGCATATGTCCTGGTTGCTTCACACAGCCTGAGGTTCTCCGTGGTTGCAGGTTCTTCTCTTATGGTAGGGCAAGCCTCTCTCTGTGCTACAGCAGTTCCCAGTTTCTGGTGGGTCCCTGCCCTCAGACTGCCCTTTCTTATGCCTTTCCTCTGCTGGAAGCCCCCTCCCCCTGGCTTTCTTAGTAGACCTGCCCTACAAGTTCTGGGGATGCTCTGCCCTTCCCAGCTCTTATACCAGCCCTTATGCCTCTGCTGTTCCACTTGGGGCAACCCTACTTAGTTCATTTGTTTGCTGAGAGTTCCTGAAGGGCAGGGTCGGGCCCTTCATTGCTGTATCCACATTGTACCTGGCACGTGTAGATCCCCAACAACGGTTGTTGGATGGTACACACAGATAAATTCCCTTAGGCAGTCACAGTTAGATTCACAAACCTCTCCATTTTGTGCAAGTTGCACAGACACATGTGGCTACCTGTCTTCAAGTACAGATACACATTTACAAGGAGACTGTGATGCACACGCACAAAAACATGCCAATTGGACATTTTCTGGCGTATCCCACGGGCAGCCTTGGTGCCTTTGCACTTCCTGATCGTTCTGCCCGGACAAGGGCAAGAAGAGGCTCCATTCTTTCAGCCCTTCACACGGCTCTCATCTAGGTCTCTCATCTAGGTCTTCTGTGACCTCTCTATTTAAGCAGCTCTCTCTGGTTACTTTCCATTTCCATTACCCTATTTCTTTTATAGTGCTTTCGATAATTTATAAATTTCTTGTTCATTTCTTAATTATTATCTAACTCTTTGTATCTTCTATTCTACCCTGGTGTAGTAGAGCACCACGAAGGCAGGATCTTGTACTATTTTATATATTATTATAAATTCCACACCTAGGCAAAAGAATAAAAAACACATATGCAAAGCTACAAATAATTACAAACGTAATGACAACCATACACTGCTGTTCACCCAGACAGGCATGGCCATATGCACTGGCCTGTCCCCCCAACCTCTACTTACCGGGGTCACAAACTTGTTGGCTTCCCAGGCCCACAGAGGTGGGTCCTTATAGACCTCCTTGATGGAGGTAGGAGCCCTGTAGGAGTCAGTGTAGGTGCTGATGGGGGTCTTGTTCTTTTGGGAGAAGAGGAACATGGTGGGGTTTAGGGAGTGCCGTGGTGGGCTCTACCTACCAAGGGCTCCTCACAAACCATCAGTGACCATCCCCTCTCCCAGACAGCCCACACCTCTAGCCCAGCAGGTGCCCCTAGCTGCCGTGACCCCCACTTTTGTGGTGGATCTCTCAACATCCCTCTCCCACAGCCTTCCTGCTCCTACCCCACCCCACTTCCCTCTCCAGGGTGGGCACTGCCCATTATGATATCACCTGGCTTAGTCCCAGCCCTGGGGAGGTGAGGAGGCCAATTCTCTCCCTACTTCCAGCCTTTTCCTCCCTCAAGCCTCTAAACAGAGCCCAACTTCCGAGAGTTCAGAGGCTCCTGGTGATCTAGGCCAAGCTTCTCACTTTGATGAAGAGACAGGGAGGTTCCGAGGGGTCAAGTGACTCACCAGAGACATGCAGCAGGTCAGTGGCAGGCCTGGCCTGGGAACCCACGAATGGAGGTAGAGTGAAATGTACATTCAGAGGATCAGTTTTCTCCCCTTCCCAGCCCATGTGCCCCTTGCCCACACCCCAGGTAGGGAGCTGAGGCTGGCTTGTTTGATGCTTTTAATATCATTATTTGTGTTACACGATACACAATCAAGGATGATGGTCAATACTGCGATGGAAATGTTAAAAAAAATATTATACACGGCTCATGTCTTCCACACACCTTCCTGGAAATAAATTAGTGAGCGCGGAGAAACCTGGCTGGGTGGCAGCCAGAGCTGAGGGTAGAGGGAGTGTTAAGGCAGTATCTACAAGGGGGAAGGGTGGCAGGGGGCAAGCTAAGGCCTCAAGTCCTCCCCTTCATCCTCCAAGACACTTCCTAGACCCAGAAGGTGCTGGCTGCCAGCTTTCTACCTCTCCCCACCACTATATACTGCTTTAGTTAGAAAACCTTGCCTGCCAGGAAACTAGGTATGTCCTGTGAAAAGGGAGCTTTTCCCTGATTCCTCAGGGTCAGAGGGCCATAGTCACACAGGAAGTCAGCAGCAAAGGTAGCAGTCTAAATGAGCCCTGGAGGCGGCCCTGTCTGGAAAAGAGGAGGTACCCATGTTCTCAAAGGGTGAGTCAAGGAGCCCAGGTGGTGGTGACAGTAGTAGGAGGTTTGGCTCTGGGGCCCAGATGACAGGGTGTAGGGATCTGACCAGAGTGGGAGAGATGGGCACAGATGGGGGCTGGTATGGGCCTTGTGGGCCCCACAGGTACCTTCCCTGTCCTTGCCTCCCTTTGGCATTTTCTCATCATCTAACCAGGGCCACTGTACTAGAGGAGGCGGGGGTGGGTTGCAGGAGTTGAGGGTGGAGAGCTGCATCTCAGCACTTTGAAGCTGGTAGTCCCTGGGTGTGGTGCAGGGAGAGCTGCTACCCTTCCTAAGCTAGCAACCTTACTCTTTCCTCTCATTACCCTCTCTCCCTTCCAGGTCCCACCTCCCAGGAATAGCATCCGGAGAAGGGGCTGTGGGATGACAGCATTGAAGAATGGTGGGCATACACCCTGGCCCTGGGATATGTGGTTTGTGGGGTGTAGACCTGAGTGGTCTTAGGCTAACTGTGCTTTCATTTTTCTTCATATGGGGGCAGGTCTATATTGCCCAGTCCCAGGGGAAGGCCTTGATCACCTCCTCCATCTTGACTTGCATCATCAGCTTTTCTGGCATCTTTCCCATCCCAGCAATGGCAGCAGAAGCAGTAACACACACATTCTGACTCATAGACACCTCATATAGCCACATACACTATATATACTCACACACATACTATATACCCACATATACACATTCATAGACACACCCGTGCATTTCCAAATAGATCTGCATGCACTCAGACACACACAGGTCCCATAGACCTTCCCCCTCTCCTTTCACACAGACATACAACTCAGGAAGCCCCCCAGGTGTACTCAAAGACACACAGAGAGCTCCCTCTACACCTCCACAGAAATGCCTATGAAAAATTCCTCCAGAACATGAATAATTTCAGACGCTGCTCATTTTACAGTTGAAGCCCAGTGAACACAAGTGGCTTGCTGAAGACCACAGGGACAGTGCCAGAGCTAGGACTAGAACCCGGGCTTCTGACCCCCAGTGCAGGGCTCTCCGTCCACTGCACTGCTGCACAGCCTCTCACACTGTTAGCAGACCACACAGCCACTTCCTCACCATCTCTGACAGAAACAGACAATTAGAAAGACAGCCCAACACAGAGACACAGAAGCACACCCTGACAGCTCAGGCATACACATTCTGCCAAGCTCTCCCTACCACACACATGCGGCCAGTGTTCTCCTAAGCTTGCTTCCTTGAAAATTCTTACTGGGGAGAAGGATCTGAAATCTTAGGCTAGACTGAGTGGGAATGGGGCATTCGAGGCCCGCCATACCTCCTGCTTCCATCCTGGGACAGAGACCAATGAACAGAAACTGTGTGTGTATGTCTGGGAGTGGAACCGGGTGGGGAGGCATATTGGCAGATAGATGAATTGGTTAGGGGCCGGTGAGAATAGATTATATTATCCCAACCATCCCAAATTCTGGCCTCTTGCTAAGACCCACTTTACCTTCAACTAAGAGAACAAGGGAGGAAGGGGTGAATAGAGCAAAGAGAAGGAAGAAGGCAGTGATCTGATAGGTGGGGGACAATATTCCACTGGGCAACTTTGCCAGGCTTCCCATCTGGAGATGAGGGGAGAAATGCAAATAGGTACACGGGCCGGCAGGGGGTGCTGGAGGGGGCTCTAAGGTACTGGGCCCTGCCCCACTGCCCTGGGCCTTTCTCCCTCAAAGCCCTTTTCCTTACTGGGCTGGAGGATTCATGGCTTCGCTGGGGTGGGGCCAAGCCCCTGGCTTCGATCCCTCTCCCCACTTCACTACTGTCGGCCTCCCTGCTGTCCAGCCCCCCACTCCCCCACTGTACTGCAGCTTTGGG
This sequence comes from Trachops cirrhosus, assembly GCA_028533065.1. NCBI lineage: Eukaryota > Metazoa > Chordata > Mammalia > Chiroptera > Phyllostomidae > Trachops > Trachops cirrhosus. The sequence continues at coordinate 29,175,578 of CM052540.1, read as the reverse complement.
GAGGTGGACAAGGTGCTGGGCAAAGTCCCCCAAGTAACTGAACAAACAGCCCCTTCCCCTCCTCAGCCCCTGGGGTGGAGAGAGACCCGGTTTTGGTTTCTCCGGCTCCATGAACACACAGAGGTACACGTCCTACCATAGGAGGAAGCAATGACTTTTACGAGGTTGGTGGCTGTAGGGGACGCAGGGCCGGGGGGCAGGCAGAGGAGCTGGGGAGGGGTCGGCCCCTGCCCTGTCTAACCTGGCCCGCAGTGGCCCGGCTCCGTTGACTGTGGCAGCCCTACCCGCTACTGAATGTGGCAGGCAGTGGAGGACGTGGCCTGGCAGCACATGCAGGTGGGGTTCACGGACTTGGGGGGAATGAGGTCCAGGTCCTCGTCATCGGGGATCTCGTCTAACCGGTAGCCATCCTTCAGCAGCTGGATGTTCAAATCTTGGTTGATCTGCTGTAGACAAAGGGGAGGGAGGTCAGGCTCAGGGCGACCCAGAGGCACCAACCACGGCCTGGTGGCATCCCCAAGCCTTCATCCCCCAGAGCCATCCCATCCAGGTCTCTCTGAAATCCCTGGCTTCGCCACTCATTCACTTCTGGCCTGGCTTTCTTTATGGACACTTCTTTGTGACACACCCCACCCCATTCTAAGGGCAACTTCCCACCTCAGGTCCTACCTCTATTAGGGCCCTGCCCCTACTTCAAGCCCATCTTTATAAAGTGTTCTCTGTTTTTCACACTGCATTCTATTTCAAAAGTCCTGCCCCTAACCCCAGCACCCACTAACTTGAGGCCAGAGTCACCTTTTTTCAGACTCTGCCATCCCAGGCCGCACCCCATTAAGTCCCCGCTGCTCCCACGGGGGCTCTGCCTAGCTTTGCTCATAGCTCCCCTCGGGTGTGATGGTCCTATCCCTTCTCTCAGGAGGAGGGGTGTGTCTAGGGTGGGAAGGGTGGGGCCTCACCTCAGCAGAGGAGTAGCCAGAGGAGGAATATCTGGACATGTCAAAGTCATCATCGCTAGCCACGGAGGAAAGAAGACAGAGGGGAAGTGATTTCTGGAAATTAGATAGAAAACTCCCTGCACCCCCACCCCCATCAGTCAATACCGACCCCTCTCCCACACCTCCACATAAACAGCATGGTCTAAATAAAAACTGTGCTTGCTGTGCAAATGCAGTTTTAAGACAGGCTTCCCAGCCCCACCTTTCTAAATAAACTGTCACCTTTACTTTCTAAATAAAGATGCTATTCCTTTCCCCCAACCCTCCCCCTTTTTATCTAAGGCTCAAATTACCCTGGCTTGTTGGGTTTCCCAAAGTCCTGGTCAGCCAGGTGTGTGCCCAGTGGTAAGGCTGTTCCCTTGCAGGAGACAGGGCAGTAAGCATCGAATCAGGGCCCATTCTCAGGACAGCCATTGGATCAATTGTCCTAGACCGCAGCAGACTGTGCCAGTCCCCTTTTCCTCTCTCTGCCCTTCCGCATCTCCAGGTAAAAAATTCCACTCCCTGGGAGAACTCCTGGCTGTCCAAAGAACATCCCAATTCTGACAATACAACAGTTGTGGCCTGTACAGTCCACTCCATGTTCATACAGATTCCTGTGGCTTGACCAGCTGCCCCAACATTCCTGTACACACCTGTCAGTGTCAAGGGCTACCAGTGGCTTCTCATCTGGGCTCTGGTCAAGCGAAGAATAGCCTTTATTGGGAACGACCAGCCTGGGTGGAGAATTTGGGAGATTGGATTGGCAACTGGATCACACAAGCCTGGTAAGGAACTGGTTTGGGCCCTGCCCCACCACTTCCCTCCCCCCAACCCCCTTGGACTCTGCTGAGATTCTCTCCTCTCAGAGAGGAGCTAGGCCTGAGGAAGGAGGGAAGGGGGGAAGGTTCAGGACCTGGAGCGATACATGCTGGCTGGCAGGGTCCAGGTGGGGCGGGGTGGAGTGGGGCTTCTACCTTGTCCGGGCCATGACATTGTTCTTCTTGGGTTGCTGCATGACAGGGCTACCCATACTGCCATTCTTCAGGGAGCCCTTCCGGGCCAGCTCCCGTTGCTTCTCTGCAGGGGAACAAGGGAAGGGAGCTGTGTCCTGCCTCTAGGGCCACCCTACCTCACTGCTTGGGACAACCTAGGCTGGGCCTCCATTGGGAAACCCTTTGCTTCTCTAGGAACTGTGGCAGGGACCCCAATTCCAGGCCCTGCTGTTTGGTGGAGACAGTACTTGGCCCTGCACAACACAAGACAGATAGTGAGAGACAATGGAAGGAGGCTGACCCCTGTCTTCCAGGAGCTGTACTCCCATGTGGAGCAGCAGTAAGTGTGTGCTTGATGCCAGAGAAAGGATAGAGGCAGAGGTGGATGCAGCAGAAGGCTGGAACAGTCAGGCCTTCCTGCAGATGACACCTTGAGAGGTAGAGAGAGCAGGGCATTCTAAGAAGGTGGGATAGTGTATACAAAAAATGCATTTAGAAGTGAGCATAATAAGTGTGGATCTGGAAGGGACGGAGGGGTGCAGATGGAGGGAGGATAGGTTGAAAAAGTAGGATACATTTATTCAGTCATTTATTAACAACATCTGTCCCAGGTCCTGTGCTGAGGGGCTGGGGACTTGCTCTGATTACAAACCCAGGGCATGACCTTAAATGCCAGATAGAGGAGTTTGGGATTAATGTGGAAAGAAAAGGAGCCACCGAAGGTTGTGGAGTGAAAGAGGCAGGATGGGGCTGGCAGGGTCAGGGGCAAGAGGCTGTGGGAGCCCCTCTGGCTATGCTTCTGACTCCTCTGCCAGCCTCTGTATTCTCCCAGTCTCCAGTGCCTACCAGATTCATGGGGCTGGCCACCCTGTGACCTACTGTCTGGTGTGTGGCATAGTTACCAGTAGCTGCCTGGGCTCTGGAGGAGGCCTGTCGACCCTTTCCCACTCATCTCAAGTAAAGCTCAAATCTAGGGTAAGGGACTATTTGGTAGAGAGAGATGCTAGGGGAAAGCTCTCATAAAATAACTGCAAGTTCCGCAGAGGAAGGATGGTTGGGCATTTCCAGCTATTGTGACTCTGGAGTTTCCCCTGACTGCCATGTCTTTTAGTCTCTCATCTCCCAGTCACCCACCCTCTTTCTTTGCCACTGCTTATCAGACTCCAGTTTTTTCCCCCTGCCTCTTTTCAGCAGGCAGCAGCTACCATTACCACTCCAAGCCTCTAGGGGGTGCAATTTGCTTTAAAATGGTGGTGATTTTTCCCTTAGTGCAACTGAGACAAGGTTGTGAATTTAAATAAGGAGCTTTGGTGGTAATCTGATAAAAAGGGGGAAAAAGCATTATTTTAAAAGCATGTTGGAATTGTTTAAAAGTGAAAAATGCAAACAGTATACTGGCAAAAACAAATTATAGTCTACTATGCAACCATTTAAAAGAATGAAATAATTATATACTGACATTGGAATGGGCTCCAAGACATTAAGAGAAAAACAAAAACAAGAAAGTTTCAGATAATGTTAAAATACAGAATAAAACTTAAAAAATCTTTAAAAAGCTTGGAATGATTATCTTGGGAGCAGAATGTGATGGGGGAGAGTAAAAGAAGTTATACTTGTTAAAATACCTATATTGTTAAATTAAACAATAATATATAAAACTCGCTGCAGTATGAGTTTGGTGTCTTTGGAAAATGAACAAATTCCACCGAGAGAACTGCACTCTTGTTTAGAAAAACAGCCTGAGGGGTTCCCTAGGTAGGGTCTGAAAGGAGAGAAGCAAGGTAAAAAAAAAAAAAAAAAAAGAACAAAACTATGTGAAAAGGAGTCCTGGCCCCTGCAGTGGGAGGAGGTTTTAGCACAGATGGGTAAGGACTCTGCTGAGGGGTCCACCACTGGTGGGCAGCTGGACCCTGAGGAGAAAGGGATGGTGGAGGAGTTTCAAAGGATGGCAATGACTTGTATTTAATTGTAAACTCTTTCCTGGATGTACTGTATTGTAATTCCTCTTCACAAAACCAAATCTTTAGTAAAAGTCTATTATATGAAGCAGCCTGGATGAGCAAAACTCTAGTCCCTGAAGAGAGAGGGGCAGTGTTCGGCCTCGGGTGAGTGGGAACAGCAGCTGCAGAAGCTATGGGTGGTGGCTGGGAGCCAAGGGACTTCAAAGAGAAGGCTGTAGCACAAACTGACTTCAGAGTGGACATGAGAAAAACCCCAAGGGAAAGGTGACCCTGGAAAGGGGGAAAATATTTGAGTTTACTAAATAAACAACAATGAAGGAAAAATTCCCCCAAACAGGAGCCAATCAGTCCCTGAGATCTCCAGATGAGCTGAGGAAGGAATGTGGAGAGGGCTCAGCTTCTGGGCGTTGGAATCCTCATTCCTTTCTAACCCTCAGACATAGCAACTGACACCCCACCTCTAAGGAAACTTCTCAGCGTGGTTCAGTATTTAATGGGACTTCCAACCCTCTCTCTGGGGTTCCATGTTTTTATCCCTGCAGCTATCCCCTAGAATAACTGGAGCCATCTTGGCCTCAGAGATGCCTTCTAAGTTTTGGGTCCTGCAGAAAACTGTAACTTCCTTTGTTGCCTTGCAGGAGACAAGGTACCTGGCCGTGCCAATGACTCAGTGGCTTGAGTCTTGAAATCAGTTAGCCTGAGCTGGTTTATCTGTGGCACCTCATTGCAGACCCAGCCCAGAGCACCTTGTCCACTCCCCACATCTCTCTTACCCGCCAGACCCACTCACCCAGCTTTACTTGGAGCGGGGATGGTTTGTAATTCATGGCTACTGACTCACCCTCCCGGCCATCACAGTCCCCGTCTGAGATGGAGCTGGCAGCTGGGTCCTGGCAGGGAGAAAGTAGAGAGATAGGGAGTTGTTAGTAAGTGAACACAGGGGCTGCTGTCATCCCTGAAGCTGGCCTGCCCACTTACACCCTGGGCCTCTGAGGGCAATTGTTCCTGGCAGCAGGCAGGAGATTCAGGGAGGGAGAGGCAGATCCATCCACCTTGAGAGGAAGACCCTGCACTGGGTAGAAGAGGCAAGGATCTCGGCCTCACTTGCACTCACCTAGGTGTCTGTCTTCAAAGTCCTGTGTAATTCAGCCTCCTCTAGAAAGCCCACTGCAATTCTTTAAACCCACAGGATCTCCTTTTCCAGCCTCCCATACAAGTTTCCTGCTCCTCTGGGCCCTTCCTGTGGTCTTGTTTGGAAAGGTCTTTCTAGGTTTCTGTGAGTTTAAATCTGCGTTAGGTCAGAGTTGGTGCTCCCTAAGACAGGCCTTCTCTGTTTCCCCTAGCACTGGACAGGTCCCTTCGCAGGATCCAGAGAACTGACTGGCCAAGTCAGGTCATACTTCATGGCTGCAGCTACTGGACAAAAAAGAGTTCTCACGAGGACTTCTCTATTTCACAGATGAGTTCTAAAGAGTACCTTTTGGTAAGGCCTGAAAATTTGGCTGAGTACGGTAGGTGAGAAGACAAATAATGACAAATCAGCTGGTGGCCAGTTAGTCCCGTGCTGCTTGCTCCTTAATCTAGCCTCACTAGATTATCCCCTCAAAATACCCCACACCTATGCTACAAGATCCAGGGCTCTGGAGCACCCTGCTCAGTCAGTTGGAAGGGGCTGGAGTCATTCACATTCTCCACGAGAAACTGATGACCCATTGATATGAGTGCTGCCATCCAAGGTGTCTACCTAGGACCAGAGTTTGAGGACTGCTCTGCTCAGGAAGGGTCAGGTGCCGCAGGGTGGATCCAAGGCTGTGCCTGTTCTGCCTCTGGGCATGCAGAGAGCAGACAGGCAGGTAGAATGCTCCAGGTCTGGTCCCACAGAGATAGGCTCAGAGATCTGAGTGGCTGCTGGTGACTCAGCAAGGGAAGGATGTATAACAATTATGGTGGCTTTTGTTCCCTTTAGAATGAGGCAGTAGAAATGAAAACATGCTTGTTACTAAAGGGAAAGGGAAAAGTCTAGAATGTTTGGGAGGAAAATGCTGACCTTATTTGTGTTCTCTCAGGCCACCCAGCGCGCAAGGCCTTGGGTAGGCGTGTTGCCACAGTCATTTACAAGTTCCAGAGGGCAGAACCCAGGCTTCTGTCCTCTGTTCTGACCCCCAACCCTTAGCTGTGGTTAACGGCAAACAGTAGGAGGCTCTGCTCAAAAGGGTCGGGTGCTGCAGTGTTAACTTCCCATGCCACAAACCTTTCCAATCCTTCATCCTCTGCCTCTTTGGCTCAGCTCCTCCTTGGGAGACTCCTTACTGACAGCACCTGTCCCTTGCAGCCTTGGAGAAGCAGGCCTCTAGTGGGCCTTACATGGCTCTCTGGAGCCAGAACAGCCTCACAAGTGCTACCTGTAGGAGACATGGAGACTTGAGAGCTGGGCTCTGGCTTTCCCCTTAGGCCACAGGGAGGGCTCACTCCCAAAGCAGCCTGAGGGGGGCTTCCAAAGGGTAAATCCCATAAAAGTAACTGTGGGACCCCACCAGGGAAGCATTACCACCTTCCCAATTTCCTCAGTCATATTACTTTTTCTGTAGCATTTGTCACATGTCATACATACCACATCCACTTGGAAATGGTTTCCTTCACTGGCTTTTGGAACACTCATTTCTGTCTCATCCCAAAGCCCTTTGTTTCCTTTGCAGGGTCCTCAGCTCAGCCCCCCTCGCACCCTTTGGGGAACAATGATATCTCCTACAGTTTGGATTAACACGTTTACACTGGTGACTTCTAAGTCTATGGCCTTCCAATCACGCATCTCCTGCATAACCCTCCACCCCATCTATCCCATGAGAGTTCTAAGCCTCAGTGTCCTTTCCCTGGGCTGACTTTTAAAGCACAAGCCCTCAGGCATTTGGGGCTAACTTTTTCCCTCTCAGTGCAGATGAGTTCATCAGTTTCTTCTCTCAGGCTGGAGGTACTTGGCAGCAATGGTAACATTGGAGGGAGGCTGTGCAGGAAGGACGGGGCCTGCCTGGGGGCTGGGAAGCTGTTGAGCAACTCTGGTCACAGGGACCCACATGTGGTCCTTGAAGGCACTGGGAAGGTCCTGGTGTCATCTGATCCCTAAGAGAAACTGCCAGTCCTTTTGGGTCATGAGTCAGGGTGCAAAGCCCTAGACTGAGAGGTCACATGGAAAGCCAACCATTCAGCATCTCCCCGTCACTGTCTGTGATAAAAGTCCGTCTCAATGGCAAGAACAAAGATCTCTGGCACTGTGCCTGAAAACTCAAGCCTTTACTGTGGACTTCCTGTATGTCTTTCCTGAGAAACGCAGCCAATGCACTATGACCATCACATGGAAATGTAATCAGGGAGCTTAAATGTGAAATATTCATGAATATAAGTATCAGAGAGGAATCCAGGCAGAAGGAAGCATCTGGCTCCAAGAAATCAGGGAGAATTTAAAATGCCCCCAAGGACATCTGATAGGAGTTAGATCCGGGAACTAGAGTGGGGATTAGCAAGATTATTAATAAACACTCAGCAGAGACAGACATTGAAATTCATCTCTAATAGCAACCCATGTTTCTGCAACCCTTTAAATTCTCCACCGGCTACAGAAATGATTAATAGCCCTGTCTTACTGTTTCTGGGACAGGATATATAGGCTAATGGCCAGTGCAGAGCCAACATAATGAGAGGAAGGCAAAAGTGCCAGAAGAATCCTTAAAGTTAGTTTGGTCCACTGATTTTCATTAAACTGTGTTCCCTGAACCCTGAGCCTTGGGAGGGGCTGAGCACAAGAAGGGAGCATAGGAGGGAGTCTGGCTTCTCTGAAACCAGAGTAGATCTACTTTTATTTCATTTACATATCAGCTTTTCCTCAAGATTTTTGGTTGGAGAAAGGGTTCTGTTGCTTAAAAAAAAAGATTAAAATCCACTGATTTAATCCAATCTGGTCCAAACATTAAAAAAATGTTTTATTATAGAAATTATTAAACTTACACAAAAGTGAAGAAACCAATATAGTGAGACACAGGATAACTATCACCAGCTTCAACAATTATCAACTTATCAACCCATTCTCTTTATAAATCCCAGCTCTTCCATTTACTAGCTGTGTGATCTTGGCTTCAGTTTCCTCATCTTTAAAATGGGACTAATACTAATAGCCATGTCAAAGGTTCTTATGAGGCTAACATGAGCTAATATATGCAAGCACTTAGTATAGTACTTAGTGTAGTACATACTGAGCACTATATATGTGCTAGCTATGAAGTTATTACTAGTACAGGTTCCATGAGGCCTGCACAATCATGGACAGTATGCCCTGTGAGTGACTGGCCCACAGCTGCAGCCCTGGCACCACACAGGTTGGGGCCTGGCTTATGTGGGGAGGTATCTATGAAAAGGTGTTCTCTCCACAGGGTGAGGAGGGCCTGACCAATGTGCCATTCTGACTCCTCTCTCTCCTTACTCCACTATGCTTCAATTTTCCCTCACTTAGGTAACAATGGCAAGTCTGGGGATCATAAAGAAAAATAGACAATAGGCCCATCCTTAAGGAGCTTCCAGTAATTATCAATAAAGGTAACAAGAGCCATGGAAAAGTAGAGGGGGAAGTGATGAAGGGAAGATGATCAGAGAAAACTTCACAGAGGAAGCCACCTTACAATATCTCAAAACATTAGTTTACCAGTTGGCTGAAGAGAAAGGAGAAACGACATTCAGGGAAAATCTGCAAAGGCTCATAAGCGTAAAAGTAACATTGCATATTCAAGGATAAGTCAGTATTTTGTTATAGTTGAAACCTAGAAGGTATGATGAAAAGTTGCAGGAAATAAGTCATGGGATCAGGAGAACTCAGATGATAGTGGAAGATGAGCCTTGATTTTATTCTTTACTCAGAAGATAGTGGGGAAATCAATGAAGCCTTAAGCAGGAGAGTAACATGATCAGATTTGAGGTGTAAAAGGACCCTCTGAGGGCCATGTAGAAGATGGATGGCAGGAGAATTAGACTGGAGGAAAGGATAATTAGGAAACTATTGCAACAGTGCCAGCAAAAGATGGCACTAAGCAGAAGTAGAAGATAAAAGGAGAGAAAGGAGGATGTTAAAGAATAGAATTGGAAGGCTCTAGAGATAAAATGTAGGAGGAAGAGTTCAGACATTCCTAGTTTATTGCCTGGATTAATTAGGAAAAGGGTACTATGTAGTAAGACAGATAATGAAGGAGAAGGCATGGCTACATTGCCAAGAAAAACCAGATGAGTTCAGTTTGAGACATGTTGTGTTTTAAAGTGTCTTTTGGACACCTGCTTGATATCATTAGTAGCATTTTAAGTTTGGGATCTCAGGAAAGAGGTATGGACTGGTTGTGATGGAAGCCACAGAGGATAATAAGTCATTTCAGAGACTGAGGAGAGTTTTAAAAGTCAAGAACCAAGGGTGGGACCCTGGGACATATCCAACTTTAGGGAATGAGTGGAAAAAGGAGACCAAGTAGAGGCAGAAAGATGAAAAGTAGGAAAAGATCTAGAAAGCCATTTACATAGTTTCAAGGTGGAAGAAAAACAGTGTCAAACAGATGGATCCATAAAATAAGTACAATATTTAGAAATAAGGAAGTCATAGGTGGCCTCAGCAAGCTCAATTTTAATTGAGTAGGAACAGAGCCTAGATTACAGGGGATTTAGGAGGAAATAGGAGATAAGGAAGTAGAAATGGAACACAGGCTATTCTTTCAAGGAGCTAGACTCAGAAGTGAAGAAATGAGAATGAATAACAGCCAGAGGATGATTTGGACTTGTAGCATTTTTCTTTTTCTTTTCTTTTCTTTTTTTTTTTTTTGAACCAGGGAACACCACTGTACTAGACTGAGGGGAAGGAATCTGGGTAGAAAAGATGATTGATGAGAAATGGTCTTTGAGGAGTCAAGAGGAGATAGAACCAGAACCTTGGGCCAGAGGATGAAGGTTTCTTACCGAAATGCAAAGGAGGTAAATATGGGTGGGGTATGCAGGTATCAGGGAGGCAGAAAGATGAGTGGAAAGTTAAGGGAATTCATTCCTAAAAGCCTAGTTAGGTAAAGGAAGGGGTTGAATACTACAGGATGGGAAAAGAGGGATACTTGGTAGCTGGACAGGAGTGGAAGGAGATCAGACAGGCTGGGCTCCCAGCTACAAATTCTCATCTTTCGCCCACCCTTGATCTCATTGCCAGGAGGAAAGACGCTGTCCATGGTGCTGAACAATTCTGCCTTTGTTTTGTGGACTGAGCATGGATGATTCAGGGGAGAGACACGATTCAATTTTAATGTTTTCCCACAAGAAAGGCAACCTGTGTCCTAGCCTCCAAGTACTAGTTCTCATGATTATGAAGATTCAAGTGGATTTAGAATTAAGTATGAAGATGCACAGTGCTTATACAAACATTATCTAACCTGTCTTTGCTTTCTTTGCAACACACATGAATTTCCTCTGGTTTTAGGAGGAGTTGGCAGAGGCAGTTCTGAGCTGTGAAATGCTGGAAGGCTACTCCTAGAATGGAATCCTGTCTATACCCTGTTCAGTTCCCCTGGATAAAAGCCAGGAGCACGATAGACTTAGTTCAGGAAAAGGGCCAAGAAGACAGTGCTGATAAGGAAACAGGAAAGCAGGGTAGACCTGGATCTGAGACCACTCTCTGACAGGTGGGTGCAGCATGATACAGTATCAAAGATCAACTCTATCTGTCACAAGTTGTCCAGAGGTGAACTCAGAAACTACCTGGGGTTGTGGTCCCTCTGTTCAGGGTAATGCCACTCTCCCAAAACATCTTTTGGCAGGAGATAAGCATGTTTAGATATCATATTTTAGAGGGATATACAATGTCTTTATGTCCAATGTCTATGGCTGGGCAGAAACTTAATCTCCCATCCAAAAACATTCAGTAGCAATCCAGGCATTGGTTAGATCTCTCTACTTTCCTGTAGATGGCTTTTCATTCATCTTCTAAGACATTGCCACTTGTCTCTGGCTCCACACATCAACATGAGAATCATTAGGACAGTAACAGCTCTGTGGTATGACCCAAAGTCCTGCCTGAGTCCCATTTCATGAGTCCACTTGTTAAGCAGCTCCCACTTTTATTTCCCCATTTCTCCTTCTCCAGATCTCTCCAGGAACTGCTTGCAGTGCCAGGCAATTGGCCAGGACTTAACATCCCTTTGGGACATATTAAGACTCCAGGGATCCCACTTATAGGAAAGAACAAAGACTTCTCACAGGGCTAAAGTCTTTGGGGGAAGACCTAGAAGAGAGTCACGGAAACATAAGGGAGATAGTCTCTCCAAATGTTTAGTGGCTCTTACAAGGAGGGGAAGAAGAAGAGAAAAGCTGGAGAAAAACCCACAAAGCCTGAATTTAGGAGATGGGGCAGAGGATCCTGTCTAGCTCGGGGAGGCCTCTTTCACCAGTCTAAATCTCCTCAACCTTCTAGGTTTTTCTTTAAAAGATGACTCAAATCAAATAAAGTCAACACACTGAGTGTCCACTCTCTTTCCAGTCCTGGAATGAGGGCTGACAGCAGAATGCAAAGGGGGAAAGCACTCTTTCTTTATGCACAACACATTTCTGAAGAGCATTTGGGACAAAGTTTACCAAAATGAAGTGAAGAGGATTCTTGTGCTCATGCTAGAGTTTAAGAACTCAAATTGCCATGTAAGTAGCTGAGGATTTTCTGTACCCCTAAATAGTTCCTAGGAGAGAATTCACTACTAAAAACAAGCACCACCAAGCTTTAGCATCTTTGTGGTGGCTGCTATTGGGAAAACCAAAATGGAGGAGGGTGCTGCTGACCCTGGGCCTAGTAACAACCAACTGTAGGCACAGTAAGTTTAATAGATCTATTACAAGGTAATACATGCTAAAAATTTTTTAAAAATCACCTTAATAGTTTCACCACCTTGAGACAACCTCTGTTCATATTCTAGTGTATTTCTGTTTTGTGTGTATACTAACGTAGCAACACTCTAGAGTTTCCTCTCTCTGGGAGTTAGTGCTATTCCTGTCCTCATGGTCAGCAGTGGGTCTCCAGGTACAATGTTGGTTCTATGTGGTCCCAACCCTGCTTGGACCAGGTGGAGCCAATCAGAGTCTCCCCAGAATTGGGAAGTGGGACTAAGGGCAGATATGAAGCTGAAGATTGTGGATTAGATAGCAGAGGAAGACACTGGGCTTGGAGACTAGAATAAAGCTGATGTTCAGAAAGAAGCAAACACAAGAGACAAAGTGTTCCCTAGGTTTTAGGCTCTGGTTCTAGAGTTTACCCTACTCTTCCAAGACTTGCCTACATGCCTGACCCCTAGACACTATAAGAAACCATAGTGTCCTTAAAGTCCAGTTTCCTTTGTAGCTTTAACTAGCTTGAGTTGGATTTTGTTCCTGTAACCAGAGAGTACAAACTAATACAAGCATATGGAACAACATTTAAAAATACACTGTATCTTATAGTCTGTATTTTTAAAAATTAGTGTTAGAAAATAATCAACTCTCCATATTTTTACATAGTTTTGTAACTACCAACTTAATGGCTGCATAATGTCCACAGAAACAATATTCAGTAAGTTTTTAATCATTCACTTATCTGGGACATTCAGGTTGTTTGCAAATTTCACAATAATAAAAACTGCTACACTGAAATCCATATATATTTGCATTTAGGATCATTTCCTACATTAAGTAGAATTTCTAAGTCAAAAACATGAGCATTTTTAAGATTCCTGATACACACTGACAAACTGCTTTCCCAAAGGATTATTCCTATTTACAACGCCTCAACTCATGACTGAGAGCTATAGCTGATTTTTAATATTTTATTTTTCACTGTATGTCAGGGAATTTCAGGTCATCATATCTATCCATTATCTGCCAAGAGAGCTCTGTTCCAGTCCTTATTTACCTGGTTCCCTCTGGGGAATCTTATTTCAAAGAATATAGTTTCCTCTGGGCATCACCTGCCAGACAAAATACTCCTGACTCGAGGCCACCAATTAAAAATGAAAGGAGAGAAGACTGAGGCTTCTCACTGAGGCTTGGGAAAGGCTCTAAATGGAGCATCAGTACTGCCAGGTAGCTAGCCACCATGCTTCAGCTGGTCCTTGGCCTGTGCCAGCATGTCAGCCATAGGAACCGCAACTGTAATTGCAGAGCCAGGAGGCAAATTTCACAGAGTGAGTCTCCCTTGCTTTCAGACTTAGGGTGGAAGAATTAGCCAAAATGGCTTTGAAATTATCCCATGGGGGTAAGGAGGCAGCTCCTACTCCCTCTCCCATTATTTATTTTTTCAAAAATAGCTACTCAGAAACACAGAGAGAAAAGAATAACAAAGGATATAAAGCTAGTACTAGGATGGCAAAGAACTGGATTCATTTTTGAAATGGGGAGAAAATAAACCAGCCAATTTTTAAAAAGATATAGAATCTTGTTCTGTTTTTTTCCATGGGTAGGACTATTTTTCTAGATTGGTGTTCTACTATTCATTCATGTTCCCACCCATAGGGAATCCCTATAACCAAGAAGCCTTTGTTTGGGATATAGGACAAATACTTCAAGTCAGGGACACCCACTGTAGCAGCTGTGGCTTGAGGAAAGCCTGTGTATAAAGGCCTAGGGAACAAGCCTTATGACCCAGGCAACAGGAGCCGTAGCCAGAAGTTGAGAAATCTTGGTTCCTCTGGGAGACCTGGCTTGGCCTGGCCCCTTCATTCCCACCCTTAACCTCATTCACTGAGCCAGATGTTGAGGAGGCTCCTGCGTTATCTTGAACCAGCTAGAAACACAGGTGCTACCTATAAAGTCTTATGACCTAAAAGATTTTTGAGCCCCACATCCTGCACTCACCTCCCTCCTCCCATTTCAACCTCTTTAGGAAAAGACCATTTCAATGAATGGACAAAGGGATAAAGGTGTAAACTTCTTTAAAAATAGATAAACAATGGTTAAAATGGTAGATTTTATGTTGTGTACATTTTACCTTAATGGTAAAGAAAGACTGGTTGGCAGGGCCCGAGCTTGGAGAAACCGGTGTGAGAGTGAGTAGTGGAGAAGAAGAAGTCCCTTCTCCTCTTTTTTAATTCAGGTTCAGACAACACAGATTTTGGGGATGAGGCCTTTCATAGGAGAGGGGAAATTATTATAAAATCAAGGGAGCTGGAGGGGCTGGGGATTCTGGGTTGAATTTCCTTTGACCTGGGGTGCTCCTCAGGCAGGGCCCAGAGGAGGGAAAGAAGGGAACCAAATATTTTAGGGCTAACAGAGCTTTAGGGAGTGTGGTCCAGAATATCTTTCCATTTCCTTCCAGAATGTGAATTCCAGTTCCCTAAGGTAAGAAAGGAGGCATAGGACACTGAGGAGAGATGCTGCCCAGGAATCAATAAAGGTCATTGGGTTGGACAGCCTTGAGACTGGTTCCCCACTCTGAGCATGGTAGAAACCTGAAGAAGGAAAAATGTCAATGGTCACTGATACTCAGTCTGGGTCAGACTGACTTGTAAATTCTCACCTAGATCTTGGCCTCAAATCTCACTTGAGGATTTTGGTAACTTTAATTACTCAAGTAGCTCTGCCTGGCCTGCAGTGGTCCATGAATCTTTTGGACTTGTTGGTTTTCCAAGAAAGCAAAGTAATAGTCCAGCAGTCTAAGGGATGCTTTCACAGAGCTGTCATCTCTGATCCCTTTCTTTCCGCCTTTGAAGAATAAAGAGCTACTTGTCTGCAACGAACCACGGACTAGGAGGGCTGATATTAAACAGCTTCTCCCCTCTGTGGCATTTCCTGCTCCTACCCTTCCTCACCTTTTCAGCCTTTTATAACTTTCTAACCTCCATGATGCCTAGCAAGCCCCACTTCTTGCTCAGAAAGACAGCTCTAAAGCTCAGCTCTCTAGCCAGAGCATTCTCTTGTTCTTTTCCTATTTGTCTTCCCAATAATTAAACATGGGTAAGCTCAACACAGGTTAAAAAAAGCTTGATATTCACTGAACACCAACAAGGGGCAGGCAGGGCACAATGTATGTTGGGAAAAGAAAAACACCAATACCTGATTCTTGTCAAGGAAACTTCAGTTTAAGGAGGGGAGATGATAGGCACACAAATGTATTTTTAAGGTGGAAAAAAGAGGGTGAGAGGCAGGAAGGCATGAAGGGTGGTCAGGCCTGGGCAGAAGCCTGGTTAAACAAGAAGTCTGGGTATTAGGTAACTGGGTACTTTGGCAAGAGGGTTTAGAACAATAACTGGCTCATCTCTGGGGCTCAGACTCTATTTTTACTACTTTTAGTTGCTGCTGCTGCTACAACCCCTACTTTGCCACAGGGGTGGGCTGAGTACAGCAGGGGCTTTCCTTTACCACTGAGATGCACAAACAAGTCTCCCACAGAGAGTTGTTAAGAGGCTCTAGGTGGGTGTCTGAGGAAGTATTTTTATTGGGAAGGCAAACAGGGATTCAGTCCTAAGAGTGCTTAAGAGAGAGATTTGTGCTCTGGCAAAACAAACCCTCACTGCCTCCAATGTAGCTTAGGGCCAGCAGTCACTCTCACCAGGCCTGCTTTGCTCAACAGGGAGGACAATGCTAAGAGACCCTGGAGGCTCAGGGCCCAGTCCGAAAGTAAAGAAGGTTGGAGAGGGTTGACTAAGAAGTCAGTCTGTGTGTGTGTGTGTGTGTGTGAGAGAGAGAGAGAGAGGGAGGGAGAGAGAGAGAGAGAGAGAGAGAGAGAGAGAGAGAGGGAGAGAGAAGAGAGGGAGATAGATGAAAGAGAGAGGTATAGGTGCCAGTTGGTGGTAGAAGAGTAGGGGGAAGGGAGATTCTAGCCTAGCACAAGCTCAAGGCAAGTTTTCAGTCATGAAGCTAGCCAGTTGCTGGTTATACATCTCTCCAGGTATACAATACTCATCTTTTAAGCTAGATGATTCTGTGGTCCCTGGCTAAGGAGGATAGACAGCCTTTTTCCCTGCCCACCGACTGGTTAACTCAAGGGTACAGCTTCATTCCTGAGGAACCCATAGGAAGGGTCCCTGAAACAACCAATAACCAACATTCACCCAAAGAGCTCCCCTACAGCTCTGAAGTCCACATCTCTATGGAACACCTCCTTTGCTGTTAACTACAACCCCCACCCCCAACTCCTCCCCACCTGTGCTGCCTTCACCAGACAGCTCTGACACACCTACACAGACCACATCCCTCTTTACCTGCTGAGCCTATCTATGTATCTCTAGAATAGTGCTTCTTAAACATTAGTGTGCATACAAGTCATCTGGAGATACTGTTTAAATGCAGATTTTAATTCAGTAAGTCTGGAGTGGAGCCTGAGTGTTTGCATTTCATACAAGCTCCCAGGTAATACAAATGCTTCAGTATAGGGACCACACTTTAAATAGCAGGGCTCTAGGCCAGCCCCTCTACACACACATCACCCCAGACAAACCCTTGAAAGAGCTCTCTTCCCCAGCCTTAACCTGGTTATATCCTTACTGTGAAAAAAGAACAATAGTTTGGTGGGGGAAGGTAAAGGGGGACTACCCAAAGCTCATGAGGCAGCTCTGCTAAGAGCTCTGGCTGGGCTCAGGAAGGGAGCTGTTCAAAACAGCTTAGCCCAGGTGTGGTTTTTCTGGAATCCATCAAATCATTTAGATAATATTCCTTGAATACCTGCTATATGTATACCTGTGGTACTGGGAGCTTTATATATATATTATCTCATTCAACCCTCCTAAAAGACCAAGGTAATATTGGTCTTTTAGTTTACCTAAAAGAATAAGGTAAATATTCAGTTTTGAAAGTGAAGAACCAAGTTGTATAAAGTATTGTATAAAGTATTCAAAGTCACACCTTAAAGGTAGTAGCACGGGGATTTGAATCTAATTTGCTCATTTCTTGTAACCCAGCCCCTCCTCAGAGACATCAGATAAAGTCATGAGATTAACAGCATGTCAGAACCACACAGCTGTGGGGCTGTTGTCTTATAAAGCAGGCACTTGAAGGCTGGTACTAGTCTAATTATGTCTTCAGTGCTCAGCACACACTTGGAGCTCCTCTTTAGAAAATGCCATGGATGCTTTCTGATCACCAACTTCCTGCTCAATGAGTCTCCATAGGAAGGAAATACTGGAGCCACTTAAGTAGTCAATAACTCAAGAAGCAGAGAGAGACACTGGCAGGAAGTTGCAAACAAGAAAAAACATTGGGAACTAAGAATGCTGAGCCCAGGAGAGAAAAGCAGAGGTCAGTACAAGAGGAGAAGATGAAAAGTCTCAGGTACCAAAATTTAGTTCTGGTCCCACATTTTAGGGGCACTTATATTTTAAGCACTATAATGGGTGGTGTGGACACAAAGGTAATATGATCTCTGCCCATGAAGAGCTCACAGACCAGTGAGTAGGGCAAAAGAATAAGCAGGTAATTTTAATTGTATGCCAAGTGCTAGAACAGAGGTTTGTATAGAGTATTGTAGGTACATAGGACAAAAATACCTATCCTACCTCGGGAAATTAGAGAAGACTTCTTCAAAGAAACTGAGGCATGAAGGATGAGTAGAAGGTAGAAGTGAACCAGATGCGGAAGAAAGAAATATGGGAAAAAAAGAGAAAGAAGCAGGGACGAGGACATGGCAAAAGAAATAGCTCAATTTTCTTGGAATGTTACATAATAGGAGGTAAAGTGGCAGGTGATGAGATTAGAATGGGAGGAAGGCTTAATATTGTGGAGGGCTTTATAAGTCATATTCAGGGCTTTGGACTTTAACTGGAAATAATGGGAAGCTATTGAAGGATTTTCAGCTCATTGTCAGATTTATATAGACAGGTCACTCTGGGAGTAGTGTAGAGAGAAAAATGGGAAGGAACGATTAATCTGTAGTCTGGGAGACCAGATAAGAGGCATTACAGGAGGTGATAAAAGCCTGAAAAAAGGCAGAGTCAGTGGGGTTAAAGAAGGCAGATGGAGAAAAAAAAACACATTGAGGTCAGACTGTCAGGGCTCAGTGGCTGATGGGATTTGGGTCTGAGGGAAAAGACCTAGGCAAAGATAATCCTCAGGTTTTGTCCTGGCTCAGGTGACTGGGTGAATTGTGGTGCCACCAAACAAGATAGAGAAACAGAAATAAGGGCAAGTTCTAATGATTTTGTTTTGTGCAGGGGTATGTGTATGTCTATAGTTATGAAAGGTCAAAGGAAAGAACTTGGGGAACACCAATAGTGAAGGGGTAGCAGAAGAAGATTGACAGCTATGGTCAAAGAGACAGGGGACCAGTGAGAGGCTGGTGTCATGGTTGTCTGGGAAGGACAAATTTTTGAGAAGAATAATGTTAGAGAAGAGGGAACCAGAACTAGAGTCCTGGAGTAGTACTTGTATGATGGGAGCGACTAGATGGCTGAGGGTAGGGGAAAGCCAGCAGAGAAGGACGAGTTGTTTGAACATCAACTAAGAGAACTCAAGACATACTGTTTGTTCTCTGGTTTCTTGATATTTCAGCAACAATTTTATTTTGTTCTTAGCAATTATGAGTCTAACTCTTGGGAGGCTTGAGACTCTCCACAGAGAGAAGCCATCCATTAGTGAAGTACAGGCATGGTCCAGAGATCGTGGCAGTTCCGCTGTTTCTTAAGAAGTGTGGGTGAACTTCTGGTCAAGATGGAAGTGTAGGTAGACATGCTTTGCCTCTTTGTGCAACCACAGAGAGAATTACAACTAAACCTCAAAACAAATAACAAAAACTGCCAGAAAATCGAACTATATGGAAGTTCTAAGGATTTAAAGAAGCCACATTCATCCAGATGGGTAGGAGGGGTGGAGACATGGAGAGAAGCAGAGGTGTGCACAGAGATTCATTGTGGGGTGGAGAGATGGTGGTGGCAGAATGGGTGGTCCCACATCCATGTGTGGTGAATAAAAATCAGGAGGGTTACCTTGGGAGCCAGTGATCCCAGCCTAAATCCAGACTACACAGCCTGGCGTTCCAGCATTGGGAACACAAATCCCCATAACTTCTGGCTATAAAAAGCAGTGGGGATTGGGGTGGTGGAAGATTTGGCCAGATTTTCAGGAGACTCTGCTTAAAGGGCCCACACAATCTTAGAACATACACAAATGCACACCTGGGATTCGGTACCAGGGCAACAGCTGGAAGGGTGCCAGTTGCGTACAGGGAGCATGTGAAGTGACTGGAATTGGGGCAAGTGCCAGGCAAACCTCTAGAAGCCAGGAAGCATCACTGTCCCCTCTCCAAACCCACCCCCCACACAGAGCCACAAAGCAGTGAAGCAGGTTGCCCCGCTCTGGTGATTACCTAAGGCTCCACCCCACACAATTTACAGGTGCCTTTTCTATTATAGACCACGGTACTAAGACAAGAAGTTGAAGCAGCTCTACCTGATACACAGAAACAAACATAGGGAGGCTGCCAAATTGAGGAGACAAAGAACTATGGAGGAAATGAAAGAAAAGAACAAAAGGTCAGAAAAAGAACTAAACAAAATGGACATAACCAACCTATCAGATGCAGAGTTTAAAACACCGGTGATCAGCATGCTCAGAGAACTCACTGAGTATGGCAACAACATAAAGGAAGGAATTAAGGTTACACTAAGAAAAATGAAGAAAAATATACAGGGAACTAACAGTGAAGGGGAGGAAGCTGGGATTCAAATCAATGAGTTGGAACATAAGGAAGAAATAAGCATTCAACCAGAATAGCAAGAAGAAACAAAATCTCAAAAAAAAAAAAACCAAACAAAAACCCAACGAGGCTAGTATAAGAAGCCTCTGGGTCATCTCCAAACATACAAACATCCAAATCATAGGGATGCTAGAAGGAGAAGAGGAAGAGAAGCAAGAAATTGAAAACTTATTTGAAAAAATAATGAAAGAAAACTTTCATAATTTGGTGAGCAAAACAGACATACAAGTCCAGAAAGCACAGAGTCCCAAACAAGTTGGACCCACAGAGGACCACACCAAGACATATCATAATTAAAATGTCATGGTTAAAGATAAAGAGAGAATCTTAAAAGCAGCAAGAGAAAGGGAGACAGTTACCTGCAAAGAAGTTCCCATACGACAGCTGATTTCTCGAAAGGAACTTTGCAGGCTAGAAGGGACTAGCAAGAAGTATTCAAATGATGAAAAGCAAGGATCTACAACCTAGAATACTCTATCCAGCAAAGCTATCATTTAGAATGGAAGGGCAGATAAAGTGCTTCCCAGACAAGGTGACACTTTGTCACCTCGCCATTATCACATGAAATGTTCACCAAGGTGACATTTCATGAGATGATGACACCAGGATCATCATCACCAAGCCTTTATTACATGAAATGTTAAAGGAACTTATTTAAGAAAAAGAAGACCAAAACTATCAACATTAAAATGGTAACAAATTAATAACTATCAACAACTGAATCTAAAACAACAAACTAAGCAAACAACCAGAATGGAACAGAATTATAGATATGGAGATCATTTGGAGAGTTATCAGCTGAAAGGGTGAAGGAGGAGAATGGGGGAAAAGGTGCAGGGATTAAGAAGCATGGTTGGTAGGTACAAAAATAGACAGGGGGATGTCAAGAATAGTATAGGAAATGGAGAAGCCAAAGAACTTATATATATGATCCATGGACACAAACTAAGGGGAATATTATTGGAGGGAAGGGTGGTACCAGGTTGACGGGGGGCAAAGGGGAAAAAATTGGGACAACTATAATAGCAAAATCAATAAAACATATTAAAAAATAAAATAGAATAAGAGTAATTTAAAAAATGAAGTGTGTGCAAGGGTGTGCTGAAGGCAAGAGAGGGTGACCAAGGCCTGCCCAACTTTGAAGTAACTGCAAGCAGAGAGGTGAGTGGGTACTCCAAATTCGGGCTGTACCACATGCCCCCTGACTTAGCCTTCAATCATCCATCCCAGGCGGTGGCAAGAAGCAGCAAAGACCATGGTTTTCTAGTTCCTGGGGCAGGAGGCTTGCACAGACCTAACAGGAACAGCCTGGAAATCCAAGACAGAGTAAAGAAGACTGTGTTGAGATTTTTCTAGAATGCTGACTCACTGTTTCACCATGAACATCCAGCAGAGGCTCAACCGTGGAACCTATACTCCAAGTGATGCTATGATTATGTGATGGTTATGATTTCTCACTTTAAAAACCACCAGTAATATTTTTCTGTAAAAACAAAGTAAAAGTAAAGAATCACTTGACTTCATTATTAATCCACCCCTCAGGTATAGTAACAGAGTCAGTAACTGTATGCCTCTGCTGTGAGGAAAGTTAAGAACTATGCAGTTAGAGTTGGGGCAGATTCTAGTTCTTCTGTCTCCTGCATCCAAACGCTAGAACCTATGGGTGAGTGGGAAGGGCACCAAGGTCTAGGAAAGCCAGGCTTGCACTAGGGCAGAGGACTGGCAACCTCAATGAGGTTAGACTGACTTCTCCCAAAATCTTGACCTTGGGGCCTATTGCTTTTTGGAAAAAAAAATCATATTTTGGGGATGGATATACTGTTGACTACTTTCAAAAACAGGTCTAAAAATGCTACCAGAGTTGAATGTTTTATGCTATTTGATGCATTTGAAATAAGCTGATTTTTTTTTTTTCTGTGAAAGGATGCTCATTCTGTTGTGTTAAATTTTGGTTACAATTAGAGAGGAAACTTCAAAAGTTCCTATTTCCTGGCAGGGGAACAATGCTTTCTCTTCACTCCACAACCTTGTAGTAGTCAGAAGGTTAGTTATAAGGCCTCACATCTGGGCTTCAAAGAAGCACAGAATAACCATTTCCAGGCCTATTTTCGTGTTTATATGGACACCTAATTTTGTAGGTGTCCTGCCTTGTTCGCATGGTGACTTCCACTGCCCTCGCCCACACCCACTCCCTTCCATCTTTCACTTCAGTGAAAACCTGAGGATCAGATCCTCAATGACTTGATCTTATTCCAATGTTCAGGAAAGTAATTTTCAACTTCTTGTTACATCCAGGTAGGACTAAGATGAGTTCTCTCTCTACAGACAGGAGAGAAGTAATGGTCTACGGAAAGAACCTGAAAATCCTGGATCCCAGGCTACACTCAACCCTGGGCTGCTCTGGATTCTGAGAGAATTTTGCCACCATTGCCCCTCCCCCACCACCACCAGGCTCCAGCCAGCTGCAAATTGTCTGGATCCGAGCTGCTTGGACACGCTGATGTTATCGGCCTCACAGTGCCTGGAGCATGCAGATAGGAACAGGCAACGGCGCCGTCTCACCGGACGTAGTAATATAATTTAGTTTCTGAAATCCAAGTATAAAATCTTGAAAGCTGACGTTTTTTATCTACCTCAGGAGGGGGGTGATGGTGTGGAATTCCCAGTGGAACCATCTAAATAGGGAAATGGCTTCTGTCATGTATTAATAAACAGTTCAAAGCAATGGAAAAACATACAGAGAGGATTTGTAGGAAAAATAAGTACCCAGTCTTTCTTGCCTCCCCCTCCTTCCTCCCCTGGCTGTGCTACCAGGTGAGGACCAACTCCATTTGTGTGAATCCCAGGCTGAGGGCAAAGTGTCTCTCAAGAGTATTCCCGTGAGAGTCCCCTGTGCTGTGGAGATGGAACAAGCACCGGCTTCCCCCAGGGGCAAGCTGTGGCACTTTGGGTGGGTCTCAACTACCCCTTTTTTTGAAAGGAGTCATTCAAACTGAACTAAGAATGATGGTAAAGAAGCAATTACTCACCTTCCTTTCCATTTCCCCAACCTTGTCTCCTACACTCTTACCCCAATTCACTAAACTTTCTATCGCCAGTCTTCTTTGCTTCTGCTGAGGCACACAAATCCTTCCCACCTCATGGCTAGATCTTACTCGTCCCTCAGGCCTTGGCTGACACATCACCCCTTAAAAGAAGCTCCTCATCAATACCAGGCTAGGTTAGGCCCCTCTGTAATATGCTCTCACAGTCCCTCCTTTCCATACATTTCTTTCATGCACTTACCAAATTTTACTTAAATGATTACTTGTGTAATTTATCTGTTTAATAAATGTTCATAAAGGCAGGGATCATGCCTTTCTCCGATGTGTCCTCCCAGTGCCTAGCAAAGAGAACAAAGGGGCATGGTCTGATAATAGATTTCCTTCTACGTGGTTTGAGGCCACAGCAAAGATATTTCGGTAACAGAGGGGTGGCAAAAGGCCAGGGGCCTGCCCGGCTGTGCCAGGGCTTATCTAATGGTGTCGCAGACAGATGTTGCATTGTGTACTTCTTGTAGTACCTCTTCATCTACGTAAGCCTCTGGTCGAGGGCTAAAAGATTACCTTCCGGGAAGTTGTTTTGGAGAAGAGCCAAAGTAGGAGTCCCCAGAACATTTCCTCACTTGCTTCATTGAAACTTGGCCAAGCTAAAACCCCACTTAAGGTCCATGGTCAAAGCAGAAGCTCAACCCCACGTCAGCTTCTCGTGGGAACTGATCACCAGCTGAGCAGACAGAGCCTTCTCTGTGACTCAAGGGCCAGGCTCCAATTGTGCTTTCAGATCAGATATAGACTCCTACTTGGGCCTTTACATGAGTAAGGCTCAACTCTTATTGTTGAGTATTAAAGGAATGGACAGTTAGCTTAGAATCTAAACCAACAGAAAACACGTTGGAGGATATAGTGGTGGGGCTGTCTGATCCTGTCTGTTCAAAGAGTTTTTTGATAATGTGGGGCTTGCAGCCATGTTTACCAGGCAGTGCAGTGCCCAAGGCAGGGGAGCTCTTGGGAGTTCAGACATAAGGGTAAGGAGACAGCAAAGGAAAACACAAGAAACCTCCCTGAACAGTAAACAAAACCTCTGGCTGGATAATAGGGCCTGTGGATTCCAGTTTTGCCTGTGAGCTGCACTGACTTTGACAGTCTAGACAGGTCGATTCACTCTCTGAGCTCACAGGTCTGTTTTTATTCAGACCCTGAGATTCTAGAAAGAGCCTCCAGGGCAGAAAGTAAATGAGTTGTCCCAGGTCAGTGCCAGATGGCAGTCCTGGGATTAGAATTCATGGGCCCTTCTTTCCAGCCAGCTGCTCCCTACTCTGCATCCTGAACTGTTTTTTTTTCTTCTGAATGTTCAAGATTGTATTCAACTTAGTAAGGTTTGTGGTCACATAATCACTGCTCCTAAATAAAACAATGACTGCAGGGCATTCACTGTAAGGAGCAAATATGGGGGGTAGGCACCTTTGCTCCCCAGAGAACAGGCCAAAAGCAAGCTTTGGATGAGGTTAGACCTGTTCTACTTTAACAAAAACCAACATAAACAACTCTCCTGGGGTCTGGCAGAGTCCTCATCTGTTCTCATTTCTTCTCTGGGCTTCCTTCTGTGTCAAAAGCCTGTGCTTAATCCCACAGTAAGGGCCTCTCCTAGAAGCTGGAATACACTATTTCTAGGGGCAAGATAGGGGCTGGGCTGAGAGACAGTTTGGATCCAGATCCTCTGAGCATCTTTCCATCAATAAATTAGTTGCTACATTGTTAATGCTCCCAATCTCCAGGAGTGTAAGGGGTGGCGGCAGCCCTAGTCCTTCCAGCCCAAATTCTGATAGGTCCATTCATGGTTTAGGAAACACCAGACCTTCTTTTCTCCTCCCTGCCCTTCCCTATCCCACTGACTGGCTGGCTAAGAGAGGGAGCCTGCAACTGTTCTCTGGTGGTTTCAATATGGCCTTACCACCTATTTCTTTGACCAGGAAGTTCCTTTTTTAAAAAGATTTTTATTTATTTATCTTTAGAGAGAGGGGATGAGGGGGAGAAAAAGAGGGAGAGAAACATCAATGTGTGATTGCCTCTCATGTGCCCCGCACTGGGGACCTAGCCTGCAACGAAGGCATGCGCCCTGACTGGGAATTGAACCGGGAACTCTTTGGTTTGCAAGCCAGCACTCAATTCACTGAGCCACACCAGCCAGGGCAGGAAGTTCTTTTATATAAGACATGTCAAATGGCCTTCGGGCTCAGAGACTGCCTTCAGTTAGGGACCCAGGAGCCTAAAAGAGGTGAAGAAAGCAATGGAGGAGAGACTTGCACAAGGTCCAGAGCAGGGCTGCTTGGCAGAGATGGGATCCTCAGTGTTTTTACTCATATTCAATTTAGGCAGACTTACCTTCTTCCTCACTCACTAGCCCAGACAATCAAAGTGAGAGCATAGTAATTTCATTTGCTTGTTCTGATTCATTTAGCCATGGAAGAGGCCTGGAGGTAGAGGAAAAAATTTCAACTAGAAAATCAAATTCCTAGTAGATGATTATGATTCTGCCCTTCCAGACTCTTCACACACAGTCCTCCTCTGGATGATTTGGGGGAACTGGGAAGAAAACCCCTCTACAGTGGTAATTTAACTCTCCTCTGTCTAGGGGTCACGTGCATGGCTAGGGTAGGGGTGGCAGGATGTGAAGCTCCAGACTCACTAGTTTCATTTCTGCAGTTTCTACTTGCTATATCTGTGATCTTCCATCTTATGTCAATGCCCTTCCCCTAAAAGTGATGTCTTTAAATCGAGTGTATTCCCAATGCCAGGCTAAAGGTACAGTGATATAAGGCTGCAGCTTCAGGCCTTGAAACTTGCTCAGTATTTCCTCTGCCCCTTACTTCTCATTTTCAGATCAAAGAGGGAAGTGCAGGGGTATTGGAGACAAAGGCCCATTTCACATTCCTTTGTTCCACTACTCTTACCCTCCCCCGAGACTCCTACAGCTCTGAGGTATCAGGGTGTCAAGCCCTGGCTAAGGACACCTCAGAAGTTGACATGGTTGTCTTGAAAGCTTATTTCATCTTCAAAGTGATGGTGACCTCAGTAGAGAGCTCAGTTAGGCTAGATGTTTGTGGGGGAAGGTGGGGTAGGGGCTAAAGGGATAAGGGGGAGTCCTTGGATCCATCGGGTTTATCTTCAAAGGAGAAGAGGGCAGCTGCTCTCACAGCTAGAGACATGTGCAGGAAGGCTGTTTAAAATTAAATACGCAAGGGCCTTAAGGACTCAGTCACCTAGGCTTTTCAGACCTGGCAGGGACTGGGCCCCCTCTCTGGAGCTATCCAGGGTCCTGAACTGCCTCCACCTGAAGACCTGGGCAACTTAGGACAAGAGCCCTGCCAGTTGGTTAATGCCATACTTAAATGCTGTTGGCCCCTCTCTGCCCATCCTTAATACCAACTGCCTGTTTGGACCATGTCCTGCATGGCCTGAAGTAGTTCCAGAATAACTCCAATCACTCTATGGCTGTAGCCTGGGCTTCATGCCAGCAGCCTGGCTCCCTGGCCAGATTTACAACAAAGTGTAAAGTTGAGGATCTTGGTATGTGTGAAAAATATCTCAAGTACCTCTGGATGCTCAGGACTAAATGGGCCTGGCTCAGGGACAAGGTGGCTGTAGGTGAGAGAGAGAGTTCTCCATCTGGCACATCCTCGGATAACTCCTCCCCTCCCCCTGCAACCATTGCACTCACGTGCTCATACACACGCACGCAGACACACATGCCAGATTCTCCGTCCTGTCACTGCAGAGGCTGTACTGCTGCAGAAAAGGTAAAGTCTCCTTTGTCTGCAGCTGAACAGAATGCACCTGCTTTGTTCCTATCATGGATATTACAGAATTTTGGCAAAGAGCACCCAAACTCAAAACTTATATAAAATAAAATACTGATTTCTTTTTCTTAATTCAAGAGGAATATGTAGTCACTGTATGAGATGAGGACAAAAGAATATTAAAAAAACACCCGTAGTCGTATGACCCAGAGTTATATTCCATGTTAACCTCCTGGCACACAACCTGGTTCCTTCTGTGTCCACGTGCACACACGGGCACATGGGTGTCAGGAAGAGGCAGTATAGAGCAGTGGTTAAATGCATTTTAGAGTAAGTCCTAACCCTGCCATTGACTTGTCTGTGTGGTCTTGATCAAATTTCTAATCTGCATGAGTCTGTTTTTCATCTTTAACTGGGAAAATGACAATACTCATCTCATAGTGTTGGGAGGATTAAATGGGATAATGTACACATATCAAGTTCTTACTACCATCCCTGACACATGGTAAGTAGTCAATTAAGGGTAGCCTTTACTATACACACATCTACCCCATAGAAATCATGCTGTAATGCTGTTTAATGCCTAATTTTAATATACAAATTATTCTCCATCTCAGATAAAAGTTGAAGACAGGATGAATTAAGTTCATTACTTCATCTTACTTCCTTTCCTTTCTGGCATAACTTTCTAGGCCACATTGGGGTAAGCCAGGACATGGGAAAGAGAATGACTTCCTAGCTCAGGGGGGAAAAAAAGCAATCCTTGACCCAGGGCTCCTAGCTTTCAGACTGAGTCCTGCAGCAGAAAATGGCAGTGCCTTTCTTTTGGTCAAGGTTCTCTCTGCTTCTTGAGCTTTGGGCTGCAGCCCTTTGGCCCACCTGCTCTCACCAGCACTTCCTGCCTCTCTGCCCAGGAACGTCCCACTTTCCTCCAGGTGCTCCTTCCCCATGGCACCCACACAAGTCTATTTGACTTGAGTAATCCTTCTTCCCCTGAGCTCTGGCCATTTGATTCCTGTGTCTTCCACCCAAGCTCTCCATACCTACTCTACTAATACTGTTCTCTTTGAGGTCAGCACTGAGTTCCTACTTAAAATCCAGTGGTCTTTTCTCAGGTGATCTTCCATCACCTTTCAGTATCATTGGACAGACAGTACTGACCAGATCTTTCTAGAAATTCTGTTTTCCCTTGGCTTTTTTTTTGGGGGGGTGCGCAATTTGTATCCTTTATTATCTCACGGTAGCCAGGGGTGGGGAGGCCAGCTGTGAGCCAGGCTAGGCCAAGGGCCTTTCTCCCACAGGGTGGCATGTGGGGTTCTCAGGTCTGTCCCACCAGTGGGCTGGTTTTTAGACAGAATGTCATGGGTGCTGGGTAGAAGGCTCTGAGATGTGTGGGCAGTGGGTTCGGATGGGAGATACACACTTGTGGAACTATAAGTAACAAGGCAGGTACTTCTTTATGATCAGGGACTCTTCCTTGGGACTATACTGCTTCACCATGCCAACCGTTCTTGTCAAGGAGGAACTTGGTGAAGTTCCATTTGATGGCATTTCCCAGGATGCCCCTTCTTTTTGACTGGACTTTTGTCCACTTCCACAGTGGGTGGGTGTCATCCCCGTTCATACAGATCTTGCTATACATATTGAATTTGACATCATAGCCGGTGGCAAACTCTTTGATCTCCGCACTAGTCCCTGGCTCTCAAACTGGGAAGGGAAAGCCAGGATCCATAAACCACACTCAGCATATCGGCTAGTTGAGTGTAGCGTGTGTCTATTTTGCCTCATTGCAAGACCACCTTGGTGATGATGCACATGAAGCCCTGGTACTTGTCCATGTGCCTGTCGATGTCTTTGGCTGAGAACTCAGTGCATGGACCAGGCACAGCGCCAGTCATAGCAGGATTCACACATGGTGCGGGTCAAGCCTGGGCTGCCGGAGACCCACACAGAAGGGCAGGCTCCAGCAGGCGGCACAGACGTCCCTTGGCTTTTTTGAAAACACTCCGTATCTATCTGTTTTGACCATCCTCCTTACTGTTCCTCCAGTCATACTCTAGACATAGATCCTTTCCTTAGTCACTGGCTCTTTCACATGCTCTCTTCTTGCATGTGGAAGTATAATACAATAATGGTATAAACTTACTATTTCAAGTAATATCTTTTTGGGTTTTACTCCCAAATCTACGTCTCTAGCTCTGACCTCTCTCTTCAGCTCCAGACCCACATTTCTAACTGCCTACTACTTCCTTTGATATCATACCCCTCTCCGACCTGCTTCTTCCTTTTAACTGCCTTTATCGTGTTAGTGGCACAACCATTTTCCCAGTCAACTTAAAAAAACTGAGGGCCATTTTAAAAACTTTTTATTTTGAAATAATATCATATTTACAGAAGAGTTACAAGGACAGTGCAGAGAGTCCTTGTACACCCTTCACTCAGCTTCCCCTAATCTTAGCATTTTACATTGCTCAAATCTACACCTTTGTCTAAACTACAGGGTGTATGCAAATTTCTCGTTTTTCTATTAATATCCCTTTTTCTGTTCCAGGATCTATACTGCATTTCATCAATACGTCTTCATAGTCGCCTTAGTTTCTCAGTCTTTTCTTGACTTTCATGACCTTGACTTTCGAAGGGCAGACATATTCTAGAATATTCCTCCAATTTGGATTTGCCTGATGTTTTCTCATGATTAGATTGAGGTTCTGGATGTAGGCGGAGAATACCATACAGGTGATGTGTCTATTGCATCACAGCATATCAGGGAGTATATGACTTATTATTGGTGCTATTAACTTTAATCACTTAGGGTGGTATTTGCCAGGTTTCTTCACTGTAAAGTTATTGTTTTTCTCTTGTTCTGACCACATTTCATTAGTCAGAAGCAAGTCACTAAGTCTAGGCCACAATCATTGGGAAGGGAATTAAGTCGCATTACCTAGAGGGAAGAGTATCAGAGAATTTGTGGACACATGTTAAAACAACTACAGTAATTAATACCTATTTTGGTTAAGATTCTTATAGGATATGCAAATATCATGTTTCTCTTTAAAGATTTATTCATGACTTTTAGCAATCAGTGGATCTTCTCAGCAGCAATTATTAGTATGATGTTCTAAAGGTATTTTTAAAATTTCTCTCATTCTTTCTACAAATAAAACTTTTGAATAAATTTTAATAAGTAACTTTTTAATACACAAAAATTATAATTCTAAAAAAATAATTTGCCCCATTTTCCCAGTTTATTTAATCATTTATTCAATCATTTAATTATATCAGTATGGATTAATGTATATTTATTTTCTTTTGTGGTTATAATCCAATACTATCGTTATTTAGTTGCTCAAATTGTTTCAGCTTAGGCCTCTGGGAGCCCTTTCAAGTTGGCTTCTGTCTCCTTTTGACCTGCCTAGGGGGTCATTTTAGCCCACCTCTTTCCCTTTATCCCTCTGGTATACTAATCATGAACCTATGGTAGCACTTTCTCCAAAATACCTAATATTCATCTTTTCGTAATTTAATTAAATTAATGTTTTTTACAGACTCTCTGCCAGCATCTTGTTTCATGCCCTTACCAACTTATTCCAGGACATCAGGACCACTGCAATGCTAGCTCACTCATCTGCCCCACCTGCCTCTTCTTCCTTCAACTCATCCTGTGCATCACTCTTATATTACTCTTCTGGGAATTAAACACTGCTCTGATTACAGTATCCCTTGCTCTAGATGCTTTAATTGCTCCCACTACTTAAAAACTCCTCAACCTGACATTCAATAGTTTTAATAACATGGCTCCAATTTGCCAATCAGGCTGCTTTTTCAATTGCTTATCTTTCTAAAACCTTTGTTCTCTTCTCCAGTTTTCAGCCCTATCTGCGGATGACTTCCAGTTTCTATCTCTGATGTTAACTATTATCGCAATTTTAAAAATCTTCATTGATTTAATTTACAAAAGTAATACATGTTTGATAGAGTAAATTAAAACAATACAGAAGTGGTTAAAATAGAAACTTTTTATTTTGAAATAATTTTATATTTAGAGAAGAGTTACCAGGACAGTGCAGAGAGTCATTATACAGCCTTTGCTGAGCTTCCCCTGACTCTCCTTTCCCCTCCCCTTTCCTCTAGTTGGTTTTAAGAATGAAGTGAGCTTTCCAGACTGTTCAGTGTCTTTCCTAACTCCCTGTTAAGTTGCTATATCATAGCAAACAGATTTAGAGACATGTTTCTTGATTTAAGAGTTTATGATGCTAATCATAAAAGGTTAAGTTCAGAAAAAACAGATCTTGGTTTATATCGTAACCTATGCTTTCAAAGCCTTTTCCTTATTATTATCTCATTTAATCTGACAATCCTGAGAGAAATCGCATCTTTTTTTAAAAAAATTAAAATTTTTTCAGAGCAGTCTTAGGTTCACAGCAAAACCGAGAGGACAGTACAGAGATTTTTCCATAACACCCCTGCACCCACACAGGCATAGCCAGCCTCACCTGTTATTAATATTTCCCACCAGTGTGGTACATTTTTTACAAATGGTGAACCTAGTGATACATTATAATCACCCAAAGTCCACAGTTTACATTATGGTTCAGTCTTTGGGTTTGTTATACATTCTATGGGTTTGGACAATTGTAAAACGAAATGTATCCAACACTATGGTATCATAGAGAGTATTTTCACTGCCCTAAAAATCCTGCATCTATTATTTATTCCAATTTTACAGAGTAAAAAGCTGACATCGTGTAAAGCAGAGCAGCTCCTCTGAAGTCACCTAGCCAGGGCTTGGTTCCAAGTTTCCTGACCCCTTTCCTACTTTACCACATTAAAAGGCCATCCTGAAAACCACAACACTAAAGCAACATTATGGAAGGGAAGCCAGAGCCAAAGACAATCACTCAGACTGTTGACTCATCAGCGATCACGGCTTTCCCTTGGGGAATGTGAGAATAATTTTGTCCCTGTGCTTCTCTTTTATGGTGAAGGTGAGACTGCAGGAGATCTCTACACAAGAAATAAGAGGCAGGAATGTATCTGATCAAAGTGTATAGCTTTCTATTTCCAAAGAAATGTTCTGCCTCCCCAAAGCTACAGGGTTTTGCAGAACTTGAGAAAGAAGTGAACAGAGCTGAGTTCTACGTGGCCAGTCAAAGCTGTCAGGCCCCAGAAAGAATAAGATTGGCCAGACCAGTGGCATACAGGTATCTGGCAGTATTTCCATAACCCATTCATCTCGCTAATTTGTTGGTGTGCATACCTGATTGAAAAATATGGGAATTATGAGGCAAAAGCTATAGCTCCTGGGCAGGCATAATACAGTAGAAAGAGCATGATTTTTGCGCATTTTTTTCCTAAAATGGAAAAAAAAATGAAGAGAAATAACATAATATTGGTTTGTCATAACAAATTCAAATACTTTAAGGTAAACAAATTCAAAGACATAAAAGAACATGAAAGTTCTAAGTCAGAACCAATTTATTATATCTCCTCAGACTTTTAAAATGTGTATTCATATATGCAAATTTAAGCATAGATGAATCAGATCATCCATATTCAAAATATACACAGAAATGGTAACTTTTATGTGACATGCATTTTACCACAATAAAGAAATATGTATCTTGAACATCTTTTCATGTCAATCCATATGAGAGCTTACCTCTTCCTTTTGGAAGGCTTCCTATAAGTATGCTGTGGAATGGACGTACTATGATTTCATCAGTCCCCACTGATGGAGATTTATGTTGTTTGCTTTCCCCCCTCATATTATTATGTTGCAACTATTATAGTGTTATAATATTGTATTTATTTCCAACTATTATATCTTATAAAAAGTCTTTATATACTTGTCTATTTCTTTAGATTAATAAATTCCTAGAAGTGGAGTTGCTGACAGGGTCAACAGGCATGCATAGATTACACTGCCTTTTTTCTTTCCAGAGAGGCTGTGACAATGTGTATTTCTCAAAAATTGGGAGGGGTAGAGGCTATTCGGAATTTGAAGTCAGAAAGACCTGGATTAGTTCTAAAGCCAGGTGGTTGTCTGACATTTAGCAGGTTACCTTTGTTAGTGTCCGTTGCCTTTCTGTGGGTGTAACGTTACCTACTTTGCAGGGCCAGTGTTAAAATTCAATGAAATGTATGTAAAATGCTTTGCAGCATGCCTGACACATATAAGAAGATGGTAGCTGTTTTTTGGTTTTATGTTGCTCTCTCCTCATTTGTTTTGTTTCCATCAAGTCTAAAGTATTCATCAGTCCCAATTTCTCTGGCCACCAAAAGGAGCTTGGTATACTGATTAACTTGAGATTTTTAAATCAGCAGCAGGAGATATTGCCCTCTTATTGAGTGTGAGTTTCCCAGGAAAGCACTGAAGCCAATTTCCAGAGCTTTATCTTTATCGACTAAGTCACAAAGAGACAAACTCTCCTACCCTCAATGATCTTTCTTAGGATCTTAATCAGGCCATTCTTATTCTCCATGAAACGGGTAATCAGGCCATTTCAACAGCCAATCCTTCTGGTCTTTAAAACAGGACATTTCATCCTGGCTGGTGTGGCTCATGCCTCGGTTGTGGGCAAGGCACCTGAGTTAGGGGCATGAGAGAGGCAACCAATTGATGTTTCCCTCACACATCAGTGTTTCTCTCCCTCTCTTTCTCATCTCTATAAAGTAAATTTTAAAAATAAAAATAAAACAGGATATTCCATTAAGCCCTGAAGGCTACAAAGGGGCCATGGAAAACGGAGGCAGCCACTGAGACACATGCACCTTGGGACACTGGGAAGTCCCTGTAGTCCCTGTCGAATTCCCTTCCCATGTCCTTCCACAGTCTCTCCCAGGAGAACTGGAACTGAATCATGGCTTCTTGCCACTTTACATTCCAAAAAGTATTGATTTAGGGTTGAAATTAAACAGGGCCTAGTGAGAGAAGGCTCCCAGTGACAACTCTTCAAACTGCCAAAAGGGGGCAGTGCAGTGTTACAGTTAAGAGCATGAGCTTAGACTCCATATAGCTGGGCCTGAAACTGGGCTTTGCCACTCATTAGCTAACTGTATGACCTTGGGAGTCACTTGCCTTCTCTGTAGAATAAGGGTATACCTTCATATTGTTGAAAAAACTAAATGAAATGTGAGTCTGCTGGCAGATACACAGTATGTGCACATAAACAGCAGGTCACACATCTGTAGGGTATATGGTTGAATATGATAATCAGATAGGACATGGAGTTACCAAGTAAAGGAGACAAAAGATTGAATTTATTCAGTTAATTCATTTACTCATTCAACAGAAGTCTAGTGAATGTTTATTATGTGTAAGGCACCTTACATGGCATAGGAGACATAACAGGAAGTAAAAATAGATATGGTCTCTGTCTTCATGAAACTTGGTTTTCAGAAGTACCCATGAGAATAGAAAAATCATACAAACATACTCATATGTAAAATTATAAATATAAAAAGTGCAATAGGAATTAGGCCACGGCCAAATCTAGATTTTCAGGGAAGCCCTCTGTGATGAAATTATAGCTAAGCTAATATTTGAAGGATGATTAAGAGTCAACTGAAGAAAAGGTAGAAGGTACAGTGGAACCATTCCAGGCAGAAGGAAACCTGGGATATCAGAGAAATGGAGGAAAAGCCAGTAAGGTTGGATGCAGTGATGGGGTTAAGGTGGTATGAGATGAGTTGGAGAGGCAAGCAGGAACTAGACCACATAAAGCCCTGCAGGTCATGTTAAGGATTAGTCTTTAGCCCTGGCTGGTGTAGCTCAGTGGACTGAGTGCCGGGCCTGCGAAACAAAGGGTTGCTGGTTTGATTCCCAGTTGGGGCACATGTCTGGGTTGTGAGCCAGGTCCCCATAGGTGGGTGCAAGAGAGGCAACTACCCATTGATGTTTCTCTCCTTCTCTTTCTCCCTCCTTTCCCCTCTCTAAGAGTAAATAAATAAAATATTTTTAAAAAAGGATTAGAGTCTTTAGAGTAAGAGCAAGGGGGAAGCTGTTGAAATGTAAGGGGCTGCACTGTGCGTCCTTGCTACTTGGCAGCACTTTTCTCTGTTACCTCCTTTCATAGGAAGGAAAGGGAGAAGGTTCTACACGATTCCTGCTGTGGCCATCTA
Organism: Trachops cirrhosus; assembly: GCA_028533065.1. NCBI lineage: Eukaryota > Metazoa > Chordata > Mammalia > Chiroptera > Phyllostomidae > Trachops > Trachops cirrhosus. The sequence goes on along the minus strand of CM052540.1, from coordinate 29,140,983 downwards.
AGAGAGGGGAGCATGAAGTAATCTATAGCAGGTCTCTTTCCAAAACAGAATGAATCACTCTGCACCCTCATTACCCAAAGAACTACACATTTGAGGGGAATGTGAGTGAGGTATCCAGGGCTGTGAGCTCTGATCAGAAATCCTGTACTGGGTGATGGGCCGTCACGACAAAACTCCTAATGTTTCTTTAGCTGCCGAACCAGTCCCTAGTCAGCTTCTACCTCTCAGACTTCCTGTCCCTTCGGATGCTCCAATGCACTAGACATAGAACTAAGGGACTAACAGCTAATAGGCTGGGGTGGTGGCATTGCAGCACTCTTGTGAGCAGACACAGGATCCAAAGGTGGGTTCAGGTTTGCAGGAACCAGCACTCAACCTGTGTGTTCCTTCCTGGTTAGCTGGGTCATAGTACCCATGGTGTATGCATGCACACACACAAGTACATAGTCTTTACAGTCTCTCCTACGTGAGGAGAGAAACTAGGAGTGGAGATCCTGGCAGCACAGGAATGCTAACGTACCAGAAGGTGGTAGGTGTTTTCTAGGCCTCAAAGGTTTTTGAACTTGGCTGGAAGGAGAAAAGGACCTAAGAGTGCTAGAGCTGCCCATCCCACCCCTCCTCCAACCTCTCCCAGACCACAGCCCAGCTAAACAGGAAACCAGGCTTGGCTACCTGCCAGGGCTCGGGCTGGGGCAGGAAGCTCAGGAAACAAGTGAGAAAGACCCTCTTCAGCATAGAAAAAGGCTGCTCAGAAATCCCTGGGAAGGTAAAATAAGCCCAGCCCTTGCTACCCTCCCTCCCACAGGAGGAAAAGATGAGAGCTGCCACTATTCCCCAGCATAGTCAAGTGTGGCCCTAGTAGGATTATAGAGCAGAACCAGGAGCTTCATGGTGGGTGGGGGGCAGGGGAGGAGAGCAGTGTGACAACAGACTCCAAGTAATGACCCTCCCCTCAGAAGCATAGGTCTGCAGTGAAGCAGGATGTGTACCAGTAGCCTGAAGATTTCCTAGGGCCATCTTGGATTGATAAGGAAGGAAATGATGGTATAAGATAAGGGAAGTGATAGAAAATTAGACCTAAAGGAGAAAGGGCGAACCAAAGGGTCACAGGTTCGATTCCCAGTCAGTGTACATGCCTGGGTTGCGGGCCAGGTCCCCAGTAGAGGGGTGTGAGGGGCAACCAGACATTGATGTTTTTCTCCCTCTTTCTCCTTCCCTTCCCACCTTTCTAAAAATAAATAAAAAAATTTTTAAAGGGCTAGAAATATCAGTGATACCTGTGGGAAATGAAGGCAGAGAATGGACAGGAGTTCTTTGTTGTCTAAATGTGAAGGGAACTCCTGATGAAATAATGGACTGAGGAAATGACTATTAACAGCTGCTAAAAATATTAGGTAAAAAGCCGAAGGTGAACCTTTGTGATGAATGTATCAGGCTAACTACACCACTAATTAATCTGAACTTCACAAAAAGACAACCATGTCCTGTGTCTCCTGATGTGATACAATAGAAAGTACACAGAACATACTCAGAAGTATTCTTTACAAAAACAATTGAATCTGAATCTGATCAGACCCTGAGATCTAATGAACAATATGTAGAAATACAGTAGATTGAGGACTAAAGATGAAGTAATTATTCACAGTAATCTAGTAGGTGGGTATAGGTGAAACAAGGTAAGTCTTGGGTTAATGATTGTTTAATTTGGATGATGAATACTAGGGGGTTCATTTCACCTTTTCTCTGCATTGTATACGTTAGAAATTTTCCACGAAAAAATGTTTTAAGACTTTGAAGGTCTGCAGACTGGAAACTGCCTCCTTCTCTAGTCTACTATTCTGTGGGGAGAGCAGTAGCAATAGTAGGAATGTGGACTTTTTCAAATGTTTCTTAAGCCCTAAGATTTGGCCTTTGGGCGCTGAAATAGCAGAATGGCATCCCCCCTAGCAGCAGTAGTGGGGCACTCCAGGAAGACCCCACTCCAACAGGACTCTGCAACAGCCATGGAAGGGAGGGACAGCGACAAGGCCTCCTCCAGTCCAGTCCCACTCAATGGAACCCCCTCTGGGAGTCAGTGGGAGCACAGAGCACTTTCATCTCTAGCCCAGCCTCATGGAGGTCCTGTAGAATAGGCTGAAGACTCTTCCCATTTGGTGATGAGAAGAATAAACTGTCTCTCTACCCTCACCCCACAAAAGCTCCATTGGGAAATGTAAAAAATGGAAATCACTATCCCCTTAATCACTATCAACCCTTAGATCAGAATGATACAGTAATTCACAGTCCATTTTCACTTACATGATCTCATTTATTTTATAAATAACCTGAAAGTGGTCAGGAACCTAGCTGAAGGTCCTAACAAAAGTGGTAGAGCTAGAATGCACCCAGCCAACTTCCTGCAACCACTGTGCACACACAGTGCCTGCCCTGAGGCCCATGCCCCTCACTAGTTCACCCTGAACTCCACACCCCCTCAAGGATACTCAAACCAATTCCTCTCATGGGAGTTCCCAGAGGTTTCCTCAGTCCTACAGTTCAACTTCTGACTCAATGAAAGAGCTGAAACATGAGGTCCCATCAGGAAGTTGATAGGGAGGCTGACAGATGTCAAACCTTGGTTCCTGACTGGTTCCCTTCGCAGGGTTTGCTACCTTGGATGTCAACCCCAAATCTGGTCTCTCTCCCTAACTTCATATAATTTTCCAACTCTTCCCCAAACCACTACCCGCTACCACCTCCCTACATCATTATTCCCAGTTGGCCTTTCTCTGAGCTTATGAGTGACTCTGAGCCAGGGCTGGAATCAGCAGGCCAGCTGAGAGCAGAGAGGACTTTCTGGAAGCTGAAATCCTCTGGGAACACCTTCAGGATCTACAGGAAGCCCAGTGGAAGCCACTCTCACCAGCTGCTACAGTCTGCATGCCAATGTGGCCCCTGGCTTTCCCACCAGAGGCAGGTCGGCCCCTGAAGAGAACTGCTTGTAGCATTTGGGTTTTGTAGTAAAGAGAATGTGAACCCCATGCTTAACACATAAAGAATAGGACATCCAGGCTGGTGCTTTTCTTTCCCTCCAATAGCTACAGATATTTTTTCCCATCTCCAGGAGGATATGTGCAAGTCATACAATGTTGGAGGACAGGTAGGAGCTCTTCATAAGCAGAGCTCACTAAATGATATATATCACAACTCAATCAATACCTTCTCCAGCCTCACAACAAAGCTGGCAGCACAGTCATCCATTGGCAGTGCAACCAATGGGAGAGGCTGGGTCACCCTCCTATGTTTTCCTATGTCCCTGAATCCTGTAAACTTGCAAAGGAAGAAAAGCCCATTTGTAAGGGATTCAGACTACCAACTCAGCTGGGGGACCTCACCCCACTAGGGCGCAAGAAGCAAGTCACTCCTTGTCAGAGCATTCAAGGTCCCTCTCACCCTGTGGTCTGAGCTCAAACATCACTTTCTCACAGGAGCCTGACCTGACATCACCAGTCTAATGTGGGAGGCTTTGTTATTCTCTCTCATGCTACCTTGTTCTTGTCTTTTCTATCACTTACTATACTTTGTAATTGTAATTTTGTTTGTGTACTTTATGTGTTTCATATCTATCTCTCTCACTGGATTGCCAGCTCATTTAGGCAGGGGCCATGTTTGCTTTATTCATCATATTATTCCTTGTGTCTGGTACACAGGCTTGCATACAGCAGATGCTCAAAATTCATTATTTTTGAATAATGAATGAATGCCCCAATCCATGTATCCCCCTGAGTCTCCCACAATTGCCTACATGTACCTTCTACTCCACTCACTAATTTCTACCTATGCATCCCCCTTTGGGTCTCTACTGGTGCTCTCCTTAGAATAACCTCTCAACTTCCTATCCACTCTTACTGATCCTTAAAGGAAATGGTTGTTTTCTTCTGTAGCTCTGTTTCACAAGAGCAAGTCTCTTCTTTGCCAGACTATAAATTCTGGGTGCAAAAGCTGTCTGCCAAGGAGTTAAGGAGGGGAATTGGGATGGTGAGACTCAGAAAACATCAAAGTGGACAACGCAAATCAGGATATTATATGTATCAAGTTATGTGCTAGAGGTTATAGAGGTCTTTAGGATTGGTTGGGAACTCACTAGAATAGTCAGGGAAGGTTTCCTGGAGAAGGGAAATTTATATGGACCTCCAAAGAATGGGCAGAAGTAGAATAGGCAGAGAAGGAGAGTGGAGAGAATTATTAAGAGGAGAGGAGGCATCAGGATGCCAATAGATGAGGGGAGGGGAAGGGCCTAGCTGGACGTATTAGAGAACTGGCAAGAATGGCAGAAAGTATGGCCAGCTGGGAGAGAAAAACGGCTAGTGTAGATGCCTTAAAAGCCAGTGGAGAAATATAAGTTCATGCATAAGAACTTATTTGGCCCAAAGTGAAGGAAATATCATGGGCCTGGGAGTCGGAATACCTGGGTTCTAGTCTAGGCCATGCCAATCTCCATCCAATCACCAGGTAGTGGCCGAGCCTATTTACCTTTCTGGGATTCTGCTTCCATGTCTATAAAATTGGCAAAAATGATTTTCCCAACCTCCTTCACAAGGTGGTTTAGGTGTCTTGAAAACATCTTTTACCTAAAAAGGAATTTAAGATAAGAATAAGACAACTGCATCCATAAACTTCACACAAAGACAATGTACTAAGGACAAAAGAAAGGGAGAATGGAGGAAGGGTCGCTCCTTATTGAAGGGAAAGAAAAAGGATGCAAGAAGAAGGTGGCACTTTTGTGATGGGCTTTGAAAGACAGAAAAGATTAGCAAACACACATTAACAGAAAACTATTTTGACATGTTTACATTGCACATACATAATAAGCTATGTTTATTCCTAAGATGTTGTTCCTAGCTCCTACTTTAGGAAGTGTGGCACTTTACACAGAGCAGCATGTCTTCTAGGTGCCCTGGCCTCTGGCTCAGTTTAAGAACTGCCATCACAGGGAACAGGAGGCAATGGAGTCCAGAGGTAAAAGCATGTTCACACTCCCGTCCAATGGCCCTGGTTCCTCCCTGCGAAGACACGAGTAATATGAAGTCTGACCATATTTACTTTCTTAACTCCAGTCCTTTTTAGGCATTTGAAAATCATAAAGTTCTTTCCCTGAGACTGTTTTATTACTAAACCGAACAGCCTCAGTTTTTCCAACTATTCTCACATGATATGGTTTTGATTCCTCTCATCATTCCAATCACTCCCTTTCTTGAATGATGACATCAGCATAGAATGCAGGACTCCAGATAGCCCTGACCAGCACAGCACCTTCTAGGACCTGAACTCCATACTTTTATTAATGCAGCCCAATAGCACATTAGCTTTTCTGGTGGCTATGTCATATAGTAGGCTCACATTAAGTTTTCTGTCCACAGAAGCACTAGCTCTCTTGGAAGGTCTACCCTAGGCTACCCAATCACACAGCCTCACCTAGATTCTTATTTAAATTCCAATGCTGAATTCAGCCAGCTACCACTTTGAAAATAAGAGCCAATATACAGTTATAAGTGAGGTCATAATAAACTAACAAGAAAAATAGAACCAGAGACACGGAAACATGGAACAGACTGATGGCTGTAGGAGGGGAGAAGGGAGGGGGGAATGGTGGAAGGAAGGGGAGGGGACTAGTCAAAGAACACGTATGAATGACTCATGGGCAGGGACAACGGAGGGGATTGATTGTAGGAGAGAGTGGTAGGCTGGGTGAAGGGGGGCAAAGGGGAAAACAATTGGGACAACTGTAATAGAATAAACAATAAAAAATAAATAAAAAGAGTGAAAACACACACATGTGGTAGTTTCTAACAGGTATGAGTTCACTACCTCACTAGCCCCAGATGACCCTTACCTGTATCAGCAGCCAGCCTAGCTCAAGATGTCCTTCCAGGTTCTTGCCTTGATTTTACATTGCTAAGGGCTACCCTATTTCAGCTATGTCCTGAGTTCAATATATCAATAGGTACAGCTACTAAATATGATCATGAGCCTCAACTGACAATAATAGAAGTACAATACCAATATAATGAGGAGTGGCAGCCGCTCATTAACCTGGGCTGATCAGGTTACATGGAGAGGCCTCTGTCTGATTCCACAAGCGAGAAATTCAAAAGTATCCACTAGAGCAGTCACGGTGATTGGGGCTTTGGAGAAATGGTGGAGAAAAAAAAAGCAGGGGCTGTTTAGCCCGAGGGTGGGGTTGTGGGTGGGGCCGGGGGGAAGAGTGCTAAGGCTGTATATCCCACGTAGGGCCTTTCCTCTACAGTAACTGCTGGCTTTAGGGTCTCCTCTATTAGCCTACTCCTTCTTGGTCCTTTGGTCAGGGCTTATATTTTCACCTTAAGCTTGGCCAACCTCTTATGTGATATTTATGAGATCTCTTCCTGAATCTGCCTCTTTCTCCCTCTTATCTTCTCAGTAGAGTCAAGGATACTCCCTCTCACCTGGCCTATGTATTTACAAAGGATTATTAACTTTATATCAAGTCAATACTTCAAAAACCCATGCTTAAGATCAGAGTAGAGAAGATTATTTTTCTCCATTCATTTCTTTCTTTCTTTCCTTTCTTCTTTTTTTTTTTTAAGTAGAATAAGCTTCTGGATCTCCATTAATTTCTTGAAGAGCTGTATCATAAGAGTCTAGCCCCTCAGTGAAGCAGATTGCTGAGTTAGCTAACATCTCCAAGAAACTTCCTTTCCTGTATTCTTTGCTTAGAATCACTATAATGATTCAAGGCTGTCAGGGTGGCAAGCAGAGGACTAGAGCTGATGCTTCCCCTGCTGAAGACCATGGCAGACACAGAAAACCAACCATGTCATTCTTTCTCACTAAACAAGGTCTCCTGCCTCAGAATCCACCTTAACACATGCTCCAGGCAGCCACTATTGATCAATAGGCATTGGCATAAAAGGTAAAATCTGCTTATCATCCATGCTTTATGTGGCCCATGAAGTAGGCCACATTTCATATATATAAAACGAATGTGCAGGAATGCCTCTTGAGCTGCTGTGATCAGCGGGGACATTTAATGGTACTGCAGAGGAAGTACTGAGGAACCCTACTCAGGGAACCAGTTTTTCAGTTTAAATCCCAATTGGATAGGATTCTTTCTGATGAGAGATTTGAACTATAATCTTTATGTTCTTTCCTGCTTAGCAGAACACAAAAGGGCAGAGCACAGCCCAAGGTAAAAAGGAGAAACAGAACTGAGGCATTCGGCAGCCACACCAGAATTAAAAGTAAAGTACTAAATGGGTTAAGTGTACAGTATATGAATTACATCTCAATCAAGCTGTCAAAAAAAAGTTAATGGTAAAAATGCTGGTTTTGCAACATCATCATTTAGTAGAGGGACTTGAAGGGAAATAAACCCCCCTTAACAATACCTTGAGAAAAACTAGGCACTTAGTATTTGCTCTGCACCTAAGTTCACTAAAATCTTCCTACTGATGGCAATAAATTCACACCCTGACGCAAAGCAGCAATATCACATTAGAAACTAGCATGGGGGAAAATGGTAGGTTATAAAAGAAGCTCAAAAGAACTGAGAAGACTATAAATTCAAACTGAATCAGAAGAGACATGAATTTCTAAGCCAGAGTTTTCCAAGGCGTATTTCAGGAAACACATTGGTTCTGCAAGATGTTAATAGATGTAATATGAAAAATGTTTCCATGGTTACATAATCTTGGGAAACATTGGGTTAAACAAAGCTGGAAAGGTTTCTTTATTGCAGAACTTCTCAGAGTCTTGAAAATGCTAATGAACATTGTGATGGGATAGTGTAAAACTTTTCCCAAAGGAATTTGTCTATAGATACTTCTTCCCAATAAAGCATCTTAAAGGGCCAATATTCCTAAAGATATACTAAGGAAATGCTGGTCTAAGCCATGTTTGGCTGAGGGCTTCACCAGTTCCTTTATGAGGATAAAATTGGAAATTAATATGGGAACTATAAATAATTTATAGCTTGTACATAGTTATGTTTAAGTTAACTACATAGTAAAATATATATGGTTCCCATTCCACAGTTTGGGTGTAGTTAATTCCATAAATCTTAGTTAAAGTATGCCTTCAGGTATTGTTCTAAATAATGGATGGGGTGGACTCTGCTTATGACAGCCAAGAGTCTGGTGATAAAAATGGACAAAACCAGACCAGGAACCACAGTAGCTGGACTCATTTCTGCCTGAATGTGGCCCTTAACATATTTACACTTCTCAGAGACAGAATGGCCATTCAGAGGACACCCTTAATGGCCATTATTGCCTTCTTATTTGTGTATACACTCTCATACATCATCATCATCCCCACAGAAACTTAAAACTGACCCTCAAAAAATACAACCATCTGATCCTCAATTTTACATCTCTGAATAACAGCAACAAATGCAGATACATATTTGCTTGAACTGGCTCCTAAGAATGTGTAGGGGGCACTCCTACATATCCCCATCTACCCTTCCCCCAGGCCAGACCTCCTGGGCCTCCTTCCTAGCCTACTTCCATATTCCAGAGTCCGTCCCTAAAGCCCAGCAGTTCACTCAGCTGACCCACTGTGAGGTCTTTGGGTCACGTGCCAACTTCTGAACTCCAGAGCAGAGTCAGTTCAGAGCTGGTCCCAACTCCGCCTGCTTCCTTCCTTCCTTTCTCCCACCCAGATGGCCAAATTCCCACCAGCGTCTTCTCGGGAAACAATGCCTTAAGAGCCCGCCGGGCCAGGCTCTTGCTTCCTTCAGTCAGAACCTCTTATCTGCCCTTAGCCTGACTCTCCCCTTCCTGCCCTTTGTGGGCTCCCTGCCCCAGTTTTCCAGGGTTTACTGGACAGCATGAAGCTGCTAAACCCAAGAAGCTGAGTGTGCCATGTCCTCTTTCCAGACACAAGGCTCCATCTGTCCTTTCAAGGAGGGGAGAGGGCCCCTGAAGCTAATCAGGCTCAAGTAAAGAAGGCTCTGATTTCCATTTCTGTTCACTCTGGGCTGTAGTCAGTCAGGCAGCAGGCAGCTCAGGGATGGAAATGACTCAGCCTGACTCCCAGCTACCATGGGAGTGCCTGCCTACAGAGGCTACACTTGGGGCCTTTAAGAAGCCAAGTCACCTCTGAACAATCTCATCCCAGAAGTCTGCTCTCTCAGGACATCTTGCCTGGAAGATAGCAGCTTGGGTGCTGCTTCTACCCCAACTGCAGCTTTCCAGGTTGGTCTCAGAGAAAGAAGATATGTGTCCTTTTCTATTCTGACTCTCTCAAGTGAAGTAGTAACTCACACATCCATCCTAGAAGAAATCAGTGAAAGGCCCAGCTCAGCTAATCAGTCAGAAAACCATAGGTTTGAACAGAATGATGGTAAATGGCCAGGCCAGAAACTGAGATAAAACACTCTCTCGGCCAATAATTTTATTTTTCTTTACCAAAGTGCTGCCAGAAAAACAAAACAAAACAGAAACGAAAACAAAACACTGTGGCTCTTTGTGGTCCCCAATTCACTTGCATTCATCGAACCATGTTGCAGGGGGAAAGTGCTCATTGGCAGGCATTTCTCAGTATCCTTTTTGAGGCTGTGGGGCCAGTGTCACTCTGCTATTAAGTTTTCTAGGACTCTGAGTTCCCCATAACCCCAAGAATTCTGCTTCAACAGCAGAGCAAAGGAAAACAGCAGCCTTCTTCCATATAAGCAGTCCCTGAAGCCAAGAGATACACAGTCCCCTGAGTTTTCTGGGGGTGGTGATGGTGCCTCTTGCCATCCAGCTATCTTGCCAGAAACCTGGCAAGGGATGCATCCTTGACTCCCTACCTCTCCACCCCATCTCCAAACAGGTAACACATCTTGTCTATTCCACTTTATTAATATCTGTATAGGTCCCCTCCTCTCTTTCAGCTCTAGGTTGAAATAATTTCTTTCTGGATTACTAATACACCCACCTTCATATTAGTTTTCTGACCTCCTTCTTACCTTCTCTAATCTCTTATCCACTACTGCAGTGTCAGTCCTATACTCAAGTTTGATGATGTTATTCCTTTAATGAAAACCCTTCAGCCTTGACTGGGTGGCTCATTTGGTTGGAGCATCATCCTGCACACCAAAAGACTGCAGGTTGGATTCTCGACTGGGGCCCATACCTAGGTTGCAGATTCAATCCCCAGTCAGGGTGTGTTCTGGAGGCAACCAATTGATGTTTCTCTCTCACATCATGTTTCTCTCTCTCTCTCTCTCTCTCTCTCTCTCTCTTCCCCTTCCCCTCTCTCTATAAAAATCAAGATACATATCCTTGGGTGAGGACTAAAAAAATAAAATAAAAATAAAACACTTCAATCATTCAAGCGCACCCTTTTGTTTCTTCCTCCATGCCTTTCATCTCATCTTATCAGTCTGCCAAGCTTCTATTCCTCTTCTAAAAGCCAGTTCATGCCCTGGCTGGTGTGGCTCAGTGGATTGAACGCTGGCCTGTGAACCAAAGGATTGCTGGTTTGAGTCCCAGTCAGGACACATGCCTGGGTTACTGGCCAGGTCTCCAGTAGGGGGCGTGTGAGAGTCAACCACACATTGATGCTACTCTCCCTCTCTTTCTCTCTCCCTTCCCCTCTCTCTAAAAATAAATAAATAAAATCTAAAAAAAAAAGAAAGAAAAGCCAGTTCAGCAATGACTCCTCTGTGAAGCCTTCCCTAACCACTTGATGGGAGCCCTTCCAGTTTTCCTTTGGCCGTGACGGACCTGGTTCTTCCTTTTTGCAGTGCTCATTATCCTGTGGTACCTCAATCCATCTTGACTGTGCATATATATCCCCAGAGCAAATTCTGTTTTATGGAGGTCAGTCAGCACAACATCTAGCAGAAAGCAGGTTCTTAGTATTTTGTTGATCGAGGTGATGAGTAGTAAGGGATGAGACAGAGACCTGAGTAAACCTGACCCTCATTTTACAACATAGAAAAAGAGAAAAGGGTGGGCCTCATCCCAGAACCTAAGAAGTACTACTAGGTCATAAGCCACATGGATCCACTAAGAGAATCCACCATTAAATTGAAAAGTCATATGATTACAAGGAGGCAACTTGAGACTCCCCGACCAAAAAAAACATGTGGGTCAATTTTCCACAGTGGCTTTTGCAATGTCCTCTCTGCCACTTCCAGGAGCTGCTGTGGCCCACTCACTGAATTAATGTCCTGACCATCCCCATCCCTGAGTGTCAGGAGGCAGGAGGAGTCTGAAGCTACTTTCCAAACTCAGGTGGTCAAAGGATCAGAACCTCAGCATTTCTCATCTTCTCCCAAGGGAGGTGTCACCCTCTCTCAGGAGCACCCTCCACTGATCTCCACTCTTTCCTAACATGTATGGAAAATGTTCCTGTAGCCATTTGAGCCCATCCTTCTCCTGGCCAACCACTGGAGAGATCTCACTGGTCTCTGTCCTTAAGGTACCTGGACCTGAGCATATACTCATGAACTAAACACATGAGTTAACACACAACCTGGGCTCCAGGGAGGCTAGACTAGCATTTCTGTCAAGTGCACAGAGACCCTGCCTGGTATCACCTGCCACTTTTTTCTCTTTGGTCTCTGAAAGCATAGGAAGCAGGGCTTTGCCTGACACAATTAAGTATTTAAAAGCTCCTTTTTCCCCCCTCAACAAATCTCTTCCTCTTCAGTTGTAGACTAGTAGAAGACATGAATTGTGAGGCTGTACCAACCAGCCCCGCAGATTGACAATAGGGCCAGAGAGCCTACCACTGCTGTTCAGCCAAACCGTAGCCCAAAATCAACCCGAGTGCTCAACAGAAAGCCTTGGACAGATGGGTGCTCCCCTAGATCAGTTAGGTGTGTGGCTTGGATACAGAACTGACATAGAAGATGTGCCTATCTCTAGTGGTTTCTTTGGAAAAATCTGTGCTAGAAAACACTAAAGATTATCTAGGAGATAGACACAGCAGGAGTGGAGCCCAGGGACTAGGTCTCCAAGAGGAGCTCTCATTCCTTTTATAAGGAGACAGGAAGAGACCCTGGGGAGCTCCCAGGGATAAGCCCAGGCTTAATTCAGCTGCTGAGATGCAGGCACACCAATGAAATAATTAGTGTGATGGGGAAAGGAGGGAGACCACGCCCTCAGGCCAACTCCCACTCCAGGCAGAAGGCTCCTCCCAGCTGCTATTGCAGCAGCACCAACAGGGCAGGGATTTCTTCCTCCCACTAAGCTGAGAACTAATGTTTAAATTAACACCTTGGAAACACCCAGATCTGTTGGCTGTGCCTTCTTCTCCAGCTCCTGCCACTCCTCTAGGGTTCCTATTTAGGCTTGGCTTTCTCTTTCAAGTAAATAATAAAAAGATAAAGATGCTCTCCCCCTAGAGCTCATTTTTCTAAGTGAGAAATGGCCTCTGGATTCTTCCTACCACTAAGAGTAGGGGAGGGTTATTTGATGATGGAGCATGTGAAGAGCCTGTATGAGTACAGCTTAGTCCAGAAAGGGTAAATGATGCTGACACCAGCATCGCCCCTTGCCTTTAGGGTTTATGGAGACAGCCCCCATTCTGCCCTCAGAGGGACTCATGCTGAGAGAGTGAGCAAGAACAATAAACTTCTGTTGAACTGTGAGCTTCAGGAGGGCAGGGCCATATTTGTGTCTGTGTCGCTAACCACTGTGTCCCCAACACCTAGTATAGTATCTAGAACAGAGCGGATTCTCAATAGGTATTAGGTGAATGAATTTGCTGGATCAATGACATCAGCAAATGATATGAAATGATATGATATTCTTTGGAAGAGAGAATGAGGAGCTATTGTTTAAACTTGAAAGAGATAGTCTTCATTTCATAAATGGGGAAACTAAGTCCAGAGGAGAGGAGGGACTTCCTGGAGGTCTCAATAAATAATGGCAAGAAATTAAATAGGTCACAGCTGAATTCAAGCCTGGGACCCTAGTTTTATGGTATACCCAAATACCCTAAAGAGCCACTTTGCCTTTCTTTTGTGGTATATCGTCTTGGTTCCTTATGCCCTCAGATGAAGACTCTTGGGGAAATGCCACACAAGATTCTGCTGGTCTTGATCATACACAGAGCACTTAAGGAGTTTTGGAAATCCTCTAGGCTTCAACCTGGGAACAAGGGTCAAGAAGCAGAAATCTACAGGGCAATGTCTATGACCCTCAGATGGGAGATGACTGTGTTGCTGCTTCCATAAAGCTCTCACTCAACCACAACAAAGCAGCCCCTAGCAGAAAAGGGTTCCTATAGCCTTCAAAAAAAAAAAAAAGGCCTGAAGGCAATTACAGTGTTTCTGATAAATGTCTCCTTGCACTTCTATTCCAGAGCCACACAGACCAGAAGCAGCTCAGGAGTCTTCTGGGGCCACAGCTCAATCAAACCTCCATTGAGAACTTCAGGCAATGATGGAGGCACCAAAGACAACTGAAAGAGCCTGGTGACTCAATTCCTTTCCCCCTTTCCCTAGACAGTTATTGCCTCCCTTTTTTAGGATCCCCAGATGGGAGGCAAGAACCAACTCATTGTTTTCTTCTCCTGACTCACTTGGACCTCCTCCTGCTCCTCCTCCTTCACCCACCCTTTCTTTTGGTTCTTAATTAGATGCTTAGAATTGGAAGGGCAATCTAATTTGACAAGCCAGATTGGCTGAAAAAAATAATCTATAAAGGAAAGTCGTCTTAACCCAGCCCAAAGTTCTTCAAGTTTATGAGACAGACTTCTCACCAAGATTTCCTGGCTCTCCAAATAATCCAATGATGGCAATAGGCTAGCATTTCTCTCCCCATTTTAATATGGTGCACTTTTATAAAGCTTCTCTTTTGGCTTCTGGAACTGTCTAAGTAGTCACAAAAGGGGTAAATGCCTTTAATCTCCTGTTGGGTAGCCTCTAATGATCCTATCACCTCCCAAAAGGTGTGACTTAGAGTAGATCATGGATTCCTGCCAAGGTCTGTCCTGGTTGATGTAATAGGCAGGTTACTTGCTCAGGAAGCCACAAGCACATCTGCAAGGCAGGGACCTGGGGGCCCAAGGGTAGAACCAGTTCCTCACCTCCAGGCTTAACACAGGGAAGAGGCTTAGGGAGCCCAACATCTTCAAGGCTTGGAGAGCTCTATTAGGTTACAGCAGAGCACAGAGAATAGGGCACCCAACCTTCAGGTTTCCGGCCTGCTCTGCCTCCTTCCAGCTCCCCCTAAGGCTCCAAGGGGGAAATAAGAAGGAAAAGCTAACAGAACAGAGCCCGGGCACCCTCTTGCTCCCCCTTCTCCCTATACGGGCTGGCTAGGCCTTGGTGTCCTCCACCTGGCAGCCGACAAGCCAGTCAGGTGCCCCGCCCCTCCTCTCTTCTGGGCGGTGGGCAGCGGCACGGTCTGCCCTAGGCCTGGCTTTGGCGCGACGGTGTCGCCCTCCCTCTTCCATCCCCTGTGCGCCGGCATCGATGACATCATTCCTCCCTGACACCCTGACCGCGGACAGGCGGTAGGATAGGCACCCAGCAAGGGGTCCAAGCACGTAGGCCTAGAATGATGGGGACTCTTCCAAACGGTGGTCACTGGCTCTCCAGCGCAGCCCCGCCCCCTCTCCCGTAGGTTCCGGAGCTCTCTCATCCGCGCCTCTGATTCTCCATCTCGCCGCTGCACTCTCCTCCCCGGCTCCCGTACCACCAGTTTAGACTACCTGAGCTCTCTTCCGGAGAAGAAGGGAATTCCCGGGTCCTGCACCGACCCCCTGCCCTTACCAGCCCCTGCCCCCGCATTCTCATCCAAATCCAGCAAACTGGCGGGCAGGTCCTCCTCCTCTACAAGCCTATTCCAGTCCCTCTTAGCCTCACTGCTCTTCGACCCCCTCCCCCGCCCTGAGCATCACAGGCCTCCAGCGCTAAACGCCTTCCCGTCTTTCATGCCAACCCACTGGGCCTGCCGCCCGCGGTGCCCCATGACAGTTCCCTTCCTTTCCCAGCTATGGGCCTCCGTTGGTGCACACCATTGTGCCCGGCTCAATTCCATCCGACGGTGCTCCCAGTAGTTCCCTCGGCCTACCTCCCCAGAACCTGCCCTCCGCCCTTACAGGCCCCTTTGCCGTCACCTCGCGTATTCTCCCACCGTTTTCAAGTCCTGCAGGTCCCCCTCCCCAGCGATGTGTTTTCATGGCTCTCTTTGCCCCATTCGAAGGCTCCCCCTTCGTATAGTCCCTTAGGCCTGATTCCCTCCGCCCCCTCCGGGCCCAGGCCTGCCCGCCGCCCGCCCCCTCACCAGCGGCTGCATCTCCGAGTGCGCGGTGGGCACCTGGAACCGGTCGATCTCCTCCATCATGGTGCCGGCGAGCGAGCGGGCCCGGGGCCGGGCGCGGCCAGGGACGCCAACAGGACCGCGTGGGGCGGCGGCCCCAGGAGCCGGGTGGGTGGTGCAGACTAGGCCGCCCCGGACGAGTCGGGCGGGCAGGCGGCCGAGTAGATCGACGGGTGGGAGTGGGGCGGGAGGTTCGCTGGCAGGCTAAGGCCCGCGTGGCTCCCTGGGCTTGTAGAGCAGTACGCGGCTGTGGCGGGGCAGAGCCGCAGGTCTGGCCTCGCCTCCTCCTCCGCCGCCGCCTCCTGTCAGCAGCTCAGCCACTGCGGTGACTCGGCAACTCCACTTCCGGGTCCGGGACACCGCCTGAATGTGCATTATTCATGAGGGGGCGGTGCCTACCCCACAGCCCCTCCCACATTCCGGAGTTACGACCGCAGCCGCGGATCGAATTATTCCTGAGGGGGCGGGACTTAGTGAAACTAAGCTTCCCCGCACGCCCAGCCTGGCTTCTCTCTCGAGTAGGGAGGGGCGTCGGTAGCGCTTGCGCCATGGATGCCCGTTGGTTGCTTGGTAACCGCGTGGGGGCGGAGCCGATTCCCTCCTGCAAAGGCGTGGAGACCCTCAACGACGGCTGTCCCCAAAGAACCCCTACGACTTGCGAGTTGAAGTGAAAGAGAATCCGGGTTTTCTGTGAGTGATCGAGGGGACGGACAAATTTCTTGTCTTCAGGCGAAGGAGCGTTTTGTAGACCCTCCAAGTGTTAAGGTGCTTCCTGATTCTTTGAAGATGCCCCAGAAACAGCTGCCACGTAGGCAGGTAACCCTCCAACCTGCTCTCTTGAGATGAACTCTGACCTTCACCGCCAATGACTACTGATCATACCTCTCCTACTGATCCTTCATCTTCCTTTCCCTGTTGACCTGTAACCTCCTCTCTCCTTGTGACCCCTGGCCTGTGTTCCCACTGACCTCCGACACTGTCCTGCGTTCTCCCACTAATCCTAGCCATCTCTCCCACACTGCCCCTACCCACTGTTTCCTACCTCCTTTTCACTTGTCCTCCCCTTACTATTCCATTACCTCACTTCACTCCCTTTACAGAACCATCCTCCTTAACTCCCCACCCCCACTAATAGATCAACATGAACAATTATTGCCCTCACATTCTTGTCCCAAAGACATTATTTTTCCAGTACTTTGCTGTGTGACTGGTGCTGGGGTAAGTGTGGACACAGAGGGAGTACAAGAGAAGTGTACAGGAGACACAGGACAGATTATGTGCCAGAGTGGTTTAGATTTTCCATGCCTGGAGACTTGTGAAGAGAGACAGGTCAGGTACAGAGGAAGAGGAGAGAGATCCCTTTCCCATCCCTGCCCCCACTCACACACTGCACACCCAAAACACTTTCCTCCAAATATTTCTGGAGCCTCATATATCTCTCTTCCTGGTGAGCCCCTGGTCCACTCCTGTGACTCAGTCAGTCATGTGAACATTGTGTTCTTGTTGTCGCCTGGCCAGATGCTATCCCTTCTCACAGGGAACCCCAAAATCACCCCCCATACCCACTCAGCACAGAGAGTGTTCCTCCCCAGCCTCTCCCTGGAAGGTGAGGGCCCAGCTTCTTGAGGAGCCCTCTGTGATGAAGCCACTTAGTCCTTCAAGAATCACTTTCTCTAAACTTTTTGTGAAGTACTACCCTGGGACTAATATGCAGTTTCCGGCTCTGTGAGGCAAGACTTCTATTTATTTATTCTAAATTTCCCTCACTCAGGCCTAGGTAGTTTGAAGTGTGGAGAGCAAATCTATGTCCATGCTGGTTGTGACTTTACATATTTTGGTCTGATCTCCTCCATACAAGCCTTTGTTCCTTTGATTCTTTAACTTGGCCTTTCATAGCAGGTGGACCCATCTAAGATCTCTGCAACTATGGGGAGGCTGCTTTTCCTATATGGCCATGCCCTAGTGTTATGGTGGGATTGAACTTCATTTTGAAGGTCATGTGTGTACTGTGCTTGAGCCTACTGACTTTGAACTTACATACAGTTTGTTTTAAATTCAGCATTGCTGGGGTCTGGTTTACATACAACGAAATGGATCATTTTCGTTGTCCATGTCGACAAGGTTTGACAAATATGTACATTTGTGGCCTTGACCTTTGTAGCTCAGTAGGTTGGGTGTCATCCAGCAAAGTGAAAAGTTGCTCGTTCAATTCCCAGTCAGGACACATGCCGGGGTTGCGGGGTCAGTCCCTGGTCCCAGTGCATACAAGAAGCAACTGATGGACATTTCTCTCTCACCTCGATATTTCTCTTCCTCTCTTTCTCCCTCCCTTCCCCTCTCTCTAAAAATAAATAAATAAAATCTTCTTTAAAAATTTGTACATTTGTGAACCACCACTACAATAAAGATATAGGATACTTCCTCTTCCCTGAAATGGTTCCTTGTGCCTCATCCCAGTTGGTTTTCCTGAACCTCCCAACTCCAGGTAACCACTGATCTGCTGTCACTACATATTAGATTTTTCTTTTCTAGCATTTACAGTTTGAACAAGCTTAAGGATAAGTTTTTCCAGCCAGTTAGGGGAGACATTAGAGGCTAATTAGACTGAGAGCAGAGAGAGGTGGCAGCAGACAGGAAGCAGAGAAACCTGGGTCATCTGGCCCTGCACATACCCTCCCACAGGGAAGGGTTGTTTTAGCACAGTGTGAATATTAGTGTGTGGGGTGTAAGAAAAGGCTGGGTTGTGCTAGGTTGTATTCATTACCGTCTTGTCTCAGTAAAGCCCAGTCTGAGTCAGTGATGAGCTGATTGTGGGACAACCTAGAGAGGTTTGAGGAGTTGTCCCTGTCATCTAGGAAATCAGTCCAGTGGAGGGAGACAGAACACAGGCATACAAAGATAAGGGAGAAGGGGCTCTCTGGAGCTGAGGAGGGAGACATGCAGATTGGAGCAGCAGAAAAGCTTCAGGAAGGAGGCAGCTATGACTCTGATGCCTGCAACGGAGAGGCAAGATCAGGGTCGGGATTGTTAAGGGACAGAGAAGAGTTTAAACTGCACTGTTCATGTTGCTCCACTGATCAGACCTTTCAGTTGCTCCCTCTTGCTCTTAGGATAGAGTACCAAAAGTCCAACTTGCTTTGCATGGCCTGCAGAGCCTGGAAAGGTTTAGCCTTTGCTCCCCACCCTACTTCAGATCTCACCATTGCTCTGTGAAAATTCCACAGCCACAGCACACTGAACTGCCCTCACTTCCTGGAAAGTGACATCCATACTCTCTTTCTCCTCTAGGCTTTGAAAATGCTGTTTTCTCTGCCTGCCTGCATGCCTAATGCAACCTCTTCTGTCTGTTGCTACCTGCTCCATGCCACCCTGCCCCAAATCTCTCCTTCATCCCCTCTTCGAATATCACACCTCAGGTTTGCTACCATATCTTCCTACATGGGATTAAGTACTCTTTCAGGAGGCAGGATCCGGCGATATCCCCACTAGAATATAAACTGTGATGGCAAGGATTATGTCTGCCTTGTTCACTGTTGATTCCCTTGACCTAACACAATGCCTGGAATATATTAACTTCTGAAAATGAGTTGAATATGAATTCTGAATGCCTCAAGCTGTTTGGAAATTTTACTCTGAGTGTGTTTGAAGGACAGGAAAGGATAGGAAGAAAAGTAGGAAGGGATAACAAAGAAATATCACAGTAGAAGTATGTTTTTCTGGGTTCATGTTAATACCTGCTTTGGTAATAGGGTTATGAATGATTCATATTTGAACCACATATACCCATGCTTAAAAGCTGGATGTTGAAGATTAAGAGATCAAAATTCTGATGAGAAAGAGTCGCTTTCATTTAACAATTATTTGTTGAGAACCTACTGTGTGCCAGGTATTGGTTTAGGTATTAGTGATAGAACAACAAACAAAAGAATAAAAAAAACCTGCACTTATGGAGCTTAACTTTTAGTGGGAGGTAAATTGTCAATAAACAAATAAGTAAAATATATAGTTTATCAGATGGTGTGGTAGGTGTCAAGAAGAAAAATAAAACAGGGAAATAGGCGGGGAGTTCAGGGAATCAGAAGAATATAATTTAAATACAGTGGTAAGGGAAGGCCTCACATAGGTGACATTCGAGAAAGACTAAAGGAAGCAAAAGGGTTAGCTATGTGATATCTGGGGGGCAGGCATTCCAGACCAAGGGCCTGGCAAGTGTAAAGGAGGATGGGGGCTTGCTATACATGTTCTGGACCAGCAAGGAAACGGGAGGGGAGAAGTGGAAATAAGGTCAGAGAGGTGCATCCCTCTACCCCAGAGGGTTAATCAAATAGCCCATTGCATGTTAAATTGATCATAATGAAGCTCCATGAATCACAATGTGTCATTTAAATGAATGTCAGGCACCATAAACCATGACCAGCTCAAAACCTCACTGGTAATGCCCCAATAACAAAGTGTTCTTCCTGAAAATTGCCAGAATTCTAACTGGCTGCATGGGTAAATGTGTGGGAGGAGCTTTGCAACATTGCCAAATATTGCCTGGCAGCCAGACTTCTTAGTAGAGAACTGAATTAAAATCTTCTGTGAACTCCAGTTAAAAGCTAATTTTAGTTCATGACTAACAAATTTTAGTACTCCTTTATAACTCAGTTGGTTACCATAAAAAATATGAAAGTCTGGAATTTTACATCACTTGCCTGTAAGAGCGAAAGAAAAGAGTTGCATTTTTGGATCATTTTGTGGTCTCTCCAGAGGCCCCTCTGTGACAACATAGTGATACTGGTCTTGATGAGGGTGACTGGGGTAGGAGCAAGAGGGCATGATTGTGTACAAGGCCAAAATAAGGTCTCAGATAATTCAGAGATTTTGAGTCTAGTGACTGGGCTTGAGATCCATAGAAGAAAGGACAGGAGAGGGTGAGCAGAATGCAGGGGAAGTTGATGTGTTTCTATATGTCCAAAGTAAGATATCCTCACTCTTGTGAACCTCCGTAGTGCCATCTTATACCTCTTACCTTCCTTAAGTCCTAAATATAACCCTTTGCCCCTATACCTCCTAAATATCTCTCAATTTAAACCACTCTTTTCATACTTGCTGCCACCCCCCTAGCCCAACCTACAGAGTTGCTGTAAAAGCCTTGTAAGAGGTATTTCCCTCATTCATTCACGCCCTTCCAATCCATTCTCTACACTGCATCAAGTGATATTTTCAAACTTTCGATCTTATTATGTCATCCTCCACTTAGAACCCTTCAGTGTCTTCCCATTGCTCTTAGGATAGGGACCAAATTTTTAGAGAACCCTTCAGTTACTTGTATGGGCTCAGGCCTACTTGGGTCTCTAAGCCTTATCTTGTACAACTTTCCCCCCTATTGTTGCTGTACTTCAGTTATATGTGCTGCTCCCTCTTTCTGGAACACTCTTCACACCTTTCTTCCCACATGTACTCACTCCTAAGATTTGAGCCCAAATATCAATCTCTACAACCCGCTCCAGTGCCTCCTGCCTTGTCAATGAAGATAGTGTTGTTTCCTCTATTATATAGCCTCATTACTCTTGATCCTTTCTCCTATCTCATGCATCACAGTGTGTAATTATTCATTTGTTTGTGTAAATATTTGATTTTATTGTATCTCCTATTAAATTGGAGCTCCTTGAGAGTCGGGCCTGTGGATGTTTTTGCTCACAACTGTATTCTCAGTTTCTAACACAATGACCATCATATCAGAAGCTTTTAACGAATTATTATTGAATGAGTGATGGGCTGTGGTTGGGAAGTAGCACGGGGTGCTATGGAAGCATGTGGTAGGCTGTCCCTAACACTGATTTAATTAGGGAACACTTGTAGGAGGAACATTATGACTGAAGATTTGGAAAGAGGAAGGAGTCTAAAATGTAGGATAAAGTGGGAGGCAGAGAAGTTAGAAGACAACAACGAAGAATAGTGTCCTAGAAGCCTAAGGAAGAGCATGTTTATAATTAGTTTACAGTGTTTATAGAGTATGTGGTCAGTCATGTTGTGTGCTGCTAAGAGGTCACTGAAGATAAGAACTAGACATAGAATAATTAGTAAGTCACTGGGGACCTTGGGAAGAACAATTTCAAATGTAAAAGCCAGACTGAATTGAGCTAAGAAGGCAGTAAAGACCACGTAGACGGGATTTTTTGAGATGAAAGTAAAATTAGAATATGTTAAATGCCAAGGGGAGGGACCCTGGCATAGAAGAAATTGAAGATGAAGGAGACAGATAAACTAATGGGTAGAGCCAAGTCTCTGAGGAGGTGAGAATGGATGAGTTATGGACAGAAGGTGGAACACTTTGTAACAGGAGAGGAGAAAGGAGGAATGGATGAATGCAAGATGATGAAAATTCAGAGGTTTAGTGGCAGGAAGTTGAGAGAGTTTTCTCTTCTCTTTCCCTAGGAGTGTTATGAAATTCCTTATGGAAGTGATAACTAGAAAACAAATTTTGCCAATGGCTGTTCCATTTTGTTATGATTACAGCCATGCTATTTTCAGAGTTATGGTCTGAGGTTTGTCATGCACAATTATCAGATTACAAAACAGCTGTGAACATTTGAGGCCAGAACTTGGTCTCCTCCCCTGTTTGCTGTGGAGCCTAATGCATTGTTAGTACTCAGTACATGTCAGGTACTAAAATAATAAAGGCAGAGAGCTCTTGTGCTTATCCCTGGGCTTTGCAGCCGGCAAGCTGATGCTGAAGAGTAATTTTCATTCTCTGGCTCCAGCTGTGAGCAAGCCACTTGAAATTGTTTTCTGTCAGTTAGGAATTTGTAGAAAGTATTCACTCTTCCCAATTGCTGAAACAGAGGTGAATGGAAGGAGCAAACATAGGACACGGCTATTGATCAAATGTTGGTTCCACTGCTTTGTGCCTCACGACACTTTGCCCTAATAATGGAGTCACTGGATTCTGTATGGTGGGTTTATGTGCTCCATTTATGTCACCTCCTAGGTTGGGACCCTTGAAGTGGGACCAACTCAACCTTGGTTCTTCTTTAGTTATTATCCTAGGATCTGGCACAGAGTAAATGCTTAATAAATAGTGGGTGAATGAATAATGACTTAATGAATTCATTGATGTGTAAATAAATGAATAATGAAAAGGTACATACTGCAATATTCTGAATACTAACTTTTTCTAGACTTTCAGGAAAAGCAGTTCAGGCTTCCTTCATCCTGTTGAAGCAGCCTAATTCTCTTAATTATGAGGACCCTACTCCTGATGCTAAGCTTATTTTCCTTTTATCTTACATTCCTTTTATTTTCTTTTTACCTTACTTTCACTTTCTGGTTTACTTATTTCCATGTGTCACATATTCAGCCTCAAATCTTGCTTTGGGACAAGTTGGAATACAAATGGGTAAAAAAGTCTACTGATCCCTAGACAGACATGTGGTTCCAAGCCTCTATATCTTTGTTAATGATTTTGTTCCCTCTGCCTAAAATACCCAGGTCTTTTCTACTTCTCCTGCCGTTTATGGACCTGGAAAACTCTAGGACACATATATATTATTAGATAAGCAATCTATGTTACAAAGAACAGCGGTTCACTCAAGTTACATCAAATAAAGGGAGGAGGTGGATGAAGAGGGAAGTTGTGTATGATGGGGGTTGTGGGCGGATATTATAAATATGTAAATAGCCTAGAATTGGAATTGGAAAACTACTGGTTCTAAAACAGATGTAAGTAGTAATTACTTTCTCCATATCTCTCATGGCCTCTCTACTTCTCCTAGCAATTATGTTTCATTCCCTATTTTTATTTTCCAACCAGCCAAGTTTTCTATGGTTTCTACTAAATACCTTTTAGTGTGTTTCTAGCTTATCATGGCTACTCTGGCCTCTGTCTAACTCACAAGGATTTCCATTAATTTCTCCATACAACCGCCAGTACTCTCTGTGGTCCCGGTTTATACTCTTGGAGAAGAAATCTGATTGATCCTAGCTCCTCTGTTTATGCTAGGCTGCATCCAGGAGGAACAAGATCCTATACCTCTCTTAACAGCCAAAGCTGTGAGCAAGGCAGTTTTCCTTAGAAGGAAGTGTGATTTTTCCTTGGCTCATTCAGTTCAAGGCAAACCTGCTTTATTCCAAAGTAACTTCTACACTGTTTCTGATAAATCTCTTTTTCATGCATTGTGCACGAAGGGCCTCAGATTTTTTCCAGCCCAATGTATTTTTTTCAGGGCTGATATTTACATTACAAAAGGTTCTGTCCTTTACACAAGACTTTAGGGTATTTTTTTAAATAGCACATTTCTGCAATGAATTTTAAAATGCAACACACTTTATACATAACTTTTAAAGAACTTGACATATGGGACTTATATTCTGGCCATGCTGGAGCCATTCCTGCTGAACTTGACATCTCACTGTAAACAACTCTAATCCTGGACACAATGTATGAGGCAACTGTTTGAGGCATTCCTTCCCAATAGTGATTCCTGAAGGAAGGAAAACACCCAACATGAGTTGTGTGTTTATCCTCACTTTCTGCCTGGGACAATTGTAGTTTAGGGCAGTAGATCCGAAGGAGAATGTGATGACAGTAGTGAGATAACCCAGATATTGGAATTAGTAGACAGTGACTTTAAAACAGCTGTTACAAATATATCTATAGACTTAAAGAAAATACTGAGTTAATGGATGGGGAATCTAAGCTGAAAAATGGAAACAATGAAAAAATACATATTGGAAATGAAAAATGTATAGGATGGGCCTAACAGCTAAATGTGAAGGTAGATCCACTGAAATTATCCAATATGAAGAGAAGTGAGAAACAAGATTAGAAAACAAAAAAGGACCTTAGTGACATGTGGGAATATGTTATATATGTATCTGGAACCTGTAGATAGTTGGAATCCCAGAAGGAAAGAGAGAAGGGAAAAATATTTGAAGACATAATGATAAAAAATATCTTAAATTTGATGGAAAACATACAGTATTATCAGAAGCTCAGTAAGCCCCAAGAAGAAGAAATACAAAAAAAGAAAAAAAACTACACCTAGGACCCTCATAGTCAAAATATTGAAAACCAAAGATAAAAATAAATAGCCAAAGAAAAATGACACATTTCATACAGGAGAATAATGATATGATTATGGCTGACTTTTCACCATAAACCACAGAGGTCAGAAGATGATGAAATGGCATATTTAAAGCACTGAAAGAAAATTATTGTCAACTGAAAATTTTATATCCAGCAAAAATGCCCTTAAAAAAAAGAAGGATAAAATAAATATGTGTTCAGATAAACTAAAGCTGAATTTGTCATCAGTAAACCTTTACTATAAGAAGTACTAAAGATCCCTGGCTGGTGTGGCTCAGTGGATTGAACACCAACCTGAAAACCAAAGGGTTGCAGGTTCAATTCCCAGTCAGGGCACATGCCTGGGTTGCAGACCAGGTCCCCAGTAGGGAGTGCACGAGAGGCAACCATACATCGATGTTTCTCTCCCTGTCTTTCTCCCTCTCTTCCCCTCTGTCTAAAAATAAATAAAATCTTAAAGAAGTACTAAAGAAAGTTCTTTAGGCTGAAGAAAAATAATACCTGTTGGAAGCTCTATCTATAGTAAGGACCAAAGAGTACTAGAAATGGTAAATATATGGCTAAAGACAAAATACTAGCTTTTTTTCCTTCTGGTACTTTTCTTAAAAAGACACATGACAGCTTAAAGCATAAATAATACCATTGTAAGGTGGGGCTTATACCGTACATAGAAATAAAAATACATAACAACAATAGGACAAGGGGTAAGGTGGTGGTGGTAAATGGAATTCAAACGTTGTAAGTAGTGAAATAGGAAGTTGTGAAATAGGAAGTTGTATGGTATCTATTTATTCTTAGTAGACTATGGTAAGTTTAGGATGCATATTATAAACCTTAGAACAACCACTGAAAGGCACAGGTAAAAAGCCAATAGAGAAAATAAAATAAAATACTAAAAAAACCCCTCATTTAACACAAAAGAAGGCAGAAGATGAGAGGAACAAAAGCACATGGAAAAATAGAAAACAAAGAGCAACACAGTAAAGACCAGTACTTGAAATTAAAAGGCAGAGTATCAGGCAAGGAAAGAAAAAAGCAAGACTCAACTATATGCTGCCTACAAGAGATAGAATTTAAATGTAAAGACATAGAAAAGTTAAAAATATAAGTGGAAAAAATATACCATGCATATACAAATGGCAAGCTTAAGAAAGCTGTGTGGTTATTGTATTATCAGAACTAAGTAGGCTTTAGCCCTGGCTGGTGTAGCTCAGTGGATTGAGTGCAGGCCTGAGAACTAAAGGGTCATTAGTTCAATTCCCAGTCAGGGCTCATGCCTGGGTTGCAGGCCAGGTCCCCAGTAGGGGGTGCATGAAAGGCAACCCACACTGATGTTTCTCTTCCTCTCTTTCTCCCTCCCTTCCCTTCTCTCTAAAAATAAATAAAATATTTTTTAAAAAAGAACTAAGTAGGCCCTGGCTGGTGTAGCTTAGTGGATTAAGCA
>CM052540.1:29098696-29114685 GCA_028533065.1 Trachops cirrhosus | reverse complement strand
AAAAAAAAAAAAGAACTAGGTAGGCTTCAAGACAATACATATTCCCAAAGATAAATAAGAATATTTTATAACGATAAAGGGTCAATTCAAGAAGAGACATAATCACAAATGTGTATCACCTATTAATAGAACTTCAAAATATCTGAATCAAAAACTGACAGAGCAAAAGGGAGAAATAGAAAATACACAAGTATAATTTCTGCTTGGGGATTTTGACAGTCCTTTTTTAGTAGTTGAAAGATACAGAAGATCTGTTAACGGTCTTGACCTACTTGACATTTATAGAACACTATACCCAAGAACTGTAGAATGAAAATTACACCCAAGAACTACAGAATTGTCATAAAACTAGGCCAAATACTAGGACATAAAATAAGTCTCAATACATTTGAAAAGATTAAAATCTGACAGATTTTAACTCAATTCAAACATCCTTCCATGAAAGAACCTCAGCATAGCAGGAATAGTTTGACGAAAATAGGATTAAATTAAAAGTAAATAGCAATGCTTTAAATCCTCAAATATTTGTAAATTAAAGAACATACTTCTAAATAGTGCATGTCAAAAAGCACAAGAGAAATTAGAAAACATTTTTAATTGAATGGCAGTGAAAATACATCACAAATTGTGAAGAGCTGCAAATGTGCTTAATGGAAATATAAACTTTATTTTATTTTTAATATATTTTATTGATTATGCTATTATAGTTGTCCCATTTTTTCTCCCCTTCATTCCCCTCTGCCCTACAGCCCCCTTCCCACCAGCATTTCCCCACCATAATTCATGTCCATGGATTGTACACATAAGTTCTTTGGCTTCTGCACTCCCCAAACTAATCTTAACCTCTCCCTGTGTATTTTGTACCTGCCATTTATGCTTCTTATTCCCTGTATCTTTTCCCCCATTCTCCCCGCCCCCTCCCTGCAAATAACACTCCATGTGATCTACATTTCTGTGATTCTGTTCCTGTTCTAGTTGTTTGCTTAGTTTGTTTTTGTCTTTGTTTTTTAGGTTCAGTTGTTGATAGTTGTGAATTTGTTACCATTTTAATGTTCATAGTTTTGATGTTCTTCTTTTTCTTAAATAAGTCCCTTTAACATTTCATGTAATAATGGTTTGGTGATGATGAACTCCTTTAACTCAACCTTATCTGGAAAGCACTTTATTTGCCCTCCTATTCTAAATGATAGCTTTGCTGGATAGAATAATCTTGGACGTAGGTTCTTGCCTTTCATGACTTTAAATAATTGTTTCCAGCCTCTTCTTGCCTGTAAGGTTTCTTTTGAGAAATCGGCTGATAGCATTATGGGCACTCCTTTGTAAGAGTCTCACACATATTGGACCCCAAAATGATCACACCAAGATACCTCATAACTAAAATGCCAAAGGTTAAAGACAAAGAGAGAATCTTAAAAGCAGCAAGAGAAAAGGAGACAGTTACCTACAAAGGAATTCCCATAAGACTGTCAGCTGATTTCTCAAAAGAAACCTTGCAGGAAAGAAGGGGCTGGAAAGAAGTATTCCTAATCATGAAAAGCAAGGACCTACAACCTATATTACTCTATCCAGCAAAGCTATCATTTACAATGGAAGGGTAGATAAAGTGCTTCTCAGACAAGGTGAAACTAAAGGAGTTTCATGTGTATTTAGGCATGTGTATAAATATTCCCGTAGGAAAAATTCAAGAAGGTGGAATTACTGAATTGAGGGGTATCTGCATTTAGAAGTTTGGTAGGTATTGAAATAACACTATAAAAAGTTTGCATCATTTGGCACTTCCAAAATAGTGTATGATGGTGTCTGTTACCCTTCATCGAGTGTTTCAAAATTTAGAGATCTATTTCGATTGTACTTATTGAGTGTCATTTAAGGACACTCTTGCCTTTTGATTTTTTTGTCTGGAAGATCTATCCACTGATGTCAATGAGGTATTAAACCTCCTACTATGACTACTTACTGTTGTTATCTCCCTTTATGTTCATCAAGATTTGCTTTATACATCTAGGTGCTCCTGTGTTGGGTGTATAAATATTTACAAGGATTATATCCTCTTGTTGGATTGCTCTCTCTGTCATCACATGATGTCCTTTGTCTCTTACCATAGGCTTTGCTCTAAAGTCCATTTTGGACAACACACTTTTCAACTATTCAATAACTGCCCTTAGAACGGGACTCAATGCAATGCATAGCAGACTATGACAGAATAATAAAATAATGACAACCACGCAGTACACACTGCCACTGTTATTTGAGGGCTTACTGAATACTGGGCCTTGAATTAGGTGCACTTCATGCACTATTGTATTTTATCTTCACAGCAACACTGAAGGGTGCACTAATATTTTCTCTACCTTATAGATGAGAGAATTAGGATTAGAGAATAAGTACCTTGCCCAAGATCTCACATTATAACTCATGGCAGAGTCAAGAATGTAGCCAAGGCTTACTCGAGCTTCAGCTTTTAAACCCTACCCTGCCTGCCTTTTATAGTTTTATCTGGGAAAGCTCCCAGATACAGTTGGCTTCTGCTGTCCTGTGCTTCCAGGAAGGCAGAGGCCTGGTCTCCTGTTCCCTTTTTCTGCATTCTGAGCACTGTGCTAACACTACATTAATAGGAAAAAAAGAACCTCTTTAAATGTACTTTGTTGATTTTTTAAATTCTCAGCCAGCATTTTAAATTATAAAAGTAATGCATGCCCTGGCTGGTGTGGCTCAATGGATTGAGTGCTGGTCTACAAGCCAAAGGGTTGCCAGTTTGATTCCCTGTCTAGGGCACATGCCTGGGTTGCAGGCTAGGTCCCCAGTAGGGGGCCCACGAAAGGCAAACACACATTGATGTTTCTCTCCCTCTCTTTCTTCCTCCCTCCTCTTCTCTAAACATAAATAAATACAATCTTTTAAAAATAAAATAAAAAAATAATGCACATTCACATTATAAAATATTAAAACCATGAGAATGAGTGTAAAGTGAACAGTATTTTTCCCCTTCCCCACGATTCCCCAATCACATTTTTTGGACCAAATCATTGTTAACAGATTTTCTATATTCTCCCAGAATTTTAGTGTGTATTGCAAATACACCTACACTCATATTTTTTCTTTTAATTTACTTATTTTTAAAAATTACAATTACAGTTGACATACAATATTATATTAGTTTCAGGTGTACAACATAGTAATTAGACATTTATATAACTTACAAAGAGATCACCCCAATAAGTCTAGTACCCATCTGTTACCATACAAAGTTATTCATACATACATATCCTTTTTTTATTTAAAATTTTTAAAATTACAGTTTACATTCATTATTATTTTGTATTAGTTTCACAGGTACAGCATAGTAGTTAGTCAGTCATATACTTGACAAAGTGTCTCCCTGATATTTCCAGTACCCAACTGCCACTATACAGTTATTACAATATTATTGACTGTTTCCTATGCTGTACTTTATATCCCCATGTTTTGTAACTACAAATCTGTACTTCTCAATTCCTTCATCTTTTGCACCTAGTCCCTCAACCCCCCACCCCCTTTTCTCTGGCAATCATCAGTCTGTTCTCTGTAGCTATGAATCTGTTCCTGTTTTGTTTGTTCATTTATATTGTTCTTTAGATTTCACATATAAGTGAAATCATGTGGTATTTGTCTTTCTCTGACTGACTTATTTCACTTAACATAATACCCCCTAGGTTCACCCATGCTGTTGCAAATGGTAAGACTGTTCTTTTTAATGGCCGAGTATTATTCCATTATATTCATGTACCACAACTTTTTTATCCACTCATCTGTTGATAGGCACTTGGGTTGCTTCCATAGCTTGGCTATCTAAATAACACTGCAATGACATAGGGGTGCATATATTCTTTCAGATTAGTGTTTTGGGTTCTTTTGGATATATTCCCAGAAGTGGAATTGCTGGGTCATAAGGCAGTTTCATTTATAGTTAACTGAGGAAACTCCTTACCGTTTTTTACAGTGACTGTACCAACCTGCATTTCCACCAACAATGCACAAGGGTTCCCTTTTCTCCACATCCTCACCAACACTTGCTGTTAGTTGATTTATTGATGATAGCCATTCTGACAGGCATACCCACATATTTTTAAAGTAAGCAGATGGGTCATCTATTCCTGTCACTTTTTAAAACATTTAATAATGCACCTGGGAGAGCTTTTCATAACAATACATGCAAGTTTATGTCATTCTTTTAATAAGATGCATAATATCCCATTCTATATCATAATTTATTTAACTAGACTTCTACCGATAAATATTTGAGCCTTTACATTTAAAAATATTACAAATAATAATGCAGCAAGCAATTATGTGTATACATCTATGCATGTGTATAAATATTCCCGTAGGAAAAATTCAAGAAGGTGGAATTACTGAATTGAGGGGTATCTGCATTTAGAAGTTTGGTAGGTATTGAAATAACACTATAAAAAGTTTGCATCATTTGGCACTTCCAAAATAGTGTATGATGGTGTCTGTTACCCTTCATCGAGTGTTTCAAAATTTAGAGATCTATTTCAATTGTACTTATTGAGTACCTTCTGTGTGCTTTAGACAGGGCACTAGGCTTGGGGATTTC
This sequence comes from Trachops cirrhosus, assembly GCA_028533065.1. Taxonomy (NCBI): domain Eukaryota; kingdom Metazoa; phylum Chordata; class Mammalia; order Chiroptera; family Phyllostomidae; genus Trachops; species Trachops cirrhosus. Next base: position 29,110,088 of record CM052540.1, on the reverse strand, counting down.
AAATGCAGTCTGTGTAGTTAGAGGAAGATTTGTTGGTAAATTACTGCTCCTTTGGGACTAAGAGCTTTTACCCTTTTAGAAACAGGAAACTGCAAGCTGGTGGGGTATTTAGTTTCAATTTAGCTTAATGGAAACCTGTTAGTGAGTTTTAAAATAAGGACCAAGACAACTAAAATGGTAAACAAAGTCCCCTGGGCCCCAGGCAGGAGGATGTAGTGTCTGTGGGTTTACATGCTTCGAAGAACCCCTCTTTCCAGGAACAATCATGTTTCAACATTGAACTCTTTGGGGGAGATGTGATCTGTTCAAAGGTCTAGTCATCCCTATGGCGGGTGCTTCCTAGTAGGCACAGGGCCACATAGATCCTGTGTGGCAGAGGGCAGAGCAGGGTTTATAAGAGGGAATATGATGCTGCCAACTACCATGTATTGGGCATAAACTCTGGCCAGCCACCACTCTATGAACTTTATGTGCATTGACTCATTTAAATCCTGCTAACAAGTCCATGGTTGTCTGAGAGGATGTTGTTATGATGCCCATTTTAAAGGTAAGAATACTGAGATTCAGAGAAGACAAATAACTTACCTAGAGTCATAGAACTAACAGAGTGGGATCTCCAACCCAAGTATGGTTAACTTTGAAGCCCATATTTGAGCTTCATGGGCACATCTGATCTCATACTTAAAATAAAAATTATGTGTGTGTGTATGTGTATGTATGTATGTGTAATATATATAACACATACATCATATATACATGCACATCACACATATCACACACACATATCACATATATCATATGTATCATATCTTCATGATTAGGAACAGCTTAAGAATTTTTTATCTCCTTATCCCTAAAACATGCTCAGAGACAAATGGGTTTTTTATATTATTCTATAGGTCATATACCAAAACAGCTCTAAGTGCAGGTAAATGCCCAATAGGTGGCAATAAAAGTCACCTGTTACACTGACCAGAATTTTTATTTTCATAGCATACTCCAAAGAACTGTGGGAGGAAAAGAGTCAGAGATGAGATGGATGTTGTGTTAGGTAGTTTAGGATTCATCTCTCATGGCTGAGGGGCAGCCTTTGGAGGCTTTAAATCAGGAGAGTGGCATGGTCAGATTTGTTTTAGAAAGACCACTTATAGATAGTGATGGGTTGGAGTCAAATCCTGGTTATTATTGGGTCAGTTACCTGATCTCTCTATGCCTCAGTTTCCTCATCTGTAAAATGTGAATAATGATAGCACCTGACCTATAGGATGTTTGTGAAGATTAAATGAGATAATTAAAAAAGATAAATTACTTAGTAAGTGGCTGGCCCAGAATAAGTACTCAATAGCTGAAAATGATAATGACATAATTATTAGAGTAGAGAGAGATTGGAGCCAGGGAAATCAAATGTAGTTAAGCAAGAGATAGGAAGGACCTAAACTAAGAGGGGATATAACTGGAGAGGATAGTTAGGAAAGATATCAAAGAGAATTGTTAGACTTTGAAATATGACTAATGGAAGGACGAGGAAAAGGCAGGTGTCTCTGATAGCTCTCAATGTCCAACCTGGGTGACTGAATGGATGGTGGTGTGCTGAATGAGATAGGAAATGCTAGGGAAAAAAGGAAGTTTGGTGTGGAAAAAATATAATGATTGAGGTGGAAAAAGAACATAATGAGGTCAGTTTTTAAGATATTGAGTTTGAATACTCTGTCATCAATTTAAATGTGAGGTTCTGGGAAGTCTAAGCTATAGAAACAGATTTGAGTTTCATCATAAGGTAGAAGATGAAGCTATAGGTGGGAATATTTTACATACTCCCCAAGGGAGGAGTATGTAGAATAAGAAGACTATGGGGTCACATATATTTCTGGAGGGGTCAAGGATATTGAAAGGAACTATTGAAGAGGTTGGTGATATGGAAATGAAGTTGGAGAAGAAATTTCAGCCCTGGCTAGTGTGGCTTAGTGGACTGACTACGGGCCTGTGAGCCAAAAGGTCGGTGGTTTCATTCCCATTTGGGGCATGTACCTGAGTTGCTGGCCAGGTCCCTGGTTGGGAGCATGCTAGGGACAACTGATTGATGTATCTCTTGCACATTGATGTTTTGCTCCCTTCCTTCCTCCCTTTCCTTCTCTCTAAAAGTAAATAAATAAAATCCTAAAAAAAAAGTTTCAAGAAGGAGCAAGTGAGCCCTCAGCAATGTTAGGTCCTGTAAGAGAACTGAGAAGTGACCACTAGACGGCTGTGTTATTACCAGTCGCTGCCCTAGGATGCTCACACTAAAATCTGTAACAATACGAATAGAAAAAATGCTCTACTGTGAAGGAGTTCTGGCTGGGACATCTGTTATCCCATTGATGACCTGAGTTACTTTGACTGTCATGGTGGTTGGGGAGATGGGGGAGATTCCTCTTCCTGCATTACTCCTTGGTCAAACAGAATAACTTCTCCAAGAGAAGAGGATCTTCTTTGCTAAATAGTATAAGAATGGTGGACCTCCCTTGCTGGAATCTCCAAGTTGCCTCCTATGTGTACTGTAGTATTATGTTTCTTTTTGTAATACTGCCCCTGTTTTCAGATAAAAACTCAGAGACAACAGAGTGTCTATTTGACCAGTTCTTGTGTTGGTGATGGAAGGTGGTGCAGAGCTTTGCTCAAAGTGAAAAAAGGAAGAATAGAGGGAGGTAAGAGAAAGGTGGTAATGTGTCAGACTTAGATGAAGGACTAGCAGAGGCTAATTGGGTAGGGTTTTGTTAGGCATAGACAGTGGGAACAGGGAGCGGGCAGGGGAAGATGGTGTTCCTTCAAAGGAGGGACGGTAAAAGCAAAAGTGTAGAGGTGGGAAAGCACAGGCCAAATCAGGAAATGCGATTAGCCTCACTGAGCTGCACCTCAAAGTCTAGCACATGAAGGGAAATGACAGACTGGAATGGAGACTGTGGCCAGATGGTAGAGTTCTGAGGGCCAGGGCAGGGAGTTTGGGCTTTCTTCTTCTGTGGTTTGACAGATTCTGGCTAGAATCATCAAAAGCTTTTCAGGAATTCAGGCTTGTGTGTCTCGGGCTTCTCCTTCTGGAAGACCAAGGGCCCATAGTGGCAGCCTGACATTCAATCTCCTTTGCCATGGTTGGGAAGTCAGGGCTGTAGCTGATTTCATTGGCCTGTTTTGCATTTATTATAGTGTGGCTTTTATAGTGTGTTAATTGAAATATTTCCAACTGCCAAAAACAATTACACTCAAATTGCCTTGTCAGTTCTTTTATTGCCAGATAAATGTTTTACAGACATTTATGGGGGCAGTGGTAACTGGATCTCATTTTCTATTTAAGGCTGGCAGTTTGGGTTGGGATTGGCCCTCCAATACTCTGATGTGGGCCAGAAAGCTGTTGGGTATTGTGGCGCTTCCATCTCGTTACCTTAGGGATCAGAGGCCCTTTAAAGGAAAGCAGCTTTCTGGCTCATGCAGCTCAGCCTCAGAGAAGGGTTCTCATCACTGGAAACCTTGGTAACCTGGCAGAAATTTGAATCATGCTGCCTGCCCTGCCAGTAACAATCCCAGCTCAAGCAGAGATACACTCTACTCTTCCCCTGGAGTCCCTTTACTCCAGCCCCACCCCCCGCCATTTCCCCCCACCAAAAAAAAACCCCAAAACTTCTCCCATAGACCCTATCTCGTGAGGGTGGTAAGAGCCCATCTAGTCAAACTCCCTTGCTTTGCATTTGGGAGACTGAGGCCCAGAGACTTTCCAAAGATCACACAGGTAGATAGTCAGCAAGAGCTGGGAGCAGAGGTCTCTTTCCCATGTGCCATGCTGCCACCAACATGTGCCCTTTGGCTTCTCTGCTGCCCCGCCCCCTCCTCCAGAGCTCCAGGCTGGCTTTTTCCAAGAGCCTCTCTCTCATCTTTCCAGCCTTCACTGATCTTCCTCTTGTTTGATCATCTAGAACACCTATTGTTCTGTATAGCCACTGCAGGGTTTTCTTTTGTTTGGTGGAAATTTTACTGTCTCTGTCACTGTTCTCATCTAGACTTCCCACATGCTGCATTCGTTCTCCTGAAAAGCCCTTCTGAAAAACATTTTCTCCACCTGGACAACCCTACTTGTCCTTTGATAGCCAGCTAAGAAATTGCCACCTCTGAAAGCCTTTCTTGTGCACCTCAGGTTGGGTAGGTGCCTCCATGCATTCCTACAGCACCCTGGGCATGCATGTCTCTATCGCTGGCCCACAGCAGGCTTTCAAAGGCACATATGCTGAATGAGGGAGTGAGTGAGCAAGTGAGTAAATGACAAACACTGATCATACTTTTCTGTCCTCTGTGGACCCTGAACAAACTAGGATAGGGACATCATCTCTCTTTGTCTGTACCACTGCCTAGGTTAGCACCTGACACATTAAATAATAGATGCTCAATAAATGTTTATTAGGTAGAATTGAGCATGCTGCTCTTAAGAACATAAAAATTGAGCATGTTAGAAGTAGAATGTCATCATATCCAGTCCCATGCATTTTACTGACAAGGAAACTGAGGCCCAGAGAGGAAAACCATTTTTCCCAAGGTCATGACTACTAATGGGTTTAATGGCATTCATTCATTTTTTCAACAAGTATTTTTGAACACCTACTATATTATGAGACAGCAGTGTACAAAACAAAGTGCCTGCTTGTAAAGAACTTACATTCATTTTAAACAAGTGTTTAGGAATATAATCTACATTTTAAAATTCCCTTAATGCCCAGTACAGAGCTGAGCATTTAAAATAAGCTTTTTAAAAAATGTTTGTTGAACTAGTTGCAAATAGGACATGCCCGGTGCTACATTGCCTGGTTGCTCTCCATGCGTCAGTCCCACTGATGGTGGCCTGGGGGTTGCCTCAGACACAGGACCTCCTTGTCTGGGCTAAGAAGCACATGTTGTCCCAGCTGCTGTGGCTCGGTTAGGGCATTAGCCTATAACCCAAAAGGTCACAGGTTTGCTCCCCAGTCAGGTACATGCCTTGGTTGTGGGTTCAGTGCCCATTTGGGGCACTTATGAGAGGCAAGGGGCAGAAGCCTCCCTGTGGTACTGTCTCTGATATCCTCATGGAGATTCGCTTATGACTTACCTTCTGTTTCTGTTCTTTCAGAGCGTCTCTGTGGGCAGAGGAGCCAGGAAGAGAGTAAGTGCTGAAACTACCACCATCTCTCAGCAAGAAGCTAATAATACTTTTTCTCTTAAAATTATTAGCTATATATTTTTTAGAAAATTCAAGTGAGCAAAAAGAATATTAAAATCACCCTTAAACCTACTACCCCTAGAAACCTCTTAATTAATATGGGATATTGTATCTTCCCTGATGTTTTTATGCATACTATAAAAATTACATGTGTTTATTTTTAATGGAATTTCAAACTGTATGTTATTGTATAATCTCCTTTTTACATGATATATTTAGAGTACCTTTCATTACCAATGAATACTTTTATAGCCTCATTAATAATTAGTGCATGATATTTTACCATATGTTCCTTAAGGCCATCCCATAAGCAGTTCAACCGTGCCCTATTGTTAGGCATTTAGTGTTTCCTCTTCGCTATTACAATCAATCCTCCAACAAACTTTCATGCATTTAAATCCTTGGGCATATCTGTGGTTATTTCTTTAATATAAATTTAAATACATAGATATCTGAGTCAAAGAGGATAAATACTTACTAGACTTTTGACAAATATTTCCAAATTGCTCTTTAGAAAAGTAGTGCTGATTTCTGAGTGTGTATTTTCTCACAGCCTCACCAACACTGGATATTAGTTTTGTTTGGTTGGTTTTATTTTCATTCATTGTTGTGGTTATTGTTGTTTTAGTTTTTACCAATTTTACAGTGAAAAATTGCATTGTTTTATTTTGTACATCTTTAATTGCTTGTGATGGTGAATTTTTTTTGCTATGCCATGGGCCACGTTGGCAAGGTGTTTCACTGTCTATCAGGCAAAGCAAAAACTTTTCCTGATTTCTTTGCTCCAAGAATCTGATGGGACTGTGAGGTTTAAAGTTACCAAGTACTGAAAGTATTGCTGTAAGAGTCAACTCAAGGTGGCAAATTGGAATACGGTAAAATATGAATTCAAGTTGAAGCAGTATAAAGAATAGCTGGGTGTCCTTTCAAATTGCATAAAGCCCTGTCTTTGGCAGCTGATCCTGGCCATCAGCTTCTGGGCTGTGTGGGAAGCACTAGGGAGGAGCCAGTTCTTTTTGTCCACTACTTGGGCCAAAGGCCCACCACAATGTTCCAGCTAAGGCCAGACCCCCAAAGCTGAGGTGGCCATGATCTTTCAGGCAATGAGAACTCTGGCCTGAGCAGTTCCTTCGGACTCTTTCATGAGTGGTCTCTTGTATATTTTGTGTTCTGTGTATCATGACAGAGCTTGGCTTCTGAGTTTTTTGAATGAAGGGGCTTCCTGCAACATTCTCACTTATCCAAGCAGGCCAGGCACTCCTGATCCTCACATGAGGTTTTTGTCCAGGATGAAGATTCAGGGACTGAAGTGGGAGAAGGGGCAGATGAATGGGCCCAGTCCAAAGTCACGGTCAGACCCCCCGACCAGCTGGATCTGACTGAGGCGGTGAGTTAGCAGCATCCTATTCTTGCTCCTTCTCCCTCCTCCAGCCTCAGAGTGGGTTCTTCCATGGTACTGACAGAGCCTGCAAGAACCTGGTTGTCAGATGTCTGCTGACACTCTGGAGGGGGGTCCTCCCAAGCCTCCAAGTGGGATGGGGGCACTCCATGTATGACCCTCTTAGTATTTCTTTTCTTTAGGAGCTAAAAGAGGAGTTCACCCGAATTCTGACAGCCAACAACCCACATGCACCCCAGAACATCGTCAGGTACAGCTTTAAAGTAAGTCATCCCTGCTTCTCATTTGCTATGTGACCTAAATAAGTGCCAAATGCCAACCTTTTCTAGATTTCTGTGGTCCTCCTGTATGGAACAGGGGGACTGGGCATTTGGTGTCTCTAAGGATCTATCCAGCCCTGGCATCCACTAAGTACAAGGCCTGCCCTGTTGTGGTGACTATGTGTGACCTGAGGTGAAAGAGGTGAGCCAGGATTCCTTGGCGTAGATGTAGGAGCCAGTGATAGGTAAATTCAAGTTGGAAGCAGAAGGTATTTACAAATATATCTTTAATGAGAACTCAAAAAAAACCTTATTCCATTTCTTCCCTCTTTTTTAAACTGGCATGCAGTGAAAATTTCAGGCTAACTGAGGATTTGGTGAGTTATGTTTCTGTTAACAGATAGATTGTCTTAGGTCCTAGAGAGTGAAAACAGGCTACATTCTGACTCCAGCCCTTTTGAGGACCCCTGGTCTGACTCAGCCCCTTCTCTTCTTAGGAAGGCACATATAAGCTTATTGGCTTTGTGAACCAATTGGCAGTTCACTACAGCCAGGTCGGGAACCTGATCCCCAAAGACTCGGATGAAGGTCGGCGGCAGCACTACCGTGATGAGTTAGCGGCAGGTAGGCCTGTGGACCAGCCTGAGACTGCAATCTGGTCCCCTTTCTCTGGTTACTCTACTCTAGGGAATTGCAGAGTAATTCCCTATGTAAAATCCAACAGCTGGTTGTCTCAGGTAGATCTGGGAGCTAGCCCATGAGGCTCAGGCCAAGGAGAACCCTGGGGTGGGGGCATGTGTAAAAGTCAGGAACCCAAAAGCTCTGCCCTGCCAGGGGATGGGGAAGTGGGCCTGGACTTTGAGCTCATCAGCAGTGTCCTGCCAAGGTTCACAGGAGTCTGCCAAGTTGATGATTTCAGAGACAGAAATCCTTGAAGAAGAAGAAGAGCCCAAGGAAGCAGAAACAGAAGCTGAAGCTGGGAGTCAAACTAATGTACCTGCAGCAGCGGTACAGTATACTACTGCTCTCCAGCCTGCCTGCTCCCTCTCTCCAGCTGTAGATGGCGGGCGGAGAGTGGAGGGGAAAGGGGCTTCAGGGCTGACTCACTGTGCATGGGGCTTAAGGTGAGAAGTTAGAGGCTGCAGGTACCAGTGCCTCTGGCATCATCACTCTCTCCCACTGCCATCTTATTCAAAGACATGTCTTCTCCCTACATTCCCAATTCCCCAGTACATTTTCCTCATGGCTGAGTCCTAGTCCTGTGGGTCTTTTTCTCCCCGCCAGGCAGCTGAAAAAGTGACTGAAGATGAACTGATGACTCCTAAGCAGCCCAAGGAGCGAAAGCTCACCAACCAGTTCAACTTCAGTGAGAGAGCCTCACAGACCTTCAACAACCCTCTCCGGGTAGAGCAGCCCCCGCCCCGGCCCTTTCGTCTCCCAACTCTGCACTGTGCATGGGAGGGAAGAAGCAGGCCTGACCCCAGCCCCAGCAGCCCTCAGCCTGGCAGGGTAACAGGGTAGATGCCATCGTTACTCTCTCCAAGGAGAGCTGGGAGCATGTATTCAGGTCCCCGTGTATCATCCAGGCAGGAGTTCAGAGGTAGTAACAAGGAAAATGAAGCCCTCCACTGAGACAGTGAAACTTGAATTGGTGTTAAGAGGAGGTCAGGATCGGGGAAGAGACAGAAGGCTAGAATATGCTGGGGAGGTGGGGCTATGAGCCAGTTTGACCAAAGGTGATAGTCTCTGTGATAGACTAGCTGGAAAAGGCTAGAATAGTCTCCTGGCTTCACATAAGTGCGAAGGACCCTGAGTACCAGGCAGAAAGAACCCCTCAGGATTTCAGGTGAGAGACTCGCATGTCTAAGGCCGTATTCTACAGAAATGCATCTGTGAGTGGACGGCAGAGGTCTGCAGGGTGGGTTTTTGACAGCGCTTTTTCGCCTTCTGCAGTCCCTATGCTAACATTTGGTAATCTGAGTGATACGCATTGGGGAGGGGGTACATTTTCCTGGTGAAGCCAGAAACCCCAGTATGAGAGAGAAGACTTCTCAGGGTGAGGGATATTAATTAGCCCAATGGCCTGTCAGAGGCTGACCTCTGTGTCCTGTGTCTAGAGGCTGCCCACAACGAGGACTGATTGATTTCCTGCAGATCTGTCCAGCCCCCACATGGAGTTTTTCTTGGTTGAAACTGGCACAATCAGGGTTCACGGCCCCCTGCCCTCCACCCCCCGCCCCCCAGCTTAGGCTTTTTCTGAAGGAGGCTTGGGTGGAAAATGTAGGCTTTCACTGCCTCACTTGGTCATTTTACTGCCCTGGCTCTGGCCCTGGTCCTCTTTACTTTCCCAGTTCTCTGTCCCACCCCTTACCCCTCAGCTCCAACAGAAATTCTTGAGCAATGGGTATACTGTTGGGTTCAGTGAGACAAAGCTAAGGGCTTTCTGTAGGTTTCCTGTTGTCATTATTCTCTAGGACCGAGAATGTCAGATGGAGCCTCCTCCCAGGACAAACTTTTCAGCCACAGCCAATCAGGTGAGACCCAAAACCAGTCTAAAAACCATCACCTACCCTTATCCTATTCCTCCTTGTCTGACTTGGCAACAGGGGAGACTGATGTGGCCAAAGAGGCCTCTGACAGTCTGCCCTCCTCACCCATCTACTTCCCTGCTCCTTGTTCAGGCTCTGAACAGCAGGCATGTGAGACACTAGGTTCCACCCAGTGAGCTCTGAATCAGACACTAAGTCCCCACCTGGTGAGCTCTGGATCAGCCACATGCCCCTGCCCCCAGGGCAAGGATGACCAAGGGAGAGAGAGATGTGACTTTTGGCAGGGGAAGGAGGGGGCATTTGTTCCCATGGACTCTGTAACCCACGGCACCCTGTGGCTGACTCTGAAGTATTAACACTCTAACCCTGCTCTTCCAACAAACTCAGTGTTCCTGCTGACCCTCCTTCCTCCTCAAGTCCTACTGGATAGGCATGCTGATTTGAGCAGAATATGGGGCCAAGAGACCTGAATTCAGGCTCCAGCTCTGCTGCTCATACTGTAAGATCCTGGCCAATCCGTGTTACCCTGAATGACTGTTTCTTTTTTCTGTCAAATGAGGACAACAAGCAGCCTGACAGGGTTGTTGGAGGGCTCTGGATATGGAGTACTGGCCCATAGGTGAATTATTAAATGTAAGGTCTGCCTATCTGGCCTCCAGGTGGCAGTGACTACCCAGCTCTGAAGAGTACATAGTGTGATCTGGGGCTTTTGTCCAGCCTCAGATCCTTGCTGCTTCCTCTGCTGCTATCTTGGGCTTCTCTTGCTGTCAGATCTAGTTAACACGGTTTTCCTAACATTTTGTTTATCTTTTTATACTGAGAATGTATGGTCAGTGCTGTAAATAGCCAGCTTGAGCCAATAATTTTATCCTATCTCCATGGGGGAAGTTCTTTTTTTAATTTCCTAGTTCAGAGTTGTGTAAGTCACCAAGAAAAAAGTGAGCTAGGCTCATGTTTGCCCATTTGTTTTGCCTGGTAGAGGTTGTAGGCTGAAATAATACTGATCTCCAGCTGACAACCAAGCCCCTGGGCTGCAGGGCAGAAAGATCAGCCCAGAGGTGCCCTGAGAGCTCTTTCATCCCACGGCTAGCCGGGAAGATAGATGTTGAATACATAATTACAGTAGACCAAGTACAAGGTGATGTGATGGCATGTGACAGGGGTTGGCATGATCAACTCTTTAAGACCTAAAGGCTGAAGAGAAGCTGGCTGGCTGAAGATTTGCCCTGTATTGATCCTTCTGATTTCACCCTTGTCTAGTGGGAGATCTATGATGCCTATGTAGAGGAACTTGAGAAGCAGGAAAAGACCAAAGAGAAGGAGAAGACAAAGACACCAGTGACCAAAAAAATGGGAAAGATGACCATGAGGAAGATGACATTTATGGAGTCCCAGGTTTGGTGAGGGTTACCATGGCTCTGTCATGGAGGATGACTGAGTTGGACCTTGGACCACGGGTAGACATAAGCCTGGCTATCTGGGCTTCACAGACACACAAAGGGTTGGGGGCTCAAGTTGAAGTATGGATAGTTCTTTCCTTGTGGGAAAATGTGAGAAGAGCTACAACTGCCTCTGGAATTCTACACCTCCCCCAAATTTTATGTAAGTCTAGAGGCTAGCAGAGATTGAGTATTGCTAGGTTAGGGGGCAAGAAAAGACAGGAATGATATTGAAAGCCTGATGTGCACCCTGGAAGAGCTGGGGAGTCTTCTCAGGGTGGGGTGGGATGTGAGAATAGGGTACCCTCTCCATGGACAGGGGCTCATGGGGTTTGGGAGAGTGATTTGTTCTTTGACCTTTAGTCCTTAGGTTTACTTGAGCTCAATTTTTTAGGTGAGTCTTAAGAGCCAAAAGCCAAGTCAGAGCTGATCACAGGTAACAGCAAATCCAGGCCAATGAGTGTGATCACTCTTTGATGGATTTACTATGAGGTACCACATAGGAGTTGTTATAGAGGTCATGGTTAGGG
>CM052540.1:29061477-29098196 GCA_028533065.1 Trachops cirrhosus | reverse complement strand
TAGAGGCTAGCAGAGATTGAGTATTGCTAGGTTAGGGGGCAAGAAAAGACAGGAATGATATTGAAAGCCTGATGTGCACTCTGGAAGAGCTGGGGAGTCTTCTCAGGGTGGGGTGGGATGTGAGAATAGGGTACCCTCTCCATGGACAGGGGCTCATGGGATTTGGGAGAGTGATTTGTTCTTTGACCTTTAGTCCTTAGGTTTACTTGAGCTCAATTTTTTAGGTGAGTCTTAAGAGCCAAAAGCCAAGTCAGAGCTGATCACAGGTAACAGCAAATCCAGGCCAATGAGTGTGATCACTCTTTGATGGATTTACTATGAGGTACCACATAGGAGTTGTTATAGAGGTCATGGTTAGGGGGCTCAATGTGGATGTAGCCACATAGGTTTGGCCATCATCATAGAAGTTACAGTGAGAGGTCACAGCAGGGAGGCTCGCCACAGGGAGATGTTGAAGGGCCACATTTGTCCCTTCAGTAGAGAGAAAGCTGGGTCAGGGGCCAGAATCCCAGGATGGAAATCAGGATGAGTTTGACCTGCAATAGGGTGGGAAGAACGAGGTCCATAGGAAGCGAGTGTCTGGGTTCAGCACCTTGGAGAGCTCCCAAAAAGCTCTCAGGAAAGTGGTTCTGCTCCACCCTAGAATAGAAGCCAAATGGGCTAAAGAAGTTTTGCTTCCTTTGCTGAGGTATGCCCGCTTCCACTCAAATGTAATTTTATCATGTCCCTGATAAAATCACATTTTAGGAGCTGTTTAAGCATTCCTTGCCTTGGCTTAATAGATACTGCCCCAATTCGGTTTCTTTCTTTTTTTTTTCTGCTTGGGTTCAAGTTCTTTTTTTTTTAAAGTATATTTAATTGGTTATGCTACTACAGTTTTCCCAATTGTTCCTCCTTTAGCCCCCCTCCACCCTCCACCACCCAACCCTCCAGCATCCCCCGCTTAGTTCATGTCCATGGGTTGTAATATAAGTTCTTTGAGTTCTCTATTTCCTATACCATTTTTGACCTCTCCCCATCTATTTAATGCCTACTAATTATGCTTCTTCTACCCTGTACCTTTTCCCCCTATTCCTCCTTCCCCTCTCCCCACTGAAAACCCTCCATGTGATGTCCATTTCTCTGATTCTGTTCCTGTTCTAATTGTTTGCTTAGTTTTTGTTTTCATTGTTTTTCTTTATTTTTCTTTAGGTTCATTTGTTGATAGTTGTGAGTTTGTTGTCATTTTACTACACATGTTTTTTATCTTCTTTTTCTTAGATAAGTCCCTTTAATATTTCATGTAATAAGGGCTTGGTGATGATGAACTCCTTTAACTTGACCTTATCTGGGAAGCATTTTATCTGCCCTTCCATTTTAAATGATAGCTTTGCTGGATAGAGTAATCTTGGATGTAGGCCCTTGCCTTTCATGACTTGGAATACTTCTTTCCAGCCCCTTCTTTCCTGCAAGGTTTCTTTTGAGAAATCACTGATAGCCTTATGGACACTCCTTTGTAGGTAACTCTTTCTTTTCCTCTTGCTGCTTTTAAGATCCTCTTTTTGTCTTTAATCTTGGGTAACTTAATGATGATGTGTCTTGGTATGTTCCTCTTTGGGTCAGTCCAACTTCTTTGGGACTCTCTGGGCTTCCTGGAAGTCTATTTCCTTTGCTAGATTGGGGAAGTTTTCCTTCATTATTTGTTCAAATAAGGTTTCAATTTCTTGCTGTTGTTCTCCTTCTGGCACCCCTATGATTCAGATATTGGAATGTTTCAAGTTGTCCCAGAGTTTCAAAAGTCTCTCTTCAGTTTTTTTAATTCTTTTTCTTCATTTTGTTCTGGTTAGATGTTTATTTCTTCCTTTTGTTCCAAATCATTTCTTTGACTCCTGGTGTCCTTCCTGTCACTGTTGGTTCCCTGAATATTTTGCTTTATTTCACTTTGGGTATCTTTCATTTATTCTTTCATTTTTTTGACCAAGTTCAATCAGTTCGGTGAGCATTTTGATTACCAGGGCTTTAACTTCTCCATCAGGTAGGTAGGTTGGCTACCTCCTCATCACTAAGCTCTCTTTCTGAAGTTTTGCTCTGTCCTTTCATTTTGGCCCTATTTCTTTGTTCAGAGCTCCTGTTAAGTGGTAAGGGGGCGGGGCCTTCAGAATTCACCAGGGCAAGGCAACCCTCCTTGCTGTGCTGCAGCACTGCTTGTCAGGGAGGGGCCAGAGAGGGAATAATGCAGCTTCCCTGCTTGTCTCTAACTTTCCAACGAACTCTCCTGTGAGACTGGGAGTTTCTCTGACAGTGACATCTGCCATAGTCCACAGCCAGCTCTGAGTCTCAGTTTCCCCTAAGTCAGCCCCGCCCACGCAGCCCGCAGACTCTCCACAGCCAGCCTTGCCTGCAAAGTCTGCCACCTCTCCTCCAGTTCTCTCTGTCCATCACCTTACCGTTCTCCTTGTTCTGGTTGACTGTTTCTTTAATTCCGTGGTTGTCGGAGTTTCATGAAGTTTGATTTCCTGGTGCTTTTAGTTGTTTATTGATTTTAGATTGGTTGTTATCCTCCTTTTGGTTATGCAAGGAAGCAAAGGGTTTCTATCTATGCCTCATCTTGGCCAGAACTCCCTTCTCCCAATTTGGTTTCATTCAATCATAGACCAAGCTCTTAGTGGTCATGACCATACTGGATATTGGAATCCTAGAGTGAAAGATGAAGTCCCTGCACTGCACGTTGCCCTGTCCAGACCCTTGACTTTTGCTGCGCCATTTCTTTAGAGGTTAGGGGGGTCACAGGGGCTGTCAACCTGGGTCAGGGTTCACTTTGAAGATCTGTCAGGGTTTGGCTATGGGCTCTGTGCTGAGACCATGGTTACAGAAACCTTACTGGAAGGTGGTCAGATTGGAGAGGAAGTGGCTGTCAGTGTGGGGCTGAGAGTATGGGCCTTGGAGTCCACACACTTGAGTTTACATCCTGGCTTTGCCACTTGTTAGCTGGGTTTTTCTAAAACATGCTTCCTCATCTGTAAAGATGTCCTAATATACCTACTTTGCCAGATTATAATGAGAACCCAAGATAATGTATGCACAGCCCCTAACATAGTATTTTCTTGGTGTTGATTGGTAGGTGGTGCCATATCACAGCTGATGGAGCTGGGAGGGTTCACTTGAAGAAGTGCTACCTCAGGGGATGAGTCCCTATCCCCTACATCAGAGGAGCTATTACTAGACATACAATTCTCTGTGGCCAGACAACAGAGTTAAGACCATGGGCAAAAGACCCAGGGAGGTAGGTTTCAATAAATAGGCTGTCTGACCACAGAAGATGCTGCCTGACATAGGGAGGTCATTTGCCAGGAAGCTGTTGAGGGGGAAAAATTCCTGCTTTGAGCCAGGCAGTAGCAGCAGTAGCTGGGACTAGGTGAACTCTAAAGACTATGATTGTAAGATTCCAGGGAATATCTTTGGTCACTTTTCTGAGATAAACTTGGAGTTAGTTTGAGACCTGACAAAAGGCTCTCAAAGGGCAGTTCCCCATATGTGACTTTATAAGCCCCCACCACACTGGTCTGCGTGTTTCCTCTGACACTCCCACCACCATCACCCGCTGGGTACCAAGTTAAAAATACTGTGTGTGTTATTACATTTATTCCTACAATGGCCCTATGACGCCGGTGGTATTCTTCATCCCCACTGTATTACAAATACTCTAAGACTCTGAGAAGTAAGCAGCTTGCCCAAAGTTGCCACTTGGCTTCTAATCCATGGAATGGGATGGGAATACAGGTCTGGGTGGTTCCAGAACCCATTCTCTTAATAACCATTTCCTGACACTGCCACTCCTGGGAAATCTCATCCTTGAGAGCCATGAGCCTGGCCCTCTGGAGCCCCCTTGGATGGCTGTCCACTGAGCTGGTTTATTCCTGCCACCTGCCCTAAACTCGTGGGCTTTTCTTGTCAGCCCCAAACTTTTTGCTCCTCTAATAACCTGCTAAGTGGTTCACCTTGTGGATTTATGGAATTTTACAGAATGATGATCTTGTTTTTTTGGTTCGAACGGAGTCATTTTTCTCTGACATAAAACTTCCTACTTTCTCTTTGTTCTGGCCAGTATGCAGGACCCTAGATTGGGAGTCAGTACTGCCTGATACTCCCTATGTATAAGCAGGTCTCTCCCTCTCTGTCTTCTTCAACATTTAACTAAATCTCTGAGGCCCTTAATGGGACTCTTTGTCATTGCCTGTCCTGGTGAAATCTCAGGCTCCCACCTAAGAAGCCTCCTACCTGCCCTTGCCTGCTTTCCGCTCTGGTACCCTTCCTGTCTTTAATGCCCTGTCTTGTGCTCAGAGACATGCCTTTTCCAGAATAAGCTCAGAATGAAAGAAAAGAAATCAGTCTCTGCCCAGGAGCTATGTATGGCAGTGTAGACTCCTTGTGGTACTTGTGAGCTAGGCATTCCCAGTAGGGTGTGATGGGGTAAACTGGGCCTGGAGGCATGAAAAGGTATGTTTACAGAACTCCCTGGGGTGGATGGTGTCAGAGAAGCATTGCTGAACCAATTACAAGGCAGGGCTGTAATTTGGGACATGATCTTTCATGTGCTGGCTTATAAGAGAAACTGTCACCTCTGTACCTCCACAGAGTGATGATATCACCAAAGTGGCACAAGCTGCTAAAATTGTGGAGAGGATGGTCAACCAGAACACATATGATGATGTTGCTCAGGGTAAGATTTGAAGTTCTGGCAACTACTATTACTGCATTAAACTACTATTATTACATTAAAAATCCCTCATACAAATCAGTATTTGAGTGTCCCATGTAGGTCCCATAGGTGCAAGGGGAGAACAAAAAAATCCCTCCTTCCTCTGGATATCACTATGGAGACAACCATTAACAATGGCATAAGAAGAAATGTGTGTAGTAATGAGATCTGACAATGGTGCAGGAAAAAAAAAACACCACATTAGTGAACCAATGTCATCTTCCAAGAATCCTGGGAGGCAGGCATTGCTGAGATTATTAACCTACTTCATTCATGAGGAAGCTCAGGCCAAGGCCACCTGGCTAGTGAATGGCAGAGAGTATCCAAAACTAGGTCTTGAGCTTCCTAATTCTGTGCTCTGTTCTCTACTCTGTCCTGCTTGGGGACCATATAAATGCTAGGATGCAGATAGAAACTCCTCTGGAGATCCTAAAGAATGGAGGAAGGGAAATGAGGGATGAGTGGCAGCAGTCAAGGAAGGCTTCAGGGAGGGTTGAGCTCGATGCCAAGGGATGAGCAGAGTTTGAGTAGGAGATTAGCAGGAGGATGGATGTTTGAGGCAGGGGACAGCATGAGCAATGACCTGGTGGTGAAAAGGAATTCCAGTAGACTGTGGGGACAAGCAGCAGACTCAGTGACCCAAACAGGGACTTTGTTGGAAAGTGGTAAGAGTTCAGGCTGGAGAGGTGGTTGGAACCAGTTAAAGGAGGGCCTTGAATGTCACTCAGGGATCTGAGCTTTCTCTGAAAACATCAAAAATACTATCCGGGCTGGAACACAACCCAGTGAGAGCAGGAATGGAGGAGAATGTGATTGGGCAGGATGCAGAGACAGGGGTGAAAGTGAGTTTCTGGTGTGCGGTGGAGTGGGCCTCACCACACCTTGCTCAGACTGTGTCAAGGGGACGGAGAAAAGGAGCAGTCATCATAACGAAAAACAAGTGCCAGCATTCCCTGGGAATGGCCTATGTACCAGGCATTATGCCATGCTATTTACATATGTCATTTTATTTAATCCTGACAGCCACAATCTCAGGTAAACACCATTATTTTTTCCATTCATAGGTGAGAAATTCAGGCTGTATTATTGCTACTTGTTCAAAACCACAGCTACTGTGAGGTGTGAGTGGTGCAATCAGGACGCAAAACACAGGCCCCTTGGATCTGTAGCCTGGGCACTTGAGCACGAGTTTGCAGAGCCACTGAGCTGGAAGAGGCATTTCAAATAAACATTCAATAGGTC
Organism: Trachops cirrhosus; assembly: GCA_028533065.1. NCBI lineage: Eukaryota > Metazoa > Chordata > Mammalia > Chiroptera > Phyllostomidae > Trachops > Trachops cirrhosus. The sequence goes on along the minus strand of CM052540.1, from coordinate 29,092,216 downwards.
TATGCTGGTGATTAATTAGTGATGAGGTGAAGAAAAAGATTAATTCAGAAACACTTAAATCCTGGGGGCCTGGGAAAATTCTTTGACAGAGCCAAGAAAACGGAATCCTTCCCAGGGCATGAACAGTACATTCCCAAGTGGCTTGTATTTCCCTAAGAGGTTGTGCATTTATTTGGAGCAGCTGCGTCCCCAGAGTTGGCAGCTCCTCACTGCTGGCTGGTCTCCTCTGCTGACAGCCTAGGGCTCTTCTTGGTGACTTGATGTTCGTTGCTCACCCACAGAACATAGAGACTGGGGCTGCCAAGACCAGAAGCCTAAACAAGCCCCCTTGTTATCATTCAGGCTGGAAAATGACCTTGAGTGCTTTTCAAAGCTGTCAAAGTACACAACAGCTCTGAATGAATTTGTCACTCACACAGCTTGGCTCCCTGAAACCCAGCCTCTGCAAACAGCCCCCCAAAGGGCGGCAAACATGATTAATATCCATGGAGAAATTGGCCTTGGTGAACCCTTTTCATTTATAAGAACACAGTCACATAAAAATTCATTGAACTTTGATTTTTTTTTTAAATTGCCTACTCTCTTCCCTCTGGGAAAGTGTAATCATGAAGGAGAAGTGAAAACAGAGAAGTGTTACCAATTAGTCTCTCCGAAACGTGGCACTTTCAAAGACAGCCGAGCTCAGAGACCTCTGATGTGATCAAGGCTCATGCCTCTGACCACTCCAATTTTTTTTTTTTTGTTCTAAGACATTTTTGAGGTTTGAATGTGATCCCACAGTCTCTAGGTGTGGACATTGTAGGAGAGGTTGGGGCCATGCCTGGACATGTCCTTCACCATGTGGGATGAAAGGCTTCATTTTTTCATAGATCACCCTCGGTTGGAAAGAAGACTGAGAGTCACTCACTTCTGCTGATTGATTTCATTGCATTCTTTGAGCAGTCATTGGTTGTTTGCTCTGTGGCTGGCCCTGTGCTAGGCACTATGGGTCCAGAGATGACTAGCACGTGCTTTCTGCTCTCTGGCAGCCATCTAGCGGGGGAGACAGGCAAAAGAATAAATAGAGGCAACACAGTGTGGCAGATGTTTTGGTACAGGAGAGGCACAGGGCTGGAACGGAGGAAGAAATGAACTCTCCTCAAGAATGTGAAGGCCTCTCAGAGAAGGAGCAGTTTGATGTGGATCTGGAGTGAGTAGGAATTTGCCCGGAAGATGGAGGAGTAGGACACTTTAGAGGGCATGTGAACAGCTGGCCGAAATGACATGGAAGTAGTGGCCTGGAGCCTTGGTTTGACAAGGAGACCCTGTGCCAGGGGAGCCACCGAGGGGTTCGCAGTGGGGTTGGGGAGGTGTATGGTGAGATGATTTGTTTGTCCTCACTCTGATAGCTCTGCGGGACATGGGCTGGAGGAGGAGTCACTGGAGGTAGGGAGACCAGTTAGGAAAATAGTGTGATGATCCAGGTGATGGCTATTGGGCCCTGAACCTGGGCAGTGGCTAAGAGTTTGGAGAGAAGTGAATGGGTTGAAAAGATAATCAGAAGGAAAATATGAGATGATGGAGAGAGATGAGTCAAGGGTTGCCCAGGTTTCTGGCTTAGACAAGTAGCAGGATGGATGGGGCTTCCACCTAAGTTAGAGGAAATGGGAGGGAGGATAATTTAGAGCAGGAGATGAGCTTGAGTTCAGAGAACCCCATGAGGGATCCAGGCAGTTTCACTATAGTGGGGCTGGGCAATGGCTACCAAGATGGGCAGACCTGAGATTTTATCTATGTGGACATGGCCACTTTATTGTAATTTACCTCCAACAACAATGGCGACAGTAACAATAACATGTAGAGAGAGCTGCTTATGTGCCTCGTATTTTTCTCACTATTTTACATACATTAACTCTGTTGATCTTCACAAGAGTCATTTGAGATGAAACACAGAGAGGTTAATTGTTTTGGCCAGGAGGTACAGACAGAAGGTGGCAGACATGGATTAGCCATAAAGTGGCAGTCCCAGGGCTGACAGCCTGTGTGTGTTTAAGATTTTAAGTACTATGAGGATGCTGCTGACGAATACCGGGACCAGGAGGGTACGCTGCTGCCTCTCTGGAAGTTCCAAAACGACAAAGCCAAGCGCCTGGCTGTCACCGCCCTCTGCTGGTGAGTATAGGCATTGACGCAATCCCATTGCCCCTGAATGCCTGCTGTTGCCAAGCCCTAAGCAGGGCACTTCTACAGAACTTAGCCACCTTGAGGGTGACGTGGAGTATTATGAGAAAAAATGAGATGGGGATTCTTAGAAGATTGTAGGATAAGTCCATGTCTCTAAGCTCAACAGATGTCTGCAGTGCAGGTAGGCACCAGTGTTCATGGGAAGTCTCAAGTCCATGGGTGAGCCATATCCATTTCCTGGGCCAATGGGTTCACATTTCTTTTACAGGAATCCAAAATACAATGATCTGTTTGCAGTGGGACATGGCTCCTGTAAGTAATCTGGCGATTTATTTTTTTGCCCACTTAACCAGCAAATACTAAGTGCCTATTCAGTGCAGAGTTCTTGGCCACGTGTGAAAGATACAGAGATGACTATGATGCAGCCACTGCCCTTGGGGCTCACAGCCGATTGTCAGGAGACCAACAATCACACCAGCAACTAGTGCTGCTGGGTGAAGAAATATGCCAAAATGAGCCTTGAAGGGGTTATTATGGAGAAGAAGGAAAGGGAGGTCACTTCTGGCAGAGAGACCAGCATAGGCAAAGGTCTGGAGGCACAAGAGATATGGCAGGAAATTAAGTTGTCGAGGGGCCAGGGTCAGCCCCCACAGGGCTTGGTAAGCCGTTCCAAGAAGTGTGGCCTTTGTCCTGAGGACAGTCTTCTGACCTTCCCCTAAGGGGAAACCACTGAAGGAATTTGAGAAGGGCAGGGACACGACCAGTGGAGGTGGAATTGCAGGCAAGAGACTGGATTTGGGAGACCAGTTAGGAGACTGGTGCAGGCATTCCAAGGAGAAATGCTAAGGAGGATCTAACCCATGACTATGGAGTAAGGATGGAGAAGTGGGTTTGAGAAGCATGAGAAGACAGAGTGGGCCAGACCTGGGGAAGGATGGGATGGTGGGGGCTGAGGAGGGCAGTGTTCCTGATCAGGCTCTGGAGCAGGCAGGGGCGGGGCAAGTGCATCACTGGGCCCCCGAGCCCTGGGAGACCACTGTTATCCAGGGCACTGCTGCCCATTCTCTCCCATTGCAGCAGGAGACAGCACCATGGTAACTGTGTGCCAGTTTGCTTTCCCTTCATGTTTCTGGGTTCCTACAGAAGCCCCCTACCTCCTTTCGGGGCTGGACGTTCCCCCTTCCTAACAGGAGAGGGCCCCACACTTCGCGTTAGCTGCAGCTCCCTAGGCTAACAGCTTGTTCTCTAGCTGGGAGGATCAGCTTCTGCAAACAGGAAAACCTCTCCATGTTCCAAGCTGCTGCTGCCTGGCAGGCTTACAAACTCCTGGTCTCTGCCCCTCAGACCGCCTGTCTGCCCATTCTTTGACCAGGGTGGAGAGTCATTGGAGGGGGAGGGCAAGGAGGAGTTGGTGTTTGTCATTCCTCTCAGGGAGGAGATCTTGGAGCTGCTCCCAGTCTCGTGGTCTGGGCTGCCTTTGAGGATGCCCTAAATGCCCGCTTTGTGTCCCCACTCCTGAAGGTGGGCTGCTGCCAAGCTGGAAGCACCCTCCCTCTCTGGCAGGGAACTAGCACATTCCTCCCCCTCTGCTGCAGCTACTGGGCAGGCCCTCCTAGGAGTGGGTGTGGACATGAATGGGTATGAGGCTGCTCTCAGCCCAGGCTGTCTGTCCAGGCCTGAGGTGAGGTGTGGGGAGCTCCCCAGCAGGTGGGAGGAGAAACTGCTTAGGCTCTAGCCCCATCTTCCTCTCACGGAGGGTCAGAAGCAGGGTCGGCTAATTGGAGTTATGTAGAGGGAGACCGTCAATGGAGACAGCTGTTGCCAGGAGCAATGGAGAAGATGAACCCGCCCCGAGGAATAGATGACCTCAAGTCCAACGGGCCCAGCAGCCTCCTTTGGACAGGCACTTGCCTTGTGAGGGTCTCTTTATCCTTTGTCGGTCCTTTCAGCCATATCTACATTCCTGAGAGGTGCCAGTCAGGGGCAAACCTTCTGGCTGGAGGGTCACTTTCTAGTGGTGTGACCTAGGGCCAGAAACCTTTCTGAGCCTTGATTTGCTCATTGGTTTCAGGGAGAGGCTGTGAGGCACACTTATTTTAAAAGGGGGAGGCAAACCTGCCCTCTGAGCTGGACAATCACTGTTGATTTAGCTATCGGTCTTTCCCGTAGCTTTCCTATAGGACCTCACGGGACCTGAGCGGAGACAGGAGTCTATGGGGGCAGAGGGGGATAGGACGAGGCCCCTACCTACTGTTTTAGAAAGCAGGGCCTGGTGGCAGCGGTGGCGTTTGCTGTTGATGTCACTGACATGGGAGTTGCTGACCGGCTTTCAGTCAGCCATCACTTCCCCGGAGCCCTGCCTACCTCAGTACGACACTGCAGGGGCCTGAGCAGAGCCCGGCAGGGCTGGGTCTCAAAAGGGCCCCTGCATTCACTCCTGAGGTTGTCTCTGGGAGTCCTGTGCTCTTGAGTGCCCAGGTGCCTCCCTGGAAAAAAGAGAGCAAAGCTGAGGCAGGCCAAAGGCACTCGTTACCACTCAGGGTTATTGTGAGGAGCAGCCGGCTCACCAGCATCCATCACACTGTCCTTGGAAGCTCCCAGCTGCTAGCCTTCCGTCATCAGACTTTGCCTCATGGGAACAAACACTGAAGCGAGCATTTGGGTTTGCTGTTGGGTTTGACCCTGATAAGCTCAGCCCAGGACTCCTTTTGCCTGGAATTCCCATAAGTTTATTTTCTGACACAGCCAAATAAGACTTTGGTAGGGGTAGCTATGTACCCTAGGGAGGATGGGGGCCAAAATCCCCTATTTTGGGGACAGGGCAGGTTGCCTAGAGCCAGGCCAGGAGCAACCTGGTGGGAAAAAGGAAGCCTGGGCCATTGCCTGTAGCAACACAGAAGCATTCACACCTGCCCCCACTCTGCCTCCCAGGTTGCATGCAGGGCAGAGACTGGGTGCCCCCTGGGGCCAGGCTCCATGTTCCCAGCAGAGCAGAGAAAGAGGCCATCAGCAGTTGAAAGCAGATGGAGGAACGTTGGAGGGCAGAGGTAGCTGGTCCAGGAAAAGGGGCAAAGCTGGGTTGCAATTATGTCGGCCTGCCACACTGATGGGGTCCTTTCCAGCCCATTAGCCAGTTCATGGCATGGGAAAGGGGACTCCTTATGGTCTGTCAAGCAGGGATGGTGGAACAGATCAGATCTTAGAAACTCTGTGTGGTCCTGCCTGGCTATCACACAGGAGATCAGGAGGAATTTTCCCAGCTGTCTCCTAGCCCAGCATCCCCCCGGGGGGGGGGGGGGGGCGGGGGATGCTGCACCTTCAAAAGGAGCCAAAGTCAGACCCTGGGTCCCAGTGCTAAACCATTCCCACTCAGTCACGCCACATCCTGGCCTGTTCCTGAGCCTGCCCAGGCCACAGATACACTTGTAGGGATTTAAATCTCCCCTGATCATTTATTTGTCAGCTTCACTAATTAAGCAGTGTTAATTTCATTTACTGAAAATGGAAATTCATCTACCTCATTTCTCCCGGTTCATCCTCCACACACAAAATCCATCACTCCTCGGCTGCAGGCTGCGTGAAATTTACAGGACTAATTATGTTGTCAAGTCTCTTTGTAAATACAGTCCATAAAGGCCACTGTGCTCGCTGGGTTGTAGTGCAAGGGCAGTCCCGTTGTTAGTTTAATTACTGGTTAGTTATTTAGGTTCTCAAATGTTTGCCTCATTTTCCCTAAATCAAATTAAATGTCCCACTTGATGTAGTCTGTCTCCAAGGCTTTGCCCTTAACTTCCCACACCGTTTAAATATGAATTCTAATGGGATGACAGGACTTGGAAAAGCCAGCTGCCTGGGAGGCTGCGCACCTGGCACCATGGCCTCTCTGGGCCGTGCTGGAGGTTTGGAACCTTATAGCACTGATACCCTTTCTTGGAGCAGCCTTGGGGTGGTCCCCTGCTTTTGGGGACTGTAAAAACCCTAGTCCAAGGGGTATTTCTGTTCCTGGAGTCCAAGGTGGTGGGGCTGGGGTGTGGGAAACTGAGGGAGGATTTCATTATGGTCATCAGAAGTGCTAGGGATCATTGCATCCATCCCCCTGACTTCTAGAGGGACTGCTTCCAAACCACCCCAGGAAAAGGTGCCATCTATGGGGGCATCTCCCTCCGATACCTAAAGTGAGGTTTGAGTCAACCTTCCCCGAATGCCTACAGAATTAGTGTCCTATTCCTATTATAACGAATGACCACAAACAAAATGGCTTAAAACAATACAAATTTATTATCTTACAGTTCCGGAGGTCACAAGTCTAAAATGAATTTCACTGAATAAGAACCAGGGATTGTCTGGGCTTCATTCCTTTTGGAGGCTCTAGGGGAACATCCATCTCCTCGCCTCTCCTTGCTTCTAGAGGTTGCCCACATTCCATGGCTTGTGGCTCCCTTCCAGCTCGCAATTGCATCATTCTGACAGTTGCTTCTGTTGTTACATCTCCTTCTCTGACTCTCCAGTCTCCCTCTTTCCCTTATAAGAACCCTTGTGTTACATTAGGTCCAGCCAGATAATCCAGGATAATCTCCCCATCTCAAGGTCTTTAAATTAATCACATCTGCAAAATCCCTTTTGCTGTGCAAAGTAACATATTTATGGGTTCTGGGGATTAGGACATGGATTTCTTTGGGGGGCATTATTCAGCCCACCACAGCCCCCTTCCATGTGCCTCCTGTATGACTTAATACAGGGAGTCATTAAACAGCTGTTGCCTCAGAGTCAGCCCTGAACTGGACTAATTTGGGATGCCACAGTGAGAAAGGAGGGGGCCTGCTGTCTGGTGTTGGCTTGGTATCCTTGTCTTGGCAGCTTGTCATCCACTGACCTGGCTTTAGCCTGATGCTCAAACATGCCTTCTGCCTGCCTTGCCATCCTGAGCAGGAGCCCAGGCTTCTCCTGGCAGCCAGAACTCTCTAGAGTGGCCTCCCACGGTCTAGAGCTGTTACTTGCAGGGCAGGGATAGAGCTGGGGGTGCTGGGGGTGCTGAGGCCCCCGCTGGTGATTGCCAGTTGAAGAAAACATTCATCCATGCTCCTCACTGGGCGCCGCTCTGCTGGACCCTAGCAGAGGGAACTGAGGGCAGTGAGAGGTCTATGGCAGAATTAAGCTACCCCTCCCCGAGACCACAGCCTTCTGAGAACTGCCAGATCAGGCTCTAGGAGGTGGTTGATTCTTCTCTTCCAAATCTTGTGGATCACTGAAGATCAAGTCAGAGAGGCCTTAGAGATTATCCAGCACAGCAGGGTTAGCAGGAGGCAACCCTCCCACCCGAGAGGGCAAGCCTGCAGGGCCACACGGGGCCATGCTCACTCCTTCCTTCGGTAGAAGGCGAAGTGAAAGGCCTGCTCTTCTGTAATAATGAGATATACGTAGAGGAGCTCCTCAAGGTGGGGGACTCTCGGGGGAGAAGCTGAACAATCTGGAAGGCTACCTGGAGGAGGGTAAAAGTACAAGTGGAGGAGACCCAAGGCCAGGCCAGCAGCACTTTCCCTGTCTCAGGGTCACAGACCAGGTTCTCTTTCTCTCATCTCCCTCCCTCCTTCCCTTCCTCTTCTTCCCCCTTTTTTCCTTCCTCTATTCCTCCTTCTCTTCTGCCTAGCCACACATACTGAAATCCTGTTGCCTGGAGGAAACTGGATTCCTTCTCTGGCACTAGACTTAAGTCTCTGCCTCTTTAAAAAAAAAAAAGAAGAAAATTTTATTGAATTTATTGAATAGGTCTCAAGTGTACAATTCTATAATACATGATCTCTATATTGTATTGTGTGTTCACCTCCCAAGTCTCTGCCTCTTGATACAACAGAGTGTGGGGTTGGGGGCTCCCATCACAGTCACTGAATTCTCCAGCCCTACTTTGAGAAGCCAGAGTTCGTGTGATTCTGGACAAAGTGACCCAGGGCCCAGGGCCCCGGGCTCTGTTGCCTTGAACCTAATAGAATTCTAGCCCTCACTGGGAAATGAAGCACCACAGGAGATCTCAATGCCAGTGTTATAGTGGGACTGCTGGTGACCCGGTTGGTGGCATCATACCGGGAATGGTGGGGAGCTGGGCGATGGTGTCAGTAGGACTGCTTGGAGCCTGAGTGACAATATCACATGGGGGCCATCGGCGGTCTGAGTAGTGATGCCATTTTAGGACTTTTAGAAGACGGGATGATGACATACTGGGACAGTGGGAGGTTTGGGCTGTGATGTCACACGTTGTATACTTGGAGTGGAACAGTGAGGTCTCATAAGGCCCACTGGAGTCAGAGATGAGAAAGTTATAGAATAAGACATGGAGAGGAAGCCCCAGTTAAATGAGGGTTTCCTTTGCCTTCCTGGTGTAGTTTGGCAGCTAAAGCCCTGAATTGGAATTCAGGAAACACACGTTCTAGCCATGATTAGAAACTGTGATCGTTATCACAAGGCGGCTCATCTGGTTATAAGTAACAGAGATCGCTAGCGCCGGGTTAGGAAAGGGAGGCTCCCTGTCAGGATGCATGTAGCTGGGGAACTGAGGCAGGATCTGAGGCCTCAGTGTGACTGGTTGCTCAGTGTGTGCCTCTCTCATGAAATCTATGCTTCTCTCTGCCAGAAGTTTCCTCATACCCTGTTTGACCGCCCTGTCCCTTACACATTCTCTCTGTCTTTGCCAGTCACCACCACTCTATTAGGTCTGGTGCCCCTTCCCCTTCTCTCTTTACCTCCATGTGAAAACCAGATTAGTGTCATTGTTCTGAGCAGGCTAATTTCATCCATAAACAGGATACTGGGCATGACGCACACCATGTGATGGTTCTGATACTCCTGGTACACCGTTTCTCCCCTCTAATATCGGTTTACCCATCTGTAAAATTAGGGGGGCGTAAGGCCAGATCCTAGTCCCAGTAAATGGGTCAGAGATGTCCTCACTACAAGTACAAAGCCAACTTGGGGTTTCTTACCCTCCTTCCATGGTGTCACTGGTCAGGAAGACTCTACACACCTGCAGGGGCAGGGAGTGCTTGCAGTTTGTCAAGAGCAAGTAGGTCATCACTGCTGTCTCCCAAGGGACCAGGTCCTGTGAGAGCAAGCGCGAAGGTCATGCCCACTTTGTCCCATCTGGGTCCTCAACCTGAGCATCAGTCACCCACCTGCCCACTCTTTCATTCACTTACCTGCGTGCCTACCCACTCACCCTCTGTCAATCTTGCCAGCATCAAGGACAGATTGGACATTAAGGGCATCAGCAGCTCCCCTCTGCTGGGTTTTGGTTAACAGTGTGATTCTCCAGCAAGCACTTACCACACTCTGCTGCAGGGTCTGGCTCGTGAGTGCAAGCTCATGTCTTGACTGGAGGGTCTCTGTCCCCGTCAGGGTCCTGCTTAGGGGGAAGCCCTGATTAAGTGTTCAGGGTTTTCGTGATGAACAAAAGGAGCTACAAGTGACTGTCACACTGCCGACTTCAAGCCCTTCATGATCTGAGTGGGAAAGAGACCCCCCTCAGCCAGCTGCAGATCTCTCCCTTATAAAGTCAGCCCTTAGGGCCTACTCACCGCCCTCCTCCCTGCCCCCCACCTCAAGGCCAACTCCCTACTAGCTTTGGCTCGGAGCCAAAGCCAGGCTCAGAGTAACCCAACTGAGCTCCAGGGTTCCTAGAAGCACCCCAGGTGCTCCTCTTTACAAGAGGCTCACTTTCCCCAGAACAGAAGCGTTTCTTTCCTGATCACTATGTCGGGGAGAGGGCCCTCTTCTCAGCAAAAAGCTGCCTTAGCATAGGGCCCCGAAGATGGAGGGTGACTCTAGCCTTTTATCTTTTCAGCTCTGGCTCTTCTGAGCTTAGAAAGGTCCTGGGCTTGTGGCAGGAGTGCTGGACATAAGGGCTTGGAACTGGATTCTGTTCAGTGACTGCATTATCAGGATGGGCACTGAGTGTGCAGAGAATGAAAGAAAGAGTGGGAAGTACTCTCTTGACATGGGACAGACAGGGAGGAGAAACCTTGCCGACTGGCTCACAGTTGATCACAAAACTGTACCCAGGCCAGAAGGATGGCACAGGGGTCTGTGGAAGCCTGACTAGCTGGCCTGTGACTTCTGGATTCTGGGAGCATGCCTACCTAGATTTAGGGTTCAGGCTGCAACTGGGGATTGTGGGGCCAGTGGGTATAGGAAAATGCCCAGAGGTAGCTAGTTTGGGACTCCTATAGACAATTCCGTGTTAGCCCAAGCTGAACCCCTGCCCTTGGCTGAGGGGCTGGGAGGCACATAGGCATTATGAAGGCATATGAAGGTAGCAACTTGTCCCTGGTCCAAGCATCTGAACCCTCTCTGAGGATACTGCTCCTTCCTAAGCCCATGCACATTCTTCATGTAGCCACTTTTTGAGTCTGCATACCTCAGGGAGGTCTTTTTTTACCCCAGGGAGAATAAGGAGAATGATGGTCAGCCCTTGGATAAGCCTGGTCACCTTGACTGGTTGTCAGATCCTCCCATGAAGGGATAGGCCAAGTTTTCTGATCCTATTTCACAGACAGAGAAGATGAAGCTTAGAGAGGAAGCCCACACTCTCTGGCAGAGGTGGAGCAGGGCAGGGCTTGTGCATTCATTGGAGAAGGGGCACGGGGGCTTCCTGGCAGGGCAGCTGGATTTTCCCACCACTGAGGCCCATCTTCCCTGGGGCAGATGACTTCATAAAGCAGAGCCGAGGCATGCTGCTGCTCTACAGCATGAAGAACCCCAGCTTCCCTGAATACATCTTCAGTAGTGACAACGGCATCATGTGTCTCGACATACACGTGGACCACCCGTATCTGGTGGCGGTGGGCCACTATGACGGCAACGTGGCCATTTACAACCTCAAGAGGCCCCACTCCCAGCCCGCCTTCCGCAGCTCAGCCAAGTCTGGCAAGCACACGGACCCAGTATGGCAGGTCAGCCTCGAACCAGGAGGGGTGTGGGTATGGGTGAGTCGTGTGTGGACTTGGGCACCACTGGAGAAGGGGCCTTCAGGAGGAGAGGGCCACAAGCAAGGGGGTGGGGATCACAGGTACCAGCATAGAAGCCAAGGAGCTGGGTGTGAGAAGGGGCAGAGAAGGGCAGAAGGTGAGACTCCAGAGGTAAGGGGGTCAGCAGTAAGAGCTGGGTCTGCTGCCCCGGAGCTCCATCAAAACGGCCCGTCTGTCCAATAAGGTTCTCTTAGGTGTGGTGATTAGTGACCCACAGCCCATGGCTAGAAGCCTCCAAGGCCTGACAGGCCTCTGCTGAGTATGTCAAGGGCTCCAGTCTCCTGTCTGTGGGCTTCCTCAACTCCCCACAAGGCTCTCCTCTGCCATCTGGGCTAGATTTGGGGGAACTCGCAGACAGATGTGGTTGCTGCCCATTTTCTGCCCTCTGAGTGGGACTGTGAGGCCTCGTCGGCAAGGTCTGACCCTGAGGCTTCTTTGTAGCACCCATCTTTCCCAGGCAGACATAGAATGCCACCATTACCTGGACATCGGGTTTAGGTTTCACCCTGTCTTCCATCTTACTACACTGGGAGTGCATTTCATTTCATGGTTTTACTCTCCGTGGCACTGGCTTTGCATGCCCTTCCTCACTATGTTCCAAAGGTCCCTTTCTTCTGAGGCCATATACCCTTACCTCATGGGCAGGTCTGGGAGAATCTCACAATAGATTTTTGCCTCAAGTTGCCCAAGGCTTCTGGGCTCATCAGGCAGCTGTCTCCTCATCTTCTTTGTCCCCTGCTCTGACACAGTCTGCAGTCAGGCTCTGCACCCGTCTCTTCTGGCCCTGAGGCCCCTCCGTCAAGTGGACACTGGCCCCAGGTACTGGCTCTCAACTCTCAGACAGGCCTGAGCAGAGAGAGGACTCTCCAGGCATAGGGGACATGGTACTCTTTCAGCTTCATCCTTTACCCAGACCAAGGGCAGTGGGTGGGAATACCCCACCCACAAGACACCCTCCCCACTACTCTCCACCAAAGCGGGGGCCAGAGCTCACAGCCTTGGAGTTCTCTCTACTGAAAAGCACCCCTCACAGTTCATTGCCTCCATCCACAGATGTCTTCAGGGATTGTAAAGCCCAGGGAGAGGAGAAAAGAGCCGCTTTGACAGGCCTGAACTAGCATCAGCCCTTAACCCCTGCTCTCAGAGAGCCCAGGGCTAAGCATGGAGCATCTCCCATTGGCCTGACCACCCCCCTCAAGCCCAGAAAAAGGCAAGAGGCCAAGGCTACCACCCTGCTCCCACTCTGCTATGTTCTCTAAATCAAATAGCAGGTTGGGAAAAAAAATGGGGCATGCAGAAGCCACACTGTCCCTCTCACTGGGCAGGTGCCAGGGAGACTGGAACCCATCTGGAGATGGGTGGCCTTCTGCTCTCCCACCATCCTGTCAGGAAAACAGAGCTGTTGCCTTTGCAGAACCGAAGACTCAGAGTTCTTGGCTGAAATCATGGCTTGGGACAGGGGAGGGGCTTGCCTGCCTGTCTCTCACTCATTTACTCACTTCCTGTTCCCTTCTTTCCCTTATTTCCTGCCCTCCTCTTCCTCATTCATCCATTTGGCAACTCATCCCTGTTTGCTCCTCTGGGAGCTGAGGGTGCCTAAGGGCTTGGGCTCTGGAGTTCCTTTTGGGGAGATGAGCACAGCCGCAGGGACCGTGGCCGGGCAGTATACTGTGGGCTACAGAGGGCTCATGGAGTCACCGAGGAGGGGCACTCAGATTGTCTGGGCTGGGGAGCAGGGCCAAGAGGGCCAGGGAGGTCTTTCTAGAGGAAGCAATACTTGAGCTGAATTTCGAGGATGAGAAAGTATGAGTTAGATAAAGAAGGACACAGAGGGGTCCCAGGTACAACGACACAGGGGCATCAAGCAGAGTGGCCTGCTGAGAAACAGCACATCATCAGGAGCTCAGTGTGAGAGATGGGGAGGGGGAGCAGGACCTGAGAAAAGCACAGGCACCCAGTCCTGAGCGTGCTTCTCTGGGACGTAGGAAGCTTGGACTTTGTAGGTCGGTGGCTTCAAATGAAGTGTTTGCATGGAAGACCGATGTGTGAAAAAGATGCAAGTGGGACTGTGCTGGAGTATTGGTGTCCTGCTTGTTTGAGGGTCCCCTGTTATCACTCCCTCTGTCCCCCGAGGTACTTTCCCCAGGCTCCTAAGATTTTCTCCTGGCATAGTTTGAAAATCACTACCCAGCCATCAGAGGGTCTGGGACAGAGGAGTAACGCAGTCATGTTTGTGTCGTGGAGATTTTTTCTGGCTGCAGCAGGAGAAATCTTAAAGCCTGAGCTAGGGCAGAGGCAGTGGAGAGAGAGATGAGAAGATAGGGTCCAGAGCTGTTGAAGCAGTAAAACCACCAGAAGGAAACAACAGATTTCTCATGGAAAAAGGAATAATGGGTGATGCTTCCTGGGACTCTGATTTGGGGCACCCAGCAGGGCATCCATGGAAGTGGGAAATGCAGAAGAAGAGGAACAGGTTTGGCCAGAGGTTAATACAGGATGCCAGAGGAGGTGTCCTACAGGCAGCTGGAGGAGCTTGAAGGAGAACCAGGCTGGTGAATGAGATATAAGAGACAGCAGAGTCTAGGTCCTTTTCAGAGGACAGTGTCTCAGGGGGACTAAGGAGGTTCTTTTGGATCCCAAATGCCAGGCTGGGGTAGGTAGATTTTGTTCTGTTGGCAGCAGGGAGCCATGGGAGGTTTTGGAGTCAAGGAGCAAATTCTGTTCAAAGAGGACCGAGTTCCTATCTCATGACACAGGCTGCTTCCCAGGGAGCCTGCCTGAGTAGCACCGCCCTTTTCAGGCCCCACCGTGAAGCCTCAACCAGCGACACTTTGCTGGATGTGTGTGTGTTCGTGTGTTCTGTGCCACACTGGGAGGTGGTAAGAAAGATCCGTGAGCATAAACCGGGATCAAGCAGGCCCGCTCTAACCAGATAAGGCACAAGAGAAAGAATCTGTTGAGAGCCCTCATCCCCTCCCTCCCTCCTGCTCCCTGGGCATCATTCATCCTCTTACCCCCACTTACCACCCGCACCCCCACCACTTTACTTCTCCCCTCCCACCTCTTTCCCAGGAGCATGTGTGTGACTTGCACACACACACATACACACTGACTTGCAGATGCACACACCACCCCCCATTGGGCATCAGGCTGCTAAGTAGGGTGTGAAATACAATTTCCATGCATGCTGGTGGCTGCTCATTAAACACTTCCCTTAGCAGTTCCCCAGCGCCTCTTACAGCCTGGCCTTTGACACCCCTGTCCCCTCCCCCCTTTAAAGGGACTACCTTTACACAGAAGGGGAAGTGGTCTCAGCATCAGGGCCAGTTCTGACTCGTGTCTCACAGCCTCTGTGGTGGTCTAGGCCCCCTCAGTGGAAGCGCAGAAGAGCAGTTCTGATCCAGAGAGCCTGGGTGGTCGCTGGGGAGGGGTGACCCTTTCCTTCTCCCCCGCTTTCAACAGCCATGGTGACAGCTGTGGTTACAGGCAGTGGCACTGGGTTTCTGTCCTCCCTCACTGGGCCTCTGCTTGTGACGGGAAGGGACTGTGGTCCTAGCATGGAAGTCTGGAGGGAGCCGGAGGACAGAGGAGCGCTCTGGGCACCCAGCCCCTCCCCAGCTCTCCGGGACATGGCTTGGCCCGGCCTCCACATCTGGCAACAGGAACTTGAGCCTCAAGCGTGTCATCTTCATAAGACAACAGCTCTGTCTCTAAAACACTTTCCCATATGTTTGCGCCTGGCCCTGAGAAGATGGGTGGGGCAGGATTATTAACCCCAATTTGTAGATGGAGAAATGCAGCTCAAATCTGAGATTTGAGAGGAAGATCCTGGGAGCAGAAACTAGTGGTAAAGTGAAGGTGGGAACAGAGGAAAGGTTGCCTAGGAAAAGGCTAAGCTTGGGAGAGGAGACTGGGGAGGGAGCAAGCGGGGGAAAGCCAGCTGCAGAACATGTGTACCCCAGTTCCTAGGATGATAGTGATAATGAGGACATTAGCTAACATTTATTGAACAGTTAATGTATGCAATGTTCTGACCTAAGGGCTTCACATTATTATCTCATTTTTTCTTACAACAAACCTGTGCCATTGCGGTTCCTATTCTATAAATGAGGAAACTGGCCGATGGGCCCCATCCTTTCCAGGCCCCACCTATGTACAGAGGCTGAACACAACCCAGGGAGGAGTTGGACACCTCCACTGGCAAGCCAGTGGATTAGGGCAGTGACCTGACTTGGCACTGTTGTCCCAGGATAGTCAGGGCCAGAGGGATAGGAGAGACAGAGTTGGATAGAAGGAGGGAGAAAGGGAGGGAGGGAGGGAGGGAGGGTCAATCAAGGGACTCTGGGAAATGGGCTTCTAGAACTTGCTTCTGAACCTCAGATGGGTTCTTGAGGGAGCTGTGCTCAGCTTACAGGCCTAATGCAACACCACAGCAGAGTCCCGGAGCTCAGAGTTTGGGGTGTTTCAGGTCAAGTGGCAGAAGGATGACATGGACAACAACCTTAACTTCTTCTCTGTGTCATCTGATGGCAGGATCGTGTCTTGGACGCTCGTGAAGGTGCCTGTTTCTCACAAAGGGTCATGCAGGGGTGGATGGGGAGCTGGGGAGGCTGAAGGGAAAAGGGATCCCCACAACGTGCCCTCCAGCCCAGTCCACGTGCCCTCCCCATCCCCTCTGTGACTGCAGAGTGAGCTGGTTCACACGGATGTCATCAAGCTGAAGGTGGAGGGCAGCACCACGGAAGGTCTAGAGGAGCTACAGCTGCACACAGTGGGTAGGAGCCTCAGCTCACTCGCATTCAGGCCTGGCCACGGCACTCAGGCCTCATGAGAGTCAGAGATGGTGGCCCTCCCCAGTACTGAGTAGTCCCTCCTCCACTTGTGCTGGGCCCAGGGCTGGAAGTAATGAGAAAGCCTGGCCCTGGCTGCCTAGGCTTTGGCCCTTTGCAGACCCTTCCCGTTCATGCAGGTTCCATCCCTGTTTGCAGACCCTGTTCCTGTTTATGCAGATCAAGTGCTGTTATGCAGATCCAACCCTGTTTATGTAGATCAGGCCCCTGTTTACCCAGATTCTGTCTCTGTGTACTCAATCCCTACCTTGTTTATGCAGACTACATCCCTGTTTGCACAGACCACATCCCTGTTTGTAGACCCTGTCCCTGTTTACCCTGACCCTGACCCTGTTAAACTCAATCCCAGCCTTGTTTACCCAGGCCCCCATTCCTGTCTGCAGAAGCCCTGGCCGTTTGCAGAGTCCCAGTTGCCTGGGACCAGCAGCAGGGCGGAGGGCTGGTTTCTGTTTGCTTGGCTGGCCACGCAGCTTTCTCAGGGGCTGGGCTCAGGCTATCCCCCCGGGCCTGCTATGGAGGGGAGGTGCTGCGAGACCCCTGCCCAGGACCCTGTTAAGGTTTCTCCCTCTTCTCCCAAGGCTGTGGCACTGCTTTTGACTTCCACAAAGAGATCAACTACCTGTTCCTAGTGGGCACAGAGGAGGGAAAGATCTACAAGGTGAGGCCCTGAGCCAGCTCCTTACAGGGTGGCTTAAGCCTGAGTACCCTGGGAGCTTATTGTTCTCAACAGACCTTGTTCTGACAAACCTTAGTGCTGCTCATCAGTTCTAGAAGGCTTCTTGGGGGAAGAGAGTGTGTTTCTTGAACTGACTGGGTAGCGGAAAGAGGGGCTAACTGCAGGAAAGGGAAGGAAGAATCTAGAGCAGCGGTCCCCAACCTTTTTGGCACCAGGGACCAGTTTCATGGAAGACAATTTTTCCATGGATGGGGGTGGGTGGGGGTGGAAAGAGATGGTCTCGGGATGATTCAAGCACATTACATTCGAGCTCACTTCCTGCTGTGGGGTCCGGTTCCTAACAGGCCCTGAGGGTACTGATCCTCACTAGGCCCAGAGGTTGGGGATCCCTGATTTAAAGGGTGCCTTTAGCCTAGCCCAGCATCTTTCCCTTGAGCCATCCCTCCCTTCCTGGGAGTGGAGAAGATAGAGGTGGGAGTTGGGGGAGTTGGAACAGTCTGGGAAGATTTCCTGGAGGAGACATGAACTTGAGGTGAGCTTTGAAGGACAAGAAACAAAAATTTATCTCTGAATATTGGGTATATCCCATCTGGCAGAATGGAACTTCATGGTTGCTTTCTGCAAGGTCTCAGTGTCAGTGGGTGAACATCCTTCTGAACCTCTCCATCCACCCAGAAATAGCTCTTCTGCAAGCTTTTCTTTGTAGGCTCAGAGACACAGAATGTTAATTACAGGCGGCCTCCTGGGAGCCCCTGAGGCCCAGCTAGAGCTGGTCTGAATGCAAAAGAGGTTCCCACCTCCTCTCCACCCCTCCCGGTGGTGGCCCAGGAGAGGCTGCAGGGAATAAAACTAGTCAGTCACACTGTCTCCAGGAGGGAGGACATAGGGGCATGCTGGTCAGAGCCAGAAACGGAATGGCAAATCATGAGATTGGGATTTGCTCCTGCCTCTGCACCTGCTCCTTACCTGGTCAAGGTGAGAGATTTAGCAATGTTGCCAGGATTCTGTCTGTGGGCTGCGGACAGACCCAGAGCTCTGTCTGTCTGTCTGTCCATCGGCCTTGGCCTGCACACAGGCTAACCACACCCCACCCAGGACCCCCAGACCTACTCTGCTTTGTCTCAGAAAGTACAGCCCTTTTTTCCCTGGTGTGGAATCCTCTAGGCAGACTATAGCACTTTCCCTCACCCTCCAGGAAGGCTCCCCTGCCCACCCTAACTCCCTGGCCCCTAAGCCCCTCCTTTCTCCCCCATGTGTTATGGGTGAGAAGAGCAGCTAGCCGCCTGGCCCCAGCTTCATGGTGACAGTGAGGTGGAATGGGAACAGAAAAGTCTCAGCTTCTGATCCTCCAGGGCCCCCAAGGAAGTGGTGGCTGCTGACCTCTTTCACTCCTGACCTCTGACCCCTTACCCGATGCCCAGTGCTCCAAATCCTACTCCACTCAGTTCCTGGATACCTATGATGCCCACAACATGGCAGTGGATGCTGTGTCCTGGAACCCATACCACTCGAAGGTCTTCATGTCCTGCAGCTCCGACTGGACGGTGAAGATCTGGGACCACACCATCAAGTGAGGGGTCTGCCCTTGGCCCTGCCCTCCCTCAGGCCCCACCCTGGGGTGGGCCTGTGGGCTCTGGCACTGTGAACTCTCTGTGTCCTGAACTTTCACCCCTCCACCGCTGCAGGACCCCAATGTTCATCTACGACCTGAACTCGGCTGTGGGCGATGTGGCCTGGGCGCCGTACTCCTCTACCGTGTTTGCAGCGGTCACCATCAATGGGAAGGTGAGCGTCCTCTTCCTACGTTGCCGAGCCGCTACTAGAGCTAGGGTGAGGTTTCCCAGGTTCTTCCTCCTGGAGAGCACGGGCCAGGTCAGGGAAGACAGGAGGTGACGACTGTCTGTCCATGTTTTCAAGGGCCAGGCACCCCAGGGACCTGTTAAAAGAGGAACTGTTCATCCCATGAGCCCTCGAGGACAGAATGGGGCAGTTCTTCTGGAAGGAGAGAGCGCTCTGGGGGATGAGATGCCACAAGGAGCAGTTATCTTCTCTGAGGCACCTGGGGTGGGAGCTACAGAGTGGCAGGCACCAGCCTGACCTAAGGAAAAACTTATGAGTCAGAGCTGATCTGTAATGAAAAGAGTGTCTGAAAGCTGGTGAAGTCCCCTTCCCTGGAAGCCTGCAAGTTGAGTCTGAGAAGGGGAGATGGGCGTGGCCTATTCAACACTGAGAACTGGTAAAAGCTCAGCAAAAAATATTTTGTAAGAAAATTCTGAGCTGCAAACCCATTTTCCTCGTGGGCTTTGATATAAAACGTGAGGCACTTACCCAAAGAAAGACTAGTGATTCACGCATGCCACTAAAGTCAGTCAGTCAGCTATTTTGCCGAACTGATGTTCACTGAGGTCGAACTGCGGCGTCCAGCTCCAGGCTGGGGCCTGGTGATTCAGGTCCCTGCTCTCATGGAGCTTATATTCTAGGGAAGGGAAAGGGGTAAAAGGCAACAACAATAAACTTCCCATAGTATTAAGTTTAGACAGAAATGAAAAGAGAAAGATGTGCATACAGCCCTGACTGGTGTGGCCCAGTGGGTTGGGTGTCATCCTGCAAATCAAAAGGTCGCTGGTTAGATTCCTGGTCAGGGCACAGGCCCGGGCTGCAGGCCAGGTCTCCGGTTGAGGGTCTGTGAGAGGCAATTGATCGATGTTTCTCTCCCTCACTTTCTCCCTTCCTTCCCCTCTCTCTAAAAATAAATAAATAAATCTTAAAGAATAAAAAGGGATAAGGTACAATGTTTGTAGTTGCAGTATTCCTAATGGTGATCAGAAGGTGGAAGGAACCCAAGTGTCTATCAGTTAATGAATAGATAAACAAAACGTATGTCCAAAAGGATTATTATTCAGCAATAACAAGGAATAAAGTACTGATACCTGCTACAACATGGATGAGCCACGAAAACATGGTTAGCCTAAGAATCCAGTCACAGAAGATCACACGTTATATGATTCTATTTATATTTGTCTAAGTAGGGAAATCTATAGAGACAGAAGGTAGACTTGTGATTGTCTAGGGCTGGGAGGGGCGGTGGGAGAAAACGGGAATGACTCTAATGGACACAAAGGTTCTTTTCAGGGTGATGAGTACGTTCCGTGATGGGTCGTGGTGATGGTTGTGTAACTGGATATACTAAAAACCAAGGATTGTGTACTTTATATCTCAATAAAGCTGTTTCATTTTTAAAAGAGAGAAAGAGACTGATGTAAAAGAAAAGGATTGGGTCATCTCTTAAGAGTGAGTTGTCAGGAAAAGCTTCCTCAGAGAGGTGATATTCCGGCTGAGGGCTGAAGGAGAAGAAAGAGCCAGCCACGTGAAGATGGGCGTCAGCGGCATCCCCCCCCACCCCACCCCCGGGGGAACAGCCAATTCGGGTGCCCGGAGGCGAGAATGAGTGTGAGATGTCTGAGGGATAGGCAGGCGGGTGTGGCTGGGGTCCAGTGAATAAAGGGGCGAGAGTATGAGATGAGAGTGGCGAATCTAGAGCAAGGAATTTGGATTTTAGGGATAGTGCCAAAGGGCACTGTTGGCGGACTTTAGAGTTTTTGATAAAAGGTAAGTCTGGCAGCTATGTGGAGGATGGATTGTAGTAGAAGGGCAAGCGTGGGATCAGGAAGTCCCGTTCGGACACTGACACAGTTGTCCAGGCAAAAGTTTGCTAATGGTTTGGACCTGAGGGATGGTGAAAATAAGAGCAAACATCTGTTGAGCACTTATGTGACAAGCGCTATTTGAATACCTTACATATATTGACTGGAATAAACCCTGACTCTGCTACTCACTAGCAAGGTAGCCTTAAGATCCTCTATCTCCTCATTTATGAAATGGAGATAATAACAGAACCTACCTCGTAGGGTGGCTGTGAGGATTATAATTAGATAATACAACCATGTACCTTGCTCGTCCAGAGTCTAGTACATAGTAAGTGCTCAATAAATGGTAGCTGCTATTATTGCTAATTCTGCATAGACTTAAATTTTCCCCTAAACTTTTTATTTGCATTTTCTCAACCACAGGAAAAGCATAAACAGAGACACAAATCCCCTCTCTACTGCCTCCACTTCCAGTGTGCCAGGCTTCTACTGTGTTTCCCCAAAAGCCTAGGGGCTGTTCCTCTGAAGCCTCCTTAGCCCCAAGTGTGCTGACCCCCACCTCTCCACAGGCCCACGTGTTTGACTTGTCCATCAACAAGTACGAGGCCATCTGCAGTCAGCCTGTGGTGGCCAAAAAGAAGAACAAGATCACCCACGTGAAGTTCAATCCCATCCACCCCATCATCATTGTGGGCGATGACCGTGGGCATGTCACCTGCCTCAAGCTCTCACCCAACTTACGCAAGATGCCAAAGGTATGCTTGGGAAGTCTGGGCTACCAAAAGAAATAGTCTCCATGGTAGTGGGGTCTGGGAGAAATGGGAGGGGCCGGGGGTGGCCCCCAGGTTTGTGGCTTGAGAAACCCAGGCTAAGAGTGATGTCATAGCCCAAATGAGGAGCAAAGGAGAAGCAGGTTTGTGGGGAGACAATGAGATCAGATCGTATATGCTGAATCTGAGTTTCCTGTGGGACCCCCCAGGTGGAGATACTCAGTGAGTAAGGTGGGCCATATGGGTCTGAAGTCTGGGGGAAGCACATGGGCACCACTGGCTTATTTGGTGCAGACCAGGTCACCCCAGCACGGGGCTTAGTCACTGCTTCACTGGCTGGGTTTACACAGGGCTTCAGCTCCAATGGTCCCTCAGCTGGGAACTGTGGGTCCACACGGGGAAGAAGGAAATGAGCCTGAGCCGTGAGGAGGATAACTAGGTCAGCAGCTAGGCAGTCCTCCTTCTGAGCTCTGGTTCTTTTCTGAAATCTCTAATGATCAGGAGGCTCTGCCCAGAATCCAAGGGCCCCAAGATACAGGTCATGTGATACAGAGCCATGATCTCAAAGTCCAGTCCTCAGAGATTAGATTCAGATTTAAGAACCCAGACCTTAGAATCCAGAGGCCAAGGGCCCAACTTAAATGTCCAGAGCCCAGGAGCCCAGGAGCCCAGAAGCCCAGAGTTCAGTTCTGCCCACTTGGTTGGTAAGAGAGGAAATGGAACTTGCTTTCTGCCAAGTCCTGGGCCAGGATTGGAGCTGGGCCAGGGCTGGGCCAAGTTGCCCTGAAGACTGTACCTCGTAGTTGCAATTTGAGGCATTTACTGCAGCTTGAGTCAAGGGCCTTTCTCAACAACTGACACCCGCCCCGCCGCACCCCTGCCAAGGCAGGAGCCACTGCACCATCCCTCTGGTGCTGGCTTACATGGCCAGGGAGGCAAGGGCTAGGAGTTTGGCGGGGTCTGTGATCGTAGCCAGCTGGGGGTGGGGGTGGACTTGGCTATAAATACTCAGAAGGCTGCTAAGCGCCTGCAGCTGTGGCCCAGAGGCTGTGGTGGGCTGGGGCTGGGGCTGGGGGTAGGGTGGGGTGGTCGGGCGTGGTCTGAAGTTCTTTGCTGAGCCCAGCTAGTTGGCCTCCAGGAGGGGGAAAAGAGGCAGCAGAATTTGTGGAACAGATAAAATCTGCTCCTAATTTAGTGAGAGAGAGGCCGAGGCTTGAGCTGGCAGAGCTGGACAGCCCAGTGGGAGGCACGATGGTCACCTCTTAGGGCAGGAGTACAGCCCTCATGAGGTGAGGGCGGTAGGTCTGGGTGGGACCTGCCCTGCCCACCCTGACCCAGGGAGGCAAGGATCTCCCACAGTCAGTTTCATTTATTATCCTCTCAGAGCCAAGGTCAGTCATGGCTGGGAGAGCTGGGCTCTGTGTATCTGGTAACCTATGTCACTGAGGACTTGAGGACATGGGCACCTTGGGATTACAGGACCTGAGCAGGTGACAGCTGAGAGATACTTGGGTGGCTTGGAGGTTCCAGTGAAATTGCCATCTGACCCTATCAGCAGCCAAGTGCCTGGTGCAAACAGAAGTCCCCTGGCCATCCATCCTGGCCTTCTCAAGCGGGCTTGGCCACACAGGCCTAACTCCCAGCCCAGGGCTTCCCTGGGAAGCTTATCAAAGATCAAGGACTATTTAACCCTAACTACTGTATATATACATGGGAAGTTGAAGCTCAGAAAGGCAAGGGACTTACCCAAAGTTGTATAGGGGGTTAATAACAAAGCTGGAATTAAAAGCCAAGTTCGCTACCTCCCAGGGGATGGGATGAAGCCAAGAAGAGAACATGAACTTAATTTGGGAGGGAGAGAAAAAGAGGCATCATTGTCCTCTGCCTCTAGAGTATAGAGGTAAACTGGGCAGTGGGTAAGGCACTGGCCCGCAAGGGGAGAGGAGACAGATTTGGGAGCAGGTGCAGGGGTCACACCAGGAGGAAATAAGAGCTCCACATGGTGTCAGCAGCTGCAATGGGGCCAGGAAGGGGGCTGCGGGCCTTGCACTCTCTCCCACCTCACAGCCCAAGCCAGATCCAGGCTGGGCTCTCAGCAGGCAAGGCTGGGGCAGTGCCAGTGAGCAGTGGGCACAGGTGGCTGAGAGGGCAGGAGCAGAGGGAAGGCAGGAAATGGCAGCTGCCCCAAGCTAGCCCACACCCCACTGCCTGAGCAGAAGGGAGGATGGGACTGGTGCTGGTCTGCCAAGGAGCTCTCGGGGCCTGTGAGTGACACACACAACAGGGTTCCAACTCTATCTCAGGGCCTGGCCTACAAGCTAAAACATTAGAGTGCTCTGTAGGAGGGAGTGAGGGGCCATAAGCTCAAGATCTGCTCCTTGGAGGAACGGATCCAGCCAAGGACCTGTAGAATCGCGTAGGAATTATCCCATCTGCCCTCCTGGGTCTTCTGACACCCTCCCCCAACCGTGGCTGTCTGACACGGCAGACCTGGCCTGGCTCTCAATGGCACACTGCTACCAACCTGACCTGAAAGTATTAGAGTACCAGGTGAGGGCACTTGTGTTTTTTTCACACCCCCTCCCTCACAAACTTACCTCTTAACTCCTTGTTAGAACTCAGCCAGGAAACTTCCTGTAGGAAGGGTGGCCCCAACAGTCAGAGGCCCCACCTCTCCCCCGGGCTACAGTCCCCCTGGCTTGAAAGGCTTGTTCCCCTGAGGGTCAGTGGGTGGAAATCCTCCCTCGCTCCTCCCAGCATCAAGACCCTATGTCCATTTGAGGTTCAGAGCCAGATCTGGATGCTCCCTGCAAGCCTCAACCAGGCCCTTGTGTCACCTGTCCTGAGCTGGGGGAAGGGTCAGGTAGGAGTGGGAGAGGCAGGGATCTAGAATCTGACAGGGCAGAGTACAGCTGGGGCTGGCTGCGCAGAGGAGGTACCGCTGGGGCCCAGAGAGATGGCCCATCCCTCACTATTCCTCCCTTTGTCTTTCCCTTCTCCCCAGGAAAAGAAGGGGCAGGAAGTGCAGAAGGGTCCAGCTGTGGAGATTGCAAAACTGGACAAACTGCTGAACCTGGTGAGGGAAGTAAAACCCAAGATCTAGGGGCCTGGCCTCGGTCCCTGTCCTATTTCTTGAACCCAGCCCTTGTAGCCTCTGACCCTGGTACCAAGCCCATCTTTAGCACCTAATATATGACCCCACCCCTGATCAGGTCCCAGCATTGGCCCTTAACACTTGCTCCAGTCCTGGTCCCAGCACCTCATCCCAGGACTTGCTCCTCCATCACCACTATCCACTCCTACTTTGCACAAATAAACCTGTGTCTGGAAGCCCACCACCACCTTGAATTTTGCTACTGCAGCGCCCTCAGGAAGAGGAGAAAAATCTCAGGGTATAGCCATACTTCCATTTATTATCCAGCAAACAGTGAGAGGACCCGAGGAGGGGCCCAGACTGGACACCCTCCCATTATTGCCAAGGATTCCAGTTTGCTTCCCCAACTGAGAGGGCCTAGAGGCATTAGGCCTAGGGAGAGGGTGGACCCAGCCCCTGGCCCTTGGGATGGAGCAGAGTCCAGAAGGCCCAGGCCCTAGCACCAACTCATAAACCCCCACCCTGGACCTGCCTACCCAGGGCCACCAGAGCCCCTCGTGGAGCCAGGCTGGCTAGACTCTGGCCTGCTGGGTCCGGCTCCAGACAGGCTGGACTCTGAGTTCTGGAGCCCAGGCTCTGGATGAAGTGGACTTAGGTCCCAGACTCTAGGCTAGGCCAGGGGCCTTCAAGGCTGCAGTAGGTAGCTGCCTTCATGGCTGGGCTTCTGGGGCGGGGGCGCCTTCTCAGGACAGGGGCCAGGGCTGGAGTTGGGACTGGATTCGGAGAGCGAGTCAATGTCAGCAGAACGGGAGTGGCAGGCCCAGCAGAGAATGACCCAGAGCAGCAGCAGCAAGAAGCCTACTAGGCCGTTGCAGACGATGGCGATGAGGGCGCCCTGAGAGATGGCTGCCCCCATGACAGGCCGCACCCTCAGACCAGCACAGGCAGCAGGGTCGACAGTGGGGCTGCCTCAATGGCAAGGCCCATGCCGAGGCGGGACTCCAGTATAGCCGGCCTTCCGAGGAGGCTGTCCTATCTGCACACTCAATGGTTCCTGGGCAGAAGAGATGTCCACCTGCAGTCCTGAGCCTGTGGGGGGTACAGAGTAAAGGAAAGGGTGGTGAGGAGAAGGGATGGGGTAAGGCCTATGAGGAGAGAGGAGAGCCCCCTCCCACATCTGAGGCTCTCTGGCAGAGCCCAGAAGGCCCAAATCCTCCACAGAACCAACACCCCATGCTCAGGCCTGGCTCTGGGCACCTGGAGGGGGTGTAGAGCCACAGTGGGGAAGCTGGAGTAGGCAGCCTATATTTCATTCTCCTTAGAACAGGTGGGCATGTTCTGGCCCTGCCCAGCCAGCTTTCAGCCCTCTAGAGCACTCCAGGAGTGGGTGGGACCCAGGGAGCTCAAGACCTTGGAGGATGGGATTGTGAACAGCTTCAATGTGGCCTGGGTGCCTCCCCCTCTCCAGACTCCAGCCAGCCAGTCCAGGAGACCTCCAGCGAGGCCAGCTCACACAGAGGGAACTTTGTGGAGGCCCTGGCAGGCATGTGTGGGTCTGTGTATCCAAGGCTGTGCACCTAGGTGTGACCTCTCTGTGGGACTGTCTCTCCACGTCAGGTGCATATCTGCGTGTCTCTCAGTTTCCTTGACTGATGTGTGCATCTGCCTCTATACACCCTCTATGTTTGTGTAGCTGTCTGGGTGTCCCCGTCTCTGAATGTTTCTGTTGTATGTCTCCTTTCTCTCCCAGTCTGTCTCTTTGTATATCTCTATCAGTCTCTGTCTTTCTCCCTGTCTCTGGACATATGGGTCTCTAGTGTCTCTCCCTTTCTTCATGGCTGCGTGTCCCTCTGTCCCCATAGACGTGTCTCTCTTCCTTTCTCCGTGGGGTCTGTCTCTGGATCTGTGCGTCTCTTTTGTGCCTGTCTTTGTGTCTGTCTCTTTCTCCCGGTGGTGTCTCCGTGTGTGTCTTTTTATCTCCGTCTCTGGGTCTCGCTGATTCCCGACCCCCGTGTCCGAGGGAGAAGGGCCCCCTTACCTGAGTTGAGCCCGGTGCACGCCCGCCAGAGGGTCCAGGGAAGCGAGATGCTGGGCACCGACTGAGGCTCGGAAGCCTGCGGGCGGGGGGCGCCGGAGGCGGGCCGGGGCGACGTCCCTTCCCCCGGCCCTCCCCCTCTGCCGCGCAGCCTCCGCCGGCCGCTCCCGCCGCGGCGCGACCGGGGCGGCCTCTGCCGCGGGCGGTCTGCGGCGGGCGGGCACCTCCTCTCCCTGGGGCGGTGCCTCCTCCGCGGCCGCGGCGGCTCGCTCACTTGCTAGGCGGCGCTCGGGCGGCAGCGGCGACGGCCCGGGCGCGCAGTTCGGCTGGGCTCGGCTGCGTTCGGCTGGACTCGGCCAGGTTCGGCGGACAGCAAAAACAGCGAATAGTCCCGCCTCCCCGGCAGTCGGCTGCTGGAGGCCTGTGAGGGGCGGAGCCATCCCCCACGCCGCTACCGCCATTCAATTGGCTGGCTGCTCCAGGCTCACGTGCCATTGGCCGTGTGCTGGGTGGGGACTGACCCGCCCCTTGTGCTGGCGTGGGGAGGGGGTGGCAGGAGAGCTGAAGGGGCTATTCCGTTTTGATGATTGCCCAAGGGGGAGGGGGCGGGGCAGCGAGGGCCACCTACTTACCCAGCTTTCTTACACCTTTCACACCTGAGAGAGTTGAACACTCAGCATCTGAGAAAGGCCAAAACCTTTATACCCCCATATCTGAGGGGACAGCTTCTCCACATTTGGTAGCGGTCTCTGCATCCCTACATTTGTGAATAGACAACCTCTTCATCTTGAAAACTCCCTGTACTCCCTCACCTCCACTCCCACCTGGGTATGGAGTCTGGTTCTTCCCTAGAGAGGGTTTGTAGTTGGCTCTACATTCCCTGGCCCCAGGAGGTGTGAGCAGCTCTGCCAACACAAGTTCTTTGGACACATTTACTGAATTCCCACCCAGTATTTATTGGTCGAGGTTTGTGCTTTATGCTGCCGTTGGGGAGCCTGGGACAAAGAGGAATAGGGTAACCCGAAGGATGGCTCAGCCCCGGCTGGAATAGGCATGACTCCATCCTAGAAGCTCTCCCAAAGGGAAGATGAGTTTGGGCAGGGGCCATCAGGTAGGCCTTCCTACCCTACCTCATATTCCTAAGTGTTTCGAACTGGACCCTCTTCTCATCACTTTCTACATGTTCTCTATGGATGCGCACATCCCTGAAGCTGTACCATGAAGACAGTGCTCCCAAAGCCAGCCTTAACTTTATTTTTAAAGATTTGATTGATATTTAGAGAGAGAGGAAGAGAGGGAGGAAAAAGAAGGTGAGACACATCGATGTGCGAGGGAAACATGGATTGGTTGCCTCTCGAATGCCCTCACTGGGGAACCTGGCCTGAAACCAGGCTTAAGCCCTGATGGGAACCAGCAACCCTCGAGAGCCACACGGGTCAGGACCCAGCCTTAACTTATCTTTGGAATTCTAAACTAAAATTCAAGTGCCTACCAGATTCCGAGTGGTTTTGATTCCTGGTTCTGCCACTTACCTAACTTTATGACTTTGGGCAAGTTATTAATCTCTTCTAGCTTCCTGATCTGTAAAATGGTTATACTAACAGCTACCTCTCAGGGTTGTAATTCACTAATTCACTTACACCAGACCAACCACATTTCAGTAAATGCCAACTGACACAACCCCAAGGACTACATAGCTAAGGGACCCCTTCCTCCCAATGCCATGAAATTCACGTGAGATCGCTATAAATCCAAATGCTGTCTGGAACATGAGAAAGGGAAGGGTAAAATAATCAGAAAAACGGAGTCATCCAAACCTTCTGAATTACTTAGAAACTGTCTAAAAAAAACTTTTGGACCCTACTGAGTTCACCAGAGTGGATTAATTTTAGTTCCTCTGCCCCTGTTACCCAGTGGGGTGGAGCCATTGTGAGCAAGATCAAATCAGTTCTAGGAAACAGAGGAGACTTTGTATCACTGTACATCTGAGTGCATTGTGAGTGAGTTTGCGACCTAGTTGCAGGAGCTCAGATTTTATCCGGGAAACCGTGGGGAGCCACTGAAGAATTTTGAGCAGAGGAATAATGTGATAATATCCAGAAATTAGAAGAATGATTTGAGCTGCGGTGGGGGGGCGGGAATTGAAAGCATTTGAGTGAAGACAAGGAGTAATGACAGGGACTGAAATGATGTAGGGGAGCAGAAGTGGAGCGAACAGGAGAACATTGAGGACATTTGGGAGTTACAATTGGCAGGACTTAGAGAGCTAGACCTACCAGATATGGGGGTAAGAGGAAGAGAAAATTTTGGATAACTCCCAGATTGATGACTAGGAGTACTGTGATGCCTTTTACTGAGATAGAGAACACGTGAGAAGGGGTGAGTTTCATCAGGGCACTGGAGCTGGGGGAAAGAAGAGTTCAATTTTGGATATGATGAATTTGAGGTACCATGGGCACTCAAGTTGGGATGTCCAAGAAACAGTTGAATAAACAGGTCTGAAATTTAGGAGGGAGGTCCCGGTTGAAGATAACATTTTGTGAGTTATCATCAAACAGTAGTCAAACCAGAAAAGTGGATGAGCTCACCCAGGAAAAGCAAGAACTGGTTTAAGCAAAAAAGATACATTTATAATCAGATAATGAAACCTAAAGACAGGGATGCCTCAGGAACAACTGGAACTAATAGACTCAAAAGACGTTAGGTTTTCTCTCCACTTGCCATCTCTATTATTTTCTGTCTCCTTCATTTCCCTCCCCTTGCCCACCCCAGGCCCTGTATCCCTGCCCCCACACTGGCTTCCAGTGCTCTTCTGGTCCACATGCTGGAAATCTTGACTTAGATGATCCCAGAGCTTAAAATCTTATTGTGGCTGTAGCCAACCAGACACTGGCTTTTCTTGGTTGCAGTTTGAAATTCTCAGAAAGTACTCTGATTGGCTCAGCTTAATATGATGCTTAACTTACGACCAATCAACTGTGGTCAAGGAATGAATGAGTATCAAATTGCCCAACATGGTCCACAAGATAACCCCATGGACATTGGGATGAGGGTGGGGTTCCCAGGAGAAGAGAGATCCTGAAAAAGCAGAATGGCAGGTGTTCACTGTAGTTCACCCTTAGCCCAACACACATTGTTTTCCTATATATGATTCCAAAAACGCTCTCACCCACATAATCCAACCATCCCACATGCATATGCTAGTAAGTTCACCTCATTTCAGAAGGAGGGAAGCTCAGTGACAGGCATTTAGCTGTTGTTTCTGGAGTTTATCTCATAGGACCACTGTTCTTCAAGTATAGGTTCTCTAGGTAATGTCCCTTTGTGCTTTAGTTATCGGCAGGTCTCTGCAAGATGCAAGAAACATGGCTTCTAATAATCCTATTACCTTTACTTAAACTGCCTTTGCACTATCTTTAACACCCCCTGCAGAAGCCCCAAACCTTCTAATACTTAGAGATGGAAGAAAATAGAGAATAAAATGAAGTAAAAAGAAAGCACTGTATAGTGGTCAGTAATCCTAAGCATCATTTATATATTTTTGGCCACAAATGACAATGAAAATGATGGGACTCGGAAATCTCATAGCATCTGTTTGCTGACATACTTCTTTGGCTACGGGGTTCCTGATAGGCTGCCCCGAGGTCTTGCCCCACAAGGATGAGATCCTCATCCAGTGTTCTGAGAGCGCCATTATGAAGGATTTCTCTGTGGGGCACCGTACTGATTAGTACTGCACTTCCCGGTGGTGTCTCAGGGGCTGTTCTGGGACGGAGCAAACATAGATTTCTGCATTTATGAGGGTTGGGTGCGGTTTTATTTTTCCTCCCAGATGATACAGTTCTTTTTACAACCACAATCAGCTGTCTGTCAGTTTCATCTGGGGGAGAATTCCTTTTACTAAAAACATATCTCATTGATCCTAAAGCACATGTTTTTCTAGTTTAAACAACTCTGAAATCAGAATATGTCTTTCAGTTAATGACATGTAATAGTTTTTCAGCCTGTTTTTTCTTAGTAGTTCATAAAATAACTTGCCTCTTATCATTGATGGAACGTTAGATTTATTAAATATAGTGATTTTGTCAGTCAGAGTCCTTTTCCACAAATAACAGAATCCACTTTGGATAGTTGAAGCATAAAAGGCATTTGCTTAAAAAATAGTATTTAGTTCAGAATTATTAGGAGGGCTGGGGAAATGGGCTTGAGGCTGTTTCTAGGAATAATACCCAAACCACACCACACAACCTGATGAGGAAACCACACCACTGCCATTCCAAATACTAAGCACCAGGATTTCAATTTGACTGCCAACTTTACAAGCTCCATGGCACTTGTGTGGTAGGAACTCAATATTGCAACCACTGGGAATCCACCGCTGTTACCACTAACTACCATCCCAACAGCTGGACACTAGTGGTACTTGCCAGCAAGAGGAAAAATCAAAGCCCTATGTCTAACCTGCTTCCACCCTGTATCAGTCAGGATTA
>CM052540.1:29023864-29060977 GCA_028533065.1 Trachops cirrhosus | reverse complement strand
GGGCAGGTGGACACAAAGCAGCTACACTCTGGCACAAGCAAACTTGCCATGTGCTTCAATTAGCCCCATCTCAATGCTGTGCCTGTCCCTGACTGGGACCCACTTACTTCCTCCTCGTCAGCCCTGCGAAGCAGTCACCCCCTTTCTCAGCTGCACTTCCTCACCTCCCTTTGCTCCTCAGCCACTGTCCCCACCTTCTGCTCTCACAGTCCCTGAAGCTGGATCAACAAGGTCACTTCCACTTCCTTGTCACATCCAGTGAATACCTGTTAGTCCTTATCTTTGTTGACTTCTGGGCAGCACTGAAGCTGTTGATCCCTATTGAAACTCTATCTTCCCTTGTTTTTCATCCTCTCTGGGAACATTATTTCTCCTTCTAAAACAACTATTGTTTATTAACTGCCTAGACTCTGTCAGAGCTTTACATCATCATAGATATCCCTCACTTGCATATAAGAAAGGTCCATGAAACAGATGAAGGAGTCTGAGCTCAAGGCAATCAAGGCATTTTTCTACAGTGCCCATAGCAGCCATGATACGGTCTGGATTTAACCCCAAATTTGCTGCATCGCCCTTAACTGAAGCATGCTGTCTCCCTTGCCTCTCTGGTCCCTCCTCAGCTTCTTTGGTAACTGTGCTCTCTGCACCCACTCTCTTCTCTCTTCTCCTTAAGCGATCTCCTCTGCATTGTGGCTGCAGTGTCCACTTTTATGCTGACAATTCTGTAGCACCAACCAAGACCTTACTCCCAAGTCCCAGACTGGTATTTGTTTTTGCTGCTGCTGCTGCCGCTGCTGCTATGGTTATTAGAAGAGCTAAGATTTATGGTGTGTTTACAACATGGCAGGCACTGTGCTAATTTCTTTATGTACATCATTTCATTAAATCCTTACAACAACCCCATGAGTTAGGTACTGTCTTCGCATTTTTCATTTAAGAAAACTAAACCTTAGATTAATCAACTTGTCCAAGGTCAACAGGAGCCCAGGTTTGTCTGACCTCAGTGTCCATTCTTTTAACTACCGACCAGATGCCTTCCACCAAGAGGTCCCCCAAGTGTTGCACTTGACCTGTCTACGTCTGAGATCATCTGCCCCTTACTTGCTCTGTGACTGTAGGCAAGTGATTGGATGTCTGAGCTATGGTTATTGTCAAAGCCTGTCCATCTCCTATGCTAACTAGATCAATAAACAGTCCTACCGTCTCTCAATCAACAGGGCTTGTATGACTCTCTGCCCTCTCCCTCCCCTTCCCACCCCACGTTCATTACAACTTGGTGACTGTGTGCTCGAAAAAGCACCATTTTCCCTGCTCCGGCCCTAGTTCTCCTACTGGCTCTCAGGTCTCCCACGCCATTCATTCAAAGTACCTCACTCAGGCCTGCTCATGCGGTCAGCCAACAAGGGTTCCGCATTCTCTTCCCTCCTTGCCCTCCTCTGCATGGCCCCCAGAATAGTCTTTCCCAAACACAAACCTGACCCTGTGGCCCCAGCAACCGGGGGCCCCTGACACTTGGCAGAAGCCTCTGGCTTTCAAAGCCCAGACTGCCTGGCCCCACCCCCTCTGCAGCCCCTCTGCAAGACAGACCGTAGGCAAGCCCTCACCATTCCTGTCTTCCCTCCCATCCTTCCTCTGCTCTACCCCCAGGGGCAGCAGGTGTCTTCTGCCTCTCCACAGTGGTCCCCCTCAGCCCCTGGTATGTGTTTTTCCTGTGACACTGAGCCCAGGGGTGGGTGTGCTGAGGTGAGAAAAATTGGTAATGTTTCCTATTTTACAAAAACTAAATATATGTGCTAAATAAGTATGTACTGTATAACAATGTGAATATACTTAATACCATAGGACTGTACACTTAAAAATGGTTAACATAGGAAAGCAAAACAAAACTAAGTGTAATTCCTCTCCTAGGGGCCAGCTCCTGCAGTCAGTAGGAAGGTCATTTTGCAGGCTCCTCCTCACCCCATTCTCCCCAACTGTGCAGAGGTTATTTTATGCTGTGATTCACATGGTCTCTGCCGAGATCCCCAGATTGGGAGTTCAGTGTCCAGGATCCTTCCTTCCCAGCACTGTGGCAGGAAGTTATCCCCGCACACCACCTCTTGCCTCAGGCAGTCCAATCCTTTGGGGGCAGAAATCAAAATGTATCCTTCCCCGATTACAGACACACACTACCACACAGACACACACGCCACAAAGCAGAGACACGCATATATACAAACAAAGGCACATGTCTACAGGAACAACAAGCCTACCCACGGACACAGGCATGCACATGAACACACATCCGAACAGATACACGTGTCTCAAACTCACTACATATCCAGGAAAATACACACAAAATTCACAGTTCTCCATAACACACACATGTAAACCTGCTGACAGACTCACACAACAGTGAGTGTCATTGGCTTTGGCCCAGTGACTGAAGAAAGAAGTCGGAGATAAAGACACAGGTCAGTCCTGAGACTGGGGAGCGTGTATGTGGAAGACAGGCTGGAGAGAGAGAGGGCGCCAGGTGGAAAGGGGGAAGGGAGAGAGCCCGACAACAAGGAAAGAGAGTAATGGTTATTTCAACCGCTCACTGAGCCCTCATTTATGCATCTATTCATTTACTAGTGGACAAGCTGGGTCCTCTGCTGGGCTGGGTAGGCAGACAGGAGGAGACCTGTCTGTAAGCAGCTGTAACAGAGCGGTGGTGCTGTGATGGGGATGCACTGCCCGCTCTGGGCAGCAGTGGAAGAGCAGGTGATGTTAGGGAAACTCGAAACAGATATTGAGCAAGTAGGAGTTGGGAAGAAAGAGATGGATGAGGAGGTCAACTTGGGCCAAGGGAACAGCAAAGGCTCATAGGAAGGTGTGATATTAGTTTCCTGTTGCTGTTTTAACAAGTTACCCTACACTTAATGGCTTCAGACAACACGGATTTCTTCTCTTACAGCCTGAACGTCAGAGGTCTGAAATCAGTTTCATTGGGCTCAAGAGTCAAGGTGCAGGCAAGGCTGGTTTCTTCTAGGGGCTCGGAGTCGAGAATCAATTTCCTTGCCTTTTCAGCTTCTAGCAGCTGCCTGTAATCCTTGGCTTGTTGACCCCTCCCTCCACCTTCCAGTCTCTGCTTCCATCAACCCATCACCTCCTCCTGCTTTGTTTCTATTAGGATGATTACGATTACATTGGGATCGCCTGATAATTCAGGCTAATCTTCCCATGTCGAGACCCTTAACTGAATCAAGCTGCAAGATCCCTTTGCCATTTTAAATTAACATTCACAGGTTCTGGGAATTAAGATGCTGACATATTTGGGGGCCATTATTTAGCCTACCACAAGGGGAGATAGTGTACTACCTCACCATCTAAAAAACATCCTCTAAATGTAAATCTTGTTATCCCCAGAATGAAGATTAGGAATCTGAGGCTCAGGAGGTAACGTGATTTGCCTTAAACCAAAAGAAATAGATGGATAAATAAATAGAAAGATATTCTTCATCATCTTTGTAGAATGTTACCTTGGAAAAACCTGAGATCAGATTGAATTTGCCCTGGTATGTGACTTGCTTTTTATGCCTAGGTTCTTAAAGTATTCCTATTTTATCCTCAAAGTCTGCTAACTAAATCAGTGTGTCTTAATGCCAATTATGCTGCATTAATTTTTTTAGTATGTGGTATGTACTTTCAACCTGATTATTCAGTTCTTCATTTCAGGGAAAGCTTTTCTGTATTTCATACCTTAATACCTTTTTCCATTCCATTTTTGGAATCTCTACTTTACGGTTGCCAATAATTATGCTTATGGTAGCTTGTCTTCGTCCTATTAACTTCACTCTGGTTGCTTTAATATTGTTATCTTGCCAATCACATTTCCTCTCAGTATCACAGACTTCTCCTGTACAATACTCACTACCTCGATTTTCAGCCATACCTGTGTTTTTGCTCTTTCTACTTTATTTGTTACATCTGTAATGGTGTTGTTCTTGTCCTTTATTATTTTTCCACAGTTCTATAAACTCTCTTTTTATCTCATCCTGTTTTATCATCTTGTCTTTGTGTTCTTATTCTATTGATTTCATAGTATAATTAAAGCCCTCTATAACAGGAAGAACTTTCCAGGAATCTGCTTATATTCCTTTGGTGAGTTTTCTTCTAGATTGGGTTTTTCATCTATTTTTTTGTGTTTTTTTAAAAGACATATTTTATTTATTTTTAGAGAGAGGAGAAGGGAAGGAGAAAGAGAGGGAGAGAAATATCAATGTGTGACAGTTACATGAATTGGTTGTCTCTCACAGGCCCCGGCTGCGGACCTGGCCTGCAACCCAGGCATGTGCCCTGACTGGAATCAAACCAGTGACCTTGTGGTTCACAAGCCAGCACTCAATCCACTGAGCCACACCAGCCAGAGAGATCTATTTTCTTAATTCAGTCTTCCTTGTTCCTTTTCCCTCCCTCCCTCCCCCTCCCTCTCTCCAATCCTTTCCCCCTCCTTCCTTTCCACTCTCCTACCTCCATTCCTCCTTCCCTTCCTTCACGCTTTCCCTGTTTTCCTCCTTCTTACCCATATTGTGGCTGTGGTTTGTATGGCTAAAGGCCATGGCCTTTCCTTTCCTCTTATAACTGTCTACCATGGCTCACTTTGGCAAACCTCGCTCTGAAATGTAGGTCCTTGAGCTTCTTCTATATCCTCTGGCCCAGTTTATCTTTCCCTGGGAGCTGTGGTTTGAAAGCTGGCTATTGCTTTCAACCCGCCCCCCCATTTCTGCGGCCTGAGGGTGGCTTGGCTGGAGCCTGAGTTCTGTGTGTTCTCTGGGTGCCTGTTGGCTATCTTGCCCCGGCTGGGGTTCAGGGCACATCCCACCCTGTAGGCTTGGCTTGTCCCCCTCACCCCAGCCCAGCTCCATGTGCTGGAAGATGCCAAGCCATGCAGCTCTTCTGGTCTCTCCCAGGGTCTCATGAAGGAACACAGGGGCTTCTACTTACAACAGTTTTTCTTTCCAGATTTTTCCTAAGTCTACTTCTTCACCACACAGTCCACTTTCCTCACATTAAAGGATAATAGTGAGAATTTTTGGTGTTTTGTTGACTCACCTTCTCTCAATGCTACTTTTGGGCACGAGGTGAGGAAATATGCCACTTCCTCATTGCACCAGAATCTTCTGTTATTTTCCTTGGCTATCACATGTTTAAGGTGATATGAAAAAGAATTTCCTTGTTTGGGTGTACTCGAGTTTGTAGCAGCACTGTTGTTTTGTTTTGTTTGGCTTTTGTTCATTTTGTGAGTGGGCTGGGGGATGAATGGGGTGGAGTGATTCTGTGTTGGCTTCACTTTGTTATCCTCACCCGCGGATCCCTGGCCTTGCCTGGTCCACGTGTCTCCCTCACACCCTCCTCTGGGTAAACCTTAGCAGCTCCCAGTCCCCAGCCCTTTCACGTCCCTGGGGTGAGAGGCCCACAAGATCAGGCCTCAGCACATGGTGGGTGTTCAGTTCATAGTAAAGAGGGAATGAGCAGGGAATGAGAGGGGAAGGTGCTGTCAGAGGGACCTCAGATGATTCACAGGAGAGCATCTGGGCAGCGCACAGCGGGAATCAAGGCACAGAAGTAGAAGAGAGAGGAACAATGATAGGGGATCGAGGCAGAGTGGGGGGAGGGGTGGTGTTTGGCTGGAGGAGTGCCAGCAGAAGGGAGCAGGAGAGGAGCTGGAAAGGAGGGCAGGCAGAGCCTGGGTAAGTGGGCCAGCCTGGGGGCTATCCCTAGGAGTGAGCCAAGCACTCAGCTCTTGTGTCTGGAGGCAGGCACAGGTAGGAAAGTCTAGCTCCTGTCTCTCCTCCCCATCTCAGCCCTTTCCGGGGAACCTTCTCTGACTGCTCAGTGGCACTGCCCTCCTGTCCTGGTGCCCTAAGGTAATGTAGCCACCGGTAATGATTTGTGACCTCAGCCGTGACCTCATTAGGTTATACTCTCCACCACACAGTCCACATACTAACACACCACGGACTAGCCACTCAAAAACATAGTTACACAGTTGCGTACTGCCACCACAAACTAGCACATGGCGGCACAGTGAGACACACTGTTGCTGGCACACTTTGCACCCAGTCTGGCTCCTCCTCTGGGGCCCTTGCCTCTGGTTCTCCCAAGGTCTTGCCCTGCCCCCTGGTGGCCACTCCCTAAGC
Organism: Trachops cirrhosus; assembly: GCA_028533065.1. Lineage (NCBI taxonomy): Eukaryota > Metazoa > Chordata > Mammalia > Chiroptera > Phyllostomidae > Trachops > Trachops cirrhosus. Next base: position 29,054,813 of record CM052540.1, on the reverse strand, counting down.
CCCTGACCTTCTGGAAGAACCCTAGCTATTCACCCCCTTCTGGGCCTGATTCCTGCCCAAAGAAGCTTCTACCCCTGCACAGCCTCTTCCCTCAGACTTGCATTGTCAGACCAGCCCCTCCTGGCTCTACTCACAGAGCGGCCTCCCCCATCAGACTGGTGTTGTTAGGCAAGGCCTTCTCCAATAGGATGACCAACTGTCCCGGTTCGCTTGGGACTGAGGGGTCTCCCGAGACTGGAGGTTTTCAGTGCTAAAACTGAGAAAGCCCCAGGCAAGGTAGCACTAGTTGGTGATTCTATTCTCAAACCCATGTGCCTTCAGAGTCGTCTCTCCTCAGCCTAGACCCTTCAGGCCCCTCAGACTGGCCCTCCCAAACACGACTTCTTCGGCAGCATGTTCCAGACTGGCCTCCCTTCAGACTAAATACAGCACACAGGCCCTCTCAGGCCCACTCACCTTCCCATTCGTCTTCCCCATCAGAGTGGCCCTGTCAGATGTGGCCCCTCCAGCCTCTCCTCAGACTGGCTCTATCAGACTCCCCTCATCAGATCTCCTTCCCACTCTGCCCTTCTCCAGGAGAGTGAAGGGTGTAAAGATTACACTCCAGCCCTCTTTGCCCCCAGGGCTTTAGCCCTGCACCCCCAGACAGGTGCTACCATCTGAGGGTCAAGTTCAGTAGCTCGGGGCTGTGGGCATAGTGAACATGTGGGCTTCAAAACATAAAGACACACAGGTGCAGGGTGCAGAGCTGTGGACTGGAGCCAAACACTCTGTTCTCTCCATGTGAGAATGAACTTCCTCCGAGTCCCAGCCCAGGGAGTGAGTGAGCTCACTAGCTCTGGGGTGTTCTCAGGGCCGGAGGCTACTCAGGAGGGATTCCTGCCTAGTGTTTCCCGGCCACCTCCCTCTCTCCTGGCTGGCTGCTGGAAGGCAGATGTGGAATGCGTGTGGGGCTAGCCGCCTGCCCGGCAGCAAGAGTGAAGGGTAGGCAGGTGGCCGAGAGGGGGCAGCAGAAGCCAGGGTAGTTCCTGGCTCAGATCAGCAAGGCGCAGCAGCCACAGGCTGGGTTCTGGACCAGCACAGGAACATGACAACGAGGGAGGCAAAGGGAGGGAGGGACGACAGAGTCAGGGAAGAGGCATGGAGATGGAGATGGAGATGGAGATGGAGATACACACAGCAAGAGAAGAGACTCTGAGATGGGGAGGGAGACTGGGAGAATAAGGGAAGATTGAGAGACGGAGAGAAGAGACAGAGGTGGACGGGGATGGAGATACAGAGATGGCTGGAGAGACAAAGAGGGTGGCAGAGGTAGGAGCTGAAGACAGAGAGATAGAGATGAGACAGAGACATGAGGAGAGGAACACAAGAATAGGGACCGGGACACAGACATATTCAGAGAGGAATGGGAGACAGAGCCAGAGAGAGGGATGGATTCAATGAGAAGAGGGTAGGGGCAGAGACAAGTTAGCATTACAGGAATGGGGCATAGAGGGGGTCCCCAACCCCAGAGCACCAAAGAACACTAGTGAGCCGAGGCTGTGCGCATTGGGCCTGGGATCCAACCCTCCCCTAGCAGTCCCCTCAGCAGTGTTTTAATTCTCCACATTCTGACTTAGCTCCAAAAAGTGATGTCTATACTTATCCCCAGATCCCCAGAACCATCCTGGGAAATAATGGATGTGGAGGAACAGCACTCAGAAGCAGTGGCAGAAAGCAATCATGCCCCCCAAAGTGAGCAGAGCAGCCTCTGTGAGGTCAAGGACCAGGACCCCCAAGGCGGGAAGACTTGGGCCCAGGCCCAGTCCAGTTAGAGGCACGACACTGCCCTTCCAGACACCTCGGGGCTTGAGAAGGGGCTGGGTCTCTCTCTCGGGGTGGGGGGCAGGGAGATGCCCCAGTCCTCCTTTCCATCAGCTTCCAAGGCTCCAGCAGGCCCCCACCCCTCCCCCTCCTTCCCAGGCCCCATATAATTGCTTTCCCATGTTGCTAATGGAGGCCAGATTGCTGATGCCCAAGCCCTGGGTGGGCGGCTGGTGGGTCAGGGTTGACCAAGGCAGGAAGGCAGCATGGGCCAGAGACCACCTAATTTCAGCCCCTCTACCTCAAGGACAGGGAAGGGGGAGGCTCAGACCCATCCCAGGAATGCAATGTCCTCAGCAAGAGTTGGTAGTCCCTGTTCAGGCCCGAGCCACACCTGGCAGGGACCAGACAGGCAGAACCGGGAGTCCAGGGTACAGAAGTAGGTCCACGGCCACTCATCAGATGTCCACCTTGGAAGCCTCTTCCTGGGAACAGGGAGCCATGTGCTCCCGTAGCTGGGGCTGCTCAGCTTGAACAGCCACAGGCCTTTCTGCCCTGACATCAGGCCTTTGCTCTCCATGGGGTCTCCCACCTGGAACACCCTCCTCCTCCAGTCCCGACCTACAGGAGAGCCAGCCCCAAATCCTGCCCAGACCTGACTCGTCAGTGCTGAGGATGGCGAATCCTCATCCCAGAGCTCAGTCCCGGGCGGGCCTGGTGAGACCAGGAAGGGATGTCTGGTTTTGGACCCTGGTCTGAGGAAAAGGACATGGGACGGGTGGCTTTGTGGAGGAGGGGTGTCAGTACCTGCCGTGGGGAGTATGCGCCCAGCTCAGTGTGCCCATGGCCTTGACTCCACTTCTCTCTTCTTGTTCCAGCCACGCAGAGCAAGGCTCAGTCTAACACTTTCCCCCACCCTCAGCCGGAGGTGCCCATTGACTTGGTCCCAGCCTTGGGCACTCAGCTAAGGGTACACCTTGAGGCGGCTTCTACAAAGGGGCTAGACCTGAGCAGGCCCCTGGCAGCCAGGGGCCCCTCCTCTGGGGAGAACATCGAAGGGACCCTGGAGTCCCAGTGCGGGAACTAGAAGGGTGTGGAGATGGACTGTGCATCCTGTAACACCAAAGCTCCATCGTCCCTGCTCACACGGGGTGCTCACTGTAACCTAACCCTGGGCCAAACCTCGGACTCCACATTTCCAGTCCCGAAGCACAGGCCCGATCCCCAGTCACATTCCAAGTGGCCTCCTCCAGGCAGCCTCCTGCCTGACCAGGCCCAGGATGCCCTGTGCTCTGAGTCCTGTGGCCTGGCTGAACCCCAAGCCTGACCTGCTAGAACCTCTGGACTGTCTCCTGGATGGCAGGGATGAACCCCCAAATGGTACCTGCCTCACTGGACACCCCCACTCCCCCAGGTCTGTTCCTGACCTCCAGGGAGCCCTACCCTCCCAAGAAGCAGGAAGTGCACCCCCAGACACAACAGCCTAAGCGCTGAACCGCTTCTCCCCACCTCTATGAAGAGCTGTCTCTCTCCACTATAACTCCTTCCCCCTCCAGGCCTGAAAGAGCAGGGATCCTTGGAAGAGAGACACCCTCCCAAAGCAGGTCTGTTCCAAGGACTCATGAAATGGTGACGTTTAATGAGAACCCCCCCTCTCCCCACACCTGTATATACATCTATAAAAATTTCAAATACAGCAAGTTACCATTGAGTCAGACTAGAAAGGACTGACAGGGCATTAAATACTGTGGTGTAGGAGCAGGGAAAGGAGGGGTCATACAAAACAGGAGCAGAGGTGGGGACTGAAAAGTATGGGTGCTGGGGGGAGGGGCATGGCTGGGGTCCCCCCAGTGTCAGGAGCTTATAATCTGATGGTGGCAAAGGAGACCCTGGGACAGACAGGAGGCTGGGGCAGGAGGAGAAACTGTGGATGTGAGGGGCTCCCCTCAGGCCCCCCCAAGGGCTCCTGGGAGTCGCTGGCATTGGAGGGTCCAGCCCAAGGGGGCAGGTGGGGGCGCGGTGGTCTTTGGTGGGTGGGTTAGCTGCAAGGTCCTCCTCTCCTTACGGAGGGCAGAGGGCCGGTGTGGTGTGGCAGGACGAGGGGGCGGCAGGCCCGGGCCCGCCGGGGTCTCTACAAATTGTGTCTGAAGAGAATGCAGAAGGTCCTCCTGCCCGTGTGCAAAATAGAAACCGGGGTCTGTGGGCTCAGCTCCGGCCTCCTGCTCCTCTGCAGGTGCGCTGGCATGTCCTCACGGGACGCCGGGCTCTGGGGAGACAGGGCAGGGCGCCGTGAGGGACAGGGGTGGGGTGGGGGCCCCCGCAGGCTCCCCTCTGCTGCCCATCCTTGCTTGACTTACCAGATCAGGAAACTGCTGGCGGTGGCAGCAGCGGCAGCCAGGGCCAGAGTGACGGGGAGACGGATCGAGAAGGGTGCTGAGGGTCCTCCGCCGCTGCTCAGCTCCATGGGGTCACAGATCTTCGTGGTGGACGGGGGAACCAGTGAGCTGGTGGTGCTGGTCGTGGTCTCTGGGGAACATGGGGGAACTCAGGGCAGAGCTTGGGCTGCAATGCCCCCCAGACCTGGGGGTTCACGAGGAGCACTGCTCCTGCTCCCTGTATCAGACCAGTGCTGCCTCCCCATCCGAAAGCCCCTGCCTCCCCCATCAGGCAGATCCTGTTCCCCCAAGGCTCAGAGATGACCCCTCTACCCAATGGTCTCTACCAAGCATGTCCAGACAGCAAGGACCAGGAACAGCAGGGGCCAGACAAATGGGAATGTGGCAGCTACAGAGTGTGGAGACCCCTGGGGCAGAGGGTCCAAGTCCCAGGAGGAGCTGCAGGGAGCAGGACAAAGCCAGGCAACAGTGCAGGCTGACCAAAAGCACACGGGGCAGGGACAGCCTCACCTGGAGCCTGGGCCTCGGTGGTGAGGTGTCGTGGCTCCTCCGTCCAGGGGGTGGCGTGGGCAGCCACGCTCCAGTCACTCCATGTCCCGATATCATTGTCCTTGGCCGCCACCTGGATGATGTACTCCTTTCCAGGGTAGGCATCTGTGATGGTGTGCGTGGTGCCATCGGACAGCTCCACCTACAGCCAGACCATGGGGGTGGGGGGCCCCTGGGAGTCAGGAGAGTGAGGCATCCCCAGAGGAAGTGAGAACACTTCTGGGGAGAGAAGAGTGAAGACACCCCTGGGGTGGATGAGGAATTCCCGGGGGGTGAGGGGACACTGAGAACATTCCTGCAGGAGGGTAAAGACATCTTAGGGAAGAGATCCCCAAGGGAGGGAGGATGGTCCTGAAGGAGAGCAAGAAACTCTTTAGGGTGATGGGAAGCACCCCTAGGGGAGAAGAGGAGAACTTTGCTCAGTGTTTGGACTCTGCTGCCACCCCAGCTCTGCCAAAACCCCCAGCCTGAAACCTGACCTCAGTCCCAGCCCAGAGGTGACGAGAGTAACAAAGCGAAAGAGGATGGCATTGTGCTGCCCTCGGCCCCCCAGAAGCAGTTCAGAGGGAACGTTACAGAAGCAGAACCGGAGCTAGGCTCCACCCCCTACTATCTAGGTGACCAAGTTACTTGACTTCCACAAGCCTTTCGGTGTTCACCTGTTGTGTGGCGTTAATGACCTATCTCACGGGAGTGTGATGAGGACTCAGGCACACGGTAAGCACCAAACTGACTTCAGCCAGCTTTGTTGTTATCAGGAGTTCCAGCTCAGAGCCTGGGTTCCCAGGTATGCAGTGCCCACCCCTCAGAGCCTGGCCCCAGCTGGGCTTCCCCTACAAGAAGGCCTCAGTGTGGTTATGGCCCTGCCTGAGGCAGAAAGGGTGGGGGGCAGCTCCTGGGATGGGGGGCAGGACAGCAGAACAGCTGCTCCATTTCCTCCTGGAGGCATCGCCACCCCACCCCCGCAGGCCTTACCCTGCTGGTCTCCCCCCAGACTCCAGGCTGGCCTGCCTGTCCGGCGCCCCTCCCAGGCCCAGGCGGGGCTCTGGTTCATCTCAGCGGCACCCGCTGCCTCATTAAGCCGCCTCATAAACAGGGGCAGCCAGTGGGGGCGGCGGAGGAGGGGGCTTCTCTGGGCCACGTCTGGCCTCAGGGCTTTTTTGGTCCCTATTCCGATCCCCTGCAACCCACCCCAGAAAACAGGGGACTGGACTACCTGACCTGACAGGCTATGAATATATGCATGCGTGTGCGTGTGCATTTGTGTGTACACGGCTGGGTCTGCGTGGGGTGGGAAGCCCCTCCAATTCCTCCTGAGTCTATGGCCCTAAGGTGGAAGCACTAGTAAAGGTCAGGGTCAGGGTGAGAGCCACTTTGGGCCCAGACCTGGGCTTAGCATAAGTCCTGCTCTCAGGCCTGGAAGACTGGAGGCCCACAGACTCCTCTCCTGGAGCTGGGCTCCAGTTCTCCCTCTGGTTCCCGGTCCCCTTTCACTCTGCAAAGCTCCCTCTGGCTGAGTAGCCCCAACTCCTTCAGCTCCTTCTCCCTCTTAACAGGATTTGACCACCAGATCCCCCGCTTTGATTGTCTCCCAGACATCAGGGCCTGTCTTTCCCCAAAGGGAGAGAGCCACGGGAGCAGATCAAAATGACCACCTCCTTGGTGGGCTTCTGGTGGGCACCCTACATTTAGGAACATGTACCAGAAGCCTGATACCCTCTGGCAGTCACATCTTCTAGGCCTGGGTCCTTCTTCCTAGGTTTTCACTGATACCTTAATCTACCACCTTGAGAGAATGGCTCCTCAATTGGCAGGAATTCCCTAGTCTCTGGCTTCAGCCTCACCTCTGAGTCCTCCATCCACTCTCCAGGCCTCCCTGTGAGTTAGTGCCGGAGCTAAAGACACTGGGAAGGAGAACCCAAGCTGGGTCCCAGTATTTGCCTCCCCCTTGTCCGTCCGTGGGCAGACAGCCCCCGCCAGGCCTCATGGTGCCCCTTCTTGTGTAATTCCTGGCCTGTTCCTCTCATTTCCTCCTGAAAATCCAAATGATATTTTTCTGTGCTCTCCCCTCCGCAGCCCACCCCTCGCCCCCAATTATACACCTGCCTTACTTTACGATGAGGAGTCAGGGAGAGCAGATTCTGTTCAGAGCAAAACTCAAGTTCAAAAGAGCCATAAATCTGGCCAATTGCAATGCCAATGAGACATGGAACAGGGCTAGCACGTGCCACAGGCCACGCGCATTCTTGCTGCAGAGCCCCGCATACTTTGCTCTGCCCGCCTCAAGGTGGTGGTCAGCTCTGCCCATGGTGGAGGCCGGTGTGTGGTTTTGCCATGTGAGTCACATGCATGTATGGAGCACAGTTCTTCCTGGGAACCATGTGTGTGTGTGCATGTTCCTGTGTGTGGTGGGCAGTGTGCCAGGTCCACTGCAAGGCGTGTGCGCCGCGACGCGCGCAGGGCTGCTGCCTGTAGCTCGTTAGCGGGGGAGGGGGGCTTGTGAAACTAGACCCTGGTTATTAGCAATGCATTAGGCGCCGGCAGCTGGCCAGGTGGGAGGGACTCCGGACTCTGTCAGGGAACATGTGAGCGTGTGAGCAGCCTTTGTGGGGGACAGGCCTGCAACCCGGACCGGCGCCCCAGAATTGAATTACGCACTTTAGAGGCTAGCTAGGGTTGCGGGGATACAAAGAGATGGAGCTGGAGTCTGGTAGATGCCATCAGAGGACAGGCTGACCCCCCAGGTGCCACCCTGGGTTGGCCCATGAAGCACCCTCTCAGCCCCAGTCATCACGGGCCACATGGAGCACCCACATCCCTATGCACCCAGGGCTCTGAAGGACAGAGAACCTCAAGTTTGCCCCAAACCCCTGTCTGCTCCCCAGAGCTCTCTATCACAGCTTGATTAACATCCCAGACCACGGCTTGACCCCACACTGCCCCCTGTCCACTGCTTAGTTCCCAACCTGGGCCACCTTCTGACCTATAACTTTAGGCTGACCCCTAAGCTAGAACTGACTTTGGAGCCTTGCACTCACACCCTGAACCAAACTTGATTCCATTGCCCAGTTCTGACCCCTTGAGCCCATCTGTGAGTCCTTAAGGACAGGGGCCGTTCTGGCCCTTGGGTCTAGCACAGGCGTAGAGGCTGGGCCCAAGTGTAAGAGGGAGATGCCTGATCGGGCTGAGAGCCAGAAGGAAGAAAACAGAAGTGAGGCTGCCCTGCCTGCCATTTCCCTTCCAGCGTTTCTCTCCAGACCCTGGGGAGCCACAAAGACAGATGTGTTCCCATCCAATGGGAGGGACTGCGAACCCCTAAGGGCCTTAGATCAGGACACCTCCCTCAGCTCCACCCTCCCAGGCCTGCCTGGTGCCTTCTCCCCTCCAAAAGCCTCTCTGACTGCCAGCAGGCTTCGCACTAGAACAGCTACCAGTGGGGACACAGTTTCTCCTGCGCCCTGTGGCGGGGCTGCAGGCACTCGGGATCGGGGTGGGGCAGGGTCGGGCACTCACGTGCTGCCACTGGTCCAGAATGAGGGGTCGGTAGCGCAGAAAGAACTTGAGAGGAAAGGACTCGGGGTCGGGCCAGGTGGAGGGGGTCTGCCACGTCACCTCTAGCCGGCGCGGGTTGCTGGTCACCGGCTGGGCTACCACGTTTTCTGGAGGGTCAGGCTTCACTGTTCAGGAGATACAGCTTCATTACCACACTGACCTCTAGGAAGAGTACTTTGTCACCATGTCTGCCATCTTACCTCACCAACAACTGTCATTGTCACCATGGTTGCCACCCCTCTTCTCTGCTGCCAAGTCTGGCAATGACCATTAATAACCATCTCATTACTTTCACCCCTTACATTACTGTCATCACCAATAACTGCCATTTGGTCACTGTCACTAGCTCATGAGATCAACATCCCAAATTTCACTCCACCATCACAACCCCACCCCCGTGATGAGCAGTATCCCCATCACAAGCCTATGTGATGCCTCTGCCTTCACCCCATCGTCACCTGGACTGTCCCCTCACGCACCGGCACCATACACTCTCCCCAAGCTGGCCTTTCACCTCAGCATTTCCATTTCCAAACTGAGACATGGGCTCCCTAGAAGAGTCTGGGTTTGAAGCTGCTCTATGGGTCAAGGTTAAAAGACAGTCCACAGGTGTTGCAGACACCTGGGTTAAAGGTAGGCTGAGATGTGATGGGAGCATGTAAGGGCCCAGTGTAGGCAGAAAGAGTCCGCCTGGGGACCTGCCCATGGGACGGGCAGGCAAGCGTGGGTCTGGCTGGGACGGAGCAGGGGCAGGCAGAGGGTCTGGCTGGGATGGGGATTGGGGGGAGTGCAGTATCTGTCCCAGTCCTGTCTCCTGTTCTGACACCTCATTCATCACAGGCCGTAAGGAAGCTATTAGTGTCGGGGGGTGGAGGCTGCAGCTGCACAAGGGTCTGGCCCAGCCTGCCCCCTCCCCCTCCTGTATGCTGTGGGAGCCAGAGAGGGTGGGAAGAGCTGCTGGAGAGGTCTCTCAGCCTCTGCAGGTAGACATTCACTCAAATGTTCACAGGTATATACCTGCCATGCATGTATGCGCACACATACATACATGCCACACATACCTGTGCACACATGTAAACATCCCACCATTACTCATAAACCCCTCTGGCACACACCCACTTACACACTCCCACTGAAGTAAGCAGCAGGGACCCCCTTCCCACGTACCAATGGTGAACTCGTCAAAGGTGATAGCTGTGGTGTTGTGGCCCAAAGCATTGCTGACACTTATCGAGACCTTGTACTTGATGGTGGAGAACAGGTGTATGTAGCGGATGTGGCAGCGGTTCTTGAGGGCTGGGTCCTTCTCACAGACCATAACTTTGGAGCCATGCCTGGGGAGGGGTGAGGGCCAGGCCCAAGGCACTGTTACCAACACCAAGGGTCAGGCAGGGCAGAGGTTGGGGGAAGGTCAAGCCAAAGGCTGGGCTAGGGCCTGGACTGTGGGCACGGGATGGGGTGGGGGCAGGGGGCAGGAGAGAGGTCAGGGGGTGGGACTGGAACGGGCTGCAGGCGGGTCTACTCACAGCGCAGTCACATTGAAGGTGTTGGGGATGTAGGTAGGGGCGGGCAGATGCCAGCTGCAGTAGAAGCCCTTGGGGTATGTGTTGGAGCGGCAGCTGAGCACGGGCTCCCGTGGTGGCACTGCGGGGAGAAAATAGCATAGCCAGGGCATTCTTGGAGCCCCCAGTCCCCTGCACTAGCATGGGGACAGGTGGGCCCCAGAACCCCAGCTCTCCCCCTCCAACCCATCAGCAATGCCAGAGGTTGGGGGGGGGGGACTGTCAGCGAGGGTCTGAGGCTTCCCAGGCCACAGAGAGCCAGATGTTTAATTAAAGAAAAACAAGGGCTGTAAGGAGCGGGAGCCCCCCCCACCTGCTCAATGGAGGCGGGAACTGCGGGGAGCAGGGGACTGCGGGCCTCAGCTCATCAATCACAGGATGGAGGTGATGTCTGGGGGAACCAGCCCAGCCCCACATCTCCTGCCACATCGTGTCCATTCGCAAACCGTGCAATAGAGGCCGAGGGCAGTCTGGTCGCTGGGATGACCAGGGTGCACTCCCTGGGGAAGAGACACCCCAGGCTTCCCCTCCACAGAGAATAAGAAACACAAGGACAGGCCTGGTGGTTCCACAGGAACAACCGCACTGGGTGGCAGTTCATGTTTGTATTTGTACATGGCTGCATGTGTGGACATGTATGTTACACATGTGTCTCCGTGTGGCATGAACAAGTGGCCCATGGTGGGATGTAGGTACATGTGTAGCAGCATCTATGTGCATGGCTCTAGAGTCCACGTGGGACTGCAAGTGTGCGCACAGTCCAGGTGAGAGGAAGCCGCTCTTCCCTTGGTGTGTACCTCGTCCCCCCCAGCCCCCACTTCTCCACTCCATCACAGACACTTTAAGAAGCCCTTGACATGGCCAGCAGCTGTCTTCACTCCAAAATGGGGACACCCAGAGAGGGACAGGTACCTGCCTGGGGTCACATAGCAAGTCAAAGCTGACACTACACCCAAGGGTGGGGATGTCACCTACATGACCACACAAACACACTTGGGAAGTGTTTTCTGCCGTCTGACCACGCTCTGGCTGCCATGAACACTTCGTCCAGCTGTTCCCACCCTCAGGCACTGGGTAAGGCGTGAGGACAGCCGGCTCAGGTTCCTGGAAGGAGGCAGCTTCTGTGATCTGACCCAGGCAAGGAATGTCCGTGGTGGCTCCAGGGACACTGACACCTCCCTCCTGTGCCCCCCTCCCTCCCCGCCCCCTGCCTGACAGGTGGACAGGAAATAGGAGGGGGGCAGTTCAATAAGCCAGGGACAGTGAAGGGGAGTGCATGTCTGTGCTTGCTGAGTGGCCATGGCGACACACGGAGAACTGTGGGCTTTCGTCTATGGTGTGCACGTGACTGTGAGTGGCTCTGTGTGATTGTGTGTGTATGTCCAGTATGTGTGGAGTATGCACGCCTTTGGGCTGAACCCCAGGCCCCCGTCTGGCTCTGCAGCAGAAGAGATGAGGGGCTCAGAGAAGCATCCGAGGAGCTTGGGCGTAGATGCGGAGTGGGCAAGGCTGTGGGCAGAGGCAGCTGCATGCCCCAGGCCCGCAAGGGAGAGCCAGAGCCCAGCTGAGCCCCCACAAGGGGCAACCTGCATTCTGCCCACTGCTCTCTCCCTCCCCTGGGAAGCCTTCCTGGCCCTGTGTCCATCTTGTGTCTGCTCCATGTTCATACTGTGTGCCTCTCCTATCTCTTCTCTATCTGCCCAGGGGCACAGAGGCGTGGGGGTGGGGTGGGGGGCGGCCAAGGACACAGGAAGCGCCTTGTGGGGGCCTGTGGGCCAGGCCAGAGTTGGCAGCCACCCCAGGAGGAAAGGACATTCCGAGGTCGGCCGAAAAGCTTCCACTCCTCCCTTCTGCCACCACCCCCCCTTACCCTCAGCTTCAAAGGAGAAGGGCGCTGGGGGTGGGGGTGGGGGATTGAAGCCTGCAGAGTCAGCTCCCTGCTGCCTGGGACTCCTGGGAGGGCAGAGCAGGCCACAGCACTGGACTCACAGGCCCCCTCCCCCGGCCAGCCACCCTACTGACCGGCCTCTTCATTCCTCTCACTGTCCTCCCCTCACAAACCAGCCACCCCCTCAAACCAATCTCCCTAACTGGGCAGGTCATGGAGGGTTGGGGGGCCAGGCCGGGCTTTGTCTGTCATCTGGCTACTCCTGCCTGGCCCTGGGCCCTGAGTAGGAAAGGGCTTGGGTTTCCTGACAGGGACCAGGTTTCTCAGAGGGAAAAGGAGGAAAGAAAAACAAAGAAAAGGAAGAAAAGGAGTGACTTGCTGCAGCTGGAGCCCAGCTGAGGGGCCGGGTGGGCGGGGGTGGGGGTGCTGTGAGAGACCGAGTGTGAGGCTGCGGGACAGTGCGCTGCGGCGGCTCTCGAGGCAGCACGGCTGTGAGGCCGTGTGTGTTAACTCCGAGAGGCTCCGTGTGTGTGCCTGAGACCCGGGGCGGCTGTGTGGCCGTGTGACTGGCTGTGTGACTGGCTGTGTGTGACTTGGGGAGAGGCATCCGCGTTTGAGATCTCCTGTACGTGTGAGGCTGTGTGGCCGCGGTGCTCTGTGGGAGCATGCGTGAAAGTGCCGCTGGGTCTGGGACCCAGCGACAGCAAGATCATGCACCAGAGACACTGTGTGCAAGGTGGAGCTTGTGCCTCAATGTATTTTTCAAACTGGGCCTGGGAAGGTGCCCAGAATTCCAAGTGTGCTCACACGTATGAACTGAACACCGTGTGAGAGCATGTTAGAAAAAGCTCGCATGCACACACATATCATATCACACTCCGGGCACACGGTGTGTTCCTGAGTGCCCAGGCCTCCTGAGTTGCCTCTCCTGGGGACTCCTGAGAAGTCCGAATGGTGCAGTCAGCCAGTGGCACGGTGTCCCTGGGTCCCCTGCGGGGCGTGTGTGCATGTGCCCTTGCTGGCCCAGGGTTTGTTTGTTTTCCTCCTAATTGGCTTGTTTTTCCATGTCCAGCCCACCAAACCGCATGTTTTTCCTCTCATCTCGCCAGCCCGCCTGGGCCCGAGCCCCCGGCATGCACGAGGCCTGCCGGCAGGCCCAGAGAGAAGGAGGGGCAGGCCATCCACACCCCTGGCCTGGCCAGATCAGGCTGGGCAGGGCGGGACCCTTCCAGCTCCAGCCCTACCCAGGCACCGCTCACACGCCTACTGCTGCCTGGCACTCAAGGGCCATGGCCTGTCCCAGTCTCATCCTGTGGCATCCCTCGATATACCCCAACCTCTGGACTCCCAAATGCCCCCCGCCCCGCACCACTGCCTTCCACTGGCTGCTCTCTCCTTCCCAGGCAAACAAGGCTGAGGGCAAATTGATGCTGAACCAGGGGGTCCCAAGTTCCCATCCTGGCTAATCAAATACAAATTTTAAAACACTAGACAAGGAACTGTCCAATTTAAACTTAGTCAATTAACCTGATTTGTTTTAGCTTAAAATCAGAGTGATACTGCATCAGCTGTGTCCAGTAAACAAGACTATTAAAGGGAACCCTGTGATCCTATTGTCTAATGTGGGGGTCCATTCATCATTCTGGGCAGGGGACCCTCAGAGCTGTTTGTGAGTACCCCCTGAGGGCAGGAAGGTGGATCACGAGAAAGCTATTCGGGGACTAGTCTGGTTCAGAGGACTTTCAACAGAATATTTTTATGATCTGGTTCCCGTGGAAATAAGACACATAAAAATCATGTATGTCTAGGATAAACACTAAATAATTTTTGGTTTGAACAACTCACAAATCAGGGGTAACTATGTCCTGTTCTGTGAGTGCTGGCAAGAAGGATAATTTGATATCGAGTGTTGCCAACCCAGTCTCTTGTTACTAATATAAAGTGACTGAGACAATCATGATTAATGTCCCCTGTTCCTCTGACCAGCTCTTCAGAAGGAAATAGAGATAATGCTGCAGCCAATTCGTGGCCAGCTCTCCTCTGACAGGCAGGGCCTGGGGAGTGGTCAGCACCATATATACAAGGTCTGGGCTCTGGTCACTACAGGGCCGCTGTGGGCATGTCCTGTGGGTACGGACTATAGCCATTCCTACTAGACCCAATTCCCCTAAAAGAAGATCAAGTCATCAGGAATGGGGCCCCAGGGTCACCAAGGCCCAGCCATTACTACCATCCTTGTCCATTCTGAAGACTTCTGGGAATCAAACTGAGAAGTCGGGAGTGTAAGCGACAGTGCCAAGTTGGCCCCACCCTTCTCCCATGGTACTCAATATGTGCCCCCCAACCCCCACCCCCAGTAAGGGCTCCCAGAGAAAGGCTAAGTCCTCAGCTTGGTGTGTCGGGGACTTTAGGCTGGCCCTGCATTTCTAGACCTGGCCAACAGGGGTCACGCCACCCCAGACTTGCAACTAAGCAATTTGGCTGGGAACGCTATCTCTGGAGTTTAAATGTGTCAAAGGCTTTTCTGTGGGGAAAGGAATATCCCCACTGAGACACATTTCCACCCCTCCTCTAGCCCTGCTGGAGGGTCCATGTTTTTGTGGAGGACCCTGAGCAAACCTTCAACCTAACATTTCCCACGGCTGTCCACCAATCTCCTGACAGTGGGGCAAGGGCCCGCTCCCAGGCCCCTCCAGTATCTCCTCCCCTTGGTAGCTCCCAGGGAGAGTAAAGAAACTGTCTTTAGACTGTGGGAGTGCATCACCCAACTGGCATGAGGCCAGAGAAGCTTGACTCTTTAGGCTCAAGGAGAAAATAAATAAAACTGCCTTCTGAGGACTTTTTCTGTCAGTGGGAACCTCTGGCTGGGATCTGGGAGCTGACCCTCAGCAACACTGATCCCCTCATGCTTCCAACTTCTCCAAACCCCTCTTCCAAACCCCACTCACCTGGGCTTCCTTCTACCTTCCTGCTGGCTTCTTCTTTTCTCTCCATCAACCCCTTAAACAGTGATGGCTTTCAGGGCTCATTCTGTGTCATCTTCTCTCTTCACCCCACAATCGCTCCCTTGGCCACCACCCCCGCCGCCCCCCCCCCTCGTCCCGTGGCTTTGATGCTGCCAAGTCCCTAAATTCCCATCTCCAGCACAGACCTTTACTGAACCCCAAAGCCTCAGACTCACTGACTACCAGCCACCAACTCCCTGTTGTTGCCCGAGGACCCCAACAAACGTGTCTGCAGCAGATATGGGTGGCGCCACAGATCCCTCGCCCATACCTGCTGCTGCTTCTGCAGTTATTTCCCTAAGAGCTTTCTTTGGCCACCAAAGCTGCATTGCCTGTGGCGGCATCAGGCCAAAAGTGCTGGAGAATTACAACGCCCTGCCCCCACCTTGGGAGAATCCCCCAACTGGGGATGGGCGGGCGTTGGCATATAAGCACCCAAGCTCCCTCCCCGTCTGGCGGGAGACCTCCGAGGTGCATGCCCTGCCTGGGCCCCCATCGTGCCCCCGGGGGTCAGGCTCCAATGGCTCAGACTTATAGCTGGTAACTGTTACTAACTTAACTTCCTTTTTCTATCATTTCTTCATTTCCCTATGGTGTTTCTGTCACCTGCCAAACAAACTACTTCCATATGAATTCTCATCTTGGGACCTGATTCTAGAAAAACCCGAAAGACACTGTCCAAATGGAACATTCCGTCTTCTCCTCCAAAGGACCCTCCTACTCTGTCTCTGTCGCGCTGATTGGTGCAGGCAGCTGTCTTGACTCCTCTGTTCTCTACTCCCTTGTCCTCCCCAACTCCTAGAGCTCCAATTGTCCCCCTCCCTGCCTGGTCCCAGGTCCTCATCCTCTCTACTGCATCCCACAACAGCCACCGTCCTGCCTGGCTTCGCCCTATCCAATCTGCTCTCTCTGCTACAATGAAAGGAATCTTTTAGGAACCTGACCTGATCTTGTCTCTTCCCAGTTTCTAGGATCTTGATCTCCCTGTCCCCGCTTTCCCCCATTTCATGCCCTCCCAGCCTCTGGGACCTGTAGTTACAGTCAGCTCTCTGCCAGAAATAACTTCTTCAATGTACCTTCCAAACCCTCTAAGTCTCCACATGCCTCTCACTCGAGGAAGCCTTCCTTCTCCCCTGGGCCTTCCTGAGTGCCCACACCCACACCTACATAACCACAGATCCCATTTTGCTCCGTGAGGCCCTCATGGCCCACCCCTGTGAGAGTACACAGTGGACTGTGGCTGCTCCCACCCCAAGCTGTCGCTCCGGGGTTACTTCCCACCAGGCTCCAGATGGACCATGACCTGCCAGCCCTCCTCTACCCATCCTGTCCTAGGAACAGGATTTCAGGATCTCAAAGACCACAGGGGCAGGGGGGAGAGATACATGTGCAGAATGCCCAGGGCTCCGGACCCGGTGGGCTAGGCTTGGCTCAGAGGTCAGAAGGAGCAGACTGGGATGGAATCAGAGGGCAAGGGTCCAGCACTGCAGCCCTCTTCCCTCCACTGCCAGGAGGGGCCTGGCCTGGGCTAAGGGTCTGGGCCTCACTGACAACCTCTCTGAGTGAAGTAGGAGATCAAAGGAGGAGTTGGGAGCAGCACTTACAGCCCACATGTAGGAGGACTTGGTGGCGCGGGTGCCAGGAGTCACGGTGGAAGCAGGCGTAGAGGCCGCTGTGGCCCAGTTCCAGGCCACGCAGCACGAGCTGAGAGCCATTGAGCAGGTCAGGGGCCAGGTCTGTCCCGTTTACCCGCCACGTCACAGCTGCATCCCAGTTGGCTGTCCCACATGGCAGAGTCACGTCTGAGCCCAGGCGCTCGTACTGCACGTGGGGTGCCTCTGTGGGGGCGGGGAGGGCACAGAGCAAAAGTCACAGGTCACGGCCATGTCCAGCAACCACAGGTGAATATGCATGAGTGGGGAGTCCTGGCCAAGAGGCTCCATGTCTGACGGTGTGAGTGTCTTGGGAAGATGAGCATGCAAAATGTCTTTGTGGCTGTGCAAGTGTATAGGTATGTGTCTCCAAAACTGTGTGTGAATGGGCTATCTTGTGTGTGTGTGAAAGAGAGAGATAGAGGGAGGGAGGGGAGGGGAGAGATTGATTGATTGATTGTGTGGAGTACTAGGAGGTATTTTTTTCCAAGCATCCATTTTGTTGTTCTACTTTATTTATGCATTCATTGGTTGTTTCTTGTATATGCCCTGACTGGGAATTGAACCCGCAACCTCGTGTATTGGGATGACACTCTCAGTTGGATAACCAACTGAGCTACCTGGCCACAGCTAGAGTGCTGGGAGGTATTTGAGAAGTCAGGGAAAACCCAGTTCACCTCCAGTCCTAAGGTCTTTTAAAAAGTTTCCTGACCCCCATGACCCTCACCTCTTACCACCAACAGGCCCAGCCTCAGTCACTGACATCTGCTACCCAGGCAAGCTGGAGCTGAGGGGCCCCATTCCTGGACTCTTTTCTCTGTATTTCCCCATCTGTTTCTCTTCCTCATCCTTATCTCTTTCTGTCCTTCCTTTGTCTCCCTCTCTCCCACTCTGGCCCCCCTGACTAAGCGCCCCCCACCCCCACCAGCTATCCAGAGCTTGGGCAGCAGCAGGAGAAGGGAGAAAGGGCCCGGTGGAAGACTGGAGCCCTAGGGAACTCCTGGCAGCTGTCAACTTCGAGAGGCAGGAACTGTGTTGGCCGGGGGTGGGGGAGTGCCGGGGCTGAGAGAGCTCTCTCCTCTCCTGCCCCCAGGAGGGGCCTGTCAGAGCCAAAAGCAAACCCCAGCCTTGGCCTCGGCAACCCAGGCGTGATGGACGGAGCCCAGGAGACTGGAGGGGAAGGGCGGGAGGGAGCACCTGTCGAGAGGCTGCATTAGGTGGGGGAGGCATGTGGGACAGAGCAAGTCCCAGACACCTATCTACAGACACTAGCAGAGAAACAGGCATGAGAGCCGAGAGATGCAAATCTAATCTCCGCATCCTGCCCCGCGAGCTGGAAGGACAGATGCTTCCCTGGTCCCAGCCAGATCTGTGGAGTGAGGATGGGAGGGGAAGAATGAGAGGGAGAGGGGTGGGGGGGGGCTGTGGGATCCCTCGTTAACACTCGCTCAAGTCTCCCCTCAGAGAGCTACCCCACTGAGTTGGGGAATTTTCAGAGGCAGTTCCTGTTAACGAGCCAATTAAGTTGGGCCAGTGGCCCCTTAATTAGACTTGTTAACACCATCAGGACAGCAGGGGGTAGGGATCCCCGTATGTCACCAGCCGCCCGCCTCCCTCCATCGCAGCCCCCTCCCCAGCACTGCTTTTCTCTGTGCTGGAACATCTGTCCCTGTTTGTTGCCTCGTGGGTCTCACTGCGCTGGGGTCTCTCCACGTCTCCAGGTCTCTCCCCCGCTGCTTGTCACTGTCTTGCCCCTCTCTGAGCCTCCCTGTCCCTGTCAGAGGAGAGGGAAGCAGGAAACCCAGCCAGCCCTGACCATTCGTCTGTGGGGCCTGGGACCAGCCGAACAGAGGATGAACGGGGCGGAAGGGCGGTGGCTGGGGGCCTTGGAGGCCACAGCTGTGAGGCTGGACCAGAGACTGAGTGGGGGCCTCCCCCTGACCAGAGGCCCAGTGTCCACAGCTCAAGCCATAGAGCCCCCCCAATCCACCAGCCCTAGCCATTGAGCCCCCTTCCAGCCTCCTTTCCAAAAACCTGGAGCTTCCAGGAAACATGCCAAGCCCCTCTCTCTGCACCCCACCCCCCAGCAGAGACTCTGCGTCCAGCTGCCTGAGGAGGAGGCTGAAAACTGACCGTTGGGGAGGGGGTGTGGCCATCATGGTCCCAGCAGCAACACGTCAATGCTGACCAACAGCAGCTCAGAACTAGCGCGGACCCGGGATGGTCCTTTCATCCTGGGGTCTGGTCCGAGCACATGGCGAGGAAACAGTGACCCAACAGCACAACAAACACAATGGCAATCTGGTAACGCTTCCCCACTGTCCACTGTCCACCTCACGGAGGACATGGAAGCACAGCCCCATGACAATGACAAACCAACAATGTAAGGGCAGGGCAGGGATGAAAAAATGACAACACAATGACAGAAGACAACTACAGGCCACAAGGCAGAGGCAGAGGGGGCAACATGACGTGACAATCACACAGCATCACACTGTTACAGCAACACAACAATGGCAATACATGCGGCCATGCAACAGCTCCAAAGATGGCAGCGACCTAATCCTTTGTTTCTGGACAGCTCTCCTCCCACCCCATGGGTGCCCCTACTGATGTGCTGTCCATTTCAGAAATTAAATCAAGCAGCAGGGGGAGGATGGGGTTCTTGGCCCTGACGCGGTGACAAATGCTCCAAAGGAATCAGCTGTGAAAAGGTTGTTAGAAGCCAGGATGAGAGACAGAGACAGGATGAGGTCATGGACACAGAGAGCACAGAGGGACAGAGCTGACGGCGCCCTCACACCTGCACACACAGGCTCACATGGGGACCACATGCCGGAAACCGTCCCCCAGGCGTCCTCAGCAGCTTCACATCGCCACACACATAGGACAAGGACAATTGCTGCAAAGAACGAGCACACACAGGACAACCATCCACAAGGTCACAGACACACAGGGACACTAGGGACACTGTCCCACCTGAGGGATGGTAACACCTGATACAAGATCACATGCGTGCATAGGAAGGGCACCGTCACCCAGAACACAGTTACACATGATAACACAGTCTAGTACAGGAGGAGACAGTTTGACAAGGACGCAAACACACAGGCAGAAACAGAGAGAAACTATGACACATGGGCTACAGTCTCAACCACAAGGACAAAGTCCCATGAAGGGCACGGACACACACAGAGACAGACAATGTCACACAGGGGCACAGCCCATAAGGATACAACCACAGAAGCACACTCCAACGGGGATGTGGTCTCACTCACACAAGAACACAGCCTAATGCACAAGAAGAGTCTCACCCACTTGCAGAGATGTGACCTTGGTCCCATGGGGCTCTGCTTTACACACAGGGCAGGGGCCAGGCCAATGGTAGAGACCTCTGCAGGTCTAGGCAAGTCAGGCTGGCACAGGAGCCCAGGGCAGGCTGACTGAGGCGGGAGGTCGATGGGCTGGCCTACTACTGGTCCCTTTGTTCCCTGCTCATTGGGGTGCAGCCGTGCGGGGAGGCCAGGCTCTCTGGGTCTCAGTGTTGGACTCACAAGAAGAGGCTGCAGGAGCTTTGACCCACTGCCCCCCTTGAACCCACAGCCTTGAGGGTGGCAGAGCTCAGCCATCAGGGTCTGCTCTATGTCTGAGCCTCAGAGATGCCCCCACCTTCTCTGGTTTTACCCCAGCCAGCTGAGGTGGGGGCGGGTGGGGCAGAACACATCCAAAAGGTTGCTCCCTACTCTTGGAGCCTTGTTGGAGGAGTTTTGAGGTCAACCCTCATACTGATGTGGTTATAAGATGTGCTGCCTCAAATGCAGTGAAGGACTGGTGGTCAAGTTAAGAGGGTACCTGTTTCCTAGCAGGGATGCAGCTCCTTGTGCTGAGGGCTGTGGGGAGCCCTCGCTGGCCACTGGTAGGGGGAGGGCAGGAGGCTGCCAAGGGCACCTCCTCCAGCCATTTCGTTCCAGCTGACTGGGTGACCAGTCCCCTTCCTTAGTGTGCCAGCCCTCTCCCACTTGTCACCCTGCCTGTTCCCGTCTTGTTCTGAGTCTACCATCTCTGTCCTCGTATTTCCTCTAGAATAGTGTGGAGCATTCTTGTCCACTGTCTCTCTCAGTGCCTCCCACTGCACCCCCCAAAGCCCCAAGGGGCCCCATTTCATCAGATGCTCTACAGGGGCCCTAGCCCTAGCCACCTCTAATTCCCACCCCACCTGTCTCTACCCTTTATCCATCCTAGTGGGAAGAGGGACAGACCATCCCAAGACAGAGATGCCATTAGCATGAGACCACCCAGGAGGGACTGGAGGACAATGCCTATGAGACGACATCACTGGGTCAGCCTGTGCATCAGTGTCCTGTGACTCACGTCCTCCTGGGTGTTCATGGTGGTGACGCTGGTATGTGCCAGTGTGGGCTCTCAGGTGGGTGAATACAGCTATACCAAGGAAGGTCCATGCTCATCTCTGGGAGAGGTTGGCAGGGAAGGCCACCCCGCCCCCCAAGCACTCACCCTGCGGACTGTGTCTCTGGGCGTAGACAATGGCAGTAGCGGCAGCAAGCACAGCACAGCAGGCCCACGGGACAGGAACAGCCATCTGTTGGGAGAAACAGGGAGAGTGCAGGGGGGCGGTGAAGGGGCAGCATTAGCCCAGGCAGGAACCTAACCTCCTAAGGAGCACCTCCTTCTCAGGTGAGACTGGGAAATCCCAGCCCTAGGGCCAGGATTGGCCCCACGTGCCATTCGTAATGGGGCTCAGGATACTCTTTTAAGCCATAGAAAACAACATCATTGGCATCTGTAGGCAAAGGTTTGCTAAGATGGTAGGAGGCAACCTACAGTGGTCTGTTGCTCAGTAAGGCTGCGGGCTGCAGGAAGCAGTCAACCACGGATGAGTTACAGAACATGCGTAATGTCAGGGCTGTTCTTCTAAGAAAAAACACAAAACTTTACTGGTGAGATTGGCGCACTAGCTATAAACATCACAGAATGCAGGGTAATGTTTTAACTTAGTTGGAGGTCTATACTTCTCCAAATTGCTTTGAATGGAAGGTCCCTTGCTGTGCCCCTGGGGAGAGAGCCCAAAACCTGGATGCTCAAGAGCTCCTCAGATCTGCCCGTCAGTGAGCCTTGCCAGTGGGCTCTGGGGAGTGTAGAGCAGCAGGGTACCAGCGCAGGGGGCCGTGGTGACCGAGGTCAGAGGTGGCTTTTGCTTCAGTGTGCACCAATGATCGAGAGAAGAATGAGGGGGTTGCACACACAGGTCCTTGTCAGGGATCCCAGCCTACCCTCACCCTAGCCACATGCCCAGGAGCCTGGGACCCAGAGCCCAGCAGATGTGCCTCAGTGTCTGTGCACACCCACACGGGTACATAAAGCACACGCAGGACATGTCCCCAGAACCCAGGACGGATCCAACTGCCCCCCTAATTGTTGAGCTGGAATGGGTCCAGCTGTCCCCCTCCAACCCCATGCCAGTGCATACTTACACACCTGAGAGCAGGGAAATAACTATTCCCTTCAGAAAAGGCTCCAAATATGACCCTCCCCACCCAGTCTGAGGAAAGGGGACTTCAACCAGACAGAAGCAGGGACCCAGAGAAGAACACTGCCAGACTCCCAACCAGACACTGTCAAAGGTGTGGCCAGACACAAGGCAGAGACACTGCCTGAAACAGCTAAACACCCCAAAGAAACAGCTCCACACAGTTGGAGTTATGCTGGGAGACTATGAGGTACAATCAGGCAAAGCTAGAGAACAGCTGATACACAACCGAAGGACCCACGGGAAACAGTATAAAAGACTCAACCGGACATAAGCCGACACGGCACCAGAGAAAGAGCAAGAAGCACAGGCAGAGAAACCATCAGCAACACAGCCAGAGAGCCAGAGACACTGCTAGAAACCATGCCAGAGAAACTGCCTGACACACAAGCAGAGAAACCCCAGAGAAACTGACAGACACTAATAGGAATACACCCAGAAAAACAGCTAGAGAGAGAGCCAGAGCCAGAGCCAGATGCTCAGTCAGGAAGTATCCCCACCACTAAAAACACTGCCAGAGACACTCAGACACACAGTCAGACACACTGCCAGACACAGCCAGAGCCACTGTCAGAAATACTGCCAGAGAAACAGCCAGAGACACTGCAGACAGCTGGAGCAGGAGCAGACAAATGTGGGTGTCAGCCTGTACCAGTGGGTGGGGGCGCTGGAGGGACTCTCACTTCTGAGGCTCCTTAATGGGAGAGGGCCCCTCCGGTCTGTGGCTACACTTGCCCCTCACCAGGCAAGTGCCCCTTCTGCCCTGGTTTTCCTCCAGCCACAGCTGCAGGTGCTCTGACTGCCCCTCCCTGGCACGGCTCATCTTTCTCGGCCCCACGTGGCCTTGGCTCTCCCCCTCATGGCAGTGGTTCCTGGAGCCTCAGCTACCACTTGGCCTGGCTCCTGACCCTCAGCCACTCCCCCATCTTCAGCTACTCCTCAGGTCCAGGAGGTTAAGACAGTGACCAAAGTCACAGTCAGCAAGTAGTGGGGCCAGGAAATGAACCCAGGACTGTTTGGGTTTAGAGCTTGTGCTAGAGAGAGAGAAGCAAGAGCTGGTTTCTCACTTCCACCCTTGCAGGTGGCCCTCAGACCCTCCCCCACCATCTCGGCCATCTGCCTGTCTTTCTCCTCACGGCCAGGAAGATATTCCACCTCAGTGCCACCCACTGCCCACCACATGGGAGCAGGAACCTTGGCATGGGGAGGCAGCTGGGCAGGCGGAGTGGATGGAGATTAGATCACAGAATGGGAGAAGAGGGATGGGGCGGGGCAGCGGGCAGCCTTCTGCTCCCAGCTCCTTCCTGGTCCGAGTTTGGGGGGGAGGGCAGGGGCGAGGAGACAGCCTGACATGGGTGTTCATGCATTCGAGCAAACACACACATTTGGGCCCCCGCAGTGGGGGATGGCGTCTTCATCAAAGTCGCCTCCATCAGCCCGATGAGTTACTGTAAGGGCCGGGCCCTGGGCCAACGGGGCTGCAGCCATGGGAGACGGGCGCTGCTGAGAGTGAGCACTGCAGAGAGCGGGGGATGGGGTACCAAGACAGACACCGCATGGTTGGGGCACCCAGAAAAGGGAGAGACCCAGGGAAGGGGGAACACTGAGATAGGGAGAGACGGAAAGCCAAGAGTGGAAACCGAGAGAGACAAGAAGGGACCAAAACAGGGAGAAATGGAAGAAGAGACGCAGGAAGAGAGATGGGGAGCACGGGAGATGGGCAGAGAATCAAGGGCAGGAGAGACAGACCTAGAGAGAATGAATGACAGAGACACTGGCAGGGCCTCTGTGCCAACCCGGGAGCATCTCGCTGAGCCCACCCAGCTCCCCCCGTGTGAGGGACGGTGCCAGGGCAGCAGTCCGACCAATGAGTGACAAGGAGAAAGGGGCCTTCCTTCGGACTCTAGGACTTCCTTTTGGGGAGGCAGGAGCCCAGTCCTCAAGAGATAAGGGCGCACTAAAACTCCACCCTGTCTCTGTTCCACAAATCCAGAAAGCCCCAAACCAATTTCACTTCCTCTTCCCCTCAGAGTCCCAGCTGGGCCCATTCCCAGGTAGGGAAGCTGCGGCCAGAGGCATCTGAACTGCCTATCCCAGGGCAAAGAGCATCTTTCCCAGGAATTTTCCGAATCCACACCCCATGGCTCTGGGATGGATCTGGAGGATAAATCCCACAAAGCCCCAGATAAGGGCCACGCAAACTGGCCCAGGCTCCCGTGGACCCCTCCGGGGGCTAGCCTGGCCTCCAGCCCCAGCCCAGAGTGAGGAGGGGATGGAGGGCGCCCCAGTAGCAAGAAAGGAGCCCAGTGCCCAGCGGCCCAAACTCCTGTCAGCACAAGGAGCCCAGCACTTTACCTGACAGAAAACCCAAGTGTCATCGTTATACACACACAGGTGACACATCAAGACAAATCCCAAGCCCCCAACTTACTGTCACTGTCACACTGTGACACAAAGACCACTACACATTGATAGCAACACCAAGTATGAACAACACAGCTGTCCAGCTGACAACGACACACGGGTGTTGACAGTCACTACACCGACAATAATGCAGTACAGCCACACACAGTGACACCAACAAGGCAGTGATACCTGTTGACATTGACAGTCACAGTGACAATAACCTCTAAATCAAAAATGCAACGAGACTGACAGACACAGAGTAACACTGACGGTGATGTCCCCAGCACCACAGGAATGTTAATAAGGCTCAGTAACAGTCTACAGTAATACTGGCACCATGGAGGCTGACAGTCACCAGCAGCGACAATGACAGACACCAGTGACAGGCTCCAGATCAGGAACCCCAGTTACCCAGGTTCTGAGTCTGGCTTAGGATCCAGGGCCCCGTCACGTCCCTCTTGCCAGCCCCAGCAAGGTCACAGTTGCCCTGTGCCCCACCGTCAGCTCCTGCCCAGCTGAAGGCAGAACCTGAGGAAGGGCAAGCACGAATTTGGGAGAGCCCCCGTGCACGTGCGCAGAAGCAGGCAGTGAGCTTACACAGCCCCGCGCAGGAGGCTCTGTGCACCACTGGCCTGGCCCAGCTCTGACTGTGTACGTGCCGGTGTGCCAGAAGCAGTGTGTTCCGAGCCGCAGGGTGGCGTGGGCGTGGGTGTGCTGGTGGTCAGATAGGCCGGTCTGGGCCGGACAGTGAATGAGCGAGGAGGCCCATGTGGCGCCTCCAAGAAACTGAGATTCAACGAAGTTCACTGGCCTGGACGCCCCCCGTGGCCCGGGGTGGGTGAAGCCAGAAACATTCATCTGACGGAGGGCAAGTGGCCCGCAGCAGAGCCAAGGGGACATCTCCACAGCTTCCAGTCCCCCCTGGCAACTCCACACTCCAAATCCCTCTGTGTGGAGGAAAAGGCACTCTGTCCTGGGGTCTCATCCCCTTCCCCTCCCCCCACAGCAGCCCTAGCGGGGTCCATCCTGGGAACAAGGCAAGAACTCAGGATAGGACACAACACGAACTAACTGATTCAAAGGCCGGAGAAACCTAGAGGCCCCAGACCTGCAGAGGAATTAGAGCAGAGTGAGAGAGACACCAAAACTGGGAAATGGAGAGAAAATGAGAGACAGACCAGGGGCAGAGACAAGGACAAGGACGTGGTGGGCAGGGAGGGAGGAACAGTACTGGCCCAGGGGGAGCCTGGGAGAGACAGTCCTGGCTGGCGGGGAAGCTCCAGGATGGGGAGGAGGGGCTGAGGCCAGGAGGCCCCCAGATCCCACCAGGCCTAGGCAGCCTGGACAGCGTGGGCGGTGGGGGCGGGGGCAGAGGCCTGAGCTGTCCAGAGGCTGGGGGTGGGGGGGGAAGGCTGAGGAGGGAGGTCTGGCCCCTGGCAGCTGGCCTGCAGGCCCCCCACCAGGGAGGGGGTGGGACCGGGTCAGGGGCCAGCTCCTGGGCTGAGGCGGCTGGCCATGGGGTAGGCTCCCACTCCCTGTGGCGTCTCTCCCTCCTGTCTGAGTCTCTTGTCTCTGGCTCCTTCTCCTTTCTGAATCCAGATCTGGCCCTGCTCTTAGCTCTCAGTGCCCCTGCCTCAAGGGGATAGGACTCAGAAGCTATGCCTGGGTTCAGGATTCAAGCCTTATCTCTTCCTGGGCTATCGCAATCCCACACACTCTAGAGGCAAACCCCAGCGCTCAGAGAAAAGAACCCCACCCAAACATAGGCCCCCTTCTCCCCCACATAGAAGGGGGCAGGAGAAGCTGAGCACCACTGGGTGGGGGTGGGGGCAGGAGGGACGCAGGGGGATTGGTCCCCCAGCTCCAGCCTTTGGCTGAGGTTGTGGAAAAGGAGGCAGCTCGATGCGAGTGAGTTGGGGGGGTATCCGCACCTGCTGCTGTGACCTCGGCAGCCCAGCCGGAGATGGGGGCGGGGGGGGGGCGGGGAGGACGAGAGGAGGGGAGAAGACAAGATTCCGATGGATTTTGGCAGCAGCCTAGATTCTGAGCACTCAAACCCCCCACCCCCAGCCTCTTGCACCACGGGGACCCTGAGATCAGCATGTGCGTGCCCTGCTGCACGTGTGTGTGGGTGTGCTGTGGGGGGGGACTTGGGGTCCTTCTATGATGAACCTGGATGGCAACTTAGAACTGTCCTGAGGAGGCAGGAATCTGCTTCCCACCAGCCCATGCCCACCTGTGGAGCCCCACTCCAGACAGGGGTTGCCTGGTGACCTGGGCTTGGGCTTGTATATGTAAGTCTGTGCTTAAGCAGCCCTCCAGGTGCAAAAGGTCTGGGCTTTCTCCCTCCAAAGTCAACTGGTCCATCTCCCTGCCTCTCCAATGGGGAGCAGGAAGGGACAGAGAAGTTCCTATCCTTCCCCTGGGCACATGGGCTCTGGACAGCTTCACAGAACCTGAGGCACAAGCCCTAAATCTCCCAGCCCCTAACCCCAGTCCAGAGTCCCTTCTGGCTTCTAGAAGAATGAGAAGGATCTCTCTACCTAGAAAAGGCCCACACACTGGTCAGGTTAGT
The DNA here is from genome assembly GCA_028533065.1 of Trachops cirrhosus. Taxonomy (NCBI): domain Eukaryota; kingdom Metazoa; phylum Chordata; class Mammalia; order Chiroptera; family Phyllostomidae; genus Trachops; species Trachops cirrhosus. The sequence goes on along the minus strand of CM052540.1, from coordinate 29,027,877 downwards.
TCTGTGGTGAGAAGGGGCTGCTCCTCTTGTAGGGACCAAATGCTGCAACAGGAGGTTAGACAGCTGGAAGAACTCCATGAAAGGTGGGGGATGGGCAGGGCAATGGGTTTGAATGAGACTTCTCTTAGCTGATGGGGGAGAGGGCTCGAGGGCTCACAGCAGATGAGGCAGGGGCAGGATGGAGGCTGCAGGGCCTTCCATGGAGACAGAAGAATGGACAGAACAGTTTTCCAGATTTGGGGCCTGGGGCAAACACCTATTTGCCTCAGCATCTCCCACTTCACGCCACCCTTGGCCCCATCACTGCTGTGGTGCAGACACACCCTCAAGTACACACACAGAAGCCGATGCTTCTAAGCTTGTGTACACACACACACAAGGGAGGCTGGGAGGCGGTGTATGCGAAGCACTGGTTTGTGACAAAAAGAACTGAAGATGGTCTCCCTGACAGAACAGAGTTGACATGGGGTGGAGGCAGGGAGAGTACAGAAATTTCAACTGTCTTCACGTAAGTGTCCTGTTCCCCTGACTCCCCTAACGTGCACGTACACTGCACACACTCTGAGGAAGCTTCTGGTCTGCTGGGCAAAAGCAAGCCATCCTTCCCCCCCTTCCTCCCCTCTCACAGTGGGGAAGCCAGAGCAATCTGTTCCTCATGGGTAAACACAGGCATGAGTATGCGCACACACATGCTCACACACACACCAGCGACTCGGAGTCACACAACACCCAGTGCTACTCCACCCTGAGTCCCAGCACACACTAGGGCTCTTACAACCACCTGGCAGAGCTCCCCAAAGCCCCGACCTCTACAAACACACAGCCGGAGCTTTAAAGACACACCCAAAAGCCCCGTGCAGATGCTGCTGACGCTGAGTCCACCATCACAGCCACACATCACGGCCTCCCACATGGACACCTGCACCACAGCCTCGCACACACTGGTGTGCGTGCACACACGCACTACAGTCACAGCCACACACAAACTCTCTCACACGTGCTCGTTCAGAACAGCGATGGTCTCACATATGGATACCATCACACATTCAGAACAGTCGGTCTTCCTTCCACACAGATACTATCATACCTCCAGAAACTCAGGGCCACCCAGTCACCCTCAGCCTCTCACACCCCTCATTGTGGCAAATACAGATGCACACTCAGAACAGTGACTCAGTGCTGGGACCTTGGGTTGCCCAGGCAGTGCTTGGGGGGAGGGAGATAAAGCTCAGGGTAGCCTGAGGCAGGAAGGAAAAGGGAAGGAGGAACTTCAAGATCCCTAGAAATGAGGAAATACACAATCATTCCCTAGTCTGGTGATTTTCAACCTTTTTCATCTCATGGCACACATGAACTAATGACTAAAATTCTATGGCACACCAAAAATTGTATTTTTTGCTGACCTGACCAAAAATAGGTGTAATTTTGATTCATTCACACCAGGCGGCTATTGTTGTATTGGCTGTTGTTATTTTTTTATTCAACAACGTAAAGGAAAAAAGGTTAGTGTCCCTGACTAAACAGTCAGGTACTGCATGTTTTAAAAATTCTTGCGGCACACCCATTGAAAATCACTGCCCTAGGGAGCTACTTCCTCCCCTAACCCCCACTACACCAGCATCTGAGAATGAGGGGGGCTCCAGGCCGGACAGGAGGGGTGATGAAGCCCCTGGTCGAAGAGATGGCAGTACTGGCAGGAGCAGGAGCCAGAAAACCGCAGAAACCAGCTCACTCCCCAGGCTCCTACTGCCGCCCCTCGGCACCCTCTCTTCTCTGGGATGAGGACCAGCAGCAGCCCTCAGCCTAGCTATCTGCTGTGTGAGTTCAGGCCCCTTCGAAAGCTCTGTGCTCACAACTGACTAGAGGGCACTGAATGTCAGGCCTGGTTGCAGGAGGGAAGGAAGGGGAAAGAGATGGGGCCTCAACCTCAACCCCCAGCCAAAGCACTGTCATCGCTGTCAGGCCCAAAGAGAGTGGGGATAGCACTGCCAAGCTGGCACTCCTCTGAGTAACACTGAGGACAAGAATCCTTAAGTGTCCTTGGACCCTGGGGCTCTGCACCTACCCGCATCCCCCCCCCCCCATCACAAGAAAGGACACCAAGTTGCTGTCCAGGCAGAATGGAATCTAGGCTGTGCTGGCCAGGCCCCAGGCAGGGAACAACTGGCAGCGCTGTTGACACCCTCACCACTTGCCACTCCAGGTGTAGCTTGGGCACGGATGCCCCATCCTAAAGGGAACCTGGTAGGGCTCCATGGAAGCAAGGCAGGGGAGCAAACCCCGGGCAGCAGGACCCAGGGAAAGCAGGTAGGGCAATCCCATGAAGCCCGTGATAAGACTTGTGGAAAGCAGGCAGTGGGAACAAAAGAGATCAGGTGGCAGGGTTTAGGGAAACCAGGTGACAGGGCCCAAAAGAACACAGGCTGTGTGCGCCAAACGAAACCAGGCAGTGGGGACTAAAGTTGGCTATGATGTGGGGACAAGTGAAGCCAGGCTAGAGGACCACAGGATGTGAAAAAAGGAAGGTGTCAGGAGCTCATCCCCCTGTCTAGATGTCACCCCCACACCCTGGGCCTCTCTCCCAGTAGCCCCCTTCCCACCCAGGTGGTGGTCCCCTCCCCCAGGCCGAAGGACACAGTCAGAGCCCCCTCCTCTGCCAGAGGCCTGGTCCGGCTGCAGTCAATGGGCCCCCTGCCCCATTCCTGAGACCTCAGGAAGTCCCAGTCCCTCCCACCCGCTGCAGAGGTAGGGGGGACTTTGGAGGGGGGGGGAAGAGAAGAGAAAAGAGACAGCTTGGCAGGGGGAGCGCGCGGAGCAGCCGCAGGGGGCGGGGGCCGAGAAAGGAGCGGGAAGCGCTGAGGCGGGCTGGCTGGCGGGCGCGGGCGGGGGCGTCTCGGCCGCGGCAACAGAGGTGACAAGTTGTGCGGCTGCGGCCGCGCGGCCACTGACCTGTGTCCCCACGCAGGCGCCCCGTCGGTATCTCCGGCGCTCCGTGGGTCGGCCCGGCCTCCCGCGGGCATCGGGTCCCCGGAGCTCGGGGTTGGGACCCGAGCGGCCCGGGAGGCAGAGGACCCCCCCACCCGAGAGTCCCGGCGGGTGGGCGGCCGAGGGGCCGCGCCGAGCTGCGAGCGAGTGAGGTGGCGAGCGGGCCGGGAGGAGGGGAGAAAGGAGCGCGCCGCGAGCGAACGAGCGAGCCAGCGAGCCCAGCGAGCGGAGAGAGCGAGTGAGGGACGGCAGGCAGTGAGGTCATCCTTTGAATCTAATTGTCTGAGTCAGGAGGAGATGTGGCACTTGATGCAACGAGAGGGGAGGGGGAAGGGACCCTCTAGGCTCCGGACCGGGGGCCCCACGTCAAGCCTAGGGACAGCCAGGGCCTACGCGACCCCGCCCAGGTCAAAGTTGCCTGAGGGCCACTCGGACACACCCCTGCTTGTCTCAGGACTGACCTCTGCTGCCAGGGGGAATCAGTAAGCCCTGAGGTGTGGGACCTGTCCCCACATCACCCCCAGAGAATGGGGACCTTCCTACCCAGGGGAGAGGGGGTCATGGAGACGCCCTCCCAGGCCCAGGTCACCTCCCTGGATTTCTGAGGGTAATGGGAGGCCCCCAAACCACCTTAGCTCATGCTTCTGCCCTCTGAGGATAAAGGGTGAACTCCAACCAGCCTTCCAAGTTACCTTCCTGCATTTAGGAGCACGGAGTCCCCAACTGTTTTCCCCAAGTTATTTCTCACACAGGAAATTTGGACACTGAACCCCAATTCACCTTCCTGCCCTCATTGTCACCCAGTCCTCCAGTTACTGTAATTTTGGGGGACATGAAGACCCCTACCTGACCCCAAAGCCTCCCTATTCTACATGTCCAACCTTTCAGGAAGGGCAGGATCCCAGCCAGACTCTTAGGGTCCAGGAGCTGCCCAGGGAACCAAGCTGCTCCTGTGGTAGGGGGTGGGGGGTGGGAGAAGGGCCAGATGGCAACTGGCCCCTGGGCATGTCAGGTGTGCACACCCAGGC
>CM052540.1:28903536-29023364 GCA_028533065.1 Trachops cirrhosus | reverse complement strand
AGCTGCTCCTGTGGTAGGGGGTGGGGGGTGGGAGAAGGGCCAGATGGCAACTGGCCCCTGGGCATGTCAGGTGTGCACACCCAGGCACGCAGACACGAGCACATGCACACATGTGCACATACACACGGTGGAGGGAGCACCAAGCAGCTGGGGATGCTCACACCAAGGGCCACACATCCCTCCCCTCGCCCCCATGGGGGAGGGGTGATAAATATTTCAGGGGCTTTTAGCTCTGAAGGGGCTGAAGCTGGGGGAGGGAGGGGGATCCACAATGCCTGATTAATGGGGTTACGGGCTTGGATCAATCCCTCCACCGCTGCTCCCTCCTCCCCCCTCCTCCCTCCCTCTGCCTAATGCGCTTTATCAGGAGACGCTTTTCTAACTTGGCAGCGTCGGGTGTTTTAAATAGACCCATTTAGAGCAGGGGTTGGGGGAGAAAGGAAGGGGAGGAAGGGAGACAGAGATTGAGACAGGCTGGGAGACAGAGACGAATCAGGAGAGGGAGGGAGGGAGAGAGATGAGAGAGAGGGATGAGAGAGAGAGAGAGGGAGAGAGGGAGGGAGAGAGAGATGAGAGAGAGAGAGGGAGAGAGAGAGAGAGGGAGAGAGAGAGAGGGAGAGAGAGAGAGGGAGAGAGAGAGAGAGAGAGAGAGAGAGAGAGAGAGAGAGAGAGAGAGAGAGAGAGAGAGAGAGAAAGCTCCAGAAAAGAAAGACTGGGAGAAAAACAGAAGGAAATGCTGAGACATGGCGATAAGAGAATGAGGATGAGACTCCCACAGAGGCTGAATTTGGGGGGTTGTGTTGAAGGGAGGCCAGAGGAAAGCCAGGGGCCAAGGTGCAGAAATGCAAAAAATAGAGGCAGAGACACAGAGAGAGGAAAGGAGCCACTGGCAGTGGGAGAAACCCGGAGAGAGGCTCTCTGCAAGGGCTGAGTGCTAGGCTGGGAGACAGCAGATATCTTTTATTTCCAAAAACAGTTTTTCATCCACTTTGTTAAATTAAAAAGCTGTTTTTAAAGTGGAGCTGGAGGTGCTGCTGGGAGAGGGTGGACAGAACTGCCAAGTCCTCCTTCCAGCCTCCTCAGCCTTCACAGAAGCTGCCTCAGCCTTAGCCCCCTCGGGGGTGTTCTCCAGCTCCCCTGCTCTTTGCTATCCTCTGGGATCCCTGGGGACAGGGTCAGGGCATCTGAGCTACTGTTCATTGGCAGGAAGTCCTTCCTGCTGTCTGGCCTCGGTCCCTCCTGTTGCAGGGGGCCCATTCTCTTGTCTGACCACTAGCCTGCATTTCTCCAGCTTCTGTTCCACCTCCCTAAGGTGTTCCCAGTTTGGAGGGGGGAGGATTATGTGCCCTCACAGCTCAGTAGCTCACTTTCCCAGCAAGCCCTCAGACCCCTCCCAGGTGTGCCCCCTATAAATATTTATTATCTATTATTGTGTAAATCTGAACTTCTACCAGACACCCCACTCCACGTCCTTCAGTCCTCTGGGAACAGCGAAGATGGAAGCTTAACTCTCTACAGCCCTCTGGAGCCTCCCTTCCTCCCCTTCAGAACCTCAGCTCCATGTTAAGTCTCTTTAATGGCCATGTGTCAGCCCGGGACACCCCACCCTACCCTGAACAACACCCTACTCCTAGTTCTGAAGGGTCATTCCCCACCACTCCCGGGCCGGGAAAATGGCCAGTCTGTTTGGGAGCTGAGATGAAAAGCCCGGCTGGCCTTTGTGGGCCTCTGGCGGGTTTTGGACAATAAGCCCTTCCGTTCCGCTCCAGCGCCTCAATTCCTTGGACAACCCCACCCCCGGGCTGCCAATCTAGGGGCCTTGCCTGGACTGAATGAAAGGCGGGGAGAGTCGGGTCCAGCCCCGGGGCTGGCCCCAGAAGATTTTGGACTTTCTGACCCCCCATTCCACCTCCTCCAAACCCAGCTGCTTCCCCAGTCAAGCCAGAGAAATGCTTTGGGGGCAGAGAGGGAGCCAGACAATGAGACAGAAACATACTCCCACATCCAGGATTCAGTCCCTTCATGCGGAACCCAGTTTTCTGACCGGGCTTTGCTCTTGCCTGTGTGACTATGCGTGAGTCTCTTCCCCTTTATGGACCTGTTATGAGAGCATGAAAAGCCTCAGGAGGAAGAAGACGGGAGGAGAAGAAAGGGATCCGAGGCCCTCCTTCACTCGTCACTTGCCTGATGCCCTGGAGTGGACCCGCCTTGCCTGGGTCCCCAGCACATACCTCTTCACCACCGGCCGCACACTGAGCACATCAATGTCCTCCTCCTCCAGACCAAACTCTTCCTGAGACTTCCAAAACCAAGGGGGCGGGTGATGTGTCAAGGCTGAATTCTAGAAGGGCAAAGGGCACAAACCAGAGGTCACAGAGGAGCCACGGGCCTTAGTTCAACTCAGAGCTTGTTCCACACTCACAACCCCACTGTAAGAAGGAGAGACAGGGGCAGGCAGCGGAGAAGCATCTAGAAGAAGAAAAGTTAGGATAATCCAAATTCCATCTGGCACCCCTTCCTGACTAACTTCAGGTTCTGAACCACAGGAACAAAGGGAGGCCAGAAGCCAGTGGCTGACACCACATAAGATACACTTGCATACTCACCCGCAGACAATCCGAAATCTCCACACAACCAGTTCACGGACACAATTACCTCCACATCACACGTATTTTCACATGCACACTCACACAGAGACACACCATGTGACCATCCCCTTCCTCTGCCTCACCACCACTCTGATTTATTGAGCATCTGTTACATGCCAGGGACTGTGGTAGGCACTTTATACGCACCATCCCATTTCATTTTCTTGACCTCTCCGTGAGGTAGGTTCTAGTACTACTCACATTTGACAGTTGAAAAAGCTGATATTCAGGAAGGTTAAGTAACTTGCCCAAAACCACACAGGCTGATTAGTTCCAGAACACAGATTTGAGTCTTAGTTCTAAACCCTTCCTGCTACACCAGTTTGCCTCTGCAGATCTCTCTCTTACCTGCACAGCGCCTTTTCCAAAAATAATACAGTAACAGCTCATACCTTTGCAGGACCCTTGCTGAGCCAGACACCATGATAAGTACTTAACATACATTTTTGCACCGAATCATCAGAACAACGTTTGGAGGTAATCCTGTTTTCATTTCCCAGAGGAGGAAACCGAGGCTCAGAAAACAAAATCACCTTGCCCAAAGTCACACAACTCAGTTGTTAAGGGAGCTGGCGTCGTACTCAGGACTGTCATGAAAGTCCCTAAGTCTTCTAAGAGTTCCAGTTACCTAACAGAGCCCTCACCTTCTACAAGACCCTAGGAGATCCTCAGTGTCCATATGTCCCTCTATCCCAAAAACTGGTCCCAAAGCTATGATCAGGTGCCTAAACACATACCCATGAGAAAGGAACTCCATGTCATCCAACTCTGCCCAGAGATGCAGAGAAACCACCAACCAGGGAGAGATGGCCAGAAACTAAAACAAGGTGTTAGAGATAGGCTGGCCGGTGGTAACAGATACAGACACACCAAGAGATAAACCCAAAGAGAGGGAGGCAGAGAGGAAGACAAAGACAGAGACACACATCAGGCCAAAGAAGGACGGAGTCGGAAGAAAAGACAACAGAGGGAGAGCGGGGGACAGGTGGACGTGAAAAACACAGAGAGACCCACACCAACATACACAGACACAGAGACACACATGGAGCCACCCGACCTTCGCAAGAAAAAAGCCTGTGAAAGCAAACAAGGCACAGGCTGTGTGTGTGGTGCGTGCGTGTTGGGGGGGCATGCAGTCTGTATCGCCACGCAGATTACACCAGCTGCTTCCAGCAATTTCATCTGATTAATAATAAATGCCCCGTAATTACAGCCTCTCCCCCAGCCCTTCTTCCTGTTTTTTGTCAGCTGCCGCCAGGCCAGCCCCCTATGGACCCTGTGGCCCCCTCCATCCTCACCTGCTGCCTTCCAGGAGGCTGAAAGTACATGAGCTGATAGAGGAGGCCAAACTCCCAATCTGAGGGGGAATATCCATCTCCTAATCTTAGATGAATGCCTTCTGCCTCCAAGCAAAAGGTCACTTCCCTTAGGTCTCACTCACAACTCTCTCTCTCTCCTTGGTGCAACCTGTGACCCTTAGTACAATCCAGCCCAGGGACCTCAGTCTGGGATGCAGAGACATGAACCCTGAACTGCCCTTGCCGACTCTTTATCACTCAAAGACTGGATGAAATCTCCATTCACAAACTTCCCCTAACCTTGGAACCCCACAGGCTCAAAGGAGAAAGGGACCAGGACAGGGGTCCCTACCCTATCATTCTGATCCAGGCAGCCCCCAGAGTCTCTGCCCACTTGTGTACCCTCACGCTCTGGACACTCGGGGGACACTCAGGGGCTGCACGTCCCATTCCTGAGCCCCTGCTCCCCACGAAGATCCACCTCCTTCCAGGCCTCCCACCCTGGCTCTCCAAGGCAGCTCTATCAGAATCAGCTGCGGGTTTGTGCTGATCTGTTTCTAATCGCTGGGGCCTGGTTCATGCTTGCCCCCCCACCCCACCCAATATTGATTCCATTATTTGGAGAGTCATTGACGTCAGGGGCCTGGATGGGTGCCAAAACCGCCTTTTCTTCGGCCTGGGCCAGGGCCCCGCAGCCCCCATCCCGTGATTTCACGGAGGGGCCCAGGTAGGTCAGCTCACAGGCCAAGGTCACACAGCATCTGACTTCAGAGGCCAGGCTCTTTCTACCTTTGGGAGACCACCATGCAGTTCCCTTCTTCTACGGAGAGGGGCTACACAGAGGCCTGGGGGGGGGTCAGAGGTCAGGTGGGTGTGCAAGAACCTCCTTGGGACTTGTACTCCAAGGAAGGGCTCTGGGAAGAAGGGATGTGGGCAGTGGCTCAGAAAAGTCTAGCGCCATGCACTTATTTTAGAACATCCTGAAGCTGGACTTGAAAGAGTTATTCCTGACTCCTTAATTTTTATGTCTGATATCAGACTTATCTCCTGATACATCTCAGAAGGAAGTTCTCTGCAGTGTAAGGTAACAGATTACCCTAAATGCTGCCATACGATAATTTGACTGACACTACTAATTTTATAAATTTTTGTTCCATAGAAAACAAAGGTCCTGTCTTCTGTCTTCTGTGCATCTCCTGCTCATGCTGCCTCAGTTTCCCCACACTCTCCCAATCTCTCCTGGCTCTGTGTCTCTCTGATCAATATGCAGCCACTGCGACAACAGCCAACACTGGCAACTCCTAGGCTCTTGCTGGACAGGGTATTTTTAGGATCCGAACCCTGTGTTCTCAGATAGCCTCCATTAATAACCAATGCAGACAGTCCGTGGTACCCACAACAGCTTCACAACCTCAGAGCCCAGCCTCGGAGGCTCGGAGATGGGGTCCATTGTCTCAGCTACGGTCCAAGAAACCCAGACCTAGACAAAGGGACACTCTCACAACAGCATGGGGAGAGGACTTAACCACCTTTTGAAAAATCCTGAAGCTGGAGAAAGGACAGAGGTGACCTCTAACCTCTGCCACAGAATCAAGGTCATTGCCCTATCCCAGTCTCCCCTAGTCCAGACCTTTTCCAGGAAGAAGCTGCTTGTCCTCTGCTCTCGATCTCTAAGTACAGGGAAGTCCTTCCTTTAGTCTAGCTTGCAAACTATTCAGGGATTCTTCAAGTCAAATAGGGGTGTACAAAAGAGAATGTTGGGTCTCAAGCCACAAACCCCAGGAAGTCCCCACTCCATGATTCATTCCTTAACATATATTGAGCACCTAACTCCTCTCAGGCACTATGCTGGGAGTTGGGGTTATGGTTCTGCCCATTAGGGGCACTCAGTCTGATGGGAGAGAGAAAGATGGACTGTTTAATCAACACTGCCCTCCTTCTGTGTGTCAGGTCTGTGCCAGGGGCAGTGCACTGTGGGGAGCAAAGCAGACCCAGTCCCTGGGTCTCCCACGGAGTTCATGGGAAATACGTGCGGAGTGTTAGGAGGGAAAAGTATAGTGTGTGGTGGGCAAACAGGCTGCCCCTGTCTGGAAAACCCAATCCTCCTGCAGGACTGAGGACTCTTCAGTCCATTCCTAAACCTCAGGATCAGCCCCTGTGCTGACCAGAATCACCGCCCCAATCTAACTTCAGTTTCTTCCACACAGCTCTGGCCCCAGCTTCTGGGAGCTGCTTCCCCGCAGCGGAAGGGTCTAACTCTGTCCTCACATCTGTCCCAGCTCTTCCTTCCACCCCTTGCCCCCCTCCCCAGAGCTCCTGGATCTGATGACCCCCAAACCAGCATGGCTCTGTTCTTCGGGGGCTCTCTGCCCTCTGCAGAGGCAAGGGGGTGATGACCTCAGAGCTCCTGGCCCAGAGGGAACACTTGCCTTCTCAGCTCCTCCCCACAGGAAGCCAGGAACCCCGGTGGGTGTGGTGATCCAGGGCCACAGGAGTTTACACAGCTGATGTCCCATGGTCTGTCTGGAGAAGGGGTCAGCTCTCTCTTCTCAGCCTCCTTGCTCTCTGAGACCCCCCCAAACCAGGCACACATGGTCCCCCCCAACCCATCTGCATTTCAAAGAAAATCCACTCCATATGTCTCAGATTCATTTACACTTCAACTCCCCAAGGGCAGAGAGCAGGGCATCTTGCCTCGAAGTTCCCCCTACCCCCATAGGGGGGGCTGGAGAGCATGTGTCCCCTTCAGGGACAGGAAGCAGTTACAGCTCAGTCATCAGAGCCTGAGGGCCATGTCCTGACTTCCTGGGGTCCCAAGGGGTGATAGTGTACCTCATGCACCCCACCCACTGGTGCCATAGTGGGAGGGCATCTAAAGCCCAGACGGTGACTCCAAAGGAGGTGGAGTCCTAGGGTTGGTTGCAACATCACCCAACACAACTCCACCCCTCCCACCCCCCAGGAGATGAGATAAATGCTCAACAGGCATTCCAGGAGAGTGTGATCGATAACAAAACTTAGCCTCTACCCCTCTCTAACCAGGTCAGAAAAGAGAGGCTGGGTTCCAATCCAGTTTCTTCCTCCAGCTACCTGCTCAGGGGCCACACCCCCCCTTAGAATCAGAGATTCAACATCCTGAACACTCAAAGGAGCCAGAGGTCTAGCCCTCACCAGATCAGCTTCACACCCTCCCACTGGAAGGATCACTGGGATGAGGACAAAGCCTTGGGCGGACACGAGTCTTATTTCACCATGTCTGACCCTCTCTACCACAGAAGGAATAGACCAAAACTGTTTCGAGGGAATGTGCATAAACAAGGCACATGGGAGACTCTCAGGGTCCATATTACCCCCTGTAACAAAAAGCGACTCAGACCTTCCTACCAAGAGCCTAGTCTCCTTGGGGAAGTAAAGGCAGAAAAGTTTAACTGGGTCCGTGTTTACCACCACCCTCTCTACCAGCCCACTGCCCAAGTGTGGATGTGACCACATGTGTATCTCCTCCCCTCCCCACCCCGCCTTTGGAGGGGACAGGTTTGGTAGCAGTCTCTGTTCCTCACCCCAATTGTCCTGATATACAGCATAAACCAAAAGAAAGCATGGGTGTATCTGAATATGAGTTCTAAATTCCACTAACAGTGTGAACACCACAGTCCTAGTGTGCATTTGAATGTCTGAGCCCCAGATACGAGTGTACTTGGGCAAACCCCAAGGTCCCCATGTGAATATGAAAGCCTCAATGTGGAAGCAATGATTGAGTGTGAGCACTAGGGACCTACTGCAAGTCTGAGTATCAGCCCCAAGATGGAAGGGCAAGTTTAATGTCATCACCAGGGATATCAGCCTGAGTATGAACTTGAAGATGGAAGTAGAGTTTGAGTGTGAACCCAGGTCCCAGTGTGCATCTGACTCTAAGCCCCAGGACTGAAGTGTGGCTCCAGGATTCCCATACAGGTCATCATACATTAGCATCAGAGTTCTAGAGTAAGTGTAAGCGTCAGCCCCTAATCTTAAGGGCATTCTGAATATGAGCACTGGGGTTCCTTGTAAGTCTGAGTGTGAGCACTGGGTCCCTGAGTGATGCCAGGGTGGAAGTGAGAATCCTGCGTGTGATCACTAGAGTTCTAGTTCGAGTCTTAGTGTGAGCTCCAAGATGGAAGCCTGAGCCTGTGAACCCGTGTCCTGTGTGAGTCCTGGAGTTCAAACGTGAGCCCCAGGCTCCCCAGGAGTCTGAATGTGAGCCCCTAGTCTTAATGTGACTCTGAGTGTGAGCCCCAGGATGTAGGTGTGAATGGAGTAAACCCCAGGCTCTTAGTGTGAGTCTAATTGTGAACCCGAGTGAGATTCTGAGCACGGGCTCTAGGTCTTGGTGTAAGCCTATGAGCTAAGTCAAGACAGAAATGTGAATCTAAGTGTGAGTCTAGGGTCCCAGCATGGGTCTGAGTGTAAACTTGAGGACTGAAGTGTATAGCTGGATATGAGTCCCAGAACGTAAGTATGAATCTGAGTGAGTCCCATTGTCCTGGTGTAATTCTGAGTGTGAGTCCACATGAATGTAAGTGTCCCAGTGTGATCTGAGTATGAATTCCAGAACCCCAAGAAGTCTTGAATGTGAACTTTAAACTCCTAGTCTTTATAAGGCTAGGGTCCCAGGTGCAGTATTGGCCCTGATGAAGTATGAACCTTAGTTTTATGTCACCAATCCTGACCAGGAGCCCCAAGAACCAGTCCAGAAGATTTTTGTAGGTTTTGACAGTGGAGTCATGGAGCATAATTTTTTGAGACACACAGGCCCCTCACCACCACTCCCAGCCCAGGCCAGCCCTACTTACAGCCATAGGACTATCCGATTGTTGAAGCCCCAGCCCCACACATGCAGCGGTACACCATCACACCCAGAATCAGGCACACAGAAATGCATTCAGTGTTTCAGAGCCCCCGACGTACAGCAATTATAGATGTACAAACACATCCAGCGTTTTGGACTCCCACCACCTCATTGATTATAGCCACACGAACAGTCCCAGTGACACAAACACAATTATAGTATGCATTACAGGCAAAACAACTAATGTTATGGATACACTCCCAAAGAGGCATGCAGACACACACACACCCAGTGTTGCAGACAAGCTGCCAGCTACACAAGACACACACAGACGCTTCTCAAAGAGAGACTAGACGGAAAGAGAAAGAAAATCCTGAATTTTCAACAAGGCGTGAAATAGTCCTGCCCGCCTGAAGCTACTGAAGGGGGGAGGGGGCCGAGGAGCGAGCAGTGCGAGAGCTAGACGCAGGAGAGGCTCTGGAGAGGAGAGGAGCCGGAGGAGAGCTGTCCGTCTGGTGACCTCCCCGCGGCCCAGCCCCCACGCACGGGAGATACACTACTCAGAACAACACAGGGACACCCAAGCCGGCTCCCACAGAGCCGCCTTGGAGGAGACTCAGACGGGTGGACTCACAAAGAGACGGGAATACACCACAAGTGTACCGACACGGACACTGGGGACTTACAAAGAGACACTGGAGGAGCCCCACTGTGTGGACAGACATCAGGTATACTCACGAGGAAACCACAAACAGGCTCACGCTAAGACAGGCACACACACACACACACACACACACACACACACACACGGGATTCACACGGACACAGAGACACTGGCAAACGCATCCGTTCACACCCCTGGGCGCTTTTAAGTCCAAATTTCTGCGGGAGAAGGAAGCCGCCTCCGGGCGTGCGGGGGTCACTGCGACCCCCAGCTCCGGAATTTTCCCATACCCCGCGCGCACTGCTGAGGGGTGAGGGAGAACAGGGATGCTAGGACAATCCACCCGGGCCACCTCCCCAAGCCTATTGTCCGCCCCCACTACACCACGCCCAACCCCCCGGCTTGCCTGGACGTTGGGGGGCTTCTTCTCCTGCGCCCCGGCTCCCGAGTTTGCGGGCAAAGTTTCCTGTGAACTTTCTTGTCTCTCACCCGTTTGCGGGCCCACGCGTGTCCCTCCCTCTGCCCGCGCGCACGAGGGCCGCGGGTCTGTCGGTCAGCCCGAGGGTTTGAGGGTCCGGCCCCGCAAGATCCGCCGCGAGGTACTCACCGCGCCCTCGGACCGCCGACGATCCGCGCCTCGTCCTCCTATAGCCCCGGGCAGGGAGCGAGGCAGGGAGCGCGAAGCTAGCACCGCTGCCCGGATCCTGCCGCCGAGCCCTGCGCCGAGCCGGCTGGAGCTGCCGCCGCCGCCGCCCGCTCTGCACCGGCTCCTCGGCGCTCGGCGGCTTTAACCCCCCCATCCTCCTCCCTCCCTCGCGCGCTCCCTCCCTCTCTCCCTCGCCCATGTGACCGCGGGCGCCCGCTCGGCCGCGCGCGCCCTCGCTCCCCTCCCCCTCGCGCCTTGTCTCCCCGAGCCTTCGCGGCCGCGCGTCACGACCCCCTCCTGGCCACGGCCCTCGCGCGCCCCCGCCTTGGCCCGCTCCCGCGCCTGGCACGCGCAGCCCGCTCGCTCGGGCACACTCACCCTCCGCAGGCCTGTGAGCCCCCCTCCCAGTCGCCTCGAGCTGGCACGCGCCCCCCGCCCCCGCTGCTGACACACTTGCCCGCACTGGCACGCGTGGCCCCCTCACACTCGCCCTTTCTCCGGAACGCCCTCCAGACGGCTGTGATCCCGGCGCTTCACGCGCAGCCCCGACCGCGGGTCTCAAAGACGCGCGCGCACACACACCCACACCCACTCTGCCAGATCCCCTAGGGCCGCTGGGCGCGCACCCATCCCCCGAGGTCGCTCATTCACACTCGCTCTCTCACTCAGCCTTGGCCAGGTTTCTGCTGCACACACTGCCGCACGTTCAGGCTCGGACTGCCTCGTACAAACACCCTGGCACAACGGGGCCAACTCTGGGGTCCCTCCTGCCGGCATCTCCATAAGAGCAGCGCAAGCCGGAGCGCCCAGGCCCCACTTTCCGCAGAGCAGGTCAGCCGTCTGGCCCCTCCCTTAGTCCTACCGCTCCTAGGAATACCACACATCCCTTGCCTAAGGAGGCTTTCCCCTCTCATGCTCCCAAATGGAGGAGGCTGGGAGCCCAGGTCCTTGCCTCCCCAAATCCTTGGTGACACAATTGATGGAGAAACTCAGGAGTTGGAAAATTTTTTAGTTTTAAGTTACAGTTAAGTTTAATTAGTAGTTAAGCTAATTAATGCCTGTAAACAGCTACTGTTCCAGGAACTGAAGGTATGACCCACCCTGACTCCAGAGGACCCACAAGCAATTTGACCTTTGCGCCCCAGGAGGACAAGCAATAAAATTGGTATCTGAGCCATTGTGCTCCAGGGAGAGATGTCCCTCGCCCAGGACACAAATAAAGAATCATGGGTCAGCTGGTGAAAGGATGCTAGGAATACTGGGGACCTGCATCCTTTATCTCCCATCCAAGTACTAACCAGGCCCAGACCTGCTTAGCCTCGGAGATTAACCTTTTCCCTGAATTCCAAACCCATTACCTACACGTTTTCTTCTCATAAAAAAAGGTCAGCTTGAGATGAAATGTAAGATGGCCTTCTAGGGTACATAACCCACCGTCTTCTCAGATTGCCGGCCATCTGAATAAAGCAGCCATAGAAATTCAATCCTTGTCTCTACTTATTGGTTCTGTTAGTGACAGGCAGCAGGAACACTGACTTTTCTGGTTTCACAACTCCCCTCTCCTTCCTAACCCCCTAGACACCTGGCCTGGGGAAAAATCTCCACTGGGATTAAGGAGGGAGCACCCTCTATGCCTGGACCCACAGAGGAGTTCGAAGCCAGAGGTTCACCCCTCCAGCTTTCCTTTCCTAGCTTGGGCCTCCTAGGGGAGGCTCACTTCTCTGGCTCAGGCTCCCCTGCCCCACCCCGCCCTCTGTCTGGTTACAACATTGGGGAGAACAAGGTTAGACAACCCAACCAACTTCTGAGGTCCCGCGAGAAGTCAACAGAAAGGGTGAATGTCAGAGGTGAAGTACTAGTAGCCCACTCCCATCTCCACCCCACGGATTTTTTCACCTGACCTTTGACCCATAATCCCTGCGCCTCGCATCTCCAGGGAGCTGCTTCAGGGCTAGGGGCGGGAGAGGGGAAGGAAATATCTCGGTTTCCTCACACCCTTCTTCCTCAGTAGGCTCCCCAGAGCGCCAGGCCCTTTCCCAACAAATGCCTCAGGGAAGCCTATTGCAGAGGAAAAACCTTTCCACCACGTCGGGGCTTTTCACTTTGACTTCCTTGGCCGCAGAAGCCCCTCAGTGCAACCAGCAGGGGTCAGCGGGGCTGAGGCTCAGAGAGGGCTGGCTGGGGTTTAAGGACACAGCGAAATAGTGGCGCCCATCTGAGAGCAGCCCACCCGCACCCACAGTAAGTGTCCCCTAGCCGGCCTCTCCGGGTTCCCATCCTCCAGGTCCCTGGACTGCAGACCAGGACCAGATGGTAAGTACCAGGAAGAAACGGGGGCGGGAGCAAAGATATCTTTGGGGGTCAGAAATTGCCCCTCCCCCTGCACCAAAACTGGGCCTGGGGCGTGATTGTGTGCTCAGGGGGCTGCTCCTCTTCTGCAGGGAGAGCAGGCGTCTCGTTCAGGTGGTCACTGGTTCACTGACTTGATCTCGGGATCCTCCAGCGTGCCAGACAAAGCTTCTTTCTGCCAGGTTGAGAGTAGTGGCGAGTTCCGTCTCCGCCTGGGGACGCGGGGGCTGCCGTCCGCAATGCCTAAATCCGCGGTTGCCGGGGCAGGGCTCGCGCGGAGCAACTGGGGACTGGGAGCCCGACACGTAGATGTGTCAGAGAATTCGCGAGGACAAGAGGCGCACGTCGAACGGAATCCCGGCGTCTGTCCAGCAGCAGTTCCTCCCGGCGCAGCACCGGGCGGTTGCAACCGCGCCCGCTTCTCCGGGGCCGCAGCGACACCTGGCGGGCAGTGCGGGAGGCGCGTTCTTCCTCTGGCTGCGGCTCCTGCACCAAGGCAGCGCCCAACTCCGAAACATCCAGGGTGCGGCCCCCTCTCCCTGCCGTCGCCAGCGTCTGGCCCAGAACCGATTCTCCTTCCACCTGAATTAAGCAACAGGTTACTCGTGGGTTTCCGCTCCTGCCGCCTCCAACGCCTAATCTACACACTAGCTTCTGAGCTTCCTAAGCCTCGGTGTTGAACACTCCTCGACCTTACTGCCGTGAGGACAAAGCCAGGCTTCTTAGACGGGGCTTAAAAGCCCTTGCAGGATCTGATCTTGTCTCCTCTCTAGCTTTATTAGGCGCCCCTATCCCCGGTCTCCCCAGCTTTGCACCAGTCCCCTTCTCTCATGGCGCACTTATCCTTAAGCCAAACCCCAGTTCTCTGACACCCTCCCGCCATTCCCGTACCATCTTCACCATGCCTCTCCCATAAGAGGCAGCAAGGAATAACGCCCCCAGTTGGGAGTTCTGGTGCCCTGCAAGTAATGAGGACCCCAGATTTGATAACCCTAAAAGGTCTTGGGAAATTGGGGGAAGTTCTCCTTGACTTTGTGTCCCTGGAGTTTTATACCCACCATAAAAGAGGGGCTCTGTGGCAGGCAGGGCTTTTGGCTCCACCCTCCTTCACCCTGGCAGGTGACCTAAATCTGGACCATCTCTCATCCCCCACCATCAGGAGTCAACTGTGCCATCCCAAGCCCTTGCGTAGCAAGGACCCACTGATGTGCCAGCCCCTGCCCCATGCTCCACCTCCTGCAGTCCACCTTTTCCATTGCTCCTTCGGAAACGGTGCTTATTTCTAACCTGCTATACCATCAGAAAAGTCCCGCCATTGGACACATACAGTTACAAGCACACACAAGCTGTGTTTTTCCTACAAATGTCAAACACATCATCATGTAAAGTCACACACCCAGTCTCGAAGAGTCGACCGCCTATATTTAATCTCCATGTGACCCAGTGGGAGTCAGGGTCCCCTGCTCGGAACTGGGAACTAGAGGTCCCAGGAGGGTGGAACTCCCCGAATCACACTTATACACAATACCCACACCTAGACTCAGTCACACCGCATGTCACACAGGCACACTCAGAGTCACACTCTCTCAATCACACAGAGTCCCACATTGGGATTTGGCGGGGCAGGGCGGGCTCCGGGAGGCAGTTACGTAAAAGCCCTTGCAGTCCCCCCTCGCTCCCCCTCAACCCCCCTGCTTCCTCACGCAGTGCCAGCGCCCCGGGCGGCTTGGCGGAGGCCCGGGAACAGCTCGGCCTCGCGGAGGCTCCAGGCGCCGAGAAACCCGATCCTGACACAGCCCTAGGCTGAGCAAGGGAGGGGGGCCCAGAGCACCCCTCTTCACACACACACACTCAGAGTCCAGCCAAGCCACCCGGCGACGACTCACTTCCCATCCTGAAGTAGCTCCCAGCACCATCCTGGGACAGCACCTAAGGCCCACTCACAGGACTCCTCCCCCCCACCCCACCCCCCATCCTGCAAATTCCCTTCTGGAATCCCGTCATCTGGATCTCTGCCTAAGTGTGCCCTGACCTTCCAACCTCTGGCACCAGAAAACAGCAAAGATTCCCTAAAGGTAGAGAGTGGGAGAGGCTTGAAGCCATAATGGGAGAAAGAAAGAATTCAGCCTGAAATTGCCCCTAATTCTCTGGAGCTGACTGCTCTTTCCTCCTCACTGGGGCCCTCTAAAACCACCCTGATAGAAAGAGGTGATTTCACTTCTGCTGCAGACCTCCCTCAGATCTGCTGCCAACTGATCCCAAAATATTCTCTCAGAATTCTAAATTATTTGAAAGATCCAAGACCTTCCCTCCTCTCTTTGACATCCTTCCTTCCTTCTTATTTGGAAGTTCTAACTCTAGTCTAACCCCAATTCCTCTTGTTTTGCCAAGAAGGAAGTTTGAGGGCAACCTGAGACATTGAAAATAAAATCCCCAAATGGAGGAAGGATTAAGGTTCAGGAAACCCTTGAAAGTCAGGAGTCTAAGACAAGGGGAAAGAACGGCCATGCCCACCCCCCAACTGAACCCCCCACCTCACTCTGCAGCCCAGACTCTATTTTTTATAATAGCTTTTGAGTATCTGCCTGGGCTGCTGAGGCCCAGACAAAAAGGGAATTTCCCCCATGTTCTCTGTTAATGAACAAAACATTTCATGTTGAAATTCCTCCGCTGCCCCCAGCCCAGTGTCTCCAGGGCCCCTCAGCCTGACCAAGCAGGGGGATCACTAGGAGGGAAGTAACAGAGTGGGGGGCAACCCCCAGGGGAAGCATAATTTACATGGGGGGCATATTTTTTTCATAAATAATTAGGGTGCCTTTTTTTTCACTTTTGGCTAAAATTCCACTGCTTTGGCAACTTCCCAGAAAGGGCGGCAGGAGGGCGGCCGGAGCTGTCCCGAGGCCCAGGGCAAGGCCCCCCTCCCCTGGGCGAGAAGCCTTCCCCAAGTTGTTTTCCTGGTCTCTTCCTCTTGGATGTTTTTTTGATTATTAATCACATTTTCCATCCGTAGGCTTGGTCCAGACCCCCTCCCCCTGGTGTCAGGGCTGGACAGAGGAGGGTGGGGCAGACTCCAGGAGGATGAGTTGGGGACAAGATGGGCAGTGAACCCTGGTTTTGGCTGACATGAAAGAGGCTGTAAGTGGCATGTCAGATTCTATCCTCACCATCTAGGTGCATAGTAGGACCTTAATAAACACAAATGGAGTGAATGAATGAACGAACAGGTATCCAGCTTTCACAGCACTCAGCTGGCAATGGAAGGCAAAGCTCCTGGTGTAAGTCACCTTATGCTACAGAAATTGCTCAGAGAGGGAGAGTCACTTGCCCAGAGACACACAGCAGATTAGTTCCAGGGCCAGAAAAGGACCCAGTAAAGCTGATGGCTCCCCCATTCATAAAGCAGTCAATAAATATGTATCCAGCACCTACTATGTGCCTGGCGTTGATCTAAGTGATTGGATACAGCAGTGAACCAGACAAAAACGCCTGTCCTTTCAAGGATGTGGAGCATCTAGAACTTCACACATGTGTAAATTCATACAACCAATTTGGAACACTGTTTGGCAAGATCTACTAAGCTGAGCCCTGGCTGGTATGGCCCAGTTGGTTGGAGCATCCTTCTGCAGACTGAAAGAAAGGTCACAGGTTCAATTCCCAGTCAGATCACGAACCCAGGTTGTGAGTTCGATTCCAGGTTGAGTTGCAAATGAGAAGGCAACCAATCAATGTTCCCCTCTCTGTCTCTGTCTCTGTCTGTGTCTCTCTCTATCCATTCTTCCTTTCCTGTCTCTCTATGAAGCCCTGGCCGGTGTGGCTTAGTTTGTTGGGCATTGTCCCACAGAGTGAAAGGTCACTGGTTCAATTCTCAGTTATGGCCCATGCCTGGGTTGCAGGTTCAGTCCCCAGCTGGGGCACGTATGAGATACAACCAGTCAATGTTTCTCACATCAATGTTTCTCTCCCTCTCTTTCTCCCTCCCTTCCCCTCTTTCTAAAAATAAGGAAATAAATAAAATCTTTTTTAAAAAGGATCTACTAAGATGAACATATGTATTAACCTATGACCCAGCAATTCCACTCCTAGATATATATCCAAAAGAAATTAATGTAGTCCTGGCTGCTGTGACTCAGTGGATTGAGCACTGGCCTGCAAACTGGAAAGGTCACTGGTTCAATTCCTGGTCAGGGCACATGCTTGGGTCGCGGGCCAGGTCCCCAGTTTGGGGCCTGTGAGAGGCAACTGATGGATGTTTCTCTCTCTCTTCTCCTCTCTCTAAAAATAAATATTTTTTAAAAAATAAATTATTGTAGAGTTCACCAAGAACATCCGTAACAGTTTTATTCATAGTAGTCTCAAACTGGAAACAACCCAGATGAATGAATAAATTGTGATGCAGTAACAACAATGGAGAAGAATCAACTATAGCTACACACAACAAAAATAGGTAAAGCTCACAGGCAAAATGTTGAGCAAAGACCAAAAAAAAGCCAGACATAAAAGAATACATATTGAGTGCTTTCATTTATATTAAGGTCAAAAACAGGAAAACTCATTTATGGTGATAGAAGTTAGAATTGCAGTTACCTCTGCTGGGCGGGGGAGGTCCAAGAGTATACACAGATATGTCAAAACTTGAGCTGTGCACTGAAGGTTTGTGCACTTTACTGTTTACTTTCAGCCTAAAAAAAATTGTTTTAATCCCCTGCTCTCATGGGACTCACATCCTAGTCAGGGAGGATGTATACTAACCAAAATATGTGAGTATATGATTTGTCCAGGTGAGAGTGCACTGTCTGGCTTCACAGCTCCCTCAGGCAAGAGGTAACAGCCTCAATATCATCTAAGAGAAACATAGATGAAGGCCCTTTGTCCTCTCCCACGGTGCCATACTCTCTCTCCTTAGAGTGGTTAGTGTGTCACTTAGCTACCTAATTCCTTGTGTGGTGCCTGTGAGCTCCGAGAGGGAGACCTGTGGACTCCATCTTCAGGAACCTTGAACGGGCTCTGCCATAGAGTAGGTGCTCCTAACCACTGAAATAGGGTTGAATGAATGAACGACACAAGCAAGCAAGCAGGACAACATTGACCTGGGGGAGAAAAACCCTAGGGCACAAGGAAGGAAGCCCGTCTGAATGGTTCACAGCCTCAAGGAATGGGAAAGAGGGTTTAGTATCCAGTAAGGGATTAAACAGAGACCCAGAAAGCAGGCTCAGAGACCACATCCTGAAGTACCGCGCAGGCCTAGAAAAGCATAAAGGAGGTGAGGAACAGAACCTGATTTTTGTTTTAGAGAGATCATTGAGGCTGCCGGGTAGAGAGCGGGGTGGGAAAGGCTAACTCTGGAAGTGGGGCTGCCAGGGAGGAGGTGTTTGCTGTGACCCACAGGAGAGACATGTCCAGCCTGATGTGGGGCAGGGCCGTGGGGCTGAAGACAGAGGACAGGGTTTTGGGAGAGTCACTAACATTTGTCTTCTCCATTTGCTCCCCTCACCCCTGAAGGAACCCTCGTGTCGCTCTACACAGGGAACAGAACCCCTGGACACAGTTCAGTGCCTGCTCTCCCGAGAACCCTCCCCCTGGGTGATCCTGGGGCGTGGGTTAAGTCTGGAAAGAGAAGCAAATAGTCAGGGAGGGAGTAGAGAGTCCAGATGGGGAGAGGCAGGAGAGAGACAGGGAAACTAGGGGTTAGCAGGGGTGTCCAACTTGCAGCCCAGGATGGCTGTGAACACAGCCCAACACAAAATCGTAAATTTACTTAAAACATCATGAGATTTTGTTGTTATTATGTGTTGCAATGTATGTAATGTGTGGTCCAAAACAATGCTTCTTCTTCCAGTGTGGCACAGAGGTGCCAAAAGATTAGACACCCCTGGTAGGCGAATATACATGTTTGAACGTAGGAACAGGGGCATGGACGTGCAAAATCACAGATGTAGTTTTTTATTTTGTGTTGCAAAAATTTGCATGAAACTAATTCCCTGCTCAGAAGCACAAAGTCCCTCCCTCCATCCCTCCGTCTCTCCCTCCTTCTTGTCCTCCCTTCCCACCCCAAGGGCCCTGATCTCCTTCACCTCCCATTCTTCATGGAGGAAGCATATGTCTTCAAAGGATTGTCCCCTTCCAGTGCCAGCCCAGAGTCTGACCTTGACCCCTGTTGCTGTAGAGCTGTCTCCCTGATAACAAGGCCTGATTTCCAAACAGGACTCATGGACGGATGGCCATGTGGCCCCAAGATTGGCTCCCTCCCTTCATCTCCCACAGCTCCGCTCCCAGCCAGCCTGCACTCTAGTGGGGCAGGAGAGAGGGAAGAAAAGAGACTCTCAGTCCACACCCCCACCCCCAAAACGCAACTGTTGTGTTTCAGAAGTCAGAGATTTGAAGACAATGCCACAGATACCCAGGCCCAGGGAAACAGAAACAAAAGAATAGATCAAGAGACAAAAGAGAATTAAATTCAGTTTCATAGATATTTATTAGCACCTACTGTGTGCCAGGCAGAGAGGGAACATTGTGTACAAAACCACAGATGACTCCAGGGTTTTCAGCGTGAGTGGGTGGGAGATGATGGAGCCATTCACTGAGCTGGGAGAGAATCGGGGCTTGACATATCCAGGTGAAGGCTCTGCGTGATGATGGCCAGTAGGGACAAGGATGGGGAGAACAGGGGTGCTGAGACAGGACTGGCTGGTTGGCCAGAGGTGTGCTGTCCCTGTCCCAGTCCCACAGCTCCCAGTGCCCTCAGTACCTTCTCTACGAGTGACAAGTGACGGTTGTGCGGGCGTTCATCAAAGCCACAGATTGACCTGCGCGCTGTGAGGGTGCTGGGAGATGACTAGACCAGGGAGCAGGGAGAGGATGTGATGAGAGGAAGGGGAGGAAAGGATTGCAGCTGAAATCCCAGGAACCATGATTAAAAGACAGAGAGGTACAAGGAGAGCCAGGAGTCAAGACTGTGACAAGACCAAAAAGAAGCCTGGCGATGACATGGGAACTCAAGATTTAAAGATGTTAGCTGTAGTTATAGTTGATAGGCTTAAGTGACTAATTTGTGTGGAAAGCCGTTATTCCAGGAACTGGAATACTTGACCTACATGACTCCAGAAGGTCAGCATGTAATCCAACCTTTGTGCCCGAGAGGGTTTGCAGTCGATGGACTGCAACTCTTATTGATAAACCTTTTTTTCAAACCCCTTACCTACCCTTTCCTCTCCCTATAAAAATTTTGGTTTAAGATGCAATGTTAAGACGGTTTTTGAGGGTACAGAACCTGCTGTCTTCTCAGATTGCTGGCATCTGAATAAAGCACCCACAAAGATTCAGTCCTTGTTGGTTCTGGCAGTGACAGGCAGCGCTAACGTTGACTTTTCCAGTTTCAGTAAGGCCAAAAAGAGCCCTGGGCTTCAGCGGCCAGGAGTGGGGTGGGGCCAGTGGAGCCAAGCTGGTGCTACGGAGCTGGCTGATATATACTCTCCACCAGGTGCCTGTGAGCACAGTGTAGGCACCCCTCCCCCAGTCTCCCTGCTGCCCCCAGAGCCCTGCTTGGTCTGGGGTCCTCTCTCAGCCAGGCACGGGAAGAAGTGGATGAAAAAGCTGCCCTGCCCCCAAACCTCCACTCCTGAGCCCTTGGTTTCCCGCCTTCCCAGGAGGGTCCTGAGCTTTCCTCTAGCTTGGAAGCCTGCAGTGGTCAAGAAACCCTGGGAGCTTTGGGGGTAATTGAAACCAGGACTAAGACATTAGAAACCATAACGTGGACTCCCCAGCTCCCCCAGGATAGCTCCTGGCTTTCTTCTCACCCCAGTCCTCCCTGTTGCTGACAGCTCAGCTCTCCAGGCCCCCACCAGCTGGGCCAAAGACCCTTCTCTCCAAACCAAAGAGAAGGGGCCTCTGAACCAGAAGGCACCCAAAGCCAGCCCTCAGGGACCTCTTCTCTGTGCTCAGACGACCTCGGTGTATATTAGGCTAACCCCCCCCCATACTGAAGTTGTCCCCATATTCTAATCTTAATCCTTTATTACAGAACCTATGGGGGTTTTAAAGTTAGACAATGAGAAGGATTACTCAATAATGAACAAGAAAAGAGAGAGGAGATGTGGGGCGGGTGTACCTCTAAACTAGCAGGTGCTCAATAAACGTGTGGGAAGAAAGAATCAGTCTCGAAGCCTGGGACCCACCAGAACAAGGTGCTGGCTGGGCCAGATCTGAAGCACAGGTGGGACAGGTTGCACACCAGGGTGGCAAGAAGGAGGAAGGGATTCTGTGGCCTACAGTTCCCCTTCTCTCTCTCTCTCCACCCCCCCACCCCTGTGTCTCCCTGACAGAAAGTACAGGAAGCTTCACCTTTGTCGCCTGATGGGAAGGCCCTCCCCCTGCACAGCTGCCTGATGATGATTCCAGGATTCCCAGATCCCCCATGAATGCTGGTGTGAGAATCCCTCCCAACTTCTCTCTCTCTATCTGTCTCTCTCCCTGGCTCTACAGTGAGACCAAAGGATTCAAATACCTAACTCCATTGCTGGCTTTGTGGCCTCAGGCAGACTTAATGTCTCTGTGCCTCAGGAGTAAAATGGGATCGTAACAGTGCCTATTTTCTAAGACTCTTGCAAAGACTCAGTTAAATGAGATGATCCAGTGTAGTACCTAGCACCAGCCTGGTGCGTACTAAAGGCCTTTTCGTCTGCAGGCTTTGGCTTTCTCCCCAGTGAAGTCTCTATGTTTCTTCTCTCCGCCAGTCTTTCTTCCCATCTTCTCTACCTACGTTATCCTCTCTCTCTCTCTCTGTCTTTGTCTCTGTTTCTCCTGATCCTTTTTCTCCCTGAGTGTGGGTCTGCCCGAACCCCCACACCCCAAAAGCCCAGTTTGACCTTGCCCCAACCCATATTGGCACAACTGGCCTGGGTGGGGTGGGGTGGGATGTCTGGGGAGGTTTTTAATCCAAACATGGAATTCCTGGAAGCAAGATCACGCCTGGGCCTGAACACGGGTGAATCACAGTCGATGGGAAGAGCGATGGTATCTGTGTCCTTTGTGGTCAGGAAGGAAAGCTGGGGGTTCGGCCTGGCAGCCTCTTGGAGAAAGGGGGACTTGCCCTGACTGTGCTAACCGCCCCCACACCTGGGCCCAAGCCAGACCCCCCATGTCTGATGCCTGCCTGGAGGTAAGGCAACCTGCCCAGAGTCCAGAACCCAAAGGGGAAGCCCCCCACCTCTACACAAGGTTGCTTACCTGCCTCAAAATACTCTGGCCCACCCTTGCCCCAGGTCCTGCTCTGAGCTCCCTCTACCCCATCCCAAACCCTGTATGGAGCCATGCTGCCTCCATGGATCCAGCTTCTCTGTCTCTGTCTCTGTCTCTGTCTCTCTTAACTTTGATCCATGACATTGGCAGCCGCATATGCTTTACAGCCCTAAACTGAGGCTGTCAGGGCTAGGAAACTATGGGGTTAAAGAATCTTGTGTTCTTCACCTGGACCAAAGAGCCCCTTTTTATGGAGGAGGGGGAACACACAAAAAGTCCAGATGTCATTTCTATGTCACTGCAGATCTGTGAGGGCAGACAATGGTGTAGAATAGCTACTCTAGAACTGTAAAGCAATTGAAGGCAGGGCAAACAAAGGACCCCAAACAGGGAATTGGATGGCTGGCTGTAGCAGGCAGAGTACAGATAAACTGTGGGAAAGCTCCTGTTTGACTCTGTGGCTCAGCAAGGAGTCTTCTCTGGAGGCCAGGATTGGTCTCGACTAGCCCCAGACACCCCCACACCTGGGCCCCAGCCAGACCTCTCACGTAAGCCCTTGGGCAAAGGGCCAGAAGTGTGAACCATTAAGACTCACCTCTCAGGTCCCTATTCCCAACACATCATTGCCTCAAGGTGCTCCCCAGCTTTAGGGAGAGAGAACAGGGGCTACAGATCCAGAAAGAGAGAAACACCAGGCAGAGTCACAGCAGGCAGAGCTGGGACGGGAGCCCTAGTGTCCTGGTATCCATCCTAGGCCTGTCACAGGGGTCCTGTGACAACACCGTGACAAGGGCCAGATGCAAAACAGGATTTTGTGTGGGGAGAGTACCTAGGAATCCTTGACCATGTGGGCAGCTGGGCCAGGGGTGGAGCAGTCCCTTAGGCAAGGACAGATATGCAGCTTCCCGTCCTTCCCATCAGATAGAGACAAGCATTGGGATAAAAGGTTCAGAGAGAGAATCAGAGCAAAAGAGAGGCAAGAGAACCCAGGAGGGAGATCAGGAAATAGACACAGTCAGAGACAGAGTCAGGCACAAAAATAGAGATACAGAGAAAGAAAGAAATGAGTCAGAGACATAGAGAGAGGGGGAGCCATGGAATTAAAGACACAGACAGAGATAAGGAGACACACGAAGTCAGAGAGAAACAGTGTCTCAGAGTCACAGGACAACAGTGACATGGAGTCAATGATATACAGACACAGACAGGGAAACTCAGAGATTGAGAGACAAAAAAAAAAAACAGGAGAGAGATATAGAGATGAAGAAGGCAGAGAGAGGGAGTGAGGCAGAGACAGAGAGAGAGCAAGGCAAAGGGAGAGAAAGATAGAGAGGCAAAGAAAGAGATCAAAACAGTGGGAATGGGAAAAGCGGACAACAGAAGAGAACCTCCTTTTCTCCAGTCTCTCCAGCCTGGTCTCCCCAGGGTTTGGCCCCCCTTGCTATTCTCTGGTTTCCATAGCAACGGAGAGGGCAGCACCAAATTTGCATATACATTTACATCCTCTCTGCATAATTCAACAGGTCTGTGCATATTCATGAGGTTGTGAGTGAAGGTGACTCTCCCAATCCCTGCTCAAAACCTGATTATGGTGCCCCCTGCTTGCAGTACAAGGTCATGGCTCCAGGTCCCACCTCATAGGCCCTGTCCCTGTCAGACCCTGCGAACAATATTGCCACCTGTTCCCCAAACAATGCTTTGTACTTTCTTACCTCCAGACCTTTCTTTCCTCAGGTGATGCCCTTCTGCCTGCCAGGGATACCCTTCCCTCAGCATCAGTCCTGCCAATGCATACACACATGTACTCAAACATGTGTACACATGAACTCTGGTACAAGGAGTGACCAGTGCTCACCCTGGCTCCCTGGCGAATGAAGGTCCTAAGTCACACTTCCATCTGGTGTTTCTGTCAAAGAAGGGAGTGCATGAAAGGATCACAGGTATAGGCTGAGCTGAAGGCTGACAGATCTAGAGAGAGGAACCTAGGACGCTGCGACCTCCATATGGAAACTGACAGACCTTGCTTCTAGCCAGAATAATTACAGCCAGAATGGAGCCAAAAGGAGCCTTGGGAACAGAAGGACTGAGGCAGCCCAAATGGTGGGGGAGCAGGTGCTAGGGCCAAGAACCCTTTCAAAGTGCCAGACCTTGAAATCTCTTATGGGCTGGGAGGGGCTTCTCCAGGGCCCAATCCAGCTACAATTTTGGCTTTACCATCTCCCCCTGGATCCCTATGGCAGCCTCCTCACTGCTCTTCTGTCTGGTGCCCTCAGTCCACCTTCCACACTGTAGCAGCCAGAGCTACCTAATACTAATCTTATATCCATATCACTTCCTTATTAAAGCCTTCAGTGACTTTCTATTACCCTAAAGAAAAAGTCCAAGCTCCCTGGGCAGGCACTTAGGCCCTTCCAATCAAGCCCACACTCACCTCTGAGCCTCATTCCTCATACTCCTGTCTTGAACTTTAAGCTCCAGTGATCATTTCTATGTTCCTCTCACCTCTATGTCTTAGTTCATGCCTATACTTTACCCAGAATGTCCTTTCCACTCCTTTTTCAAGGTTCCACACAAGCATCATCTCCTCTTCTTTGAAGCTTTGCCTGCCCCTGAAGACTGGACGAGGGGTTCTGAACTCTTGAGGTCTAATGAACTTCCCTAATCTCTGAACTCATCACACCAATAGTGAAATTATCTATACATGTAGTTATAGTATTCATGAGTCTGGAGATTCCGAGCCCAGTGACGATATTTGTTACATCGTGGAAGATCATTAATTGTTTTTTGTTTTAATAACCAAGAGGTCACTGAGCCCACTGAAGGCTGAATTTCAAGCCTAGACTTGAGGCTCCTGTCTTGAGTCTCTTGGCGACCTCTGGAGACGCAGCAAAGGGAAGGGATGGACTATCCCTTTGCAAATGCTGCCACCTAGTGGTCACACTCAGAAGCGCAGCCAAAATCACCTTCCCAGTGCAAGCGCCAAAGTGGGAACTGGAGATGCCCCAGGAACCAAGCTTGATCCCTGAGCTTCAGGTTGGTTGGTGGTTCAGACAAACAGAGGGGAGTAGGGAGGTAGTACTGAGGAGTACTCAAGTCCCAGCACTGGTATCCTTTGAACATTCTTGATGAGTTCCAAGCAGACAGAATGGCAAAAGCAAAGGCTCAGAGGCAGAGAGATCTCATGGCCTGTGGGAACAGTGAGGCATTAGTGTGGCCAGAGCCCAGGGTCCATGGGGACCAAATCAAAGATGGGGTGAGCCATGGAAGTGACCAAGAGGGGGTCCTTTAAGGCCATCCAGTGAATGAATTTGGATCTTGTTCTCTAATCTGGGCATGGGGAGACTAAGGTAGCAGAATGATAGGTCTGGGTGTGTCCACACACTTGGGGGCTCAGTATGCATGCAGGCATGCATGCATTCATTCATTAAATATGTAGCAAGCACCTACTATGTTCAAGAGACTTAGGTTACATCAGTGAACAAAACTAAGATTCCTGTCCATTTGGAGCTTACATTTTCATCAGGAGAAGACAGACAATAAACAAAAACACTAAAGTAGTAAACTACATTTAAAAGGCAAACAGAAAAGGGGGAGAGACAGGATAAGGACGATCAAAAGTGCTTGACTGCAATTTTAAACAAAGGGGTCAGAATAGTCCTGGCTGAGGTGACATTTGAGCAAGGACTTGAAGGAGGGAGGGAGACAGCCATGGTATCTGGCAGAGGAGCATTCTGAACAAAGGGAACAGCCAGTAGCGTGGTTTGGAGGAGAGCACAGGAGGCCAGTGATGGGACTGTTGCAAGATGAAGGGCACAAACCAACAGAGGTTGTGGGAATGGAGAGAGACCTAAGGAAGCAAAACTAGCAGCACTCAATGCCTACTTGGATATGGGAAGTTATGTATGTAACTCCTCCAGTTATATTGTGTTCTTAAGTCCTCATTACACATGCCACCTCTAAGGCAGGTAATAAAAATGATCAGCACATTCCATCCTGTATGACTCCATCACCCACCCGGATGCTCCCCCATGCCCCTAACCCACACACTACCACCCTCCCTGGCCCCTTATTTCCTCAACCTCATCTTCAGTGACTTTTCCTTCGGGCCATCCAGCTATCTACTCTCACAACCAAGTCCTGTCAGCTCCTAGAACTCCTAAAGCCGCTGACACTTCCATCTCATCCTTTAGCTACTGTTATGGGTGGAACTGTATCCCTCCCCAAAAGATCCATTCAAGTCCTAACCTCTAGCACTTCAGATGAGATCGGGTACGTTCAGGGTGGTATGGCCATAGACCTAACCTCTAGTACTTCAAAATGTGACTTTAGCTCTGGCTGGCATGGCTCAATGGATTGAGCACTGGCTTGCAAACCTAAAGGTTGCTGGTTCAGTTCCCAGTCAGGGCACATACCTGGGTTGCAGGCTAGGTCCCCAGTTGGGGGCATGTGAGAGGCAACTATTCAATGTTTCTCTCCCTCTCTCTAAAAATAAATAAATAAAATTTTTATCCCCCCAAAATGTGACTTTATTTGTAAATAGAATCTTTATAGAGGTAATTAAAATGAAGTCATTAGGGTGGGCCCTAATCCAATATGATTTGTATCCTTATAAAAAGGAGAAATTAGGATATTGAATCAGACATACATAAATGGAAGATGGTGTGAAGATGGATGACTGGAGTAATAATTTTTTTTAAAAGATTTTATTTATTTATTTTTAAAGAGAAGGGAAGGGAGGGAGAAAAACATTGGCTGCCTCTTGCCAGGCCCCCAACTGGGGACCTGGCCTGCAGCCCAGGCATGTAGCCTGACCAGAAATCAAACCGGTGACCCTTTGGTTTATGGTACGACACCCAACCTACTGAGGCACACCTGTCGGGGCTAGAGTAATGATTCTAAAAGCCAAGAAGGCCAACGACTGCTGGTAAACCAGAAGCTAGGATGAATCAAGGAAGGATTCCCCTAAAGATTTCAGGACAAAATGGCCCTGCTGACACCTTGATTTCAAGACTTCTGGTCTCCAAAACTATGAGACAGTGAATTTCTGTTGTTCTAAGCTACCCAGTTTGTGGTGCTTTGTTCACGGCAGCCTAGAAACTGACACAGCTACAATGCTCTCTCCTACTTCTTTCAACTATTCCATCTCACTCCAGATATTTGCGTGGGGGCCTCCAGGCCACCAACTCCTGCCCCTTTCTAGCATCACTTCTTTTCAGATCGAATTTGGGTTCCTTGGTCCTTTACTACATACACTCTCTTGCTACTCTCCTCACTGTTCTTCCATCATTCCTGCCTGTCTTAACCTCGGTCTGGAAGAATGCAACAATGCTTTCTAGTCCTCATCTGTCCTGTAATGTTCCTGGAGCTCCTACACCCAGACTGATGACACTACTTTCTTTTTCTTTTTTAAGGTTTTGTTTACTTATGTTTTAGAGAGAGGGGCAGGGAGGGAGAAAGAGAGAGAGAGAAACATCGATCGGTTGCCTCTCATACACACCCTGACTGGAGGACTGCAACTGCGACCCAGGCATTGACCCTGACTGGGAATTGAACCAGCGACCTTTGGCTTTACAGAACAAGGCCCAACCAACTGAGCCAAATTGGTCAGGGTGACACTACATTTTCATGGTCACCAGCCACAACAGGGCTTTCAGCCCTGCGTGGCCATCCTCCTATAACCCCCTAGTTAGGGCTCCCAATTGCAACAACTGT
Source organism: Trachops cirrhosus (assembly GCA_028533065.1). NCBI lineage: Eukaryota > Metazoa > Chordata > Mammalia > Chiroptera > Phyllostomidae > Trachops > Trachops cirrhosus. The sequence goes on along the minus strand of CM052540.1, from coordinate 28,995,985 downwards.
CTCCCTTCCTTCCCACCAGCACAGGGCACTCTCAGCAGCAGAGCTGGACTCCTGCTTCTAGAGATAGAAGCCTTCTGAATTATTAAATCACTCATGTCCTACCTTCATGTCCTACCTTCACCTCCACACTGTCTGCATTCATATCCATCCTTAACTCCTTCCCTCCTGTTATAAGAAATCATCTCTCCTCTTTCCTTTTCAAGGTCCGGACCTCCAGACTTTTGAGTCTCATTCCCTTTCACCCATTCAGGAGTTTCATTCTGAGTTACCCACAGTCCCCTGCATCTTTCATCTCTTTTCCTATTGGCTTCCTCCAACAGCCTACAAAGATGTTCAAGTCTCTGCCAACTCTTTATCAATCAATCAGTCAATCAATCTACCTGTAGTCTACATTCCTGTCCGGCTCTTTATCACCTCTCTCCATCAATTCACAATCCACCTTCTTAAAAGAGCTGTTTAGGAATGGCATAACCTTTTCTAACAAATACTTGGAAGCAAAAGCCATACTGGAATGGCTTAAGAATAAAGTAGGAGGGAAAAAAACTGAGTCAGAAATGATACACAATTCTTATGCTCCCCCCACCCCGCTAACTTTGGTCAGGCTTTCCAACCACTAAAGACCTCACCTATCTCTGCCCTCTTCCTGCATTTCCTCCTGTAGGCCCTATTTAGGCCCTATAGAGGCCAAGGAGGGAAAGGGCCCAGGAATCACATTACCCTGCCCTCAGCCTGCGGTTCATGTCCTGATGTTCTGATTTGCTGACTCTGTTCTTCCCAAGGGATTTTGACCCCAGCTGTTTCTCTCTCCACACTATCCCTGTCATCCTGGAGATCCCAGATGGTATCCTAATGACAAGCTGCCCATTTGGGAGCCCCTCCTAGGACTCCCAGAGCTTGTAATGCCACCTTACTGAATCATTCCTTCAGCACTGGGCACCATGATTATTACACATGATCATTCCACCTAGCCACAGTAGGCTGGATCAGGATGGGATGCTGAGCCAAAGAGCAATTGTCTGCATGTAGCCTGGTCCCAAAACTCTGGGGACCGTGACACTCAAAGAGCTGTTGATGATAGAAGACACACCAGTGAAGATGCTCAGAGAAAAGGCAATATGTAGAAACTGGGAGGGAGGAAAAACCCTGAATTAACCACAAAGAGAATGAGGAGAAGTCAGGCAGATGATGGTAGCAAGACACCCGCGTCACCACCACAGCCTCTAGGGGTATATTGGATGCTCCATGACCCTCTGCGTTTCAAAGACATGGCTGAGCAGCTGCTGAGTTTCTTGTCTTTCCTATTATCCCCTGAATCTCCATTACCTGCCTCTCCCTCAGGGTCTTCCACATCACTCTGGGCAACCTACCTTTGAAAGCAAAGGATGATGCAGTGTTCAAAGTTTTGATCACCGCCTGCTGGCCCTGGCCCCCTCACCCCTGCTCTAAGACCTTATTGAGGCCTGAAGTGCCCCCAACTCCATCTTCCCCAACATCTCAACCCCTCCTGCCCATACTCAGGCAAACATCACTTCAACATTCAAATTACTTAGCCCAGCCTGCTACAATGTGAGCTTAAAAGAGCCCTAACTCTCTGTGTTTTCCTGGTGACTAGACACCCAGGCTACTGGACACACTGAAGACCTCAAAATCCAGTGGGAAGACTTATCAGGGGAATCACTTTGTAAGTTATATATAAATGTCCACCCACTATGCTGTACACCTAAAACAGTGTATTGAACATCAACTGTAATTGAAGAAAAATCCAGTGGGAGCCTCGATTGGCTCCACTCTTCAGTCTACCACTGCCTACAATCCTGCTCCGGTACCGGCAGCTCCCTGGCTATCATTGCAATCTTTGCCTCTCTCCTTATGACCCTGACCTGACTGTGATGAATCTGAGACTAAGGCCACGGTGAGACAGAGAAGAGCACCAAGAGGTAAAAAAGCAAAGATGAGACCTGGAGGGGAGATATGGAATTGAGGTGTTTCTTTTTTTAAAGATTTTACTTATTTTGGGAGGGAAACGCTGATGTGATATGTGAGAGAAACACTGATGTGCCCCAACCAGGAACCAGGCCCACAACCCAGATATGGCCCCAACCAGGAATTGAGCCAGCAACCTTTAAGTTTCCAGGTCAACCCACTGAGCCACACCAGCCAGGGCTGAGGTATGTTTTTAAGATAAGAAAAAGCATGTTTGTAAGCTGAAGTCATCAATAATTAGGCAATTAATACGTACACAGCACTTTTTGCCCAGGTGGTATCTAAGAGTTATACGTCTGCATTTCTACCTTCAATCCTCGTAAAAACCCCATGAGGTAAGCACTATATCCTGTTTTATGGATGAAATCACTAAGGCACAAAGCAGTGACTTGCTAATAAGCTAGAGGCAGAACTAAGATTCAAATCCAGACAGTCTGGTGTCTGAGACTATAATCATAAACACTGTAATACATGCCAAAGACAGAAAAATGTCTGACCTGGCAGAGTCCCTAAACCAGCCCAAAGCACATGGTAGACCACCCAAAGGTCTAGATATAGTCAGGTTACGGCCTGAGGCTTATTAATGATTCTAGATCCTCCCAGCACTAGCTTGAGCCTACTATTCCTGTCTCCAGCCTGTGACCTCCTAGGGGACAAGGACAGAGACTCCCAACCTCTGAATCCTACCTCCACATAGAAGGCCAAGCAGAGAGAGGCTCATCAGATAAACCAGCAGAACCTTTATTTCCTAACCCACTCCCTGGACCTCTGTCAGAAGGCAGATCAGAGGCACTGTAGATGGAAGGCAGAGTAAGCCCTTCTTAAGCAATCCAGAACCCAGGCTGAGACCCCTTTCAATATCCAGAGGCAAGGGGAATCAGAACAAGGAGGTCTACTTCTGTGGATTCAAGTCTTCTTGGGGGTGTTGAGCAGTAATAGAGGCTTCTCAGGGAAGGCACAGCCATCCTAGACACTCAGGCCTGGACAACAGCTTGCTCAGCAGGTCTTCAGGACCGGGTATCTCGGGCCCTTCTTCGGGGTCGGGGGCCACAGCTGGAGCTAGGTGTGGGGCCCAGGCCAGGGGGTGCCCCTGGGGGCTGGTAGCCACACTCATTGGGGTCCAGGGGATCCCGGCTGAGCAGCACCCACACTGCAGGCACATGTCTGCGCACTGTGAGGGGATCTAGGCCCGTGTCCGGTGAGGTTGGTACCCAGCTGTCCTCAGTCTGCAGGAAGCGCAGCTTGGTAAGCTGGTGCAGGCCTGGTACCCGCCGTTTGACAATCTCAGCACAGCTGACAGCCTTCCCTGCAGCCCGGCCAGAACCGGAGAACACCACATGTCTTGCGCTGCCGCCCTCCAGCCGACCCAGCGCCAGTCCCAGCAAGTTGCGGATTTTGCTGCCATCTCGGACCCGCATCTCCAGGGTATCCGGAGGTAGCTGTGGCATTGGGGAAGGTGCTGGGAGTTCCACAGAGCCAGCCTTCCGGTAGTGCTCCATCCTGCTAGCTGTTGGTTCCGGGAATCTTGCTGCCCACTGCGGGGAAACATCAGAAGAATGCTCAGCAATGTGCCCCAGGCCATCCCGCCATTCTGGCTCTCCAGGACAAAGCCCTGCTCCTCAGGCCAGATTTACCAAGAACAAGACCATAACTCCTCACTGCCAGCTTCTCAGGACAGGAGTTATGCCTGCCTCACTTTGGGAAGGTCTATAACCCATAAACCCCCATTACCCTGGACAGGGTCATAACCCTCCCTCCACCCAAGACAGAGACAAAACCAAATTCCCCAAACCCTGGGCCCTTTAAGATAGGTCTAAGCCCCCTCACAGGGGGGCATCCCAAGCTCCCTAGTATTGGGACCAAACCGCCCTCATCTTGGGCTCCCTGGGACAGGGTCTGGGCCCTCACCCCAGGCTTACCAATGACAGGGACAAGGCTCCCTCACCTCGTGCTTCCAGAGGACAGGGCTAAGCCTCTACACCCCAAGATCCCCAATGCATGAGACAAGAGCCCTTATTAAAATGCTCCTCAAAGACAGAGCTCACCCCTCCCTCGCTCCGAAATCCCCAGGACAGGGTCGAGCACCCCTCACTCTGAGAGATTCCCAGGGTCATCCCCCACAGCCCAGGTCACTTGAGAAACTCAGAGCACAGGCTTGATGCGGAGGGTTGCTTGGGCTACTCCTGACGCCGGGCCCGCCGGCCTCGGCCACCTCCACAGCCGCGGGCCACCCCCAGTGCCCCTCCCAGCACGGCCAAGGAGTTGTCCTCCCCTGCCTCCCGCCCTCCTACCCCTGCCCAGGTGCCCGGCAACTCCACTAGGTTCCGATTCTCGCCGCGGGTGCGCTCGCCTCTAGCTCGAGCCGGAGCCAAGATGGCGCGCAGGGCGGGAGCGCGCTCGGGTACGGGCAGCCCTGACGGGTGGGAGGGGCGGACCCGGGGCGGGACCGGGGGCGGGACCCGGGGGTGGGATCTGGGCACAGGATCTGGGCGCTGGATCTGCAGGGCCTCCGCGGAAGAACTGAGACTAGGAAGTGGAAACACGCTCAGTTTGTGCTGTGTCTCCCTCCGGGAGGGGCACTCTTATTGGGGTGGAGAGAACCCTGCGGAGGAAAGGAGCTGCCATATGAGGAGTCCCATGTCCGAAGGATGGGAAGGATTTGGCTCTTAGAAGATGGGAGTGATGGCATTGCTAGCTGAGCACACTACAATAGCAAAGGCGAAGCTGCGGGTTTCACTTTGGACATGGACAAGAGGTTGCATTTGGAGTGGCTGCTGCTGCGCTGGCGAGTACCTTGGTCACCGAGTTCTGAACTTTGACCTCATTCACTGGTAGACACTGGTGGGCCAAGGGGGGTTTTCATCAGGGGTCAGTCAAAATAGTTCATATGCATAGCTCACTCTGGCTGCAGCGAAGGAGGGGGTGGGATGGGGAAATCGGGCCACAATCGCTGGTGACTCCTGGCCGCTAGTTCCCAGAGGTGTAGTCACGGAGACCCATCAGGTGCCCAGCGTATAATAGGCACTCAAATATTTGTTGAATTTGTTGAAAGAATGAACCAGAGAAATGGCAGTGGGAATGGAGAAACGTAGATTAACTTGGGAGATACTAGTAGATAGGTGAGGTGAGGAGGAGCTTTGGACAGAGGAGAGGAGTCTAGGATGACACCAATTTCGCGCTTAATTCACTGAATTTTAGATGCCTGTGAGACCGTGCGGGTTGGGTGCTGGGGCTGGAAGTTGAAAAGGGGTCCGGAGACCCGGCACTCTCTGAGACCACAAGGGGGCAGCAAACACTTGGAGTGAGGTGGCACTCTTAAGTCCGCTCTTTCTCATCAGGCTTCCTCCTTCTCATCCCCAACGAGTCCCCCCACCTTGCCGCCACCGCCTCCACCCTGGCCAAACTCCTGTATCTCTCTGGTCTTCCCTTCTTGGCTAATAGCACTAACAAGGCTACCAACTGAGAAACTTCCAGGATCCTCTCCGCCTTTGCAAATGCTGCTCCTTGGGCTCTCAAAACCCTGTATATTACCCTGTAGGGCTGCTTCCTCCATCCGTTTCTTCTGTGTCCCAAAGGACCCTGTGCCCACCTGGCGCGACTACCTGTCTTCTAGATTCTCTCACAGCAACCTGTACAGGGCAGGGATCAGGTGGATCCTGTGTCCTCCCCACTTGGCATGGAATCTGACATGAAGAGGGAAACATAAGTGGATGTTCCACTCACATCGACCAAATGAGAACATTCGTTCTGAGAGCCCTGCACCTCTCGGGCAGCCAGACCAGGATGAGTGTAGCTGCTGGTTCAATCACTAGGAAGACTGACCACTGTGCCCTCCACCACCTCCATCCTCACCTTCCTCCCCACCCTAGACCAAGAAGCAGGCACACTCCTTCAGTGATCTTTACAGTTTATTGTCACTGGAGTAGGACACTGATGAGGGGAGGGAGTGCAAAGAGGAAATCTCACATAGCCAGACCTGTGACCTCAGGGCCCCACCTGGGTGCGGACAGGTAGTCTGTGAATCCAATAAATACAGAGCTGCCTCTGCCCTGCTACAAGGGCAGGTTGGCACAGGGCCCCAGAACCTGGCTGCTCTGGCTCACCCTGGGATGAGGAGCAGCTATCACTCCTCTGCTGGTTTCACTTGCTTGGCAGCTTCCAGCTGACAAAGTAGCTCATCCCACTGCACGAACTGTTTGGAGAGAAGCAATGTCTAGTTGCAGGTCAAGGTGAAAACAGGAGTCTGAGTAAGGTAGTACAGATATTTTGCATCTGCCAAAAGGGCGGGGGAGCGGGGACCAGGCTGGTGGGGATGGGATGAGACTGCAAAGCTAGAGATGAAACAAAAACACAGGGTTTTGGACAGCACTCCTCAGGGGCCTGGCTGAGCAGAAAGGATACAGTTTTGTTGTATTCCTCCAGGAGGGCCTTGGACTCCTCAGTGATCTCCACACACTGGTCCTGTGGGGTATAAGAGAAAGGAGTCGGACAAAGCCCCCACTTGCCACTTACCTTCGTGCCTCATCAGGGCCCTCACCCCCCACAGAGCCTAGTGAAGGTAATGTTAACCCCAGAGCCAAAAGGAATAAATTCCTAAAGGGGTACTTTGAGGCTCCAAGATGGGCACACTAACAGCAGTCTTAATGCTGATGGAAAGGGTAGCGGACCACACGTTTAAGGAAACATTACTGCTAATATATGTCTCCTCCCCTGTCCACTATTTCTGAACCCTTTTTGAATTTATAGTGGACCCTGGGAATAGTTAAAAAAATAAATAATAAAATAAATAAATAAATCAAAGCAGCTCCTCTACCCACAGTCAAGGACACACTATCCCCAGGAATTCTTGGATACCTCCCAACATCAACCTTGTGGTGTCTCAGAGTAGCCGTACTCTGGGAGGCAGGAGATCTGGATGTGGCTCTAGGTAAGCCCCTTCCCTCTCTAAGGCAGATGGAAGATAAAGCATAAATCCCCAAGTTTCCCCTAGAGCTGGTATCAGAGGAGCCTGAGGCTCTTTCCCCAAGCAGCAGGGGTGGGGGCTAGGAGCCTCCCCACCTCCACTTCCAGTCCTCTCCCCTCCCATACCTGCTGCTGGATGTGGACCTGGGCCAAGCGCTGCAGGCAGGCAGCATGCTCAGGAACGGCTGTAAAACACAACGCACACTGCCCGATGATGCTTGTGCCCTCCCCCGGGACTGCTCAATAGTCTATTAGGTCTTTGGCAGGATTAGAGTATTGAGTGGAGAAACTAAACAAACGCCAGGCTTCATCGACCACTGCAGCTAGAGGTGGTGGTGGGGCTCCCTGCTCACCCCAGCTTTCTCTAGGACCCAAAAAGGAGGGGAAGATACAGGACCCTAGAATACAAAACCTTGGGGTCCTCAGAGTTGACCCATACCCCTACTCCAGTACCCCAAGTAGGGAAAGGTAAAAAGAGCTTTGCCTATCACAGGATCTGTCTGTCCCTTTGCACTTGGCCCAGTGGGACCAGGTCTGTCTGTCCTAGGGAACAGGGAATCTGCAGGTAGGCTGAGGATAAATGCCAGGTCCCTAAGCTGGCCACCTGCAATCTAACACCCAAAGCCTTGGTCACCATGCTAGACCCAAAGCTTAAGGCTGTCAGATGCTTAGCAGGTAGCTGATTAGGAGTAGGGAGGGGGAGCTGGGAAAAATACCTCCAGAGACAGACAAGATGGATATCTGAATTCAATTAAAGTCACTGTCTGCTTGTCAAAACCCAAGCATAGAGACTGCTCTTAGCAGTGTGGCAGGTAGAATTCACACATATTCATATACCTAGCAAAGACTCTTATAGTAAGATCTGGGCTCTGCAGCACCCTGAGGACAGATGCTGAGAGGTGGAGTAAAAGGCAGAGGGAATCTCCAGAGGTGGGGCTGCTGGGATTATACTATTGTCCTTAGGCCCAAATTATCTGGGGTTCTGAAACTGAGCTCTCTGCCCTGGCAGTTTTAGTCCCAATGCAGGGGGCAGCTACCCCGAGGGTAGGGTAAAGACAAGGAGCAGAACTAACATGAGCCCAGGGAACCTGAGGTACAGGGAAGTCCTGCCCATCCACCCTTCTGTCAGGCAGAGTAGTGGAGAGGTACCTTTGATATGAGCGCTGTCCAGCAAGGGCACCAAAGCCTCCACCTGCTCCAGGAGTGCAATCTGGGAGAGGATAAACTGCTCCTCTGAGGTATAAACAGACAGGATGGTTGCAGTGAGGGGAGCCTGGGCACTGCTACTCCAACGTAAGAGGCTGAGAACCTGTCAGAGATGGCTGTGTCCTGGAGCTTGGGGCAGCTATTCTGCCCACTGGCCCCTTCTCTAGGGCCACATTCCCCCTATACAGTCCCCACCTCTCCTGAATGCCTCTGATCAGACCCATCTTGAACCCAAGGAGCCTCTAAGTTTCTCCAAATCCCACCTTCCTCCAGAATTTAATTCTAAGGCCTCTTCCTCTAGCCTCCTAGCAACAAATTCATTGAGTATCTCCTAGGCCACAGGAGACAAATAAATGCAGACTTAGGTCCCCACAGCCAAGGGCTCCTGGGAACGGAAGGTCTGCAAGAGGAGACAAGGCAGACTGCCAGGCAGGTTCTACTCAGTGGCTCTGGAGAACTGGGACAGTGAGAGAAGAGTCCAGTAAGGAGAGCGTGGCCCTGCATAGGGGATTTCAATAGTTGCAAAGAAAGGGGAGAGAACTAAAGAAGGGAGGACTCTTATGTCAGGAGTTTGGAGGCAAGAATACTTGTTAATTAGTAGAGGAAAAAGAATTCCATTTGCCGAACTGGAGCAGGGAGAGCACAGGAAACCAAGCTGTGTGGGAGGGTAGATCCAGCAGACTGTAGAAGGCTTTGAATGGCAGGCTAACGATTTAGAACTTTATCCTAGCAAGGACAGAGAGACACACACACTGAGGTTCCAAAGTAGGCAAAGTGGCATATTGAAAATGTGTTTTGGAGAGATGATACTGGACCACATGCAAGATGGGTATGACAAGGGTCAAGAAGAGGACTTAGGAGACTGCAACAGTTCATGTGCGAAGGGATGGACACTGAGGCAGTAGCTACAGGGAGGGATGGAGAGGCTGGACTCGAGTCAGTCCTGGAGATCTGAACTTGATGCTTGAGCCATAGCAATGGCTCAGGGACGTTCTGGTTCACCATGGTATACCTCACACCTAGTATAGTCAGGTTACAGTAAATGATCATTAAACATCTTTTCAATGTATGAACAAACACAGGTGCTTGGCAAACCCTACCTCATGGAGCAGTGGACTAATGAGCAGACATCACCTAGACCTCTGAAATCCCAGAGCTTTCTCACATGGAAAAAAGATGTTGAAACTCATGCTAGTGTTCTCCTCTCCTAAATGCAATACTCTCTGCTCCCACCCTTTCCCAGAAGCTCCTCGGTCTAGTAAGCAGAAGTGAGGAAGGTTCTAAAGGAAAATCCTAGAGGCAGGCCACTGATAGAACATTGGAACATCTTCCACTATGACTAGCACCATGGACTACAGCTAGCTCAGAAGTATACCACACCCAATGCCTGCTAAAGAACCACAGGATGACCTCTGGCCTCAGCCCAGATGAAAGCCGGAATTCCAGACGGCAGTTTCCAGGGCTTTACCCATTAGGACTGGCAGGAAGGCCATCTCTGTGCTCAAATTCCCCCATAATCCATATCCCCAGATGCATGTGCATACCTGCTAAGATGAACTGCAGCTTAGAGGCATCAGGTATGGCAATGCGGTCAATGTACTCAGGGTCCAGGTATTTGATCAGGTCTTCAACTAGAAAAGTAGGAAGATGGAAAATGGAATAGGGTTGAATAACAGGGATCTGTTTTATGAAGGATATTGGGGGAATGGTCCACCTTGGGGAGAGCCTTGAGTGAGGAGCTGACACCTACAGTGTCTATTAACAGGGCTTTACCAGGACCCCTTTCCCCACTTCCCTGTCTCTCCCCTCTGTTCACCTGCTGGCTGACCTCAGACTTTAGAGCTGGAAGCATAATTGCCTCCACCACCCTGGGGCCCTCAGTATTCCCACTGACCTATGTTCACCAAGGGTGGAAGGCCCCGTGCCCCTCAGTGCCACCAAGACAGTCCAGAGCTTTATCTGATTTCTAGTTACTGAGCAGGTTGCTAGCTCTGATTCAATAAAAAAGGCATGGCTGAGCCAAGGCCAGGGCTCTCAGTGCCTAATTAAATTCCTGCCTCTGAGCCTTGCCTGTGGAAATCCCACACCCCTTCTCCCTCCTTCACCAAAGGGATCTTTCAGACAGAGCTCTTATCCCATAACTTAGGTCACTGACGTGGGCTTGAAGTCTAACCACAGAATAGAACGTGCACCCCAATTCACCATTTCAGCAGGGAAATATCTTCACATTCTATATCCTCAAAGGGCAACTCCAGTGACCTGGTGGGTGAAGGTCTCAGGAAGCATAGGCATTGAAAGGAAGACAGGCAGGCACCCCATAAAACACTTACTCTTTTTGTAGAGAATCTTTACCCTCTCTCTCTTGCTGGCGATGTTCCCCAAAGCTAACTGCACCTTGAGCAGGCCATCAGCCACCTGTAAGGGGAGTAAAAGTTATTTCCAAGATTCACCACCTGACTCAAGGATCTGAAGAGGTAAAGAATCATCATTTCCTCAGATTCCCGAACCCTTTTGCCCCAGAAATCTAGGTTGGTCGCTTTCTCTTGTAGGAGGTTATATCTCTTAAAGGAGATATAACCCCACCTTCTGTGAATCCTCAGTGGGAAGAGGGAGATAATCATGTCCTCCTTGGGGAGTCTCAAGTCTGGGGAAGGTAGTGAGCTATTTTAGAGTTCATTGGGCTCTACCATATACTATTTCCTGGTTCCTACCTCTCTGACTGAACCTACCTAGGCTTTAAGGAGAGAGGATGAAGAATTCCAACATCAAAGGGCTGAACAGATGGAGAAGCAATGGAAGTGAATGATCTCACCCAGGTTTTAGGGCAGAGGGTGAGGAATGCCAAAATTCAAGGGTCAAAAATATGGCGAGGCAAATAAGACTGAGAAGCAGCAGCTAGAGAGGTAGGAGGAAAACCAGAGGGTTAGCGTCATACATGTCAAAGGGAGAGAATGCTTTAAGAAGTCAGTCTCAAATGGGGCACAAACTGCTAGTGACAACCAATTCCACAAACGCGTATGTGCACATCGTTACCTCCGATGCACTTAATTACAAGGTATTCCTGACACTCCGCCTTCAGTGAAAGATCTTCCCATAGTAAAAACAGCAAATGATCATCGGAGTTGTCAAAATTCGGTAACTGTTGTGAAGGAGTGCTGGTCCGTATTGGAACACCCAGTATCCTAATCTTGGGCCTCAGACCTTACCTGTCATTCCCCAGGGACTTCCTTAAGCACCTCTGCTCTGCCTCCTCTAAGTCCCACGGACCTCTTTCTGCACAATTCATGTAGCGATTAACTGCACAGGGCTCCATAACTGCCTTCCATTGTGGACTTCAGCTTTTATTGGAACTCTCATTAGTCAGCTTTCCCAGGGTGTTAAGTCTCCCCACCTGGCCCGAAAGGGTAGGGGCGGAGTCTAGTCACAGTTCACACTGAGTGCACTTCAAACGAGTTTAATAACCAGCAGTTCCCTACATGGGTATGGACCCCGAGAGTCCAATGTGCTCCGAAGGTCTCGGACCATTGTTATTTCAAAGGCCGAACTGCGGACGATGGGATGGGAAAGTCATCGATCCCGAGACTCAGGCCGGTAGACCGCCCTTGCTCTGCCCCAGAAAGAGACCACTGGACCCAAGATCGCTCACCTTCCGCGAGCCGCGCGACCCGCCCGGTCCGTACACCCAGCGTTCTAGCTCCTCCACCCGGGCCTGTAGCCGCTGCACATCGGTCACAGCCGCCATAGCTACCGCCCCGCCTCAGTTGGGGAATAGCCAGGGGCGGGACGTCCGTCCAAATAAAGAAGTCTGGCCAATCCGAGTGCACGGGCGCCCCTCAATACAGGAAGTGACGCCACGACTGAAGCCTTCAGTGCCGGAAGCGACGGGCTGGGTCGGCGAAAGGAGTCTATAGCTGTCTGGTTACCTAGGCAACAGCTACCTGTCGGGCCCTACCCTATTCCAGCTCCGGTTTGTCAAGACAACCTTTGCATTTCTTCTAATTTTAGGATACCAAAAAGGTTTCCCCACATCATTCCTCGAAGTTGCGTGTATAAATACACCCATTAATCCAAGATTGGTCCATTCCCATAGATCAATAGGAGGCCCTGTGAAATACCATAATCTTTTAGAGTCTAATAAGGTTCAAGCGATTAAGTGTCTTGCCGAGGGAATCTCAGTACTATAGTGGCAGAATCAGAATTTGAACTCGGGCAGTCTGGTTCATGAGACCAAACTCTTCTACTCTCATGGACCTTTGCTATTTTGTCTTCCCTATGAGAACTCCTGGCTTAACGCAGCCTGGGTATGTATACCACACCATTCCTTTCCAACCCCCAGATCCAAACAAGTGAAAGAGGCACTGGAGAGGGAGGAAATGCAGCTTTATTATCCAGATGTGACCTGAGGGACACCTCCTTCAAAAGACCTCAACCCAACCCTTCATCTGGCTCCGGAAGAGAAGAAGCAGGTCTGACTCCAAGAGGTAGGGTCCCAGAGATGACATTGACACAGGGGGCACTGGAGGCAGGGCTCCTTGGTAGATGCTGGAGTTGGTCAGAGAGGAAGTGCCCTCCCTTTACAATGAGGTAGATGTAACATCAAAAGAAAACTCTTTGGCTTCAAGTCCATATGAGGGGTGTAGTGGTCACCTCCCAGGGTTGGATCCTAGGGTGGGCCCCTTGGAAGAATCCAGGTGGAGGGGGTGTCTCCCCCCTCCCCCCCAGCAATGGGCTGGGACTCTTAATTCCAAGTGAGAGCTCTCAGGGTGAGGTGTTGGAAGGGGGTCCTGTAGGGGTTGGGGGTGCAGGGTTAGTTGGGCCCTGGGAAGCTGGCACAGGCTGACGGCGGGCAAAGAGGATGCCTGACAAAGGGGTGAGGAGATGATAAAGGGTGAATACAAGCAGGAGGGGATAGGGCGGGGAAACAGAAGGAAACAAAAGTTAGTGACCTGGTTGCTAGAACAGCACACACATACCTCTGCTGCAAACCAATGAGGACCAAACCCTTTGGTCAGTTAGAGACTCCTATGCCAGCATAGAAACCCTCAAACAGCTAAACAATAAATATTTACACTGATACACAGACCGTTGACAAGGTAGACATCCCATGGTACCCATGCTAGAGAGGTCATGCCTTGGACCCCATGCCATGTAGACAGCCCCTCCAACCCATGCCAGTGCACCGATCCCCTGAACCTCATATTATCCATGCAAGTGTGGATATCTCTGAATCTCATGCTAGTAGAAAAAGGCTAAAGTCCCCATGCCAATGTAAATACCCCAACCTCATGCCCGTGTAGACAGTCTGTGGTACCCATACCAGTGTAGACCACCCCGTTGATCTCTAGTGCCATGTTGATACTGCTGATACCACTGCCTGCCAGATTGAGAGGCCCATCCAGCCGCTCTTCTGTCCAGGAGGGGGCAGGGGAGTCACGTTTTTGGGAATCGGACTTCAGACTTTTGAGCTCCCCCTCCATCTCTATAAACATCCTCCACCTCATTCTACTTCTGCCCAGCACCGGTAATCACACAGTCGATTGAGGGATCTCTCTGCCCCACCTCCAATGCTTATTAGTTGATAGATCTGTCCTCCCACGGTACACAGGCCCAAAGACCTATCAGCAGCAAGCCTCTCCTCACCCCTTAGGGGAACCTTGCCATGGGGCAGGAAACTGTGGTGTGCACCAGGTCGAGGTGGGTCCATGGGCCCCATCAGCACAGCCCTCTTCTCTGGAGGCTCCTCTGGTGCCAATTTCTCCCGCGCAGGTCCCAAGGCCAGGCCCACAGGCAGTGCCAGTCGAGGGGCTGGAATTCCACTCTCCTCTGGAAGAACAGGTCATTCAGCTCCCCTGGCCCAACCAACTCAATCTTTGCATTTGGTTATCCCTCCAGGCCTGGGACCAAAGGAGATTGGTCACCCAAGCTGAAGCACCAAGTTCAATCTCCACTCCCATCCAAAGTCTCAGCCTATAGCCTCTGAACCGGAGGACCCAAAAGACCAATGTATATGTCTAGGTTGGTCCAAATCAACTTAGAGGATTTCCTTGTTCTCAGTTGTTAAGTAAACCAGATCACAGGAGGCACAAACCACATGCAAATAGGAACCATGGGTGGACAGGTGTGGAATGGAATGGCTTTTGGATAAAGGACCTTCAGTCCCGTGCCACAGTAACCCTTACTCCAGAGCTTCCAAGGCTTCATTGACACCAAACCTCAGGAGCTCTAAACTTTAGGGTGCATTAAATTTCAGTGCCTCATCAGTCCCTACTGCCCCATACCTAATGCCTCCCGCATTTCAGAGTCCCCATATTTTAATGTTCCCTGTGTCTCAGCGTACCCCTAGGTCTCAGCGACCTCCAAACCTCAGCCCCTCCCCCTTCACACCTTTCTTAATGGGGCTCCCGCTCAGCTGCGCGCAGGCGTGCGCTGGCAGACCGGAGGCGGAGCCCTGGGCTGGGCGGGCACCCGGCGTGGGCGGGAGCAGGGCGGAGCCAGGACCCGAGGCGGGGCCGGGGGTGCTCCGAGGGGGCGGGCGGCCCAAGCCGAAGATCGGGGCAGCGGTGTAAGCCTGACGACGGCCTTCGCGCCGGTTGCTGTCGATGGCGGCCTGGAGCTCCCCGGGGGAGCTGAGCGCCCGCGTCTCGCACTCGTATGGGTACAGGTACTTCATGTACCTAGGGGCCGACGGGATCTGTGCACGGGGAAAGCTAGGCCCCGCTGATCAAGGCCCACACCCGAAAGCCCCGCCCAGGGGCCCGCCTCGCCCCGTGGCCCCGCCACTCGCGCCTTGCCCCCTCCCATCCCTCCCTCTCCTCCCCCCTACCACCGCCTAGGGCCCGCGCGCCTGGCCTCACTGAGTGCGTAGAGTGAAGGCGGCCGACGTGATGGTGGTGGGCAGGCTGAGGCCGCGCGTGACCTCCCGCCACACCTTGCGGTTGATGACTTCCACCAGGCCGCCTTTGGCTGTCACCAGGCGAAACAGCGCGTACAGGTCCAGCACCTGCTTCGCCATAATGGGCACGCGGTTCACTGGTGTCCCTGGTGGGGGTTGGGCAGAAAGTCAGGGCTAGAAGACTAAGACCCAGTCTGCGGGCATCCTCGACGACTGAAGAAGTCAGCTGCCTGGATGAGACTGGGATATAGGGAGGGACCTGGCGAAAGGAGGGTAAGAGGGAGGGGCAGGGAGGTGGTGGTATGCCAGGCAGAGCCCACAGCGCCCAAGGAAGGACAGGAGTAGTAGGCAAACTTCTGTAAAGGTCCAAAAGTTAAATGTTTTAGGCTTTACAGTCCAAAGGGTCCCTTCTGAACTCCACTCTGGTACTCTAGCCTGAAAGCAGCTGTGCAGCTGTGTTCCAATAAAACTTTATTTACAGACCCTGAAATTCGAATTTCACACGTCTGGAATGTTATTTGTCTTTTAGTTTTTTACATTATTTAAAAACATAATAACCATTCTTAACTCGCAGGCGTCTAGATTTGGTTTGCAAGCTTCAGTTTGCCCACCCCTGGGGTAGACCGTAGGAAGGACTTCCTGACCGTGCTGAAGAGCCCAACTCCCCTAAGCAGCGACCCCTGTGGCTGCATGAAGCCCAAGGATGGTGGATGGGAGAAGAAGCAGCCCCTGCCTCGGCTCGCCAACTCCACAGCCCGCACCGCCCCCGCCGGCCAAGCCTGACAAAGGGGCCTGTCTACGCTGAGCGATGGGCCCCAGTTAATTCCTTACCGATCCCGTCCCCTTCCGCTGCCGCCTTTGGACCCGAACAATTAGCTGCGGCCTGATTAATGGGGGAAAATTATCGGCCCCGCGAGACCCCCTCCCCCTGCAGAGGGAGCTGAGGGAGGCAGACTCAGGGGAGGCAGAGCTCTGGGCCTGGTGGGGGAAGTGCTAGGACCTGCTCAGACCTCCCTAGCCAACCTCCAGTGGAGGGGAGACCTCAAGGAAAGGGCAGGGAAGGTGCAGTGGGATGAGAATGACTAGGTTTCCCTAAGGAGCAAAGGGATCTGGGGCCCCACTAAGGATCCCTGCTTAGGAATGGCCCTGTAAGGGGTGCTGGGTCTGGGGTGAGGGCCTGAGGGACTTTGGCCAGCTTCTGCACTTAAAGGGAGGGGTGCAATGCAGCCAGTTAATTAGCAGCTTATCAGGCCTCGCTCTGAGTGAGTTAATTAGCTTTGTAGAGAGAGATAATGAGTCAGTCTTTGGACACATGAATCTGGGGAGAAGCCTCAGTGATGGACTGCCACCCGTCCTGATCCCCTGCTGCACCCTTCTTACATTCTCTTTTAGCTCCGAGACTTCTGGGAAGGATTTTCTCTTCCTCCATAGCCCCAACTCACATGGTCCCCAGCCTACCCCTTGAGAAGTCCTTTCTTCAGTCTAATTCCAGTCCTTCTTGTTGTAGAGCACATTAGATGTCCCCTGCCTGGTCACTTTCAGGGGAAACTGAGGAGCGACAAGGCTGGAGGAAGGTCAGCAAAAGACGACCAAAGGCATTCCCAGTCCTCTCTTCTTGGGAAGCTCCGCCCCACCCACCAGGCCAGCCTCCTACCAGTTCCCCATCCTACCCTCCCAATTGATCCCACACTCATTAACCTGCCAGTGGGCTGGCCACTAATTAATTGCTGGGTAGAGGAGAAGGGCAGGGTCAGAGGTTAAAGATGTTATTGAGGGCCCAAAGGATAGGTGCTGCCAAACTCAGGCCTCTGCAGAGAAGACCCAGCCTGGTAAGTGGGGGGTCCTTTCCTTCATCATCCCACTCACCCCTCTTCTGCATGAAGCTAAACAGGTCATCCAGAAATTCCTTCCTCTTGGGGTCTGCATCGAGCTCGTACAGCTGGGGAAGAACTAAGGTCATTTTCCAGCTCCACTCACTCCCGATCCCCCTGGGACCCCAACTCAGGTTGTACCCTGAATAAGGGTCCCCAGCCAAAGGGGTAGCTTGGGTCTGAAATGTGGACTCCCAGACATTAGGCTCTCTCTCCCCCTGGGTGCAGGTAGGGGCACTTTTTTTCTAGTACACACAGAGACCCTCTACTGGCTAGTGGTGTCCTGTGTAGGTCAAACCACCCATCTCAGGTGTGGGAGAAGAGAGGAAGCCGTGGAGGCTAAGCCTGCCCTCTATGGCATGCACGGAGTGCAGGGAGGAAGTCAGGCTGGAGCCGTGCTCCACACTGAGGAGACTGACAGGCTTATCTGAAGCACTCATTCACTCTTGTTCTTTCCTGCAAAGGCTTCTGGCTGTTCGCATCTCTGCATGTCAGGGCTGGGGATGATGACTCTAACCCATCCCTCAGACAGGATATATGCTCAGAAGCTTCTGGATTGAAACTTGAGTCCCCTCAGCCCACCTTCTGGTCTGATTTCCTTCCAGGGACAGTGACCTGCCCACTATAGAAGCTACCACAGAGGCAATGGCCCTGCATCACCCAGGACCTGTGGGGTCAGGACTTGAAGGGCCCAGGGGGTAGTCCCACACATTCCCAGTCACCTGGAGCCCCACCTCCAGTATCATCTCCCAAATGCCCCCCAAGAGGGACAATCCCTAGAGTAACAGTCATGTACCCAAGAGTACAAGTCCTTGAGTAACACCTGCAGGTAACACTCCATTCCCCCATAAGAACTCTCAGTAAAACAAACAAACAACAAAAGACCCTCATAACACACCTCAGAGATTCACCTTTAGAGCTACGCTCCCACAAGAACTGAGCCCTATGTCTTAGATGGATGCCCACAAATAACACACACACTCTCCAAGTAATAATTCCCAGACTTATACCTAGGAGAAAGAGTTGCTACAGCCGTTTCTCCAGAATATTACAGCCCTGAGTAACACTCCTTTTTACACTAACGCCACAGAGTGCTAACGGCAGATGAGCAGTTCTGGAAAACACCCAAGACCAACACCCTACAGGTGCCACCCCTAGAGTCGCAGCCCTGCAGAATTCTTGCACAGTGATGGCTTGGAGTAGTGCTTTAGAATAACGTCCAGCTGGGTTCTTAGGGAGGAAGAACTCAAATATGGCCCTGTGAGTCAGATCTAGCCATCTCCAGCTGCACAGGAGCTCGTTATCACACTGCGGCTGCCGTGGCCCTCACAGGCTGGGAACTGTCACCCATAGAACTCAGGACAGGGAGAGGATATGAATGAGGGGAATATGACAGAAGACACCAAGGGGGTGTCAGCTTGCCAAAAGGGTGGCAACCTCCATTCTGCTTCCAAAGACAGAAGAAGGCAGCCCAAGACACCCCCACTGGTTGCTGAAATATGACCTTGTGACTTGATGTATGAGAAACTAGGGTAGGATGGTGCTGGCATTGTAATCCTTAGTCATTAGATCCTCCTCCCTCAAAAGAATTCTTAAAGGCTCCTACACCCTTCCCACTTTCCCTTCCAGCCTCACCAAGAGCCTCCGATCTGTCAGCCTCCATGTTTCTGGGTGTCTTCAGCACCTCTTAATGTCTGCCTATGTACTTCTTTCTGTGTCTCCTGACTATCTAGCCTTCACTCTCTCTCTAGATCTCTGGTCTCTGTCTTTCCATTTTGTAGAGGGCAGACTACTAATCACCAGGCTCTGTTTTTGCCCAGGGATGAGGAAGACCAGAGGGTCTGAAACTGAGGGGGTCCTACCTGCTTGAACTGTTCCTCGTAGGTCCACTCATGGGGCTGAGGTCCAGGGGGCTGGCTGGAAGGTGAGCTGGGGTCCCGAGTTCCTGGACGACTCTCCTCAGCTGCCTCTTCCTCCGCCCCGGCTTCCTCCCCCTCCTCATCCTCTTCAGTATCATCCTCTTCCTCAGCCCCAGCCTTCCCCAAGGCCCTCTCTGGGGCCTGCAGAATCCGGAGGCCAGGCAAGGGAGGCCGTGGTGGCGATGGGCGTGGAGGGGCCAATGGCCCCACCCCCTGGGCCAGCCGGGCTGCCTGCTGCCTCTGCAGGGCTTCCATGACAGCTTCCAGGCGCAGTCCGCCCGCTGGTGGGGTGGCTGGCACCAGGCGGGGCCCGGAGGAAAGGGCCGTCTGTGGGGGAGGGCATTATGGGTGTTGGGCCCCGCTGCTCCCACAACCCCCAACGCAAGGGGAGGTGGTCATGGATTTAGGGAAGTGCAGGAGGTCATAAGGAGAAAGAAAGCTTTTCCAGAGATTGATAGGGAGGTAGAAAAGAGGGAGAGAGCCAAAGAGACAGAAATGGGCATTGACGGAGGACAGGTAGAGACCGAGCAGATCAAAGAGGGTGACAAGGACCAAGAAACAGAGAAGGGGGAGAGTGAGAGAGCGCGACCTGACAGGGGTGGAGCGGGGATGACAAGCAACTGTGGAGATAGAAATGTTGATGGGACAGAGAGACAAGGAGACATAGAGGTGGGGAGAGACAGAGACTGAGAGGGACCAAGATGGAGAGAGGCAGAGATATCTGGCAGAGACAAGAATGGATAGTCGGAGATGGGGAGAGGTGAGATTGACAGAGATACTGGGTAGAGAGACAGGGAAGGTAAGAGAGAGGGGGGAACAAGAGATAAATATCAAAGACCTGAGTGGCAGGCAGTCCAAAGAGAGAGACACAGACGGAGAGACAATTAGTGAGACAGGGACTGAGAAAGGAGAAAGACCGACGCGGCAGGAGACAGAGACAGAAGAGAGAGATTAGAAAGAGATAGGGTGAGACAGTAGATAGAGGGGGAGAGACAGGGACACAGGGAAAACAGTCCGAGAGACGCGACAGAGACACAGAGAACTAGAACCAAGGACGCGCAGGAATAGAAGGCGGCGGGAGCAGAGCCCAGGACAGGCACCGAACCAGGTGGGCAGGGGCGGCGGGGTCTCGACGCCCACTCTCTGGCTCCTGGCACCCCGCGGCCTCACTCACCAGCCTGGCGCGGCCCGCTGCCCCCGGCGTCTCCACGGCTCTCCCTTGCAATGCCCGCCTCTCGGGCGGCCCTAGCCTCCGCTCGGTTCCCTGCGCGGAATTCCCCGCTGTGCGCTCCTGACGCCGTGCGCTCCTCTGGCCGCGGTGCGCTCACGCCGCTTTGCTAGCCGCGGCCGCGGGGGCGGGACCCGAGCGGGGCAGGGCGGGCGGGGACACAGGGAGAAAGCCCTCGGTGGGCTCTGTCGCTCCCAGCCCCCCAACAGGTGTCTCCCACCCTCCACACAGCCAGATTCGTGGGGAGGGGGCGCTGGAGAGCTGCGGGGAATCGTGCAAAGGGAGTGAGGAGTCTACCTACCGCTACTGGACTCGGGACCGGGTCCCCGCCCAACCTCACAAGTCGTGCCTCCAAACCCACACTCAGCGAGTGCTCGCATTCACACACAAACCACTGTGTTCACACACCAACATACTCTGAAACAAGTTCAGGCACGCAGCTGCCCCGTTTCACATATGAGTTTCATGGCCACTACAGCGCCAGTGGCCTGTGATCATGAAGTGAATCACTCTGCAAGATGCTGGGGTGAGTGTGGACAGACTGAAACTTCTCCCCATATCCTACCCAGGTGTCGTCCCCAAGGGCATGCACACTGCAGTTTGCACACTAGGTGCACATGGTGGCAGACTCACACCTGTGTACACACAGAGGTCTCTGCACTGATTGCACACCTGCAGCAGGGTACACATGCTACACGGAGATACACAACCGCACAGTTTTTTTAAAAAAAAGATTTTATTTATTTATTTCTAAAGAGAAGGAAGGGAGAGGGAGAAAAAAGTCAATGTGTGGTTTCCTCTCGCGCGCCCCCTACTGGAACCTGGCCCTCAGCCCAGGCATGTGCCCTAAACTGGGAATGGAACCAGCAACTTTTGGTCCACAGGTTTGCTCTCCTTCACTGAGCCACACCAGCCAGGGCCTGCACAGTTTTTTTAAAAAGCTCTTTTGATGCTCTATTACAGACATCTTCAAACATATGTACAAAAAAAGTGAAGAGTATAATGAATCTCTGGCACTCATCGTGCATTTCAACAGTGACCAGCATTTTGCCCATCTTCACACACATCCTCCACACAGGTGTGCATGACTCCCCGGTCTGTATCTCCACCGCTTCAGCCAACTGATTCAGGACTACCCCACTCCCAGTTATACTCCAGAGGCTGCTCCTTATTTGGGGGTCCTGAAGGCAGGTCACAGTTCTGAGCGTCCTGGACCCCGCTCCTCTCTGGCACCCTCATACATCCCCCAGTTTCTTCCTGAATTTGGGGCAATCAACCTGCCAAAGCAGGAGGGCCACCTGAAAGTGAGAACACGTGTCTGTAGGGGTAACACCTGGCATGGCTGTGGAACTGCTGTGTCAAACCCAATCCAGCCCTGGAAGTCATCCCCTGACCTTACACCCAGTGAGGCAAGATTCCTCCCAGGTACATTTCCCCAGAAGGTAGAAATTCGGGAGTGACTTTTGCTTCCTTTCTCTCACTCCATCCCCACCCCAATCAGTCTCCTCTCAGACCCAGCTTGCCCTGGCCTGAGCCACCAGCTCTTCTCACCAGGATGACACCCCCCACCTGCTCTCCTTGTCTCTAGCCTCCACTGTTGTCCCCAGCCCAGCTCCCACTGGGGCACTAAGTCTTTGTTCTCTTTGGCCGATCCTTGGCCACACTGAGTCTCAGTCCTGCTCACACCTCTGGCTCACTCCAGTGCCCTCCCACTCACATTTCAGACCTAAGCATCAGACTCCTTTCCCACTAGAAAGCCTTATTGATCCAACCACCTTCAGTACTGATGTCCCCTACCGCATAGCATATAGCTTTGTGTGGTAAGTTCCGGGGCAGTCAAGCCCCTTCCTCTCCCCAGCCCTCTCTAAGGCTGGGACCAGAGAGGGGAGAATCATTAACTGCAGAGGCTGAAAAACATGCCCTGGGGCTCTCCTGGGGGACTGGAGGGCAGGGGGTAGAGATTTGTGGAACTCCTGCACCCAGCTTGCTTCTCTTTCCACACATAGCTTCCCCTGGCTGCTTGAAGAGTAGGTATCCAGAGAGACTGATGGTAAGATTCCTCTTGGAAAGGTGGAAATTGGCTTGGGGAATTCCAGTTCTCAGAGTTTGGAGATTGCTTTGCAGGAGTTTGAGTGGGAGGAGAGGGGCAAGGGACCGGGCAGCTACTTCCAAAGGAAAAAGAACCCATCAAACACAGTAAACCCTCCTTTGGGGTCTGAGCCACGAGTGGTACAACTGGAAAGGGCTGAGGGGGAGGAGTAAGCCTAACTGGGACCTGGTTTATCTCTTCTCATCTGCGAAGAGAAAAGGCTGTCTCTCACACCCACACATAACCCCCATCTGATCCTATATCTCACAGAGACAAAGACAGAGAAAGACAGACCCAGACCTCCATATTAACTAGCAGCTACTTTCTGCTAGGCACCGCTGGACACAGGAATAAATAAAATCCCTGTTATAAGGGCATAATTTCAGTGGCAAATATTGTCAGATGGCAATAAATAACAAAGAGACATAAATGTGGGTTGGGAGAATAGAGAGGGAAGGGCATATTGGTGATCTATTACTGTGTAACAAATTACATGAAAAAGCATCTTAAAATAACATTTATTTTCTCACAATTCTGTTGATCAGGAATCTGAGAGTGGCTGAGCAGGATGGGTCTGGCTCACTCTCATGAGGTTGTAGTAAAAATTTTAGCTAAGGTTGTAGTCATCTCGACTGGGATGGGAGGACCCATCTCCAGGACGGCTCACTCACGTGGCTGTCGGCACGAGGCTGTTCTCCTCAGGTGGACCTCATGCCTGAGTGTCCTTCCACCATGGCAGTTGGTTTGCCCAGGAAAGTGACCAGACTAAAGAGGCAGCAATGCTTTTTATGGCGTAGGCTTGGAAGTCACACTGTCACTTCTGCCATATATTGTTAAATATTTATCACTAAGCCCTGGCTAGGTGGCTCAGTTGGTTGGAATGTTGTCTCTTACACCAAAAGGTTGCAGGTTCAATCCCCAGTCAGGGCACATATCCAGGTTTTGGGTTCTGTCCCCAGTTGGGGTGTGTACAGAAGGCGACCAGTCAATGTTTCTCTCACATTGATGTTTCTGTCTCTCTAAAATCAATTGGCATGCCCTTGGGTGAGAAATACATATATATTCTCCAGCTCATATTCAACGGTAAAGGAATTAGGCTTCATCTCTTAAAATATCAAAAACTTTATGGAGGTATTTTAAAATCACCGCAGAAGGGCTCCTAATAGACAAATGTTAAGGAAAGGACTCTGAGCAGGAATTGAAGGGGGTGGGGAGTGGGGAGAGAGCCATGGAGATACCTAGAGAAAATTATGGGCAGAACAGCAGATACAAATGTCCTAAGGTGGAAGTTTGCTTGACATGTCAGAAGAAAAGCAGGGCGGCCACTGGGCTAGAACAGGGTTGCTGAGGCCAATGGTCGGATATTTGGCCAGAGGTAACATGGGCCCTGGAGTGGGTTCCTGGAGGCAGTGAAAAGACCAAACGATATGGAAAGCTGATAAAAGTGCCCAAGGAGAGAGTGAAAGGCTGAGTCTGGCTGTTGTGTGCTGACCTCTCCATACTGCAGGCAAGGATGAGGACCAATTAAGAGGCCATTGCAGTAATCCAGGCAAGAGATGATGATGGCTTGGACCAGTGTGGTAGCAGTGGAAGTGACAAGAGGTTATTAGAGCCTGGATATGTTTCAAAGATAAAACTGACAGGATCTGTGGATGCTTTGAATATGGGATGTGAGAGAGTAAGAGCTATCCAAGACGACTCCATAGCTCTTGGTCTGGGCACATGGGTGAGCGGAGGTATCCTTAACTGAGACAGTAAAAGACTGTAGGAGATGCAGGGTTGGGAGAAATGTTTATGTTGGACATTTCAAGTTTGAGATGCCAATTAGACAACCAGGTGGGGCTGTTGGCAGTTAACTATATGAAGCTATCTGGAGCTTCATATCTGACTGCGACAAGAAATTAGGAGTCAACATATATAGATGGTCCTTAACATCCATCCATATTGTTGCAACCAGCAGGCTTTTCTTTTTTATGACTGAGTAATATCCCATCTCATTTAATCAGCCTTGAAAGCATTATGCTAAGTTAAATGTCAGAAAGGTACCCTGGCTGGTGTGGCTCAGTGGATTGAGTGTTGGCCTGCGAACCAAAGGGTCACCAGTTCCATTCCCAGTCAGGGCACATGCCCGGGTTGCAGGCCAGGCCCCCAGTAGGGTCTGCGTGAGAGGCAATCACACATTGATGTTTCTCTCCATCTCTTTCTCCCTCCCTTTCCCTCTCTCTAAACATAAAAATAAATAAAAAATCTTAAAAAAATAAGTCAGAAAGGTAAATACTCTATGTTCTCACTTGTATGTGGAGCATCAAAAATCCAAACTCTTAGAAACAGAAGACTGGTAGATGCCAGAGGCCCGAGGTGGGTGATATGGGTAAAGGTGGTCAAAAAGTATGGACTTCCAATTATAAGAAAAATAAGCCCTAGGGATGTAATGTAACTATAGCTTACAATACTACATTGCATATTTGAAAGTTGCTAAGAGTGTAGATCTTGAAAGTTCCCATAATTTTTTTTAACTATGTGAAGTGCTAGATGTTAACTAAACTTATTGTGGTTATCACTTCATCATACACATGTATCACTGTTGTGCACCTTAAACTAAGATGTTATATGTCTATTTTATCTCAATAAAACTGGGCGCAGGGGGAAGACATATACACTATATGGTATTTAAAGTCTTGAAATGATTGAGATCACCTGGGAGGGGTGTGGACAGAAGTTTGAGGATTAGGTTCTGGCAAGTCAACAGAGGTTTAACAGGTAAAATCTAGCAAAGGAGGTAAAGGAATAGTGCACTGGAAACCCAGTGTTTTAAGAGTGACTATATCAGCCCTTGCTAGCGTGGCTCAGTGGATTGAGTGTTGGCTTGCAAACCAAAGGGTCACTGGTTCAACTCCCAGTCAGGGAACATGCCTGGGTTGCAGGCTGGGTCCCCATTTAAGGGTGCAAAAACAGTGATTGTATCAAATGAAAGTTGAGAATAATCCTGGGCTTAGCACCAGAGATGGGGAGGACCCCGAAAGTTGAGTCCTATGTGGAAGGGAGGGACAACAGGGAAGCTGAGGCATCCCTGATAGATATGTGGTGAGCCTAGAGGCAGAGCTGGGTTACAGGGTGGGAGAAGTCCTTGGAGGCTTGATTTTGCAACCCATGATCCATGGAGGGGAGGTGCCAGCCAGGACCTGTCATGGCCAACATAGTGGTGGTGGTGTCAGAACAGCCACATTGCCTGGGCCTCATATTCATTCAGAGCCACAAATTCAAACCTCTGATGTTGCTTACAAATGGTTATGCCTGTTGTCTCCTGCATCTTTGTTCATTAGAATGTCAACTTTTTAGAATATTTCATTTTTAATACACCAGAAATCCTCAGAGTGGTCTGGGCCCTCCTCAGCGTCAGAGCAGGGCTAGGAGGAGGAGGGTGAGACTAGCAATGTGACCAGAGCACAAAACTGAAGAGGGTAAGTGCAGGGTCCCTGGAGTGCACCTTAGGCACCTCCAGTGCCTCATACTAGTTCCAGCCCCATCGACCTCAGACATCACCAGATAGTGTGCCTGCTCCCAACCCCCGGGAGCCTCCACAGAAGGGAGGGGTCCTGGAGAAAAACTCCTGTCTGGGTCAGGGTGGGCAAGATACCCTAAAACCCAGAAAAATGCAGATAGAGACTAAGGAGTCCTCTTTCAGTTCACATGTGGGTGCACACTGCCATCTTGTGGTCATCCATGGTAGGACTCCCAGGACTATTTCCAGACCAGCAGTAGCAGGGGCAAGATAGAAATGTATACCTCACCCAGCCTCGAATTTCTTGAACTGACACATTCAAAACTTGTGAAGACCTTATTAAACACACTGATCTCAAGAGCTCAGTATGGAACTGAACTCTGGGGACTAGGCACAGTAATCTCTATGGTCAATGAGCCTCCTAGGTGATTCTTGGGCACACTAAAGTATATAGCAACTGTCTTATAAAAATCACACAGCAAGGGAGAGAGAGGCCTTCCTGGGGCCTCCCATGAGTTACCACATTTTCCCACTGCTCAGATACACAAAGAAATGGAACTGTTCAACGGGTCTTTATTAACAGAGAGACAGATGGACAGAAAATGCAGGCAGTGTCTGAAAGCTGTAATGGGTGTGTGTGCACAAAAACGGCCTTCTCTCTAGGCCAGGACTGGCCCCTTGGATCTAAGCCCACCTCTGCAGGGCCCCTCCTCAGAGGTGGATCCTGGGCTGAGGCCAGCCTCCCCTCCATACCCCTGAGAGAAATGGGGGGCTTTCAGGATAGGAGGGACCCTGAACTCAGCATTCTCCACATTCTTCTAGTTCCCCAGTTGACTTGCTCGCTGAGAGGGTGGGGGATAGGCCATGAGGGCACTTGCATAGCAGCGAACAGAACAGGGGTAAGGCGTATGGTGAGGACAGAGAAAGGGCATCATAGCTGCAGGTGAAGGGGGCCTCCAGAGGCAACTCTTCTTCTTCCTCACTTCTTCCCCAATTGCTGCTGGGTGGGGGGGGTCAGACCCAGGCAAAGTGTAATACCCACCCCCATCCCTAACTCCAGAGCCCTGACTGGGGGTAGGGAAGCTCTGGAAAGGCCTGAGTTAATGAGTCAAGCTTATGTTATATGTTTGAACATGACTGGACCTCTTGATACACATGGGGCTCCCTCTCTGGACGAGTATGAAGGCAAGATGTTGCCACACACATGGGATCCAGTATCTGAATGTGTGCCCCCTATGTTCCCATATGTCTCTGTGTTTGGTGGTAGAAGCATGTATGTCCCTGCTTGTATAGCAGGAACTCAGTATCTGCATGTGGTATGTCCATCTTTTCACATGGGCTTCAGCAAATGGATGTATGCGGGCCTGCCCGCTCCTGTCCACCCACAGGTCCTCCTCCAAGCCTGGTGGGTCAGGGGTCCTGGCCGAAGAGGTAGGTAGTGAGCTCAAGCCGGAGGGCCCTAGCATAGGCTCGAAGAGTGTAGAAGAGGGTGAGGAAGTCCTGGGTGCTGAAGACTGTGTCAGCCAGTGCGAAGGCCAGGGTAGATGGGATGACACCCCGGCCGTACTCCACCATCCATGTGTTTGGCCCCCACTCCACAGCTGTTGCCTCACCAGGCCCGTGCACCACTGTCTCCCCTGGGGGACAGGAAGCACCCACATGAGGAGCCTAGCCCTGCCCTTCCACTATGGCAACCCCTCTGGCCCATGGGCTGTCTAGTGGTAGGGAGTGGAGAGAGCTTAAAGAAAGGAAAAGGCCTGACCTCCCTGGCCAGGTCGCCAATCTGGAGGGGTAAGAGGCCAAGATGGCGACTCCTAAATTTTCCTCTGTGGCATCACCTGGCTCATGTCCTCTGTTGGGGGAAAGCCAAGGAGGAGCATCTCACCTGACCATGGGCTACTGTAATGGAAATTTACATTCCCAAGCCTCAGTCAAGCAGAAATTTGGCTAAACTTGGGCTGGCCCCTTATATACAGAAGGGTAGTGATAAGACTTCTGAGGCTTTCTGAGTGACTTCCATTCAATTACAATGCTTGCCTGCTTGTGACACTCAACCTCAAACTTAGTTTGAAGTCCAAACCTCTATTTTTCTGTAAAATATTTCACTATATACAAAAGGAAGGCAACGGTCTGCCTTCCCTTTAGGGATATGAGAGCATTTCTGATTACCCAACTGTCTCCCCCAAAATTGCTGGAATATGGATTAGTAAAAAGCCACCTGTAGCTCACCTCGGGAATAGGGGAACCAGAGGGAGGGCCCCTCACGCACCCCTTTCGCATGCCATGGCTCTCTTCCCCAACTACGGGCCCAAAATGAAGGAACTCACTTCTCTGACAACCTCCCTACCCACCTGGGTAGAAGACCTCACTTTTGGTAGTGCCCTCTCTCCACTGGTGGAAGGTGCCAGAGATTATGGTGTCGGAGATCTCAGCCCAATAGCGTCCTGCGGGACAATCAGATGGACACCGAATATCAGGGTATCGGCGTCATCACATGGCCTGGCCAAACAGAAACGACGGCATGAGCCCTTGTACAGCCCCAGCCTCCCAGTCCGGCCCTCCGCCAGCACTGACCAGAGTGGCCGCCAGAGCCGAGGGCGGTGCCGAAGAGCAGCACGTACTCGGACAGTGAGGCATGCAGAAGGCACATGGCGCCCATCCAGCCGCCCGCGTTCACGAACACCCACTGCAGTTCCTCGTCGGGCAGCACGTGGCCTGGATGTAGCCGCCGCAGCTCCACGATGAGCCGAGAGAAGGCAAGCTCGTGGTCCAGCCCTGGCAGGGGCAGAGGAGTATTAGGGCCAGCACCGGTCCTGGACTAGAGAACGGCGCCCCAGAATCCCCCAGCTCGGCCCGGGTCTTCCCAGCCCTCCATCCGTTCGTTCGTTCGCTCACCCGCGTACTGCCGCGCCAGCTGCGCGATCTCTTCGTGCTGGAAGACGAAGCTCTGCGTGCCCAGCCAGAGCCAGACGATCTGGGCCAGAATAGCTGTGGCAGCCAGAAGCAGCGCGGCCCACGCCCACCGCCGACCCACGGCCCACTGCATTCCCGCGGGCAGCCTAGCACAACGCAGCACTGAAAGAAGATGGGGCCTGAGGTTACCCTTCTCACAGCCTCCTAGCCAGCGGGGCTCGGTTCAGGACCCGTTCCCCCGCCACCGCCGTGGCACGGCTCTCCCAAGCCAATTGGAAGTGTCAGGGCATCCAGGCACCGCCCCTAGGGTTGTACCATTTCCTTCCTGGGAGCAGCGAGCTGGAAGGGAGCAGGGCCGCGCAGTGCGCACAAGGTGATTGCGGTGGGACCAAACCCTCCCAGGTACTCATATTAGGACCCCCAGGTAGGGTCTCTCCGAGCGCCAGCCCACTTGGAGCTAGGGGATGGTGGCGGTGAGACCCAGAAAGAACGCTCCCCTGGGCTGAGTGACTAGTGAAACAGGCGAGCCCGGAAGCAGAGCTTTGCCGGACTTGAGGTTCTTAAGGCCCGCCTTTGCTAGCACAGAAGATGGAAGGGGGGCGTTCTTCAAAGTGGGAGTGTTAGGGAAGGCTTTCTGGAGGCGGTGGCATCTGAGCAGTGTCTTTTAGAGAAATGGGAAGGTCATTCTAACCCTTGACACTCCAAGAGCAAAGGCACCGAGGAGAGAGACGGCGTAGGCCTACAATTCGTTCTTCCTTCGGAAGCACAAAATATGATAGTAAGCCCCTGTAAACCAAATGAGGGTTATGGCGGAGGACTGATAAAGAGAAACAAAAGAGAGAAAAGAAGCAGCATACGGCAGTGGAGCTGGATTGACTGGATTAGAAGTCTGGCCCCTGCCACCTACTAGTTGTGTGTTCTTGGGCAAGTTACTTAAATTCTTTGTGACTCAGTTTTCCCATCCCTAAAATGGGTTGAATAAAAAAGTACCTGCCTCATAGTACGTACCTTCATTGTGTTGAAGATTAAATGAGTTAATGTTTATAAAGCAATTAGTACCTGTCATGTGGTGTCATACATGTTAGTTACATAAATAAAACACAAAGGAGAAGAGAATTGGAAGAGCATGGCTTCACACAGTAATGAAATAAAGGATCAATACAGTCAAATATAATCGATATGTCCACCCAATAAAATGATGGGAGCTGGTCATCAGCTTCCTCAGCAGGTGCATGCAGCCAGATTACATTCCACAGTCTACTCTGTAATTGGATAAGGCCATGTGATTACGTTCTGGCTAACGAAGCATAGGCAGAAATGATGTACACCACTTCCAGGTCTGGCTCCTAAGATCTGTGACATATTTTACTTTCTCTTCCCTGATTAATTATCATAAGTAGATAGTGGAGAATTCTGAATGCTGCATGGGATAAAGCACCCCCCCCGCCCCCACCCCATAGTGGACTGTGGTGCTAAACTACTGAGCTTGGGAGTTGTTACAGCAACTAAGATTATTTACCCTGACCAACACAGGGCAAAAGACATATTCCTGTATACTGTGCAGGTAAGTGTAGAGGCTGAGAAGTTGGACTATTTTTTGAAAAACTTGTCCATGCAGGGAAACATGAAGAAAGGATTACCTAGAGCAGAATTCAGAATTGAGGGAACTTTTTTTGTCTCTGGCGCCTGTGACACTCCTGAGCTGACCATTCTCTGAGAACCCCAAATAGCAGGAAATAGCCCCAAGATCTGGCCTCTGCACCCCTGGTCCAGGGAGAGCCCTCTGGGACCATGCAGTCCTGTAGCTCCCCTATTTGGTCTTTTAGAAAGTTTCTTCAGCACATACTATTTAAAAACAAACAAAACCCAAATTGTTCTTTGGCCTTGAAAGGGTCCAGAACAGGACTTCCGAAGATATGCCACTCTGGTCCTTGAATTATTTTGAACTGAAGGTAATCGAGTCCCCGTGGCCCTGTGGGCTCAAGAAAAAACTTTGACCTCTTCCTAAAAGAATTTAAATTCAGGGCCTTGCCTATAATAAGACTTATTACCAGAAATAACTTCTCATGACCTAGCCATATGGCAGGGCAGGCTCTTAATTCCTGAACATCTGCCCTGATCCTGCAAATGACCTTCCTCCCCCCTGAAGCCCCAAGGTAACTTACCTCACCCTCAGTTCAAAATGCCATATATACCTCATTGGAATGGTCTCTGAACCTCTCTTGTATACGGGGTTGTCTGACTCTCTCATGTCATATGTCCTTATGTAATTAAATTTTGTTATTTTCTCTCGTTAATCTGTCTCTTGTTGATTTGCTTATTGACCTGAAGAACCTAGAAGGGCAGAGGAAAATTTCTTCCTCCCCACAGCCTTAAGAGGGTCTAAGGCCAGGGATTAAAGTATTGGGGTCACAGACACCTTCCCTAGATATCAGAGAAGAAATCACACCTCTGGGGATCTTTGAGGGAAAGGGCTGGGTAGGCCCTGTCTCAGCCATTCTCTTCTTCCCCCAGAAAGTGACCTTGGGGAGACACAGGAAAAGGAGAGTTTTGGTGACAGTCTGGAAGAGATGTTTGTGGAGGGGTCAAGAGTTAGTTGGCATGATCCCGGGAATGACACCGAAGCACTGGTGTTCTTGAGAAAATGGGCTGCCTCCAAAATGCAGCCACTGTAACAACAAAGACAGCTGAGAGAGTAGAAAAGAGACCTTCTGTTCTCCCTTCTCCCCTCACCATAAGCCACCAGCGAACTGGTAACCCCTGCCCCCCGCCCCCCATTTCTCAGTTTCCTGATCCCTACCCCCCACCTGGTGGCCTCTTCAGATTCCAGTCACAGAGCTCTAGGGCAGAGATTAGGTAAATGACCGATGACCCAGTTTTTTTAAAAAAACTGATTAGAGAGAGGGAGGGAAGGAGAGAGAGAGAGATCATTTGTTGTTCCACTTGTTGATGCATTCATTGGCTGTTTCTTGTGCCCTGGCTGGGGATAGAACCTGCAACTTCGATGTACTGGGATGATGCTCTAACTGGGCTACCTGGCCAGGGCTAGTTTTTGCATTTGAGCTGCAAAACACCTGGCTTGGCCTGGTCTGGCTTGGGGGAAGGGGCCTCCCTGCTACTGCCCAGATTCTAGTTCAACATTTTTCTTGAGTGTCATTGAAGTCTCAGAGGCATTTCAAAGCAATGGGAAGAGATGGGAAATTTGAGTTCAAATTTTAGCTTGGCCACTTGTCCTCTGTTTCCCTTGGGTGAACTTGAGGCCTGTTTCCCACTGTAAATGGGGAAGAGATGTTCAGATACAACATTTAGACGTCTTTAGAAGTGCTAGGGGAGGAATTAATTTGAACTTTATTCTAATGTTAGCCAATTGGTTTGATCCAAGGAAATGTTGGAGAAGGGAAGGGGGTGTGTAAACACCCCTGATTCCACAGGATGGTGGCTAGAGCTACTGAGGGTCCTGTCTCTCCCACGTTTTCAGAGTTCTCACAGCGCTCTTACTGTACCCACTTCTTGTGCTTTTGGTGTGTGCATATGAGAGACAGAGAGAGAAAGAGAAATATGGTTATGTCAACAAAAGAATGTCCAAACCTTTAGAAAACTTTTATAAGAGTTTATTTGAGCCAAATTTTGAGGATATACATGGAAGCAAGATTTCAATGGATTGAGAAATGCTCCAGAGAATGGCAGTGTTGTAGTTCCTTTTGCACATTTAGAATCCAAGGAGGAAATGTAAGGAAGCTACATTAACTCCATTGGTAGCTTAAGGAGGCAGGAGGAAGCAAAGTGGGGAAATCTCTAGGACTGGATAAAAAGCAAAATGGAGAAACACATACTTCTTTTACATTGGTGAGCACAGAGTAGTTAATAATTAACATTTGCAGTACATAGAGATGGTATTCCAGGAACAAGACAGAAATAAAGGGTTTGTTGGTCTTGTGCTCCAGTGCCTGTGGTTGTGCTTTCAAGGGGTTTAGAAAAGAAAATTACCCTGACCTTTCAAAGGTTTGTTATCCTAGATGCATAAGGACAATGGACAGAGCTCACTTAAGGTAAAGATCAACCTTTAGCTATTTATAGGTCTGGGACATGACTGCCCTCCGTGAACCGTCCAGTTAGGAACTTGTGATCAGACCATCCTGTGTAGTTACTTTCAGTCACTGCCACGTGCCATCTACCCCCATCCCCAAACATGAACTTGCCAGGTTTATTACCTGGCTTCCTTTTCATTCACAGTTGCTTAGCCCTATTTTCCCAAACCTGCTTCTGCTGACTGGTGGCGATAGTTACAGTGTAGTACCCACTCCTCCAAGTAATACTTGAGGCCAGGGTTCAGCCAAAGAAGATCACCCCTCGCCCCCAAGTTTGCCTCTGCTCCAGCATGGCCACTGAACATGTAAGTGAGGTGATTGTGGATCTGAGGCTGGGACAGCATAGGAAGAACTCAGACTGCAATACTGTCACTGGCCACCATTTAGCACCCTGGTTGCCAGGAAACACCTTTTACCAATTAGGTAGAATAAATAGTAAACCGAGGCAGGAAGGAGGAAGGAGACAAGTCTCACACGCTAACTCAGCAGTCCTGAGCCTGGTCTGGTAATATTGCCAGGTGTTCCAACATCACAAGAAACACTATGTTAGCAAGAGAGAAGGAAAGTCCTTGAAATTCTATGTAGCATTTCCACTATCTGGGAAAGAAAGCCTTGAAACTGTGCTTTCATCCCAAGGCCTGAATGTGGGAGAGGGTCCCCGGTGCCCACAGAAAGAGCCCATAAATAACTTTGGAAAGTGCCCCAATTTTAATTAACTGCCTCCTGTCACGTATTTGTTTTACAAGATGACCAAATGGAGTCTGGAGCAAGATAAGGATTCGGGCTGACAGACCCCCACACATCCCTAAGTTTGGGTAGTCACATTCCCCCAGGAAAGCTGGCACCACATTTACCTGTTAATCAATATGTAACTTTTCCCCTCCTATCCCACCAACTATATAAGTCCTAGAACAAAGGACTTGCTCTCTCTCTGGGGGGTCCAAGGTGCTCTTGGCTCTCGGGCCACCGGGCCTCTGGCCACCTGGCCTCAGGCTGCCCAGGGGCTTGCCACCCTGGTCTTCAGCCGCTCTCGCTTTTCTCACTCTGCTTTGCCCTGAAACTGTGCCTTTCACCCCCTACTCTACCCAGCCCTGTTGTCTTCCATGGGAATGGACCACTAATAAACTGATTACATACTACTGGATTTGCTGATATGCGTCAGCAAGAAGAACCAGGTCTCTCCCGTCAACAGATCCAGGGTTATAGTCTCACTTTGCCCCAAAATGTGAGTGGACAGCAGAGGCCATGCCTGACTTGTGCATACAGGGGCATCCCTTTGCATCACATGGAGCCTAGGTGCCTGGCACAGGGTAGAAAATCAGTAAATATTTGCTGAATAAATGACCAAGTGAATGACAGCAGTAATCTTTTTTAAAGTATATTTTATTGATTACACTATTAGAGTTGTACCAGTTTTTTCTCCCTTTTATTCCCCCTCCACCCTGCACCTCCTCACCCTCCAGCATGCCCTCTGCCTTAGTTCATGTCCCTGGGTTGTACATATAAGTTCTTTGGCTTCTCTATTTCCTATACTATTCTTGACCTCCCCTGTCTATTTTATGCCTACCAATTATGCTTCTTATTCCCTGTATCTTTTCCCCCAACCTCGCCCCCCGCCCCGCCGCAACTGATAACCCTCCATGTGATCTCCATTTCTGTGATTTTGTTCCTGTTCTAGTTGTTTGCTTTGTTTTTTAGGTTCGGTTGTTGATAGTTTGTTGTTATTTTACTGTTCATATTTTTTATCTTCTTCTATTTCTTAGGTAAGTCCCTTTAACATTGAATGTAATAAGGGCTTGGTGATGATGAACTCCTTTAACTTGACCTCATCTGGGAAGCACTTTATCTGTCCTTCCACTCTAAATGATAGCTTTGCTGGATAGAGTCATCCTGGATGTAGGTCCTTGCCTTTCATGACTTCAAATACTCCTTTCTAGCCCCTCCTTGCCTGTAAGGTCTTGAAAGCAGTAAAGAAATCTTGCAACCTTTCTGGACCCAAGGAATTTGCAGTAGGCAGCCTTCACAGATACTTTTTTCCAGGGTACTGGCTTTGGTACTGGAATCGCCAAAGTCGCCCCCTATAATGCTAAATCGTCCTGAGCCCCGCCCCCAGGTGTCCGGTAGGCCCCTCGTACAGTCACGTGTTGGAGGTTAGCCAATCATTGGGGGTTTAGGCGGGGCTGGGTAGACCCAGTTGGGCAGAGGCATCGAGGTGGAAGCTCCTGACCATTCCTTAAGGTGGCCTCATGTCGCGCAGCGGGACGGGTCCAGAGCAGCGCCAGCAGGCGTCAGAGGCAGACGCCACCGCCAGGACTTTCCAAGCAAGCGGTAACTTTAGGGCGACCGGGACTCGCTGGGACGCAGAGCGGAGCCCTTCTTCCTTAGGACGTTGTCCGTATTCCCAGGTCTTGCGCGCCCACCCGGTCAGGCCCGAGCCCCGAAGAGACACACAAGTGATGGGTTGCAGGCTAATTGGCGCTGGGAACGCCCAAGCCGGGTCCCTTAGCTCCTGAGACAGACGAGGCCTAGGGGGTTTTCCCGATCTTGGGCCTGCTGGTGGATGAGACACACTGGAGAGGTGGACAGAGAACTTTGCTGACAGATCTTGACTCTGCCCCCAGAGCATCAGCATATCCGCTACAACCCGCTACAGGATGAGTGGGTGCTGGTGTCAGCTCACCGCATGAAGCGGCCATGGCAGGGGCAAGTAGAGCCCTCGATCCTGGAGACAGTGCCCCGCCATGACCCCCACAACCCTCTGTGTCCTGGGGCCACACGGGCCAATGGAGAGGTAAGCCTTCAGAGCCTACATTACAGGATGGACCAGGGGAAGTAGCTCCCCCTTAGAGCTGCCCCTCACCTACAGGGTAGTGGACCTCCTTCTGGGTCATTCTCATCAAGACTTTTTGACCCCAGAGTGGGCTATACTCACCCTCTTGTGAGCTGTCCAGCCACTGAAGCCCAGCAGATGCCTGGTGGTATGGGGTAGCGAATGCTTCTAGCCCATCCATCCTTGTCTGTAGGTGAATCCTCACTACGATGGCACTTTCCTGTTTGACAACGACTTCCCAGCTCTGCAGCCTGATGCCCCCAGTCCAGGTAATCTGGCTCTAGCTGCTGTTGGGGAGAAGGGAGGCTGGACCTCCTATGGGGACTTCTGTTGCAGAGAGTGATACCCTTTATTTCAGGACCCAGTGATCACCCTCTTTTCCAAGCAGAGGCTGCCCGAGGTGTTTGGTAACTATGGATTTCCTCTCTTGTAACCTTCAACCCAGGGCCTAGACCAAGCACTGGGGTTGGGCCCTGCCCCTAGCACATCCAAGCTCTGTATTTCTGTCATCCCTCCCTCCCTCACTACTTAGTAAGGTCTTGTGCTTCCACCCCTGGTCGGATGTGACGCTACCACTCATGTCAATCCCTGAGATCCGCGCTGTCATCGATGTGTGGGCCTCAGTCACAGAGGACCTGGGTGCCCAGTACCCTTGGGTGCAGGTCTGTGATGTTGCCCACCCCCCTGGATGAGGGGGTGGTGCAGCTTTGGTTCTGGGAATTGGCATTCCTGTTTCCACAGGGTGTGGTTTGGAAGGGTTGACTTGGTGTCTTTTTGGCTACAAAACCTCTCTACCCCTCCCCCCTACCTGATAGATCTTTGAAAACAAGGGAGCTATGATGGGCTGTTCCAACCCCCACCCCCACTGCCAGGTAGGTGTGTCAGGGGCTCCGGTGCGTTTTAGATTGAGTCTAAGCCAGCACTGTGAGAGGGGAACTGGAGTAAGAGATGGGACAGAGGAAATATACTAGTGATGTGGAGGCTTGGGGGTGAATGACCTGCCTTTTTCTCTCCTCCTACTCCTTGACAGGTGTGGGCCAGCAGTTTCCTGCCAGATATTGCCCAGCGTGAGGAGAAATCTCAGCGGGCCTATCAGAGTCGGCATAGAGAGCCCCTGTTAATGGAATATGGGCACCAGGAGCTGCTCAGGAAGGTGGGAGAAAGCTAGGTCCTATCCCCAAGGAATCCCTAATCTCACCCCAAAAGAGAGAGGTGTGTGAAGAAGGGTGGAAGGAAAATAGCAGAGAGACCTGCTAAGAGGCTACAGCAGTAATCTAAAGGAAAAGCGATGGTGACTTACACTGGGTGGTAATGATGAAGGTGGTGAGAAGCCATCCGATTCTGGGTACCTTTTTTCCTTTTGCTTCCCTTGCTTATTTGCTGACCCCCAATACCCACCTTGATGGCCTCATCTCCATTTGGTCTGCTCAGGAACGTCTGGTCCTAACCAGTGAGCACTGGTTAGTGCTGGTCCCCTTCTGGGCAGTGTGGCCCTTCCAAACGCTGCTGTTGCCCCGTCGGCATGTACTACGGCTGCCCGAGCTGACCCCTGCTGAGCGTGATGGTGAGTCTCCAGCTGGGACTTTGGGGCCAGGCTCTGGATGGGGGTTACTCTGGTAGGGCCAATATGTAGTCCCCAGGCTGAGAGTCAGGCTTTGATTCTAGATCTAGCCCTCATCATGAAGAAGCTCCTGACCAAGTACGACAACCTGTTTGAGACGTCCTTTCCCTACTCCATGGGCTGGCATGGTGAGGCTTTTTGAGCACCATATCTAGCCCTAACATCATTCGTGGGCTCCTGTGTCAGGCCTTTGAACTCTTGCTGGGGGAAGCCTCCAGAGCAGGGCTGCTGGGACTGAGGGTGGAGCAGGGACTTGGTGAAAATATGCCCTGCTGTGCTTTCCAATGCCTGGTCTGCTCTGTGGCAGAGAATGCTGGGAAATATAGTTTTTAGGTATCTAGCCTGGTTGTGGGGTAGGGGCTGGGCTGCAGAACTAAGAAAGAGCCATCTCCAGCCATCTCTGCCTTCTTCTTGTCAGGGGCTCCCACAGGATCAGAGGCTGGAGCCAACTGGGACCACTGGCAGCTGCATGCTCATTACTACCCTCCACTCCTGCGCTCTGCCACTGTTCGGAAATTCATGGTTGGCTACGAAATGCTTGCCCAGGCTCAGAGGGACCTCACCCCTGAGCAGGTCAGGACCCAGAGCACTCTAGGTTCCATTTTCTCTCCCATTTTCTCAAAGGATCCCAACAATCATGACAATGAGAGCCTCTGTACCCCGGGCGTTCCTAAGGACTCAGGCGCTGCTCACCCCCTTCATCCTCTGGTTGTTCCAGTGGTTCTTATCACCAGCCTCCCGCTCCCACAAGCCCTCCCTCAGTGTCTCCTAGGCACTCAGAACTCTATACCACCATTCTGGGCAGCTCTTACCTTCCCTATTCCATTTCAGGCTGCAGAGAGACTAAGAGCACTTCCTGAGGTTCATTACCGCCTGGGACAGAAGGACAGGGAGACAGCAGCCACCGCCTGACCTGGCTGACCCCAGGGCCTTCTGCCTGAGAGAACCAGGGCTTAGGGTTTGTGCAGATGTGGAATCAATAAAACTGTGCTTCACAAACTTTAATCACATATTGTAATGCCAGAGGACTGTGAACTCTAACCCTCAGGAGTCGGGTTAAAGGCTGAAGGCACAACTTCAGTCACAACTTTTCTTTGCCTATAGATGTGCAAAAACTTAAGGATGAAAATCTTCCTCTCTAAATCTCTGAACAAAATTAATACTCAGCGTTATGTCTTGTCCATAGATTCTCTTACTCCTAGAGTAACAAAGGCATCTCAGTTTAAGAAAATGATAAAAAATCCTGTGTTCTTGTTTGTGGCTGAGGCTTTGGAGAAGGCCAGAGGCCGCCTCACCACCACCCCTAGAGCGTCAGCTCACCAAGCCTGGGCCTGAAGTTTTGGTGGGGAGCGGGTGAACAGGATCCTGGTCCCAGTGGTCAGTGGCCAGACCCCGGGCTGCTGGCCAGAACCCTGGCTTTGTGAGTGGCTGCAGCTTGGCTCTGCTCCATCCCACAGGGGCTGAAGGAGTGGGTAGGGAACGTGTGCATGGCTTTGTGTCCTTGCCTCCTCCAGACTACCGAGCATGTGTGTGCAGGCTCTACACACCTCTGCTGCCCCTGTGTCTCAGTCATTGCACCAGGCAAAAACCAGCTGTGACAGGAAAGGGGCTCCCAGAGCGAGGAGCCTCAGGGCCCGGAGGATGGGATGGTTCTTGGAGTGACCCCTGGTCTACCCTCACCCCTCTGGACCTGTGTCCTTGGTAAGACTGTTACTGTGTGGGAACAACCGGCCTTGCAACCCAAGAGACTTGACGCCACCTAGTGTCCTCCGGACTTTATTAGGTGAGGACAGGGCTGGGGAACAATGCAAGGATGGCCAGAATGCTGTTTGTTTCCATTCTTCTCTTAAGGGAACTGAGTCTCTTGGAGGGAAATCACACCAAGGCCAGATAGTGGTGACCTGGCCCAGGAGGACCTCAGCTGCCTGCCTTCCATTCCAGGGTTCTTTCTTTCTTGAGACCCTGAGGGAAAAGGACCTGGGACTTGGAGTATTACCCTGGTCTGGAAGGAGCTCAGACAGACATGGTACAGGTGTCTTCCTTAAGCCCCCAGTGACTGGAGAATGGGTGAGAACCCTGGATGGGTGGTTGTTTCTTAGGGCACGTGCACACATATGCCTAACCCTACACCTTTGATTTGGCTGCACTTTGGGATCATCTGGAGAATTTTAAACAATACTGATGCCTAGGTCTAGCCTCCAGAACTTCTGATTTAATTGTTTTGGAGTGTGGCTTGGCAGTTTTAAAACCACAATGTCTAGCCAAGTTTGAGAACCACCGTCCTACACCATTCTTCCTTATTTGGACTCGGGCATCTTCCGCTTGTCCAGTCACCTGTCCTTTGGCTCCTGAGCCACTGAACTGAATGAAGGCTTTCTTCGTGGACAATAAGTTGGGGGAGGGACCTGAGAGATTCCAGTTCTGCTGTTCCAGGAGGACAGGCCTTCGGGCAAGTACTCAGGAATCCAGCCCGGGGCTCTATCCCCTAACAGCCTCCTCAGTCCCGGACAGGACAGGAAGTGTCCGGCAGAGGT
This sequence comes from Trachops cirrhosus, assembly GCA_028533065.1. NCBI lineage: Eukaryota > Metazoa > Chordata > Mammalia > Chiroptera > Phyllostomidae > Trachops > Trachops cirrhosus. The sequence goes on along the minus strand of CM052540.1, from coordinate 28,956,347 downwards.
GGGGGAGGAGGTGATTGGCAGTTGGAGGCTCCAATGGGCCTCCCCCCTCCCCCCCATTTCACCCCTCTCCTTCCATTGGTGCCTGGGCGGAGCCACCCCCACGTCGGGGCCCCAGGGCAGGAGGGAGTAGAGGCCGGGGCAGAGGGCGAGGGCGGAGGGCGCTGGCGGCGGAGGCCGCGGAAGGTGAGACCTGGGCCTGTGGGTGTGCACGCGGTAGCCTTGCCAGGAGAGGGCCGGGCAGGGTAGTGAACCGGGCAGGGCTCAGTGACTGATGGCCTGTCAGTGTGAGTGGCTGTGAGGCCGAGTGTGTGATGATGTCTGTGTGAGGCTCTGCAACTGTGTCACTTGTTGCAACTGTTAGCTAATGTGCTAAGTGTGTCACTGTGCATGCGGCTGTGCAAGGGATTGTGTGTGTATTTGTCATGTGCAGTTTTTGGTGAGAGATTGTGTTGGTGTGTTTGTGTGTGTGAGAGGGCCCGTGACCACATCAGGGAATGTTTTGGGAAGGTCTCTGTGGGGTTTAAGTTTGCTTCTGTCAGTGTGAGAGTGCGTGGCTGGGTTTGTGTATGCCAATGTGCGACTTTAGTAGTAGAGCAAGAGTGAGACTTGTACTCCGTGTGTGTCCTGTGTGCTAACTGTGAGATGGTGTAGGAGTGGAGCTGTGTTTATATCTGGGGGTCCCACTGCAATAGCCAGTGGGACTGACCCAGCACCCTTGGCTTCCCCTCCTTTCTGTGCTCAAGAATCCCTGCTGCTGGCGTACTGCTTCTTATTTTCTGTTTCCCTGTCTGACTCAGTTTCCTTATATTTCTTTTTCTCTCCCTACTACCATCTTCCTAGAGCTGTGGCACTCTGTGTGTCTCTTCACAGTTCTGTCTCCCCAGATGTATGCGTATCTGCTTTTCAGTTCTGCCTCTCAGGTTTACTGCGTCTCTGTCTCTCTCTGTACTGCTGTGCCTGACTCCCCTCTTCCCCTTTGTCTTTTTGGCTACCTGTCGTCCTGTAACAGTGATGAGATGTGGGATCTGCCACGATAAGAGCTCCCTGGAAGATGGGGCTTAAACCACCATGAGGAATTGCTTTTAGGAAGTGTTACGACCCCATCCCAGAGGTGGCATGCTAAGTGTGTGTGTGACTGTGCGAGTGTATGGGTGTGTGTAAATGTAAGTGTCTGAGTCCGAGTGAGGATATCTGAGGATGTTGGTGTGACTGCGAGTGGCTGTATCTGGGAGTGTGTGTCTAAGGGTAAGTGTGGGTCTTGTATATCTGGCACCAAGGGACCGAAGGCATTTCCTGGTGCTGGGGCCCAAAGAGTGGAGGGGGAGGTGAGAAATGGCTGGAACATCCATGGGAGGGGAAACTGGACTCTTTGGCTTTTCTTTATATCCCCCAACCTGGGGCCTCCCTTCCCCTCAGAACAGAGCCAGCTGTGCCCTAAGGAAATCTTTGCTGGGGAGTGAAAACAGTGGGAGCACGAGTATGTATCTGACTTTTTCACTTGATTGTGTCCATGTTTGTTCAAGGAGAGTATCTTTCTGTTGACCGTGCCTAGTGAGTCCACCCGTGACTGGCTGTGTCTGGCTGTGTGGAAAACATAGGGAGTCTATCACTGATAAGGACATAAGCAGCCCTCCTTTCCCTCTCCCTGGCCCTGGCTGTGCCTGTGGCTTCCTTTCCAGACTGAGGGGAGGCCTCTTCCCTTCCCAGAGCCTTGGGTGGGAGGAGGGTGGGAGGGGAGGAGGGAGGAGAATGGAGGGGGGAGGAAGAAGGAGGGGAGAGGGGGCTTGGCTATGAGTGGCTGAGCTCCAGGGCTCAGAGGGGCGGGGGCAGGGAAGGGGGAGGAGGGGATGATGCTGGGGTCTCAGAACTGTGGAGCTGAGACGGTGCTGTAGCTGGTGGGAGGAAGTCTTGGAGGCCATGGACACTTAGCCACTGGGATCACCGAGGTAGGGTGGGGCTGAGCAGGGTAAACGTGGCTGGGGGGCCAGGGGAGAGCTAGACACTCAACAGACGCACAGACACATGGAGGCCCCTGTTCTCTACTGGGTAGGGGTCTGTACTTCTTCTTCCTCTTCTGAAGCCTTCACCCAGCAAAGCCCTGTCTCCATCTGCCCCTTCTCCTGTCCCCATGTCATTTCCCCACTCCTTCCTTCTGCTTTCCACCATCCCGAACCCCACTCTCCTAGCACTCTCCTAGCCCCCTCCAAACCCCATACACACATGGTTGGTTACTTCCTCTGCCTTCCTGAGTTCCTGCTGCCCCAGCTCAGCCTTCACCTCACTGAGCCCCCACCTCCTCCCAGTCTTGATCTCTGAGTATCTCCTGGTCCTGTGGACCCCAACCCAGGCCCCTGTCCCTGCAGACTCCCAGTTCCTCTCACCCTCCTCTCCCTTCTCCGCCACCCTGTCTCCATCTGCTGGCTCCCCGCCTGCCCCTAGCCTCTGGCAGCAGCCAGGGCATCTGGATCTGCTTAACTCTACAGCCTCAGCCTGCACCCTAGTCCCATCCAGCCTTATAGGCTTGAGACCAACAAGACTCCAGTGTCGGCCCAGATGTGTGGCCCAAGGAGCCAGAGCAAGGAGCCAGGCAGGCCCAGGCGAGAAGAGGCTTGGCAGCCAGAGCAGAGCTAGGCCCGTGGCAGGAGTACAGCGTGGGCTTAGACCCACCAGGACAGCTCCAGGGTGATGAGGGCTGCCTTGGGGCGGTCAGAGGCAATGATTAGCTCTCAGCCAGGTGGACATGAGGATTCCCAACAGCTGGATTGGAGGAGTTAATAAGAATGAGCTGGTGCTGGCACTTGGTGCCAGGGGTGGGCGCCAAGGGTGGTGCAGGGGGGTGGTGCTGGCACAGTCTGTCGCCTCCGGCTTTTGTTCTGGGCCCTAAGCCCAGGGCTGAGATGGAGAGTGTGAGGGTGCGTGTGTTTATGTGGATGCGCGCGCACAGCACTCTGTGTATGTGTGTGCATGTGTGTGCATGGCATGGGGGTGTGTAGTGGAAAGGGGGAACTTAGATAAGATCCCCCAGTGAATTCTGATATTCTTACCCTACTTCTTACCTCTTTTCCTTCCAGAAAGCCTCAGTTTAGAAGAGAAGGAGGCAGGCTTTAGTCTCCCATCTTGGGGATGGGGGATTGCTAAAAATGCCTCTCTCCCCACAGATGAGCAGCAGCTGCTCAGGGCTGAGCAGGGTCCTGGTGGCCGTGGCTACAGCCCTGGTGTCTGCCTCCTCCTCCTGCCCCCAGGCCTGGAGCCCCCCAGGTGAGAACCCTGATGTACGACCCCAACTCTAACTTGTGACTAGCCACCCTCACTGTGGCCCCCACACCATAACTAACTGTGACACCAGCCCCTTCCCTATCTCTAAATTCAACCTGGCAACATCCCCTCTACCCTGTCCTCTGATCTCTGTCTCCAAATTATAACATGATACTCTGACCCAATGATCCTACCTAGGGCTTAAAAGTCTACTTCTTACCCTGTCACTCTTACAAAGTGGGGTTTTGGGGAGAGGGAAAGGAAGAGCCTGCCCTCAGAAGTGCCCTCTACAGGGGTCCAGTATGGGCAGCCTGGAAGGCCCATGACGCTATGTTGCCCTGGAGTGACTGCTGGGTAAGTGCCCCGCCTGCCCGTTGGGATGACACTCATGACCCTTTCTTGACCCTGCCCGGTCCTCATACCCCTCCTGTCCTTGTCCCCTGTGCTTGTAATCCTCACCTCTCTATCTGTCCTAATCTTCAAACCATCTTTATTCAGCAGAAAATCTCAACCAACATGTATTGAGCAACTGCTAAGTGCCTGGTCTGTTCTAGGCTCTGGCATAGAGCAGTGCACAAGCCAGACAAGATGTCAGGCCTCAAGGAACTTATATCCTGATGGGGCAGACAGACAATAAGCAAATAAGAATCTTGCCAGGCAGTAATACCTGCAGGGCAGAAAATCAAAAGAGAGCGCCCCAGGAGAGGATAACTGAGTGGTTCCTTTTTATTGGTAATCAGGAAAGACCTCTCTGATTTGTGAAGGTCAGGGAGGAGGCAGGCAAGCACAGGTTGAGGCAAAAGCATTCCTGACAAAGGTCAGTGCAAATGCCCTCAGTGGAAATGACCTCAACACTCTTAAACAGAAAGATGACTAACTGGACAGGACAGGAGTGCAGTAGGTGAGGGGGGAGAGGGAGGAGCTGAAGAAGGAATGCGAGGCAAGGGCGAAATCACTAGGGGCTTTGTGAGTCAGCAAAAGGAGTTTGGGTTTAATTGCAAGTGCAGTGAGAAGCCAGTGGAGAGCTGTGGCATGGTCTGACTTACACTTTAAACCTCCCCTCTGTCTATCATCACTTTGTCTCACCCAGGGCCCCCGTGTCTTGGTTTCGGGATGGGGAGACAAGGCTGCTTCAAGGACCTGACTCTGGGCTGGGGCATGAACTGGTCCTAGCCCGGGCAGACAGCACTGATGAGGGCACCTACATCTGCCGGACCCCGGATGGTGCAGTTGGCATGGTGACCCTGCAGCTGGGCTGTGAGTTGGGGAGGGAGTATTGGTTGGTAACGCTGAGACATGGGGCTCTTGAGGGAATTAAGGTCCTGAGTAAGCCCTCTGAAATGGGAAGACTGGGGGCTTCTCAGTCTCCAGCTGTACCCTCTGCCTCTAGACCCCCCAGCCCGCCCTGTTGTCTCCTGCCGAGCAGCTGACTACGAAAACTTCTCCTGCACTTGGAGTCCCAGCCAGGTCAGCGGTTTACCCACCCGCTACCTCACTTCCTACAGGTGTGTGCATGATGGGGTGTGTAGGTCTATACATTTGGGTGCGCTGGCACAGTGTGGGGTGGGAGTCTGGGAGGAAGGTCCTGAGGAAGTCCTTAAAGAGAGGGAGGACCCTTTTTTCTTTTCTGACCTCAGATGACTCCCTCCCTACCAGGAAGAAGACAGTGCCAGGAGCTGATGGCCAGAGGTAGGACATGAAGGAGAGCCTGGGGGCTCCAGCTGGATGCCACAATGAGTATTTCCAAAGCCCAAGACCACATCCTCTCTCTTAGGATGAGTCCATCTACAGGGCCCTGGCCATGCCTACAGGACCCCCCAGGGTCTGCATGCTGTGTGGTCCGTGGGGCAGAGTTCTGGAGCCAGTACCGGATCAACGTGACTGAGGTGAACCCCCTGGGGGCCAGCACACGCCTGCTGGATGTGAGCTTGCAGAGCATCTGTGAGTACCCACCCCTAGAGTTCCCCCACATTCCCATCAGAGACTCCACATAGACTCCAGAGTACAGCTGTCCCAACACAGACCTCCTCAGAGCTCCCAAACAGTTTCCTCCCAACATAGACCCCCATGTCGGCACACAGATGACCCCTGTGGAGACTAAGAAGCCAAAGAGATGAGAGCCCAGGAGGCAGGGTTATGTCAGCCTCTAGAGGCTGCTGCTACTACCCTCTCCCCATAAGTCTGTCCTGGCTTCTAGCCCCAGAGCTGCCTCTCTGCTTAGAGGCCCTGTGCTGAAGGCAGCCATATCTCAAGTCCTCCCTGTCCAATGGAAGGAAGCCCTTATTGGCCCCTCTTTCCTCTTGATCTGTGCATGGGATGGGGCTCTAAAACTATGGCTCCAATTTGGGCTAACTCATCTTCTTCCTTGGATAGAAAGCAGAATCACTCATTAATCCACTCAATAAACCTTTCGAAAACCTGTCCCCAGATCTCAGCTTATTTTAGAAGGATGACAGACAGGTCTTGAGCACTGATTTTGTGTCTCTACCACCCTCAGTGCGTCCTGACCCACCCCAGGGGCTACGGGTAGAGTCAGTACCTGGCTACCCCCGCCGCCTGCGTGCCAGCTGGACGTACCCTGCCTCCTGGCCCCGTCAGCCCCACTTCCTGCTCAAGTTCCGGCTGCAGTACCGTCCAGTGCAGCATCCTGCCTGGTCCATGGTGAGGCCTGGAGTGTGTCCCAATTTGGGGCTGTGGGTCCAGTCTCTGGTTTTCTTGTTCCTGGGTGTTCTGCATGGATTTCTGGCACTGGCAGATCACTCAAGCCTTGTCACCTCTCCACAGAGAGGCTTCTCCATGGGTGCTGGGATTGCAGCAGGGACCAACAGACCAAGCCTCTGCCCTGTGGGGCTGTGTAACTCTGATGTAAGCCTATCTGTGGGAAGGCAGCAGTGGTTTTTCACAAACAACTTTTCTAGGAAAAGAAGTGTCATGCTTGCTTTGGCAGCACACATACTAAAATTGGAAAAGAAGCGTCTTTCACCCAGAGGCACATCCACATATACCCAGACACAAAACACTCATACCCAGATAAAGGTATTACTGAATTCCCACCTCTGGAGATTCAGAGATGGGCTGCGTCATGTCTGGGGAGTGGCTGCCTCAGATAATAATCAGTATTTGCTGAATGCTGTCTGCACACCAGGCACTGAGCTACACACTGTACACGCATTATCCCGTTTAGGTGTTTTCACCTCTGTTTTACCAATGAAGAAACTGAGGCACAGAGAAGCCCAAGGTTACCCAATAAGGTCTGAGCCCAGGCAGTCTGACAGCACAGCCTCTCTGTGTAATCACTCTGTACTTTTGTCTTCCAAACACTAGGTGTAGACCTGACACTAGTCACCCTACCTGAGGCCCAGGTGACTGTGTCAGGCTGACAGGGACAGGATAGGAAGGAAGGGGTGCCATTTGTACACTGGGGCTGGGGAATAGGTAAGTTCAGCACTTAACAACTTGCGTAACTTAGTGATGGTGATGAACCATCTTCCCTGCCAGGTGGAGCCGGCTGGGTTGGAGGAGGTGATCACAGATGCTGTGGCAGGGCTGCCCCATGCCGTGCGGGTCAGTGCCCGGGACTTTCTGGATGCTGGCACCTGGAGCGCCTGGAGCCCTGAGGCCTGGGGGACTCCAAGCACTGGTGAGAGACAAAGCCAAGGGAAAGAGCAGAGACCCCATCCCTCAGCACTGATCAGCTGGACAGGTCAGCACGAACAGGGCTGCGTGGCACATGCCGCACCCACACAGGTGTGGCAATTGCTGTCCCAGGCTTTAGCCTTGGATGCCTGCAGCCCTGTCCTAGCTTAAGCCCTGCTCTTCAGCCTCCACCCCTGCTACATCCCCAGAAACTGGCCCTGGCCTTCCAGGTTCCACTTCCTAGGTGCCTCGTATCTAAGCCAGGCCCTGGCTTCTGCCCTTTCCCCATGTGGACAATTCTCCTCATGTCTTGCCTCTCTTTAGGGCCTCTACCAAAGGAGATAACAGCTGAGAGTCAGCCACACACGCAGTTGGTGGAGGAGCCTCTGGCAGACAGCCCTGCTCCCCCAAGGCCCTCCCTCTTGCCAGACCCACAGCCACTTGGTGAGCTGGGGTAGATGGGCAAAGGTGGTACAGGATGGGAAAGTCTCAGAGACAAGGGGGCACTGAGTTGATCAGGCTCACTCTCACAGTGGCATGTGCACCCCCCCCCTCAGTTCACAGGGACCCTTTGGAGCAGGTGGCTGTGATAGCATCTTTGGGCATCTTCTCTCTCCTGGGACTGGCAGCTGGGGCCCTGGCACTGGGGCTCTGGTAAGTTACTGTCATTGGTGTTGCAGCCTCTGGTCCCACACAGACATTATAACCATAGATCAAATCCTTTTTCACCCATCATGACTTCCCACTGAACACATCTGCTTTTGGAACTACTTTCCCTCCTTCCCCCAATTTCGTGATTCTCACTGATTCCTCTCCTGACCCTTTACTAATAAATGCTTTTGGAGGAGACTGGGATGCCCCTCATTGTCAGGAAAACAGCTACCTTTCTACTCCAGGCTGAGATTGAGACCAAATGGGAAGGATGGACCCCAAAAGCCTGGGTTCTTGGCCCCGATGATTCCAGTGGACAAACTTCCAGGTGAGTAGGACTCCCAGGAGGTTTGAACTTGGAGGTGTGCGCTCTTATCTTAGGTGCCTGGGTTAGGAGCCAAAGACCCCACTCATCCTAAGGATATTGGGCATCAGAGCTGGGTCTCCTCCCTCATACTCAGGGTATCTAGGCCAAGATCCAGTCCTACTATCTCCTTCTGCTTGATTTGCCTTCTGCTTTTCCTAGGAGCCCCAAACCTGTAGAGGACCCAGGAAGGCTTCAGCTAATTTCACCTGTAACTCTGTCTTGCTGGTGTGGATGGATGGACAGATAGAACCCAGACAAGACAGTGGAGCCTCATGAGGGGAGGTGTCTCAGCTGAAGTTTTTTTGGAGTCCATTTCTATGAGACTGTGTTCCAAACTTGCCAGTTTACCAGCGGATTGTGTGTGGATGTGTGGATGTGAGGCAGGGAGCGTGTGTTTTCTGTATGTATGTATGTATGTATGTATGTATGTAGGTAGGTACCTTGGGAGTGTGTGTGCGTCTTTGGCTCTTAGCCTTGCCCCTGGTGGGGGTTGTGAAGGTGTGAATAAAGAGAATGAGGAAGTTCTTCTGTTTATTGACGTGTCTCCCAGCTTCAGACTCAGGGCTCACAGGAGGATGCATGGAATTTGGAGATCACAACCAGAGACCATTGTTCAATGCTGCTGTATTATTTTCGCTATTGGGGGTCCCGGCCCACTTTCCCTACCAGCCCAGAATTCAGGTTGCGCAGAGTGCCCTGGAGCTTCCTCCCTTGGCGCTCAAACCAGCGAGCCAGGCTGCGGTTCTGGGGGTGAATGCAGATGCTGCGTCGAGACAAGTGAAGCCTGCGAAAGGGAAGGTCCAAAACTACGGTAGAGTTTGGATATTAGGTTAGGGTCCAGGAATTAGGGGTAGAGGTTAGAGGACAACCTGAGTTGGCATCAGAATTATTAGTTGGGGCTGGAGGTGGGATCTGCATCAGGGATTGGGAATGAGGCCAGAGTCATAGGTCTGTATCAGGGGCAGGGGCAGAGCTCACACATAAGCCTGGAGGTGACAGTCTCCATCAGCCTCCTGCAGTTCCACCCGGGTGACCTTCCTCAGTAGTGTGTTTGAAAGTGGCTGTCGCGAGAGCTGAGTGCAGCAGGTAGTGCTGGATGGCAGTAGCACTGCTAGTGAATAATGGGGCCACTTGTTCAAACGGTTCCAGACCCAAAACCCCTCCATCAGACAGCTGGCAGCTGGACTTCCTGGGCCCCCTTTTCTTCCATTCCATGAACCCAGTTCCCAGGCCTTCTAGACCCCCAAGCACTCACCTGCTGCAGGGTCTGGGGTCAGAAGCAATAGTAGCAGCAGGAGGCTGATGATGGTTGAGGGCCCCTTCATGCTGCTCAGCCTGGACAGTTCCTTCTTTCTCCTCCCTACCTTTTATCTGGGTGCCTTTTACCTGGGGCACCAGGTGAGTCAGAGGCAGGTAAAGATGTATTGCTCATCCTGTGACACTCCTGGGCCCTAGCTGCCACCATACCTGTGCCATAGACCCCTTCCTCTTTTGGGACTGCCATTTCCCATGGACTCCTAAGCCCTGGGCAGAGAAGCTGGGGGGAGGGGTAGTGCATGGTGTGGGGCCTGAAGGTACAGTGACTGAATAAGGGCAGCCAAGGATCCTCAGTGGTATCCAGTGATGGACATTCATACTCATGTATCCATAGCCATACCTTCACAGTCATACCTTAATCACTTGATCACCTTCACATGGTCAGACAACCAGACAGAATCATACAGCCTCAGTTATGCTCAAGCCTCACTCCCGCACACAGTTGTTTCCACAATATTCCAATCATGCTTGCACACACAAATTCTGGTGGGGGTGTTGTGGCTGGGGTGGAGCAGAGGGCAAACTAGCACCAACCTGCTTTCATTTTCCCCTCCCCAATTCCTGCCCTAGCCTGCTTGTCTTATCAGGAGAAATTGATAGGAATGGGTCCCTTAAGCAGGCACTTCTGGCTGAGGGCAGTCTTGCCTGGGGCCAGTCACATTCAGAGAAGCTGAGGAAGGCCCTTTTTGGTGGTATTGGGGGTAGCTTAGAGATGCTGAGGTGGGGGCTGCTCTCCCTGGGAAGCTGAGACAGGGAGGAAAGGTGGGGTGGGTAGGGACGGCAGATGAAGGAAGATAAAAGTTCTTTGGTGCCAGGTTGCTGTTATGGAACAGATAAAAGAACAAACAAATCTTATCTTTAGGTTTTTGCCTCATCCTGTCCCAGAAATGCCAGCTTCTTGCTAAAGGGGGGCCTGGAGTTTTCAGGCTCAGGCCCTGGCTTATTGAGACATCAGACTCAAGAGCTCAATTACTTCTCTTTTGTTCTATTCAAATTCCAGCCTCTCTCCACTGTGGGCCTGGAGGAACACTCCCTTTCCCCACTCAGGTCTAGTAATACCCATCAACAACCCCTACACCCTCTGCACTGCATCTGCTTGCTAAAGCCCCAACCTCCCACCTACTTCCTGTCCCTTCTCTCCTAATCCCATACCCAGCCTTGGCTCCCCTCTTCCTCTCACCGGCCCTGCCCGGATGCAAAGCTCCTCCAGTTATTTTCAGGAAGCTAGGAACTGCCTAGGGTGGGGGTAAACTGCTTAATTTAGTGCCCCTGACACCTTGAAGAATTTCCCACTCCTGGTCTGGGGACTTCCAAGTCCTGCTTTGTGTTTGAAATGTAAACTGAGTCATAACCCAGTAATTAAATTATTTGGTTGCAGGGGCGCCTTCTGCAGCCTTTTTCACTGTGCTACCTTCTATGGGTCAGGACTTCTCTTGAGATAGGGACTCACACCTTTACCTGGCATCTTATTCTACAGCAGGAATGCTGTTTAACAATCAGGAGGGACCATCAGTTCCAAGCGTAAAAACTAATCCACCTCTCAGGCTGAACCACCGGAGCTTCTCCCTCCTGTCCAGGGTGAGGCTTGAAGGCCCTTCCCTGGAGTTTCACCTGGGGATACTCAGGAATTCTGACAGTTTCCTGGTGAGGTATAGGCTCAGGGCTGGACAGAGGAATCCACTTTTGATAGGGTTCTTGATGTAGACATTGTGATAAATGGCTCAAGACCCTGGGTCCATTTTTGAAGGTGGCCACAACCCAGAGACATCTTGAACTTCTAGTACCAGAGCCCTTAGGGTCTCTCTCCCACCCTCCAGTCTGGACTTGTGCCTCAGAGCTTGGGCGCAGAAATTGAGGTGCCATCGTCTTGTCACAGATCTCCATCAGCTGTCTGTCTGCCACACACTTTGTGGTCTCTCCTAGACCAGTCAGTCCAGAGACCTGAGAAGGCAAGAAATGAATTCTTCCGGGTGTGCACCCATCTCCCCCCTTTGGCTTCTCCACAGCCAGGGCTAAGTCTCCTCAGCCCCAACCTGCTGTGGTTAGTTAGATTTGCTCCCAACCCACAAACTGGCCCTGCTCTTTAACTTAATCCTTTGGTACTCTTTTTGGTTCTGGAGTAAGTCCCTAACTGAAAGGCTCACTGGAGTCCCTGGCCCTGAGTTTAGCAGATAGTGGGCTGACTGGGTGACAAGACAGAAAGGGATTATAGGGAACAGTGGTCTTGAGTTCTTCTAGGGAGGTAGCAAGAACTGCTGGGTGGGTTGATACTGCCTTTAAACTTGGGATCAGCCCTGGCTGGTATGGCTCAGTGCACTGAGTGCCAGCCTGTGAACCAAAGGGTTGCGGGTTTGATTCCCAGTCAGGGCATATGCCTGGGTTGTGAGCTGGGTCTCTAGTGGGAGGTGGGTCCCCAGTGGGAGGTGCAGGAGGGGCAACCACACATTGATGTTTCTCTCCCTCTCTCCCTCCCTTCCCCTCTCTCTAAAAATAAATAAATAAGATCTAAGCAAACAAACAAACCAACTTGGGATCAGACTAGAGGAGCTGGAAGTTGGGGTATTAAGTATAGGGAAAGACCTCAACAGTCCCAAGTCATGCCCTTGTGGCAAGCTGAGAGGTGCAGCTTCAAGGACTCTTTCCCTCCTCCCACAGCCTACTTCCACAACTCTTTCCTTAAAATATTTTAGATCAACTCTCAGGAAAAAAGATTCTGGCAAAGTCTTGGCTAGGAGGAAGGTGGTAGCAGAGAATTGGGATTGTGAGAACACAACAATGTGGGAATCAGGTTGGTAGTAAGACCAACCCAGGACTATTTAGTTCCCTCCGTATGGGCTGCTCACAGTGATGAGTGTATGTTGGAGATGCGGGCGGAGGGACGGGCGTAGGGACGGGACGGGCGTAGGAACGGGCGTAGGGGGTGAAGGGCAATCAATGATAGTAACGAGGGCCTGACACGGATGAGGATCCCTTAGGTTTAACAGGAACCTGGATATGGAAAGGCACCCTATTGAGAATAGAAGTCCTGTCAGTTAAGGATACAGCCAGCATGGAGAGGGGCTCCCAGCTCAAACGGCAGCAACGGCGGCAGAGTCAGGAGGGAAGCACGGTGACTTCAGTTTAAATCTTTAATGTACCGGCTGGCTGGGCAGTAGTGGCGGGTGTGCGGCGGGGGAGGCCGCGACCCGAGCGTTGGGGAACAGGGCCCAGGCCGCTTGACAGACAGCTCATCAGGCCCCGCAGGGGCTCCAGCTTCTGCTCCCGGGGGTGTGCCGAGCTGTGGGGCGACCCGACACTGGCATGAGGCTGGGAGGGGTCTCCCGGATTCCACCCCCCATCTGTCCTCCGAGACTGTGAGCCTCGTCCATGCCCCAGGAGGGTCCGCGGTATCGCAGCCCCCTCACCTCCGCTCCCTCCGCCACATGCGTAGCCAAGGGAAAAAGTAGAAGCAGCCCCAGTAGATCCTGCAGAGAGAAGGCAGAGCCGGGCCGGGCGGGGCGAGGCTGACCCGGTAGACTCCTCGGACGTCTCTCCAAGGCCCCGCCCCGCCCCTTAGAGGCGGTCCCCTTTACAGCCCACGCCCCTTTAGGGCACCACCCCTCCCACTCCTCCCGCTACCAGACAACTCGCGCCCCGCCCCCACCCCGGAGCCGCTAAATTCCTCCTCCGCACAACCCCGCCTCCACTCACTCCTCCTCCGCCTCCAGCGCCACCTCGTATCTCCTCAATCCCGACATGTCCCGGGCTCCGAACGTCTCCTGGGGAGCGGAATGATGGGATCAAGGACTTCCCAACCTCCGTTCCCCTTCTGTGTCATTCTCAGGATCAGTCTGACTTGTTCTCACGTAACCTGAGGCAGGTGTCCCCGGGAAGACTAAATTGCCACATCGGGGTGGAGTGGGATTGAAGGTTTTGGAGTCGTTAGGCGTTAAGAAATTAGGAGCTCGGTCACCGCAGGGGCCTGAGGCATTTAGGGGGTCAGGGCGAAAGGCCTTACGGTCATGGGGCTGGGATATTTGGGGCCCCGGGCAAGGATTTTTCGGGGGGCCGGTGTCACCTGGAGGGGGGCTGAGGGGTCGGCGCAGCCTAAACTCCGCCTTCCCTGGCTCCACCCCGGAAACAGGCCCTTACCGTTACGTCACAGGGACTCCGTCGCGGACTAGAGGTGGAGCTTGCCTATTACCCGGAAGGGGCGGAGTTAGAGCATTTCTTCAAGGGAGGCGGGGTCAAAATGTCACCAGGAGGTGGAGGCATGGGCTATCACTGAAGGGTAAAGTTGGGATTTATTACTAAGATGCGAGGCACTGGACTCTCTTTTATAAGGATGGAGTCAGATTTTGGAGTTTTACACTGGGAGACGGAGACCTCAGTAATAGGCAGCAAGAAAAGAGCTTTGGGACGCTATGCAGGGTTGTTTTCCCCAATTCTTTCTCCTCGAAATCTTAGCTTCTGCCCTGACGCTTGCCTTTCTTGTCTGCCCCATTCTACTTGTACGACCCTGAACTGCGAAGGAAGAGGGCCCAGTCTAGAGAGGCCACGCTATGAAAATACTTGGCTGAGTGGCCTTGGCCAAGTCCCTTAGGCCAGAGGGTCACAGCCCTTCCTCTTTGAGCTGAGACCTCCCTTCCTGTGACTTGTTCCTACAGTCATTCAATCAACAAATATTTATTGAGTGTCTTCTACACTAAGGATTTAGGCTGGGTGTGGGGATACAGCAGTAAAGAAAATAGGCACAGACTCTACCCTCAGAGGGCTTATCATCTGAGTTGGAGATGGCGGGATTGACAGACAATTAGGTCATTAGGATAAATCTGGAAGACTGGCTAGAAGCAGTATATGCTGCTGTGATAAAGCTCAGAAAGAGCAATTAGCCCAGTGTGGGAGGTTGGAAATAACTGCTCCATTTGGTCATCGGATGGAGGAAGGGAGCTTTGTGGCTGGACTGTAGGAGAAAAAGTGACCAGAAGTGAGTGAAGTGAAAGTTCCCTCAGGCTGAAGTGTGCAGAATGGATACATCTACTCTCTCCATCCCACTCTTTCTCCCTCTCATACCTGTCTTACCCTGCTTGGGCCACAAACAGACAAATGACAGATCTGTGGGTGCCAGTTGGGCTTTACTGGAAGCATTCGAGTCTGGGTGTGGAGGAGAAGCTGTGCTCACCCTTGCTCACACTCACACTGATACTCCAGGCCCTGCCCAGGCTGGGTCAGTTCTGTGCAGAGGAAGTGATGGTCTGGTTCTCTCTTCTGGTCCTTGGTTCCCCAGGTGTGAGTCACGTCCCTTCACTTAGGCACAAGGCTCCTTCTGGAGCTGTCATGGGCTAACTTCTGTGCCACTTGTTCTGGGGGAGGAAGAAGACTCCAGGTCTGAGGTTTTGGGCAGGGATGCAGGGAGGAAGTAGGGTTCAGGAGGGAGGGCTTGCTTTGGCAGTGTTCTTCTGCAGCCTCCAGATGATGCAGTCCACCCAGGGTTTGCAGAGCTGGTGAGCCCTCAGCTTGGTGAACTAAGAGTCAGAGGTCAGAGAGAACAGAGCAACTCTGGAACTCAGTTTCCTGGAAGGCCTGGGTGTGTAACATAGAAACTGAGGACCACATCTAGGAACCTATTTCAGGAACTTCCTTGTGGGTAGGGGCTCAGCAAGGAGAAGGGAAGTAAGCTGGTGAGCATAGGCTGCAGTGATAAAAGAGGTGATTAGGAGAAGAGGAGACAACTCTTCACCCCCAACTCACAGGACAACAATACCTTGCAGTCATCCTTGAGGAGATAGGAACAAAAGCCACCAAAAATGTTCTAGGATTTGGGTGTTGGTTCACTATGAGACAGAGTCCTTAGGGTTGTTGGCATCACTCAGAGCTGGGGGTGGGTGGTTGGTAGTGTTGGGCTTGAGGGGACTGTAAGGTGGGAAGCTCACAGCCCTGACTAAATTCAGGATACCTGTGTCCAGTGCCATAGCTATAGTGTTCCTCTCTCCCCCACCCGTGAGCACTGTCCTCTGTTCTTCCAGAAACCAGGCTAGAAGAGACAGAGCTTCTAATGAGAAGGACAGCCAGAGACCTCTGAACCCATCCAGACACTGACACAAATAGGAACACCTGGAGCACAGGCACATCTGTATCACACAGGTACACACATAGGACACAGACATGCTCACACCACACAAGCCCATGTGTAAATTGTATAGGAATACACAGGATGCCCAGCTATACCCACCATACACAGAGACACACAGTCACAAGGGCACACACATTTGGAACACAGGTTCATGGACACACATGGACCTGGGTGTTGACTTGAACTCACACTACCCTTCACAGACTCCCAGGTCCCTGCTGTGTCCCACATCTTACCATTTTACACGCCCCCACCCCGTCTTTTCCACTGGAGACTAAGAAATCAGCATGCTGAGAAGAGGAGTGGTGCTGTGCAGGAGGCCATGGAGGACGGATGAGATGGATGAAGGTACAGAATCTTTGGGAGCAGCAGTGTATGGGTTGCAGGAGAGTTTCTGCTTGTGTGGAGCCTGTGTGAGACTGTGAGGCTGGATGGGGGAGAGAGTGGAAGAGCGAAAGTGAGGGTGAGGGTGTCTGTGAGCCTGTGTGAGACTGCAGCTCTTGCCTCTGTATGGCCCCCTGAAGCTTTTGTTCTTTATGTCCAGAAATTTCTTCCCTTCTGTTATATAATAAAGAATTTGACTGGCTCTTGTGCCTGGTTTCTGAGAGGGAGAATCTAAATCTTTGGAATTTCCCAAGTAATAGGGGTGTCCGTGCTATTTATGAGATCCTTGAGTCTCACCTGAGTTTATACTAAGAGATGAGGTGACTCAGGATGGGGGCTGGTCACCAGAAAGACCAACTATGTCCTTGGATAGTTGGGTCTGTGAGCCAGCCCAGCCTCTGAGGAGGGGGGCTGGAGATTGAGTTCAGTCATGTGGCTCACAATTCAGTGATGACTATGTAATGAAGGCTGAATAAAAACTCTGGACCCCAAAGCTCATGGAACTTCATGTTTGGTGAACGCGTCAATGTGCTGGGAGGGTGATGTGCTTTGTGTCTTCATGGGGAGAGAGCATTTAAGACCTCCCACAGTCCACCCTGTGCATCTCTTCATTTGGCTGCTCCTGATTTATATACTTTATGAAAAAACAAATTGTAAGTATAGCACTGCTGAGTTTTGTGAGTTATTCTAGTGAATTTTGGAATCTGAGAAGGGTTGTGGGAGCCCTCTGGACTTGTAGCCAGTTGGTCAGAAATGCAGGTGGTGGCCTGGGGTTGCCACTTGTGGCTGGCATCTCAAGTCAGGGCAGGCATGTTGAAGACCATATTATATATATATATATATATTTTATATATATATATATAAAATATATATATATAAAAATATATATATTTTTAATAATTTATTGATTTATTTTTAGAGAGAGGAAGGGAAGGAGAAGGAGAGAGAGAACATCAATGTGTGGTTGCCTCTCATGTGGTCCCCACTGGGGACCTGGCCTGCAACCCAGGCATGTGCCCTGACTGGGAATCGAACCTGCGATGCTTTGGTTCGCAGCCCGCGCTCAATCCACTGAGCTACGCCAGCCAGGGCCAAAAATATATATATTTTTGGTTGTTGTTGTTCAAGGACAGTTGTCTCCATTCCCCCCCGCCCTGCATTACTTCCCCCTACCCCAGCCATTCCCAGCTCCCACCCTAGATCCTACCCTCCTTTGGTTTTGTCCATGTGCCCTTTATACATGTTCCTTGACAACTCTTCCCCCTTTTCCTTCCATTATCCCTACTCACTTCCCCTCTGGTGACTCTCAGATTGTTCTTAATTTCAATGTCTCTGGTTATATTTAGCTTGCTTGCTTGTTTTGTTGATTAGGTTCCGATTATAGGTAAGATCATGTGGTATTTGTCTTTCAACGCCTGGCTTATTTCATTTAGCATAGTGCTCTCCAGATCTGTCCAAGCTGTCACAAAGGGTAGGAGCTCCTTCTTTCTTTCTGCTGCATAGTATTCCACTGTGTAAATGTAGCATAGTTTTTCAATCCATTCTTTTACTGATGGGCACTTAGGTTGCTTCCAGCACTTGGCTATGTAAATTGTGCTGCTATGAACATTGGGGTGCATAAATTCTTTTGAGTTGGTGTTTCAGGATTGTTAGGGTATAGTCCCAGCAGTGAAATTGCCAGGTCAAAAGGCAGTTCCATTTTTAGTTTTCTGAGGAAATTCCATACTGTTTTCCACAATGCACCAGTCTGCATTCCCACCAACAGTGCACTAGGGTTCCCTTTTCTCCACCACCTCAGCAGCACTTGTTGTTTGTTGATTTGTTTATGATGGCCATTCTGACTGGTGTGAAGTGGTATCTCATTGTGGTTTTAATTTGCATCTCTCTGATGGCTAGTGATGCTAAGCACCTTTCATACATCTCTGGGCCCTCTGTATGTCCTCCTTGGAGAAGTGCCTATTCAGGTCCTTTGCCCATTTTTTAAATTGGATTGTTTGTCTTCCTGGAGTGGAGTCATGTGAGTTCCTTATATATTTTGGAGACCAAACCCTTGTTCAAGGTATCATTTGCAAAAATGTCTTCTCATATAGTTGGTTCCCTTTTCATTTTGCTGATTTTTTTTTAGCCGTGCAGAAGCTTTTTCTTTTGATGAAGTCCCGTTTGCTTATTTTTTCCTTTATGTCCCTTGCTCTAGGGGACATATCGGTGAAGATAGTGCTGCATGGAATATCTGAGATTTTCCTGCCTATATTCTCCTCTAGGACGCTTATGGTGTCACAATTTATATTTAGGTCTTTTATCCGTCTTGAGTTTATTTTTGTGTATGGTGTAAGTTGGTGGTTGAGTTTCATCTTTTTGCATGTAGCTGTCCAGCTCTCCCAACATCATTTGTTGAAGAGGCTATTTTCACTCCATTTTATGCTCCTGCCCCCTTTGTCAAATATTAATTAACCATACAGACAGGGGTTTATTTCTGGGCTCTCTGTTCTATTCCATTGATGTACATGTCTGTTCTTATGCCAGTACCAGACTGTTTTGATTACAGTGGCTTTGTAATATAGTTTGATATCAGGTATTGTGATCTCTCCTTTCTCAAAATTGCTGTGGCTACTTGGTGTCATTTATGGTTCCATATAAATTTTTGAAATGTTTGTTCTATATCTATGAAATTTCGTAGTTTAATAGGGATTGTGTTGAATCTATAAATTGCTTTGGGTAGTATGAACATTTTGATGATATTAATTCTTCCAGTCCACGAGCATGGTACATGCTTCCATTTGTTTGTTTCTTCCTTAATTTCTTTCCTCAGTGCTGCGTAGTTTTCAGAGTACAGGGAAGACCATGTTCTTAAACCGGTGGAGTCTGACACTAACTGCGTGGTTAGTGTCTGAACTGAATTGCAGTACATGAGATGGTAGCAGAATACCTTTCTGCTGGATATTTCCCCCTCTGTCTCTCTCTATCTGGAAAAACCTTTTCTCCCTTTTATAACTCCTCCCTTGTTTGGAAAAGGGAAGGGAGTGTGCAGGGGAGTTGCTTGTTACTCTTAGGGGATGGTTTACAGTGTTGTCTCCTTGGGGGCATTTGAATGATCAGTATCAAGGCTAGGGGTCAGGGCTTGGTTCAGGATTAGAGGTCACAGTAAGAAATGCCTACCTCTTTCCCAGGTTTCTCCTCACCCCCAATTATTCTCTGGTCCTAAGATGCCTGGGGTGGGAGGAGTGGGAAAGACGGGACCCAGTTGGTCCTCCAAATTCCCTGAGGACAATCATAAGTAGCAGGGTAAGGCTGGAGAAGGTTCCCTCCCAGGTTCCCCAGATCTTCCTAGGCCCATCACAGTGTCTACACACCCATGATCTGAGACCTGCTCCTCCCTTGGACAAGCAGAGCTAAAGGGAAAGTTCTTTGGAAGAAGGTCCACTTCCCCTATTTTACATCTTACACTCTGGGGCTTCACCCTCCTGGCCCAGCCAGCACTTTCCTTCCCTGTCGACCCATTTTCCTATGCCCAAAGCTGAGTCAGAGGAGTAGCTTGAGGGGAACCTGGCTTAGAGCACCCCCTCTTACCATGCTTTCCCTACCCGGGGAATTGAGAAGGAATTTCTTCTTTTTTTCCAATTAAAAAAATTATTGATTTGAGAGAAAGAGAAACAGACAGACAGCCATTGATTTGCTGTTCTACTTATTTATGCATTCACTAGTTGATATTTGTATGTGCCCTGACCAGGGATTGAACCCACAACCTTGGCAAATGGGGACACCACTCAAATCAAAGCTACCTGGCCAGGCCTGGAGAGGGGATTTCTGAGGAGAGGGCTGGTTAGCTCACAGCAAGGCAAAAAAACTAGATTTGAGACGGGAGCAAGTGCATTCCTCACCTGACGAGAAAGATGCAAGAGATAGGCCAGAAGAGGAGACCTCTCCTGAAATACTAATTGTGGAGTGCTATTCTGTTTCCCACTCCAGCCCTATAGCATATGATGTGACAGACCTAACTGTGGTCCAGTTTTTCTACCTGATTTGTCTCTCACGCATCCATCTGTCCATGCATCTGTCCATCCTGTGTCTGTGTGTTTACCCATCTTTGTCTCTTCATCAGTCCATTCTTCTTTCATCTGTTTGTCTTCATCTCCATTTACTGATCCGTATGTTTAATCATCCATCTATTAATGCATCCATTTATCTTTATCAGTTATGGTAATAATTAATATATGTTGATACTTAAGTGTCAGGCAACCTGCTAAATGCTTTAAATTTATTGTCTCATAACAAAGCTATGAAGTGCTGTGAGCTATGTTTTTGTCCATGCCAACACTTTTTATCCTCTTTATGATTCCTTTAGGGAACTCCTTTTCTACTGTATGTGCTCTTGGTGAGTCTACCAACCACCACAGTGTTGTTGACAGATCAGAGTACCCCATTCCCTGGCCACTGTAACATAGTGAAGATCTGAGTGTATGTTATAAACACAGTTAATCAGAGCTTTTCTTGAGAGTTGATATGAGGAGAAAGAGGGCCTCTGTTTTATTTTTTTTAAAAGATTTTATTTATTTATTTTTACGGAGAGGGGAAAGGAGGGAGAAAGACAGGGAGAGAAACATTGATCTGTTGCCTCTCGAATGCCCCCCAGCTGGGGACTGAACCCGCAACCTGGGCATGTGCCCTGACCAGAAATCTAACCAGCGACCTTTCATTTTGTGGGATGACCCCCAGCCAACTGAGCCATACCAGGCTGGGGAAGGGCCTCTGTTTTAGATTACTCACTATAAAATTTAGACCTCAGGGTTCAGTGGCCATATTTCCTGCTGCTAGAAGAATGAGGCCCTTACACAAAAAGAATTAGAAGTCCATTTAAGAGACGGTGATATCATCTGAACCTTAGATCCAACCAGGGCTGAACTAGACTCTATATTCTTAATGGATCTACTTATGTGATGTGACACATTTAAGTTTATGCTTAAGCTAGTCTAAGTTGGGTTGTTGTAATTTGCAATGGAAGGAGCCCTGAATAATAATTACTGTATTATTATCCCCATTTTACAGATGAGGAAACTGAAACCCATAGAGTTTAGTTTTCCTAAGGTTTTCCAGCTTATAAATGGCAGAACATTGTCATTTGAAACAAACCTTTGATCTACTACTTATATACAGTAGTCCCCCTTATCTTGGATTCACTTTCCACAACCCAAAAATATTACATGGAAGATTCCAGAAATAACTCATAGGTATGAAATTGCCCGCTGTCCTGAAGAGTGTGAGGAAATCTTGCACCCATCATGTTCCATCCCACCTGGGATGTGAATCGTCCCTTTGTCCTGTGAATTCACACTGTGTATGCTACCCACCCGTCAGTCACTCGTAGCCATCTTTGGTATCAGATAGACTGTGGCAGTATCACAGAACTTGTTCAAGTAACTCTTATTTTACTTACTAATGACCCCAAAGCATAACAGTAGTAACGCTGGCAATTTAAATATGCTAACCAGAAACCATAACATGCTTCCTTTAAGTGGAAAGGTGGAACTTCTTAATAGGGAAAGAAAAAAATTGTATGTGGAAATTGCTAAGATGTGTGTTAAAAACACATCTATCAGAGTAATCGTGAAGAAGGAAAAAGAAATTTGTGCTAGTTTGCTGAGAGAATATTGATATAACTTTTATTAGAGTATATTGTTATAGTTATTGCTGTTTAATCTCTTACTGTGCCCAATTTATAAATTAAACTTTATGATAGGTGTGTATGTATAGGAATAAACTGTATATGTAGGGTTTAGTACTATCCAGTTTCAGGCATCCACTGGAGGTCTTGGAATATGTCCCTTGTAGGTAAGGGGGAACAACTGTATGTCTTCCCATGTGTTCATCCATCCACCCATCCATTCATCCATCTATCCATCCATCCATTTCATTCATTCATTTATCTGATCATTTTTCAATGCTAAGACACCAAAGGCAATAAGCCTTGTCTCAGTTGCCAACTCTAATTCTGAGGCTAGGTTTGGATCATGGGTTGGCAAACTGTTTCTGTAAAGGTGCAGATAGTAAATATATAAGGTTTTCTGGGCCATGCTGTCTCTGTAGAGACTACTCAGCTTTACTGTCATAGCTCCAAAGCAGCCATAGACAATATGTAAATGAACAGGCATGGCTGCATTCCAATAAAACTTTATTTACAAAACAGGTGGCAGGCAGGCTGAATTGGCCCATGGGCCATAGTTTGCCAGTCCCTGGTCTGGATTAGTGTTGCTGTTGGGAACATGAGAAGGGATTGGGAACATGTATGCCTTGAATTTCCCATTACTAATTCAGTGAACACAACAGGGTTTTTATACTCAAACTCTTATATTTGAACCTGGCTTTATGACCTTGGACAGATGAGGGAACAGGTGACAGTTTCCTCATCTGTAAAATGGGAATGATACATATTTTGTGAAGTTGTGTGTGTGCCTGACTCACAATGGGCACGTGGTGAAGGTTAGCTTCCTCTCCGTTTCTCATTTACCATCTTGCATGTGTTACCAATGCCAGGAGGCCTCTGTCTTCGGAGGCTGTCCTGGGATGCAGTGAGGGCAGTTGAGTCTGGCTTGCTGAGCTCAGGAGTCCAGCTTCTAAGCATGAGCTTTCAAGTTATAGAGATTAAGCTCTTGAAAACCCCAAATTTTTCTTTTTTAATAGACCTACCCCAGCTCTTATCTGCACTAGATAACAATTGTTTTTGCTTGTCAAGTGCCCAGCAAAACAAAGGGCTGTCTAGTCAACAAGCCCCATTAGACCTAGAAGCGGTTTAGCCACCCTTTTATTAAGTGCACCACTCCCAATATCACCCTGTCCCTCAGGTGGCTTTTCAACCTATTTCTCCCAAACAAATACTCCTCTCTGGGAGAAAAGACTGTGTGCAAGAGTGAGTGTGTGTCTGTGTGCCCATGTCTCTGTGTAATCATGTATGTCTGTATGTGCCCTGTGTCTGTATTGTGATCATATGCTTAAATATTTATGCTGTGTCCTTGACTGTGTAGTTGATTATATGACTGTGTATGTGTGTGTGGGTATGGACATATGTAGGTGGGTGAGGGTGTTGGTGCTTGTATATGTGTCGGTGTGTGTTCTGCTTGTTCAATCCATCACTTTGTGTCTCGACCTCACAGGGCCTGCAGAGGGCGTCTAGTGTATAGAGAAAAGGGGATGTGTGACTCCTGGCCTGTGGAATGGGGCTCTGGACTGAGGAGGCTGGGTTGTCTTGTTCCCTAAAGGAGCCTGGCAGGACCCGAAAGATGGTGAACTCTGCCTGCACAGGGCAAAGCCAGAGGAAAATCTGATGGAGGTCCGTAGCAGTCCTGACGTGCAAATCGGTCGTCCCACCTGGGTATAGGGGTGAAAGACTAATCGAACCTTGTAGTAGCTGGTTCCCTCTGAAGTTTCCCTCAGGATAGCTGGCACTCTCAAAGAACTCCTCCCCCACGCATGCAGTTTTATCTGGTAAAGAGGTCTTGGGGCCAGAAAGGAGCTGGAAATGAGCAAGACACCAGATGAATCAGTCCCTGAAAGTCCCTCATCTTGGAAAGGAGTTCTCTGTATACTCCATCCTCCAAACCCTCTGTCTATATCCAGAGGTTCCTGGCCCAGCCAGAGGGGCAGAGCTAGCCCTTGAGTCCCAGAGTGTGGGTAAAACATGACACAGGACTTCCGGAGGTGATGGGACATTGGAATAGGGGAAAGTCTTGAGCAATACTGCCCCCCTTCTCTGCCTCCTGCCCCCTGGAGCTTGAAGTAAAGCCACTGCCAGGGTTTCCTGAACAACCCCCTCCTTTACTTCCTGTAGTTTGGATCGCTCTGGATTTTAGGGTTTCTGGGTCTGGGCTGAGCTTGCTTGGGAAAAGTGCAGGAGCCTGTAGCCAGGAGCCCTTGAACCCAAAGCAGAAGGTGACCTACATGGCTGATGATGAGGAGCCCTGGGGGCTCAGAGAGAGGGCAGTGGAAGCTTCATGGAGGAGGGAGCTCTGCAGATCCTTGAAGGTGGTGAGGCAGGAGGAAAGACATTCTAGGTAGAATGAGCATCAAGCGAAGGCTCAGAGGAAGGACAGGGGTTTGTAATTAATCCCAGTGTGGGTGAGGCAGCATAAGGGTAACTGGTGAAAGAGGCTATGTATGGGGGTAATCCCTGGGGTATTTGGGGCACTTCCTGGTGACGCCATGCTCAGTGGTCAAAGTTAATGGAAGGCTCCTATAACCTGAATCAGGCAGGACCACCAGGGGCTAGTATCCTTTGGTTGTGAAGGTTTGGTTCCTTAGCAGGCCTAGAATGTCAGCCAGCTGAAGTGCTAGTTGGCAGTAAAAGGAATGAGCCACAGAGAAAGTGTGGTAAACACAGTTCTGAGATTCCTGCCCCCTGGTATGCAAATTTTGAAGGGATTTTTGCCCTTTGACCTGTGAATATGATGGAATTAAGTTATTATGGCAAAATGAAGGGATTTTGCAAATGGAATTAAGGTCTAATCAGTTGACTTTGAGTTAGTTAAAAGGGAGATTACTTTGGGTGGGCCTGACCTTTTTTAAAGATGAGCCCTTTAAAAAAAATGTCTAAACACATGGACAATAATAAGTGGGGGGTGGAAATGAGAGGGAGGTGGGGAGGGCTGAGCTGGGCTGGGGGTAAAAAGGCAGAAAACTGTACTTGAACAACAATTAAAATAAAAAAATGTCTAGAGATAACAAATAAGAAGCAGTAGAAGATGCTGTCATTTGGCCTTGAAAAAGCAAACGCCATGTCGTGGAGAGGGCCATGTAGCAAGCAGTGACAGGTAGCTCTAAGACCTTAAGGCCTCAGACCTACAACCACAACTGCCAACACCCAGTGAGTCTGGAAGAGGACTCCAAGCCTGAGATGAGATTGCAGCCCTGGCTGATGCCTGAGTGAGACCCTGAGCCTGGTGAGACCCTGAACAGAGGACCCTGTCAACATGTACCTGGACCCTTCACCCACAGAACTGGGAGTTGATAAATCTGGATTATTTGAAGCTGCTAAATTTGTGGCAGTTTATTACACAGCAATAGAAAATTAACATAAGAATGAAGTAGTAAATGCTTATACTTAAGCCCCAGGATCAGTTTCAGAACTACTTGACACAGAGAGATCTGATCAGATCACTGGGGAGGAACAGAGAGGGGCCGTAGGAGGAGGTAGCCAGAGGCAATGGCATACAGCCTAGGATGGGATTGGCTGAGAAGCTGAACACCTCTGGAGTGCATGGAATTATGGACCAGATGATGTAAAATAAAAGGGGGGCAGAGGATGGCTCTCAGGTTCTCTGCCTTGAGGATGCGTGGATGATCATGCTGCAGCTGCCTGCATTTCCCAAAGGGTGGTGTTTTGATGGGAGAAGAAACTCCTGGTGTAGCCTAGAATCAGGCTGGCCTGGCAGAGGGTGGCAGGGTTATTCTTTGGGTGTTCTGGAGGGGATGAGCTCTGAGGCAGAAGCCTGCCATTCTTTCAGAATTGTGTAGCTTTTGTATCTTATGTTGTTCTGGTTTGTAAACTAATTTTATAGAAATAAGATAATTAAAAACTAACAGGAGAAATGATAGGGGAACTCATGCGTTAAAGATTTTAACCTTTAAAAAATTAAAGAAAAAACAAAAACAGGTGGCTTCCAGTCAAGATGGAGGCGTAGGTAGACACACTTTGTCTCCTTATGCAACCAGAACTGTCAGAAAATTGGGATCTGTGGAAGTCTGACAACCAAGAATGTATTTATTTATTTGTTTATTTATTTATTTAAGTTTTTAAAGTATATTTTATTGATTGTGCTATTACAGTTGTCACATTTTGTTCTCCCCTTTATCCTCTGCTCTGCACCCCTCCTCCCTCCAGCATTCCATCCCTCCACACTTAGTTCATGTCAACAGGTTGTACATAAAAGCTCTTTGGCTTCTCCATTCCCTATACTATTCTTAACCTCCCCCTGTTTATTTTGTACCTACCAATTATGTTGCTTCTTTTTTCAAATAGATTTTATTTATTTATTTATTTATTTTAGAGAGGGGGGAAGGGAGGGAGAAGGAGAGGGAGAGAAACATCAATGTGTGGTTGCTTCTCGAGTGCCCCCTACTGGGGATTTGGCCTGAAACCCAGGCATGTGCCCTAACTGGGAATTGAACCAGTGACCCTTTGGTTCACAGGCCAGCACTCAATCCACTGAGCCACACCAGCCAGGGCCCAATTATGCTTTTTTCCCCTGTACCTTTTCCCCCCATTCTCTCCCATCCCCTCCCTGCTGATAACCCTCCATGTGATCTCTATTTCTGTGAATCTGTTCCTGTTCTAGTTGTTTGCTTAGTTCATTTTTGTTTTTGTTTTTTAGGTGCAGTTCTTGATAGTTGTGAGTTTGTTGTCATTTTACTGTTCATATTTTTGATCTTCTTTTTCTTAGATAAGTCCCTTTAACATTTCATATAATAAGGGCTTGGTGATGATGAACTCCTTTAACTTGACCTTACCTGGGAAGCACTTTATTTGCCCTTCCATTCTAAATGACAGCTTTGCTGGATAGAGTAATCTTGGATGTAGGTCCTTGCCTTTCATGACTTTGAATACTTCTTTCTATCCCCTTCTTGCCTGTAAGGTTTCTTTTGAGAAACCAGCTGATAGCTTTATGGGAACTCCTTTGTAGGTAACTATCTCCTTTTCTCTTGCTGCTTTTAAGATTCTCTCCTTATCTTTAATTTTGTGTAATTTAATTATGCTGTGTCTTGGTGGACCCTCCTTGGGTTCAACTTTTTTTGGGACTCTCTGAGCTTCCTGTGCCTGCATATCTATTTCTTATGCCAGACTGGGGAAGTTTTCCTTCATTACTTTTTCAAATAAGTTTTCAATTTCTTGCTCTTCCTCTTCTCCTTCTGGCATACCTATGATTTGGATGTTGGTATGTTTGATGATGTTCCTGAGGCTTCTTACCCTGTCCTCATTTCTTTAATTTTTTTTCTTCTTGCTGTTCTGATGAAATGCTTTTTTCTTCCTTATGTTCCAAATCATTCATTTAATACTCATTTTCATCCCTTCACTGTTGGTTCCCTGTAGATTTTTCTTTATTTCACTTAATGTAATCTTAATTTCTGCCTGGGTCATTTTTGTGCTGTTGCCATAATCAGTGAGTACTTTGAGCATCCTGATAACCAGTGTTTTGAACTCTGTGTCTGATAGGTTAGTTATCTCCCTTTGGTTTTATTTTTTTTTTCTGGAGTTTTGTTCTGTTCTTTCAATTGGGCCATATTTCTTTGTCTCCTCAATTTGGCAACCTCCCCGTTTTTGTTTCTGTATATTAGGTAGAGCTTCTTTGACTCTCTGTCTTAGTAACATGGCCTATTATAGAAGAGCAGACCTGTAAATTTTGTAGGGTGGTGCCTTAGGTAATCACCAGAGTGAGGCAACTCATTTCATCACTCTGTGGCTCTGTACGGCAGGAGGGCTCAGAGAAGGTACAATGCTGCTGTCTGGCTTCTGGAGGTTTGCCTGGGAGGAAGCTGTCTCCCAGC
This sequence comes from Trachops cirrhosus, assembly GCA_028533065.1. Lineage (NCBI taxonomy): Eukaryota > Metazoa > Chordata > Mammalia > Chiroptera > Phyllostomidae > Trachops > Trachops cirrhosus. Next base: position 28,929,096 of record CM052540.1, on the reverse strand, counting down.
ACTTACCCTGTTTCTGTCTTCTCACTTTCTCCCTGTATGCCATTTGTGCCCTTACAGTTATTGCCCCAGTGCTCAATCTGAAAGGGAATGGGTCTGTGTAAGTCCTAAGTCCATGTGGGCCCTTTAAGATGAGTCTCCTGATAATCAAGGAGTTTCTTCTGCCACCCTAAACGCCACTGGTTTTTATTGCCAGAAGTTATGGGAATTTATCTTTCCTGGCACTGGAACCCTGAGCTGCTGGGTGGTCTGGTTTGGGGCTGGGATCCTTCACTCCTGAGGTATCCCTTCTGATTTTTATCCACTACACGTGAATGTGGGATGCTTGTTCTGCCACTTCTCCATGCTACTCCTGCACCTCCACACCACTCCCAGGGTTCTGTGCCTCTCCCCACCTCTCTACCTCTCTCCACATCGCCACCCCTCCTAAACGTCTGGATGAATATGGCATCTTAAATACTTGGTTGTTGGACTTCCATACAGCTCAATTTTCTGGATGGTATTTGTTTTGTAGTCTAGATATAGTTTTTTTCTGTAGTTGTGCAAAGGGGCAAAGTGTATTTACCTACACATCCATCTTGATCAGAAGTCTGATTTTACCCTTAATTGATAAGCTTAAGTGATGAAAACTGTAACAGAAGAGTTAGAGTTTAGACTTAATTGATAGGCTTAAGTGACTAATGCATGTGGAAAACTGTTATTCCAAAATTGTGTAACTTCATAATAAAGACTCCTTTCCTTTATCACCAAAGCTTTGCTCTGGAATTTTGCCTACACAGTGGTGGCAGGCAGCAGGACCCCACTTGCTGTTCGGTAACATTCTGACTATGGTTTTTATTTGTACTTCCTTACTTTTTGTGAGATGTTGCTATTTCTTTAAATGAATCCTTTTCTTTGTTTTTAGATCTTATTAGTTTTTTTTTTTTTTTTTTTAGAGAGAGGGGAAGGGAAGGAGAAAGAGTGGGAGAGAAACATCAATGTGTGGTTGCCTCTCACGCACCCCAAACTGGGGACCTGACCTGCAACCCAGGCATGTGCCCTAACTGGGAATCGAACTGGCAAACCTTTGGTTCTTAGGCCTGTGCTCAATCCACTGAGCTATACTAGCTAGGGCTGAACCCCCTTTTCTTTCCTTCTCCTTTATTCCATCCTTGACTGTAGGTTGTTGTGGTGAGATTACTACTATTCAGCAAGATTGTGGTTTGCTTTTCCTTCTGGAAGGCACCCACTTGAAATTGGGCATGGCTATGTGACCTACTTTGGCCAATTAACTATGTAGAAATTGCATGTGGTATTTGTGGAGAGAAGCATTTGAGTACTTGCTGTTCTTCCTTGCTGTTTTCCCTGGCTGAAGTAATCATGGAAACATGTGTTGAGATAAAGGAGCATGCCAAAAATCAAGGTGGCATGCAATGTTGAACCACCACATGGAGTGCAGTTGCACTAAAGACATGCCTAGACCCACAGCAGGTTTTTTATGCATGGAAAATAGAATTTTGTTGTGTTAAGCCACTCAGACTTAGGTGTCATTTAATATGACACCTAATATGCAACATAACCCAGCCAGCCTATTCTGACTAATCAGATGTGTTGGTGGTAGTTTTCAGGTATTGTAGAATAGAGAGATGAGATTACAAAACTAGAAAAGTCTGAGATCTTGGATTTGGAATTGGAATTTGCTGTGGGCTAAATTGTATCCTTCCAGAATTCATAAGTTGGAGACCTAAACTTCAATGTGACTATATCTGGAGATAGGCTCTTTAGGAAGTAATTTAGGTTAAATGAAGTCATAGGGGAAGGGTCCTAATCTAGTAGGACTATGGCCTTATAAGAAGAGGGAGAGAGAGAGAGATTTCTCTGCCATATGAGGACACAGTGAGAAGGCATCCATCTGCATGACAGGAAGAGGGCTATTACCAGAAGCCAAGTATATTGGCACATTTATCTTGAACCTCTAACCTCCAGAACTCTGAGAAAATCAATTTCTGTTGTTTAAACCATCCATGCTATGGTATTTTATTATGGTAGTCCAGGCCAACTAAGACAGATGTTTTACTTGCTAAAAGATCTGATTAGTCTGTTTTTCAGGAGTGGTAAAATTTTTTATCATATAAGGAAGAGTGATATTTTTTAGGTGATATCCTTAAATTTGTAATAAGTCTAGAGTTTGGGAAGAAGGATGCATGTTGATGCAGCATAGCCATAGGGTGGACTACAGAGATATTTTTTTTTTCACTGCCTTCAACCTTAGCCCTTTTCTATGATTTGAGGAATTTCGTATCATATGAGTTTTAGTTCCCAGTAGAACTTGCCTTCCATCATATAACTCCCCACCAAGGGTCACATACTAATTTTCCTAGCTGTCTTTGCAGCTAGGACTTGGGCACATGATTTAGGCTGATCCAATCAAAAGCGCCTTTCAAGGACTCTGAATAGGGAGCTAGTAGTGATGCACAGGAGCAGGGTTAGTAGAAAATCCACTTTGGTGGTGGTCGGAGTGGTGGCAGAGGTGATGTCTGTCTAGTAGGGGCAGCTGAGTTGTGATTCCAGAGGTGGAATCTGGCAGGCTACCACATAACATTTGAAGGACTTGCAGCAACAAGTACTAATGTATCTAAATATTTAAAAGTTATAGCCTTGATCAGCGTGGCTCAGTTGGTTGGGCATTGCCTCGCAAAGCAACAAGTCACCAGTTTGAATCCTGGTCAGGGTCACAACACATGTCTGGGTTGTGAGTTCAGTCCCCAGTCGGGGTGTGCATGGGAGTCATTGGATGTTTCTCTCTCACATTGATGTTTCTCTCCCTTTCTTTCTCCATCCCTTCCCCTCTCTAAAAATCTTTTTTTTTAAAGATTTTATTTATTTATCTTCAGAGGGGAAGGGAAGGAGAGAGGGAGAGAAATATCAATGCATGGCTGCTTCCCGTGCATTCCCCGCCGGGAACCGGCCTGCAACCCAGGCACGTGCCCCGACCGGGAATCGAACCGTGATCCCCCGGTTCACAGGCCCGCACACTATCCACTAAACTACACCAGCCAGGGCAATAAAATCTTTAAAAAAATATTTAAAAGTTATAAATCAAATTAACAAATTGTCAAATAAAAGCATCTCTCTTACTACTTTGAAAAATATACTTTCAAAACAACTGGAAAGCCAGGTTCAAGTTTATAATTCTTGGAATCTTTGGAGTTCCATGATGGAATGAGGTGGTAAGGGGACAGCCAAGCTTCAGTGCCCAACTTGTCCACCTTCTGTCCCCAACCCTCCTCTTACTATGCTCAGTTCCATCTTGCACCATGGAGGATCTCATGTGCCTGGTGTAGACACTCCAGCCCCATACATACAAGCTCTTTACACATTACCTGGCAATAGCTACCTGTTGGCTATTATCTGTAGTGTTGGCTACAAAGTAGTGTGCATATCAATGACAGAGTCTACCCTAGGAAGGACAGATCTGAGGAAGAGATCTGCATGATTCTGGTAGTTGTTTGGGACCACTTGGGTAGGGAATGCTCTAGTCTTCAGTTCCTGAAATGTGATCTAGAAGGAGAAGCACAAGCTCCAGGTGGACATGCTCCCTTAGCTCTGTGTACCAGAGATATGACTGGAGGAGGGCCAGAGCAGAGCCCTCTAAGACATGAAATTCAGGACAGGGGCCTCAGATATCTGGATGTAAAGGTGGCACTGGCATTTGGCATCTCCTTCTGGTGGTATCACCATGCTGTCCTGGAGGCCTGTCTGGGTTGTCCTGGCTCTACTGCCTGCTTTGTGAGTGGTCTGGCTACCCAGGCTCCCTTATTATTCCATTTTCTGCACCTTCCTGGGGTCTTTTCAGTAATTCATTTTTCTGTTTAAATCAGCTAGTGAGTTTCAGTGGCTGAAGTAAGAATCCCAATTAATCTCTTTTTAGGGGGAGTTGACCCTATGCCATGTCAGTTCGGAGATTACCAAGAGCCCCATGATAACAGATCCTGTGATACTTAGGGTTGCTATGCCAGGAGGTGCCATTTACATAGACTGCAGGGAAGATGATGCCCCTGGAGTTGTGCAATGATGCTGTCCTGCCTGACAGGCATGGGTGTTCCTGACAGTGCTAGGATTTCCCAAGAGGAGTGGTGGTCTGATTATAATGGGGGGACCTTGACATTGATGGGGTCCTGTCAGCAATGGGGACACCAATAGATATTGGTATGTCCTGCCAGGAGCAATCACCTTCCTGAATTGATGGAGGGCTTGAGTGTTGTGCCCCTGGTGGTCTGACAGGTATGGGGTCAGCCAGGTGATTGGGATTCTGATGGTGCTGGGTTCAGATTTCTAGGGACTACAGTTCTACTATCCAGAACACTGGGGGATCTGGTTGTCTCAGCAGGGCAGTGTCAAAGGTACTGGGGTTAAAGCCATCCTCCTTTGGGGGGTTGGAGCTCAGGGCAGCTCATGTCTTCTCCCTCCCACAGGAGCCATGGGGAAGATTTGATTTGTCCCAGGAACAGAAGTGGGGCTGAGGCCTGACTCCCTCATCTACTCTGATCCTCAGAGCTTCTGCCCTACCCCTTATATTCCTTCCTTGTCCTGTCTGTTTCTGACCCCTAAGAAGACAGAAGTAGCCCTCAAAAGTGGGTCCTTCAGGAGTCTGATCCTGTCCCTGTGGTCATTAGATGCTCTACTCTATAGATGTCCTGCCAGGCTGGCTCAGAGCCCCCCTGTGAGGCCTTCCCCTTTCAGAAGCCCTGCCCACAGGACCCATAGTCCTAACCTCTGGATCCCAGCCTTGCCCCATCCATTCATTCCTATTTTTATTACAACATCACCAGGTCCTGGCCTCGGTTACTCCCTGAAAATGGAGGTGAGAAGATGGGCATAGTTGTAGCCTGATCCCTTCTCTACTGCTTCCCTTGGGAAAACTGAGGTCTGGGCAAACCTTGAGAACCTGTGCCTACTTCCTCCTGGAGGCTCTGGGGATGCCAGTTCCCTTTCTGCTGGAGAGGCCTAGGGGGCTGGTGGCTCTCCAGGGGACATCTCTGTGTCTAGTCTCAAGCACTGGGGTCCTGCCTGAAGCCATTCTTCTTCTTCTTCTTCTTCCTCTTCCTCTTCCCCTTCTCCCTTCTCCCTTCTCCCTTCTTTCTTCTTTCTTCTTTCTCCTTCTCCTTTTCTTCTTCTCTTTTTCTCAGCTCTTTCTAGCAAGCCAAGCCTTTCCACCCCAACTGGACATCCAGCCCCGAGCCTTCAGCCAAAGTGCTACCCATCAGACTGACTTGGGCTGCAGTCTCAGCTCTGCCACTCACCAGTTGAGTGGACTTGGGAAGTCACTCTACCTCTCTGTGCCTCAATTTCTTCACACATGGAATAAGACTAGTGATCCCCACCTTATACAATTGTGTGAGGATGCAATATATCATGACATAAAGGATTCAGCTTGGAGGCCAGTGTATGATCAGTACCCACAAAAAATAGCTTTCCCTACTTCCTGAGGGCCACTTCCTCAGACTTGGCCCTGCTATATTGCTTCCCATTTTTACTTAGGAGATAGGTCAACTGAAAAAGACTATATGTATAGTGCAGATTCTGCAGCCAAATGGCTCAGTTATGACCCTCAGCTCTGCTACTTTACCAGATGTCCAGTTACTAAACTGGACAAGTTACTAAACATCTGCACCTCAGTTTCCTCAGCTGCAACATAAGACTGACAAGAGCACTGAAAGCAGTGCCCAGTGCCTGTTAAGCACTAGTGGTGAATTAGCTGGTACTACAGAGCCATTTCCTTCCATGTGGGTAAAGTCTTAGGGGCCTTTTCTGACCAGAGAGGTGCCTGCTTATTCTTACAGAGGATCTCTTAAAGGAAACTCCCTATTTGGGAGTCCTGCCCCTTTGTGAGACCATTTCCAAAGTTTTCTGGCTGTTTCTCAGTTTCCCAGAGGCCAGAGAAGGGGGGCACAAGGGTGGAGGCTTACCAATAAAATGAACATGAGATGATGAAAATATGATCAAAACTGCATGGAGCTGGCTGTGGACAAATACCCACGCAACAGAGATAGCCCCACTGTCTTGAGAACTGGATGTTCTCCTGGTATGAGTTGTGGAGGGTGTCTGGGAAAGAACCATGTTCAATTCCACTTTTTGTTTATCAGATGTGTGCTGCAACTTGCTCTGTGCCAGCTCCTGTGCAGAGCAATGTTGGCAATTGAGATGGACAGGCCCAATCCCTTCTGCTGGGAACTCTATCAATGGACAGGACAGGGAGCTGTTGTCTACCTATTAAACTAGGAACTCCTTGAGCAGAGATGTCAGATCCCTTTAGGGAGATGCTGGCTTCTGGGTAGGGAGGTATCACTCAGCTGCTGACCTGAAACCTGTAGCATGTGCCATGTGCCCTAGGGAGGAAGGTGTCTACCTATAGACAGGCAGCAAGGTCCCCATACCCTAGTTGGGGAGCTACAAGTCCACACCACCCCTCAGAGAACTGGCAGCTTCATTGTCAGGGAGGCAGGTTGGCTTCTGGTCCACCAGAACTCAGGACAAATAGAGATGCCACACTTAGTGAATTATAGTGAAATGGAGCAGATGTTAATTAGATGAAGATGCAGTGCTGAGAATGTTTGAGTGAATCAGGACCAAGTCCCAAATGACTGGGCTAAGCTCTCATGTTTTGGGTAGGGAGATAAGGAGATAAAACGCAGTGCTCATGAGGGATAGGTGGCTGGAGATGAGGAAAAGAGGGAGAGAGCATGCCAGAAGGAAAGGCAGTGGGTGAAGAAAAGGTGGGGAGGACTGCCTACCTGCTCTGTATGGGACTTTGGTGTCTGTCCCCAGACTTCCTCAAAGTTCATTTGCCTCACTAGATTTTGGATTATTTTTTCTCTTCCTGAGTCTCAGCTTCTCCTCTGTTCCCTGAGGGTTTTCCATTTCTTAACATGTGTGACTTTGGGGAAGCCTGTGTTTAGGCTGAGACCCAAATATTCATGAGTCAAATCTTTGTTTGGAGGGACTCTTAAAAATTAGGCTACCCCTCAATTGACAGATGGAGGAACGAAGGCCCTGGGAGGTAGTGAGGAAAGATCTTGCCTAGAGTTTAAGAGTGAGGTGCAGAAATGGGATTGTGGGGTTGAGAGCTATGCACTGAGCTCAAGGCCTGTTCCTGTAACATGCAGTGGCAGTGGGCAGTGGCAGGAAAGTAGTGTCCAGGGACCTTTGTCCTGGTAGCACCTTCTTCAGGGCTTCCATCCTCAATCTCCTGCTGGTATTTCCCTGAGTGTCCAGAAGGATGGTTTGTGTCTTCCTCTGCGGTAGGCCAATCTCTACTTGGCTTCACTGGGAACTGAGAACGAGTTGAGGCAATGTGCCCCCTCACACCTGTGTTTGTCCTCTGCCTACTGGGGTTCAGGGCATAGAATCAAATGGTATGCACAGCTGGGACCTTTAGAACCCCATGGCTGGCTGACTTGATGGATGGATTAATGGATGAATGTGTGGGTGGGTAGGAGGATGGATGGAGGTTTAATGGATGCAGGGACATTAGATGGATGGATGCATGGATGCATGAATGGATGGGTAATTTCTCCCACACAGCAGAGCCAAACTTCCCAGCCATTACAGTTGTTCTTGCAAACTATCCCCGTCCCTCCCACTCCTTGTAACTCTAAGACCTGGGAAATCTGAGGTTTTAAACACCTGCTTCTGGGAGCAGAGGGAGGAAGAAGCTGTTATGCCCTCAGCTCAGTGAGGAGGGGCTGGCATAGCCCCCTAACCACCTCTCCCCTTCCCAGGCTGCCAGACCTGCACAGGCCTGGTTTTGTTACCAGATGTAATGTGTCTGGTATATCGCTGGCTACTCTTGCCAAGTGAGGATGCCCAGCCTGTCATTCGGCTGCCATTCAACCCCAGTGGCACAGATTTGCAGCCCCCAGCTGGACCTTAGAAGCCATAGCTGGGTAGCCAGCCGGTTTCCCCAGAGAACTTCCCAAGCACAAGAGATTTACTCCTTCCAGAGCTGCCTTGGGCTGCTCTAAAAGTTACAGGGCTTTTGTCTCCTAGAGTTGATATTCCTTCCCTGTGAAGCCCCTGGTCTCAGTGTTGTGGGCTTCAGAGGTGTGGTGGGCTTCCTTCAGGCAGAATCGCTCTAGCTTCCCTGGCTGCTCCTTCTTCTACCCTCTTGGTCCTGTCCCATCTCTGACCTCTGGCCCCCAGGTCTGTCTGTCAGTGTCCTGAGAAGTGTGGTCCCGCATGGTGCTGGACCTGGCCAGACTGACTGGGTGAGAGAGAAGGGCTGGCCTGGAGGTCAGAGTCTATACGGACAGACAAGCCTTCACCCCTGGCTGCCAAGCCTTTCTTCACATAGTTATTCACTTTCTAGAGAAATGTTTGAGTGACTACCTTATGCCAGGCAGTGTCTGGACACCAGGGAGGCTGTGGAAACCAAACAGACAGGATCTCTGTTCAGGAAAGCTGACAAACTAGCCATTATAATTCCGTGTGGTGGGTGCTGTAAGGGGATAGGGATGGGGGTTCCTGAGAGGTTAGGAGGGAGAGAGGCTACCTAACCCAGCCTGGGGTCAGAAAATGCTTCCTGGGGGAAGAGTCATCCAGAGCCAGAGGTAAGCTAAGTGGGCAGGAGAGAGAGAAGAGTGTTCCAGGTGAGGGAATGGCATGGTTAGATGGGTACTCCCCCCACAGGCAGTAGAGCTGGACCCCCTGTCTCTCCTTTACCCATTGGTTCCTGGCAACTGTCTTCCCCCAGTGACACCTGATCCTTGACACACCTGTGTGCTGGAACACCTGCCTTAGAGAGCGGAGACTGGGAGGCATGGAGAGTTTAGCCTGTTTGGGAAGCTGACACAGGTTGAGTGCTGCTGAACCATGCAGCGTGACAGGGTTTTGAGGAGACAGGAAGGGGAGCCCTGATTGTGAGACCTTATCCTGAGAATACAGGGTGCTAGGCAGAGGTTGATGAGAAGTTTGCTCAGGCTGCAGAGTGTAAAATGGACCCTGCCATTCCATTTCCCCCTCCTATCCTGGTCCTCCCGGATAGACAGCAAACAGACAAATCTGTGGGTGCCAGTGGGCTTTATTGGAAATATTGCAGTCTGGGCATGGAGAAGCTGTGCTGTTGCTACACTTACACTCTTGCTCACATTCACACACACACTCACACTCACACTCACATTGACACTCTAGGCCCTGCTCAGGTCTTGTTGTACAGGAGCTGACGGTCTGGCTCTCTCTTCTGGGTCTTGGTTCTCCAGGGCGGCAGTGATTCACATCCTTCACTGAGACACAGGGCTCTCTTGGGGGCTGTCGTGGGCTAACTTAGCTTGCTCTGGAGGAGGGAGGAGAGAGAAGGTCACTGGCTGGGGTCTTGTTACTCAGCCAGAGGGAGAAGGCAGGGCTGGGGAGGGCAGGCTTGCCTTGGCAGCGTTCCTCTTCAGTTTCCAGACAAGGCGTTGCACCCAGGGCAGCTCAGGTGGTGTGCAGAGATGGTGACCTCTCAGTGTGGTGAACCTGGAGTCAGAGGTCAGAGAGGTTGGAACCCTGGAACCCAGCTTCCTTGTGGGCACTCGGTACGGGGGAGAGAGGTTGAGGGTCACCTCTGAAAACCTGTTTCAGGGGCTCCCTTGAAGAGGTTGGGCTTGGCAAAAAGAGAGATAAGAAAGTGGGGGTAGATTGGGGAGATGAGGCTAGATGAACTCCTCCCCACAACTCACACAACGGCGGGCACTTGGCAGCCATCCTGGAGGAGAAGGTATCGAAAGGATCGCACCTTATTCGCAGGGATAGGGCGTTTGTTCACAGACAGGCAGCAGTCTTCTGCATCGTTGGCACCACCCTGAGCTGGGGTGGCCGATAGGCAACAGGTGAAAGAAGGTAGTGTTAGAATAAAGAGACCTTGAGGCAGGGAGGTCACAGCCCTAACTGGGATTCGGGACACCTGTGTGTGTGTGAAGGCAGCGAACCTGGTACTTAGCCATATGCACCAACATGGCCCTCCTGGTTGCTAAATATATTGAAATACTTCTAAGCTGTTTAACAACCACTGTTTTGAGCCCCACAAGTGCCTTCCTGGTGCCCCATCACCCCAACCTCTCTCCCACAAATGAAGAGTTAATGCTATGTGTTACGTGTACATGTTTCTTTTGTTAGTCCCTTCACCTTCTTCCATCCAGCCCCCAATCCTGCCCCCTCTGAGAGCTGTCAGTCTGTTCCATGTATTCATGCCTCTGTTTCTGTTGCTGTTCTTCAGCTTATGTTGTTCATTAGATTCCACATATAAGTGAGATCGTATGGTATTTGTCTTTCTCTGGCTGGCTTATTTCACTTAGCATAATAATCTCTCCATACTGTGTGGTGATAGCCAGAAGGAAAGGGGGAGGGGATTGGCAGAGGTGGGCAAAGGAGTGGAAAATGGGGTTAGAAAGAGACTGCTTGGGGTGATGGACACCTGGTGCAGTGTGCAGATTGTATTTTATACAGTTGCACACTTGAAACCTGTATGGTTTGGTGAACCAATGTCACCCCAATAAATTCAATTAAAAAAGTTAATGCTGGTCATAGCATTGAATTGATAGGGGAGAGGTGGGTGTGAGGTAGCAGAAGGCTGGGATAGAGGACTTATGAATAGTTAAATGTTGTGACCATTAGCCCTGCCTCAGTGTCTCTTATTCTCCCCACCTTAAGCAAATATATACTGTTCTTTTCTTCTGCCTGGGAAACTGTGGCAGGAAGAAATAGAACCTGCAGAGAAATGGGCAGCCACAGGCCGGGAGATACACCAAGAGACAGACACACATTGGAATTCAGGGGCTCAGACATACTCACACTCACTGGCATACACACAGGACACAGGGTACCCCCAGGTTCACTGAACTGTGCAGACTTCTCGGTGTCCCTCATGTCCAGTGCCAAGCAGGCTGAGATCTAGACATTTTCTCTCCTGCCCCCCCTTCCCCCAAGCCTCCCCTCAGCCTTACCACGGGAGGTCCACAGAATCAGCAGGCTGATGGCCAGTAGTGCGGCTGCATGGGATGCCATGGAGGACGAACGCAGGCTGACTGGCCGTGAGAGTGTGTGTGTGAGTGTCTGTGAGCTGTGCAGCAGGCTGTGTGAGGCTAAGGCTTGGCTGGGAGTGGCTTGGCTGGGAGTGGAAATGTCACAGCTTTCTTGTAGGGTGTATGGGAATCTGGGAATGTGAGTGTGGATGTCTGTGTAATGGTGGACTCTTGACCATCAATTTATAGCCAGAAGGAACTTTCACTATTTCTGCTCAGAAATCCCCCTTCACATTCATTGTTTGGATTCCCCTTTTCCCCTTGCCTCTTTCTGGGAACATGACTCTGCCCTCCCTTTTCCCACCTCAAGCAGCCTCCCACTCTTCTGCTTTCCTTGGCTTCAGCTCTGAGAGCCTAAGCAGTCTGCATTCTAGTCAAGAGTAGGGAACCTTGTGCTGCTAGCTCCTTTGAGAGGGCCTGTACTATCATTTCATTGGTGGCATTTGCATTATCAGTCACAGGGCTGTCCTTCAGGGGTGGTGGTCAGAATTGGGGGCGGGTCAAAACGAGTTGTGCCCCCTTTCCTAGGTTTATCCCTCATCCTCACTCTGTTCTCTGTGGTTCTTCCTTCTGGCACAGGTGGAAAAGAAGGCTCTCTGGTGACCCCAGAACAAGTATGGAACCTGGGGTAGCCCCCCAAGTCTTCACAATGCCTGCCCATCATCATCTGGGAATCAGGCCCTCCCTTGAGACAAGTGGAGCGGAAAGGGAATGTTCCTTGGAAGGAGGCCCAGCACCCCATCCCCCATCTCAGGCCTCTGAGGTTCAACTTCCTGGCTTGGTGAGCTCTGCCCCTTTCTCTATGTACTATTTACATATGTCCAATACCTGGGTCAGGAACATCTGGGGGGCCCTGGCCCAGAACAGCCCTCATCATCTTTCTCCTTCTCTCAATCCTGGGAACTAAGAGGGGATTTCTAAGGAGAAAGGCTGGCCAGCTCATATTCAGACAGATTTCCAAATTTCAAGGAATTGACAGATGTAGAAGGGGGATAAGTGATTTCCCATCCTTCCAAGAAAGACTAGAGATAGGCCAGAAGAGAGAGCCTCAAAAGAGAGATTAATACGTGGGACATGCATTCAACCATCCCACCTAAGCTCTGGACCCTCTTTTAGATGGGGTGGTGAGTCCCTCATAAGTTTTTAACTTATCTTTTTTTCCATTCATTAATAATAATACTAGTAGTAATAGCATTTGTGGTTGTTTACTATGTTCTAGGCTCTGTATCAAGGACTTTGCCACTATTATCTTGCTTCACTTTCCCAAGAAAATTATAAAGTCATTTTTATTATCATCATATTATTATCTCTGTTTTAAACATAAGAAAAATGAGGCTCAGAGCACAGGGTCACACAGCAAGCAAGTGCCTTGAATCCAGGTGTCTTTTGTTGTAAAATTTACTCTCTACTACTGTCCCATCCGGCCTATCTGCCATCTGTCCATCGATTATAGATTGGTACAGAGGAGTAAGGCTCCACGGATAGCATGCCTAGGCTGGAATTCAGGTCCTACCACTTGTTAAGTTAACTGCATGATCATGTGTGAATGCTCTAGTTTCTGTATCTTAGTATTCTTATCTGTAAAGTAGGAATGGTAATAGACCTCCTTCTTAGGATTAAAGGAGGTAATCTCAGTAAAGGCATTAGTTTAGGCTGGCACATAATAAATATTCATTAAATATTAATATTAACCATTATTATTATGCTATCCTTTCATTAAAATATGTGTCAATTAACTCATCTAGCCATCTTTCCACCGATCTTATCTATTCGTCTTACAGTGGTTCTGATTTTTCTCTGTTGTCCCACCCCACCCGTTCTTCACTCTTCTCCACCCTGCTCTGCTCTCTGGGAGACTGGTCTTTACAGACAGCATTGCTCAGGATCCCTTGCCCTCTAGCTTGTCTTTGTATCTGGCCCACAGGAGGCAACAGCGGGGTATCAGTGGGTGGTAGGAGAGAAAGGCTGGAATATGAATCCCTCAAATCCTTTATCTTGCTGCAATTCTTCAAGTGAATTAATTGTTCTCTGGCAGTTGTTCTCAAAAGAGTGGCCTTTGGACAGCAGCAGCATCACCTGGGAACTTGTTAGAAATGCAAATTCTCAGGTCCTATTCCAGACCTACCGGAGTAATCTGTATTTTAACACAGCCTCCAGGTACTGGGATACATGCTGCAGCTTGAGAACCACTGATTGACCATTACAGATCTTTTCGGGCTGCCTCCTCTCCATTGGTTTGTCTCTAAGGCTCCTGAAACACTGTTCCTTCCTCTTCCTCCTTCAGGTCTTGGTTTGGTAACAGTTTGCCACTCTTGTTAAACCCTGAGTGTTTCACCATTCCCTGTTGATTCCTTAATCCTTGACCCCACCTCTTAAGTAGTCCCTTTATTAAAATCTTTCTGGTTAAACTTTTTTGAGTGTGCCGTATGTCTTCGGCTACGATCCTGACAGACACAGTAAAGGTACCAGAAGAGATCCCTGGAAATACATTCTCCAAAGTGGGATCTTAGCATTGGTTTGCTCACGTATTTGATGAGTACACGGATAATTTTCTTGCATAGGAAAAGAGGACAGTAGTAATCTGGAGCATGAGAAGCACAATAATCACTTAGACTATTGCCAGTGATAGCCTAGGGTGGAATGTTCATGGAGGGAAAGACATTAGGAGATAAAACACCTGACGCACTTAATTGCTGTGGCCACAAATGGTGATTACATATATTGTTGGGTGGGCAGCCTGTTTCTGACTGTGCTAGCAAAATTACACATGAGAAAGATGTGGTTAAGACCACATGGCAAATATGGCTAAGGATCAAGCCCATGACCTTATTGTGTGATGCTGTGGAGTTGCAGCACCAGGTAAATACCCAATCCCACCATATCCCTTATGCTAGAATAAGGGTACTGCTGGGAAGGAGTAGGACTCTGAGAGTTAGTATGGGGACATTTGGGCATATATGAACAAAGCTGGGAATTTGGAGTCTCAAACCCCTTTGAATCTTCTTTGTTGGTAGAACACCCCCCTTCACTGCTCCTCTGTAAACTATGAATGTCACAGACTTCCATTGCATTAAAAATGTTTTTTTAATAAGTACCTGGCAAAGGGCATGCATTTTCTCTTCAAGACACCCTGACTCCTCATAGTCACCACAGCCACAGTGAGGGTTTGATTCTAACAGCCTAGACAGGAATGTATGAGGTGCGCTCTGAGCACAAGAGAACATACACTGAGAAGCTGCAGGAAGTTGTCAACTGTATTGGGATAATCCTGGGGACCTGTGAGGACACATTTACACATGTATTGATATGGGTCCCTTTACCCAGGATTTATGTATTATTGTATTAGCTGAGCACCTGGGAGTGGTGTTCATAGTCTGTTGGATTGGTTACCGGAAGCCTGGACTCAATATGATCAATGAGGCTGAGATGCTAGGACCTCACTCACACACATATTGCAGAACAGTGCTCCTTAAACTTAGAGGTGCAGATGATTCATTCTGGAGTCTTGATAAACTGTAGATTCTGATTCAGCAGGTCTGGGGTAAAGCCTAACTTGTTATGTTTCTAGCAAACTTCTAAGTGGTGCTGATGCTGCATTAGATGAAGAACAAGGGTTAGAGACATGGAAATGTTGGCATACACCTGTTCTGTGCAACCACTAATTGGAAAGATTGGAGGTGTCCAATCTTTCTTGGAAGAAAGATGCTTCCTTCTCCAAGACAATAAGAATGTCATTGCTGAGGGGAACATTAACTTCTTCGAAAAGCTCTACAGGCTTCTTTAGTAGGCAGAACATGAGGATGGGAGATGGGACTAGACAATCTTATTTCAAGAGAATATGGAATCCTTGAGTGGCAGAGGCCAGATGTTGGCACCTAAACATGAGCACTAAGGTGAATGAAATTATTACATAAGCTACAGGGACAAGTGGTAATCAACACGCTTTGCCCACCAGGATCTCTGGTGGTAGCTAATTGATTACAGCGTCCATAGGAATAAAGTAGATGGACAGTTTACTGATGTGCTACCTGATGTGCATAAGTGGAAAATTTCTATGTCTGGTGGGGAGAAACTTGATTCAAATTCTGTTGGGGACTGATAGGCTTTTACCCAGTTCCTTAAGTCGGTGCCCCAGAGCTGAAGCCCTTGATTTGGTGGGCCGTATGGTGGGAAGACCTGAGTTTCTTTCACAGGCAGATTGTATCAATCTTTCTCTTAGTCAGTGGTTCTCAAAGTGTGGTCCCTGGATCGCCTGCATTAACATCACCTGGGAACTTGCTAGAAATAAAAATTCTTGGGCTCTGCTCCAACTCTACTGAATCAGAAACTCTGGTATTGGCCCGGCAATCTTCCTTCCTGGTAATTCTGACATATGCTTAACTGAGAATCACTGGCCTAGGCCTTCCCCAGAGAGATGTGTAGCCATTTGCTAGGGTGACTATGAATGGGGAACAGGGAATTTTGGGGGGGATTGTTGGATACTGTGTTGTGATAAATAATAGTCTTGGGGACCCCAAACCCCATTGTGGTCTACCAGTCAGAAGGAAGGTTCATGGAAGTTGAGTGATAGAAGGATCTTGGTCCAGATCCATCTCAAAGTGAGTCTGTAAGACCTATCCAGTGGTTATTTCTCTAGTTTCAGAATGCATGTGGGAATGGGTGAATCACATAATTAACAACATCTCCACACTGGTTTCTTGGCCATTGGGTGAGGGAAATTATGGTAGGAAAGGCCAAGTGGAAGTCCTTTGAACAGTGCTTGCCCCACCATGCTCCTGCCTATAATACTAAATTTAAAGCATTGCTGCATTGTGAGAGAAGTTGCATGGATTAGAGCACCTTCAAAGACTTAAAAGATGCTGCAGCCCTTGTTACAGTGCATGACAACCAACCTAGCATGTGCTTTCTTTCTATATTATCAATTAAAGACCACCAGTATCAGTTTCTTCTCAACTGGAATGACAGGAGTACACCTTCACTGTTTTACCTCAGGGATATGGCAACTTTCCTGCTCTGAGTATCAAAACATAACTTTAATATCCCAGAGAATATCAAATTGGTCCTTTAAACTGAGGACATTATGCTTACTGGCGCATGAAATAGCAATAACCCTAAATGCCTCAGACAGACCCATGTATGCCAGAGGGAGAGAAAGAAATCCTACAAAAAATGAGGATCCTGCCACATGGGTAAAATTTCTAGGCTACTAGAGGTAGGAAGTAGCTGAGGAACAGTGGGTGGGGGCATGTTGCACCTTCACTATGAAGAAGGAGGCACAGGGATTTTGGAAGCAACATATACCATATTTAGGTTTATTGCTGCAAAATATTTACTGGATATGGCATAAAGCTGATTGTTTTGAGCAGGCCTAGGCTCCAGGAAAAGTCGCCCTGCTTCTTGAACCTTATGCATTATAAGTCCAGTGAACTTCAAATTGTCTGTGGCAGAGAAAGGTGCTTGCTGTAGGAGTCCCAATAGGAGAATTATAGCAAAGTCCCTTAGGGTGTTGGAGTAAGGCCACAGCTGTTCTACTAATGATTATTTCCTACTTGAAAAACAGCTCCTGATTTGCCATGGGGCCCTGGTCTAAAACTCAGACTAGCGATCACCCAGCGACAGTGCAGCTAAGGGTGTTATCTATAGCAAATCATATAGCTGGATGTGCAGAGGAGCATTCCATTATTAAATGGGCATTGAGCACATGAGACTGGTCTTTGGAGTTTCAGAAGGCGTGAGTAAAAGCATGAACCAGTGGCTCCGATTCTTACTTGTATTGTTTTCTTCTTCTTTTGATCATACTTATGACTTTCTGGAGAAGTTTTATACAGTTAACAGAGGGAGAAAAGCATGGTCTTGATTTTCAGATGGGTCACTAAGGTATTCTGGCGTCAGTCAGAAGTGGATAGTTGCTTACACTGAGGCATGACCCTGAAAGCCAGTGGTGAAGGGAAGTCTTCTCAGTGGGCAGAATTTCAGGCAGTATGTTTAATGAACACTTTGTCAGAAAGGAGAGAGCCTGAGATGTGTTTCTGTATTAATCATGTGCAGTGGCTGCCTACAACAAAACGTGTCCTCACTTCTGTGAATGGTCCCTTCCCTAAATTAATTTCCATTAAACCTTTTTGAGCATGCTCTCTGTTTCCCACTAAGATCCTGAATAATGCAAGAATATAGTGCAAGCACTGGCTAGTGTGGCTCACTTGATTGGAGCGTTGACCCATAACTGAAGGGTTGCAAGTTCAATTCCTGGTCAGGACACATACCTAGGTTGCAGGTTCCTTCCCCAGTCTGGGCGTGAATGGGAGGCAACCAGTTGATGCTTCTCTCCCACGTTGATGTCTCTCTTTCTCCCCCTTTTCCTCTCTCTCTCTAAAACAGTGAAAGAATGTTCTTGGGCGAGGATTAAAAAAAAAAAGAATATAGTAGAGAACCGGAGAGGTTTCAATTAAAATTTAGTACTATCTGCCTGGGAAACTTGTTTTGAAAGATCCTGAGAACTGTCAAAACAGAGCGAGAGAATGGAAATAACGAAATAATAAAAAAGGAATTTGTACCACATTGATTCAATAAATATTTATTTAGGTCCTTCTGTGTTCCAGACAGTGTTCTTGGCACTGGGACACAGCAGTTAAAAAAAAGAAGACAACAGACATTTCTGCTTTTGCAGATGTTTTACTCAAATAAAATACGGGTAATAAGCAAACAAGAAAAATATACAGTATGTCAGATGACAGTAAGTGCTACTAGAAAAATAAAAAAGGCTAGAGGTACGGGGAATACTGGAAGGTGGTCAGGGAAGACTTTTTAGATAAGGTTTGAGCAGAGAGGTGAGCTGAAGAAGGTGAAGGAGAGCCATGCAGAGATCTGGGGAAGATGTTCTCTAAATCTAGGTAGAGAACACAGTGAGTGTAAAGGTCTTGAGGCAAGGGTGTGTCTGAGGAATAGAAAGGAGGTCAATGTTATCCGACAATAATAGGTGCCAGATAGTGTAGAGTTTTGTAGGCTTTCTGTTTTACTCTAAGTGACATGGGGAACATGTTTTGAACAGAGTTGTAATATGATCTGACATGTTTCTAAGGCTCCCTCTGCCGTCAGGTGGAGAACAGACCAAAGTGGTGTAAGAACGGAAACCTGAAGACCAGGTCCAGGACAACAATTCAGAGAGGATGTGAGGTTGCTGAGAGTTGGTGAGAAGTGGTCAGGTTTTGGAAATATTTTGAAGATAGAGCCAATGGGTGTTGCTAAGGGATTTAGCATGAAATGTGAAAGAAAGATGAAGCAAGAATATGGCAACGTTTTTGACTTGAGCAATGTGATGGATGGAGTTATAGTTATAAGGATGCTAGTGACTCCAAAGGAGTGGGTTTGTAGGAAGGTCAGGAGCTTCATTTTTTTTTTTTAAGATGAAACTCCATTTTGGAAGTACAAGTGGAGATGTTAAAGAGAGTCTAGAGTTCTGGGGAGAGATTCTAGCTGAAGATACAAATTTGGATGGTATTTAAAAGTCATAAGGCAATGATATCTCCAAAGGAGTGAATATAGACAGAAGAGGTCCAGGTTCCAAGTCCTGCAGTGCCCCAACATTGACAGATCGGAAAGATGAAAATGAATCAGGGAAGAAGGGGGCCATTAGGGCGTTTTTAAATCTTTAAAAAATCATTATATTTTATTGATTATGCTATTTCCCCTTTTGCCCCTTTCCACCCAGCACCTCCCACTCCCTCTGGCAATCCCCACACCATCATTCATGTCCGTGGGTCATGTGTATAAATTCTTTGGCTACTCTATTTCCTGTAGTTTACATCCCCGTGCCTATTCTGTAACTATGTATTTGTGCTTCTTAATCCCCTCACCTCTTCACCCATTCCCTTACATGCCCCCCCATCTGGCAACCATTGAAACCCTCTCCTATCCATGATTCTGTCTCTGTTCTCCCTGTTTGCTTTATTTATTGCCATTTTTATTGCTCATAGTTTTGATCTTTTCTTAAACAAGTCTCTTTAACAGCCCTCACCTGTACTTTGCCCTGGGGCCACCCTACCTGAGCTACAGAGCAATCTGAGATGCCTGCTACTTGTGCTAGGCTTGGAGATTCCCAGGCAGAGCCAAGCTGTAGATCTAAGCTGGCTGCTGCTAGTGCCAGGCCTGGGGTCACTTAGCAAGAAGTACTGGGGCTGGGGGTCACTGAGGCCGGGGGTCACTGAGGTCAGCTTTTGCTAGTTTGAGAGGATTTAGGCAGTTGTAAAGCATGAGCCAAGACCAACCATTCATAGGGAAAAGCTACTGTTAACAGCTGTAAGTTGGGTGGGACAGAGCCTCAGTGGATCTCCAGGGTGGGGCAAACAGTGTTAGTCAGGTTAATGGAGCCTCAGATATGGCACCTGCCTGCCAGCTCTGTGGCTCTGCCTGTCTGGAAGAAAGCTGTCTCTCAGCTCTTGCCTTGATGCCAGATACTTCAGTTCCCCCCTGTGTGCCACTGGTGCCTTTCAAGCTGCTTCCCCAGTGCTGGAGCTCAGAGTGAGTCTGAATAAGTTCATGTGCAAGTTCTTTAAGAAGAATTGCTTAAGACAACAGCAGTTTCTACTACAGATTCAATTCCTGCTAGTTTTTGCAGCCAGAAGTTATGGTGACTTGTCTCCCTGACACTGGTACTCTGAACTGGGAGGCCTGCTGTGGGGCTGGGATTCCTCGCTCCTGAGGTATCCCTTCGAAATGTTTATCCACCGCATGTGTATATGGAACCAGCCTCTTCTGAACTTCCTTCCCTCCTACCAATCTGGGTTGGTGTGGTCTCTTTAATTCTGTAGTTGTTAGACTTCCATTCGACTCGATTTCTGCCTGTTCTGAGTGATGGTTGTTCTACAATTTAGTTTAATTCTGATATGATGGTGCGAGGGGGTGAGTTGTGTTTACCTATAACACCATCTTGACCAGAAGTCCATTCATCAGGGTGTTTTGATGGTACCCACTCCCATGGCAAAAAGAGAAGTGACACAGGTCTCATGGGTGGGTGGTTTAAGGCACCTGCTCCCTGGCCATTGATTTAAACAGTACAATGGTGGTGGGAGGGTTGGAGACCAAGAAAGTAGGTTTGAAACAGTTTCTGGCCACATACAAAGCCCTCAGTGTGCTACATATGTCACCTAGTTTACCTTCTTACCAGCCAAGTGGCCTCTGTGGTGGTCCTGGTTCAGTATGAGCCCTGAACAAATCTCTTCCTATCCTCCTTCAGGAGCCAGCCTAACTTCAAGTTCCCTGGAGATCTCGTGGAGGGAGGGCACTTTAGCCACTGGGGAAGGAGAAGGAGCTGCTGGGCCTGGAAATCAACTCAGTCCGTGGTGGTGTTGGGGGTCCAGGGAAGTGAATGATTGTGGGGAGAGGACCTAGACTAGATGCTCAGTATGTGTGTCCTGTGTCTGCATCCTGAATTGTGTCCAGGGGCTGTGCCTGACGTGTGCCCATCAATGCTGTGTGTGTTTGTGTATGTGTGCATGTGTGTGACATGTACAGTGAGTCTTCACTTAACATTGTCCATAGGTTCTTGGAAACTGATGTGAGTGGAACAATGTATAACAGGACCAATTTTTACCATAGGCTAATTGAGATTAAACAAGAGTTAAGTTCCCAGGGCATATTCTAGTCACAAAAGCACCACCAAACTTCTAAACAAAGACCCCCAAACACTTCTAATATTAAACACTGAAATAAATGTGAGTTGTATATATATTTAAGAAAGGATAATAAAAACAAGTAAGATAATGATTTTCAACCCTCTTATTTCAGTTCAGGGTGGCAGCGGCCCAGAGCCTCTCTGGCACCTCAGGGTGCAAGACGGGAACCCATCCTAGACAGGGTGTACTCACAACCATATTCACCGAGACTGGGGCAGTTTAGACAAGCCAATTCACCTCACCTGCTCGTCGTTGGGATATGGGAAGTAGAAACCCTACTACCCCGAGAAAACCCACGCAGGCATGGGGAGAACGTGCAAATTCCACACAGACAGTGGCCCAGCAGGAGCTGATTTCTTTTTTCCTCATGAACGTTATAAAGACGTGGAAGGAAACCTAGACCTGCAGAAGGCGGGCGCTCCAGCCTATGAAGGGAGGCTCTGAAGAAGGACCTTTGCTGCTCAGACTCAGCGGTGTGTGGGGAAATGGACGCTCTGTGGGCGGGGTAGGTGGCTTGCTCCAGCAGGAACTAGGTGTGTCCCTGACCCTGTGGGCTACTCACAGAGGCTGGGGAGGACATTGGCCTAAAGTCCCTGGTCTCCCCACTTCGGGTACCAAGGCCGAGGGTCCAGCCCCACGGAGTGGAGACTCTGCCTGTGCCTGAGACTGTACCCCCACGCGCGGCTGTTTCCTCAGACTTAGCTCAGCTGCCCTGCAGCCAAATCCCTGCCACTTAGGCCTCTGAACTGGTTGAGCAGAGCTTCGTGGGGTGGCGCGAATATTTACCTCCCCATCCTCAGTATTGCCAAGTTACCCCAAGTCCAAGGCACCCAAAGTTGGAGACATGCACTAATGTTTGCCTTAAAGACTAAAGGAAGTTCACATCACCCCCGGCACTTCCTTCGCAGCATAAATAACCCACATCCAATTGTTGCCTAAAAGCACTTTTAAGTACAGTGTTAACTCTTAAGAAAAGCTTTCTTTATTCAACTGAGGTTTATTGAGAGCCTGACTGTGCTTGGGTGCCATGCTCCACGCAGGAGGATAAAGTGGACAGAGGCAGAAAATGAGCTTGTCCTTCTCATCAATGGACACAGGAAAATACTAGACCTGTGGTCTAGCATGGGACACATTTGAGGACAAAATAAAAATAAAATCCTACAAAAATATAAAAAAATAAAATGGAGATAAACATAAATAAACAAAAAATTAATCCCAGAAAGATGAAGGATTTAACAGAAAATTCAACCCACAAGCGTGCTGTTTGCTTTTAGCCCACAGAAGGCTGCAGCAACGATGCTGCCTCCTGGTGGCAGAGCAGGGCAATGAGGATTTCAGCCAAGTGGAGCATGTTACACCATGCAGAGTGTGTGTGTGTGGGTGGGGGTGGGGTGGGGGGGCTGTATTCTGAACCGA
The DNA here is from genome assembly GCA_028533065.1 of Trachops cirrhosus. NCBI lineage: Eukaryota > Metazoa > Chordata > Mammalia > Chiroptera > Phyllostomidae > Trachops > Trachops cirrhosus. Next base: position 28,906,976 of record CM052540.1, on the reverse strand, counting down.
ACTTGGCGCTGGCTGTTCAGGTGCTCAGAAAAGGAGTTCGGTTATTCTTTTAATATTGGATTGAAATTTGTTATTAGCACAATCCATGGCTCTAAAGCAAAAGTCTTCAAGAGCATGGCAGCAGGGTTTCCCGCAGGTGTTTTGGTTTGCCACCATCTGAGAAATGAGTGTCTTGAAGAAAATGAAGTTTTCAGGTTCTTGACATAGATAACATAGTCTGTGTAGGGGAATTCTAGGGCAGACAGTACTAGAAGAATTGCAAATATAGGCGTCAGAAGAAGAAAGTGGGCAATTTCAGCATCCACAAAAATGGTAATTCATTGGTCAAGATTGAGGCTAAAGGACAGAATCATCGATGATTTTTAACAGAACAGCATCCCTTTGTCCAAAAATACAAGGAGAAACAACACCTGGATGTTTGGGAAAGAAAAAGAACTTCACAAAAGAGGTCAGCTCAAGCTGAGGACATGTTTCTTAGGCACACAATTAAAGCTAGGAAACAAATTAATTTGAGCTTTTGTCAAATGGGCACAGGTAACCAGGTTCTTGGTGATCACGAACAAAGAATTGGACTGAACACACAGAGTTTAAGCAGAAAGAGAGAGCAGATTTATCAAGCAATAGTACACTCCACAGAACATGGGAGCAGGCCAACTCCAAGCAGAGAGATCAACCTCTGGGGCTGGAAGGATTCTATTCTTATAGGACAGGTATTTCCTGGCTAGTTTTGGCGGGCTTTTATTGTGCATGTACAAGTAGTTGCATTACTTTAAAGCTACTGCTCATGTGGTCTCCCTTGATTTTCCTTGATTGGCCATCGGAGAAGGGGGTCGCACAATGTTGATTTATTATAACGCTATTATAATGAAGCAGGGGTCATGTGGCATTTTCTGTGCAGAGGCATTCGTGAGTCACCATGATTCAGTGCCTTTCCAGAAAGCAGGAACAACTGGTCTTAGAACAGGGAGGGTCTCTGTTCTGTGTGGACGACCTTTATCTTAGCCCTGGGGCACCTCCGGAGTTTCCTCCTTCCTATCTCCTGCCTCACTTTCATAAATAACAAGTATAGACTGTATCCCTCTGACCTTCCTGTGCCATAAAACAAGGCAGAAGATGCCGAGTGTGTCAATGGTGTTGTTCTGGAAGTCCCATACTGTACCCATTTTTACTTTTTTGAAGGAAGATACCTAACTATCCTTGGTGATCATGTCACTCTAAAGGGCTGGATTGATGAGTAAAGAATGAAATAGTGGCTAACCAAAGTGTGGCACAAATGTCACGGAGGGTATGATGGGTGAAGTGTTAAGAAATCTGGTTGCTTACTTTAGTATAAGTTTCAGGTTCATAGGACTCAGTTTAAGATGTTTTATGATCTGTAATTCAGAGAGATCTTAGCCTGAGTCATTCTTTACATTTATCTCAAAGAGGCCTTTAAACTTTAAAGAATTCATGAGGAAGGAGTGAGCCAGGGGAAGCAGGAGTCTTCAGATTCTGGGGCATACTGGTAAGGAGCTGGCCCACCATTTCATAAGTGTATGTGTGTTATTTCATGGAAGAGATACTGGCAAAATCATTTAAAGACTAAAAGACTAAAGGGATGTGGATGACCCTCAGGGTAACTTATTTTTAGAAGACAGTGATGACTTAGTTTTAAAGCAATGAAATGCTTCAGTGTTAAAGGAAAACTCAGGATTCAGGGATTACAATGAATTTTCATGTTTGGGGGATGAAGATTTTGTAAATTTGGGGGATGGTTAATCCTTAGAATTTTTTTTATCTTTATATTCTAGTAGAAGCCATTAATTGTGTTCCTGTTGAACACTACTGTCTTGGTATATAGTAAAATCTTTTCACTGCATACAGTGAAAAGACATTGGAAGTCTTCCAAATTTATAATTTTGTTTTTTGCTTTCCTTTATACCTATTTTTACTTAAATATTTACTTGCCTAAGCAGCAGTCTTCTGGAAAGTTAGCTTTATCTTGTTTCACATTTAGGTCCTTGTGGGTTTTATGTCTATACACACAAACACACATCAGAACAATTACTGTAGTTTTAACAGGGGAACAGGGAGGAGCAAATTTAAGTGTATGTGTTTAATTTGCCTTATTTACCCCAAACTCCTACTTGTCTTTGAATTTTATGGTGTTGATCTTTTCCCTTATGATTTATGTTTTATGGTTTTATGTTTTGTTTAAGAAGTTTTCTACCTCAAAGGCTATAAACACACCTCTATTTTCTTTTATTGCATATATTTTAAACATCGAGTCTTTAATCCTAATACAGTAAAGCATTTGAAAAATATTGAGGCTTTGATAATGGTAAATAGAGGTCTTATTTTTTTAAAAAAAGGAAGAAAAGAGACCTTCTGGCCAAGATGGAGGCATAGGTAGACGCACTGTGCCTCCTTGCACAACCAAGATAGGGACAACAACAATATAGAAACAAAATAACAACCAAAACTGACAGAAAATTGAAGTGTATGGAAGTCGGACACCCAAGGAGTTAAAATTAGACACGTTCATCCAGACCAGTAGGAGGGGCAGAGTTGGGCCAGGCCAGGGACCTGGAGCAGAGAGCAGAGCAACCAGGGCAGCACGCAAGACTGTAGCGGGCAGACCCTGGGCACACAGGTGGCAGTGGCTGGCGGGCCCCAGCCCGGGGTTGGGGGCTGGCAGACCCAGCGAGGCGGCCATTGTGAAGCAAGGCACTGCATGCAACTCAGGGTCCCAGCAGTGGGAAATAGAGCTTTGGGTCACTGACTGAGGAGGAAGGTCCCGCGGGGTGCACAGGCCCACCCACACTGGAATTGGTGCCAGAGGGGCCCAGTTGGCTCTCAGGAAGCAGCGGAGGGGTCTGGGTTCCTACAGAGAGTGGAGCTAGCACCATTGGTCCTTCTTGGACCCTGCCCACACATACAGCGTCAGAACCCCGACTGGGATGCCCCTCCCTGGTGAACACCTAAGGCCCTGCCCCTCACTACAGGTGCTCGACAAGACCAAAAAACAAAACAGCAAAGAGATGGCTCAAACAGAAGAAGAATTGAAAGCCCCAGAACCCATTCTTTTAAGCAACCAAGAGATAGCCAATCTATCAGATGCACACTTCAAAGCACTGGTGATCAGGATACTCACAGAATTGGTTGATTTTGGTCACAAACTAGATAAAAAATGAAGGTTACAATAAGTGAAATAAAGAAAAATGCACAGGGAACCAATAGTGATGGAATGAAAGATGGGTCTCACATCAATGGAATGGACCAGAAGGAAGAAAAAAAATATACAACCAGAAAAGAATGAAGAAATAAGAATTCAAAAAAAAATGAGGAGAGGCTTAGGAACCTCCAGGACATCTTGAAACGTTCCAACATCCGAATTATAGGGGTACCAGAAGGAGAAGAGAAAAAACAACAAGTGGAAAAGATATTTGAACAAATAATAA
>CM052540.1:28885313-28903036 GCA_028533065.1 Trachops cirrhosus | reverse complement strand
CCTGAAACACAAAACAAGAAGAAACTAAGCAAACAACTAGAACAGGAACAGAACCACAGAAATGGAGATCACATGGACAGTTAGCAACAGGGGGGTGGGAGGAGGAGAGAGGGGGGAAAGGTATCAAGAATAAGTAGCAAAGATGGTAGATAGAAAATAGACAGGGGGAGGGCAAGAATAGTATGGGAAATGTAGAAGCTAAAGAATTTATGACACATGGAAATGAACTAAAGGGGGGAATGTGGGTGGGAGAGGGTGTTCAGGGTGGAGGGGAATGAAGGGGGATAATAGGACAACTGTAATAGCATAATCAATAAAATATATTTAAAAAAGTAAAAGAAAAATAAAAAGGAAGAACAGTTGCAACTTTTCAGAAAAGCAAAAAGCTGAGTGAGAAAGGAAAGTAAGTGTAGTACACTACTTTGTTCTGCAGTGAACAACATTTGCATGGTCATAATAATGTAAATTCTGATCATGATCCAAATATAGTGGTATAACTATATTTAGAGGACAGAGGACAGGAGAGGAGAGTTGGTAAAAGAGCTAAGTCTCCATTTTTTTTTAATGCTATGCAGTTGGTTGGTAATGTTTAAAGTAGATAAATCAAGAAACAGAGGTATAAACCCTGTCTGGTAGCTCAGTTGTCTAGAGTGTCTCCACATATGCCAAGGTTGTGGGTTCTCTGATTAGGGCACTTACAAGGATCAACCAATGAATGCATAGAAAAGTAGAACAACAAATTGATGTTTCTCTCTCTCTCTTTAAAATCAATAAATTAAAAAATTAAAAAAGAAACAGAAGTATGAACAAAACATTTAGAAATATGGCACTAACTCCTCGAAGAAGTAGATTAAGTGTTAAAAGTTGCGGTAAATGGATACTATTCAGAATAAGACTTAAAAAAAAGGTTTCATTTATTTATTTTAGACAGAGGAGAAGGGAGGGAGAAAAAGAGGGAGAGAAACATCAATGTGTGGTTGTCTCTTGTGCACCCCCTACTGGGGACCTGACCTGGCCTGCAACCCAGGCATGTTCCTGACTGGGAATCAAACTGGCGACCCTTTGGTTCACAGGCTGACACTCAATCCACTAAGCCACACCAGCCAGGGCAAAATAAGCCTTTTGGTATTTTTAAACTATGAGTATGTATTATTCGATTTTTTAAAAATCACTCATCTTACAGAAAGAAGAATGAAAGAACAGGACAACATTGTCAAAGATGAAGGCAGACAAGAGGAGGGATTATTTATTCTCTGATGGAGTAAATAACATACTGCATGCTTACCCAGGTCAGGGCTTGAGGCAAATACCAGACATGCAAGTGTAGCAGGATAATTTAGTGAAATACAAGTTTTATTTGTTCTGCTTATCTTTTTCTCTTCTATTTAGAGCAAGGGTTTGCAACCCTCAGCCCACAGGTCGCATGCGGCCCAGGATGGCTGTGAATGCAGCCCAACACAAAATCATAAATTAACTTAAAACGTTATGAGATGTTTCTGTTTTTGTTAGTGTTTATTTTTGTTAGCGTGTGTTCGTTAGCGTTAATGTGCGGGCCAAGACAACTCTTCTCCCAGTGTGGCCCAGAGATGCCAAAAGATTGACATCCCTGATTTAGAGCAAGCAGGGGTTTTGACGGGGCTGACAGTAGAGGCATCCTGATGTCGAAGGCCCTTCTGCCTTCTTAAAAGTTGAAAGCAAATCTGGAAAGAGGTTACTCCCTGAAGGGGCTGGGGACAAGGAGGGTTTTGGAAAGAGATTTTTAAGACAGTGGAAGGAATTGGTATGTAGGTTCAGTCTGCATGGACAACGGGCTCTAGTCCTTGGCTGTGATGAAGCAAATTGCAGGGCCTGAGTAGACGGCTCTGGGGTCTATCTGGGGAAACCAGGTCTGAGCCCAGAGGTTTTCATAACTGAATTTTCATGTCTCAGAAAAAAAAAAAAGAGCTAAGTGTTTGAGAGTCCAGGACCTGGAGAGTCTTACCCACTGGAATCACAGGGGCCCCGGCATTTACTGGAGAGATTGATGTCCAGTGATAGGATGGGTAGGGGGCATGTGAGAAGGCTCCCTTGTGCCTTGGTGTTTCTATGACATTTGCATAGCCCTTGGCAGATGGGATCGCAGGAGTGCCTGATGTTGAATTTCTCATCAGCACTCTGGTTCAGGGGTTTGGAGTAGGAATCAAGTTCATTGAAAGAACATTTTAAAATTCTTGCCCATCTATGTTTGTAGACTAAGATCACACCTGCTGCACAAGGATAGGCATGGAGGAACCCCTGTCTTCACCAGCCTCTGGAGGAGCAGACAACAAACACTTTAAAGACTTTGTAAGTGGTGAGTGCTGTGGCATGCTCAGTCTCCTGGGGAAGGAAAAGGTGGTGGGACAGCCACCTCCAGCTTCTGGCCCCCATCTCAGGGTCTGTTTTCTTCTTTCCTATAGGGCCTGGCCCCATCTGGTGGTTCTCCCTCTCCCTACCTAAGGGTGAAGCGGGAATAGGAGAATCCCTTCTCTGGGGAGGAAAGGAGGAAGAGAGCCAGGCAGACATCTTCTTGGAGAGGAGAGGAGCCTGATTTACTGAGTTCTGGGGTTCCAAATACCTGCCACGGGAGACTTAGTCTTTGAGGTCAGGAGATTTAAATACCCTGGGCCCCAGCCAGGGGAAAGAGGAGAAAAGGAGGGAAGGGGAAGACTCCTTCCCAATTGGAAGCTGAGGAAGTCAAGAAGCTCAGGTAGGAATGGAGAGCACACAGCTACAATAAACAAAGAGGAGAGGACAGGGACCTCACTTCATTGATTCGGACAGAAGGAAGTCCTCTTGGGTTTTGGGGGGTTTGGGGAGGGGATTTAGGCTCTGAAGGGCTCCCAGGGCTGGAACTCTGCATAGGGTAGGTTTCAGTAGGCTTGTGTTTTCCTGTGTTACAGGTTGGCCCAGGCTCCAGCCTCCTTCCTGGGGACCTTCCCAAAAAGGTACTAGGAGGTTTGCATGCAGTGGACCCCAATAAAAGGGGGAGGCAGTCTCTAGTACAGCTGGGAGAGAATGCTGCATATAGTTAGGGAAGGGATCTCTTCAGGGTCTCAGAGGCCTGCAGAGCCGTTGTGGGGGTGGTGTGTGTGCCCTGGGTTCACCATCTCTTTATTGGCAGAAATTTCTCAGAGACCAGGAGCAGCCAAGTTTCCTCCTTACCTGTCAACTTCCTTTCTACTGTCCATAGGTCTGGGCACTTGGGATGGGAAGAAATTCTTGGGGTAGGTAAGAACATAGAATCTGCCAGCTTGAGCTGTTGACCCCACCCCTTAGTGGTGCTGGCTTCCCCGTGGACACAAACACACAAGAACAGATACTTGGGTAGGAGGCCAGAACAGCTTTTTATTCAGTTATGTATAAATCATATTTATAAGGAAGAGGTGGGGTGCTGCAGGGAACAGGGTCAGGTCCAGGGTCCTGGGTGACTTTCCTCAGAGGGGACAGTCCTGCTGCCTCCTCTCATATTCCCTCCTCTGCCTCTCTGGACCTGGCCTGGTGTGGGCAACTCAGCCATACGGGTGGGGCTGCAAATACAGAAGGCTGAAGCAAGAGAAGTGCTGAGGCAAGGCCAGTATGGGGGTAGAGGGACTGCTCTGGGGCCCCTGAGTCCTCTCTCTCTCCTAGACTGCTTCTTTCCCCTTGGATTGGGGCTCCAAACCCTGGCGAAGCTGATGAGGGCCTCCTGGGCTCCAGGCTGGTCACAGGGCTATGGCTTTTTTTGGGTCTGAGTCTGTTCAGTCCTGGGAGGGGAGAAGAGGGGTTTGAAGGACTGATAGAGGCTCTTCTTCACTTCCCTCCCCCATCCCTTCAGTTTTCTCACCTCTTACAGCCTTTGGAGCCCTTTTTCTTCTTGTTAGGCTTATCCTTCTTACAGCGCTGGACTGATTTCTGTGGGGCTGGTGATGTGTCCAGACGCTGCATCAGCTGCTGCACCCAGACCTCCTTAGGGTCTGCACATAGGTCTGGCTGAGTGCGCTTCCGAGGTGAGAACCTGGGAATGGGCATTAACAAGCCTGTCCTAATCTTGCCCACCATGCCCAATCCACTGAGCTGCACCCACCCCCTTGCACTCACTCACAGAATAGCTGGGATGGGGCAGTCCAAGCTTGGCTCCTGCTTCCGGTAGCTGCGGACGAGTTGAGTGGGTATCTTCCTTATGCTGTACTTGAGGCAACAGTCCTGTGCCCCTCCATTACTGCCTGCAGGACGGGGTTCACAGGGAGTCAGGGGCTGCTTATAGGCTCTCAACCAGACCTCTCCAGTGCCTTTCCCCCATCCTAGGCAGGTTCCTCCTTGATACCTTGGGTCCAGGGGATGCAGAAGGCCAGGATCAGGACAAAGATGCTTAGAGCCAGTGACTGAGCCATGGCTATTATAGAGGGTGAGTATGAGGCCAGAGCTATGGGTAAGGTGGATAGCGGCAAATTGGGGGTCCTGGAGTGTGTGGGCTGGGACTGGTCAGCTGCTTATTTATGCAGGCGGATATTTTCACTCCCCCTATCAAAAGATAGGGATCGTCCTTTTCCTTTTGGATTTGGCAGAACTATCCAGTCCTGAGTTCATAGGTCTTTGACACTGAACGCGCAAGCAGCTGTTCGTATTCTCTGATTTTGCCATTCTGAAACACCATAAGCTGTGTTCTGGACGGTTGACAGGCAGCGATCCACATTTTAGTGCAGCAACAATGCGATTTCCTTTTCTCTGCACTTCCTCTCATTCTATGTTTTGTTTATTCACTTTTTAGATAGAGTCTTTTGATACTCAAAATTTAAACATTTTGAAGTCCAGTTTATCTGTTTTTTCTTTTGTTGCCTGTGGTTTAAGTGTCATATTTAAGACACCATTGCCAAATCCAAGGCTATGAAGATTTCCTGTTTTTCCTCCAGCTTTATTGAGGTATAATTGATGAATAAAATTATATATAATTTAAGTGTACATGGTGATTTGATACATGTGTACATTGTGAAATAATGACCACAATCAAGATAATTAACTCCCTCATTACTTCACATAGTTACCTTTTTCTTTTGTGTGAGTGTGCTGTGTGTGCAGTGAGAATGCTTATGGTCTACTTTTTTAGTAAATTTCAGGTATACAATACAGCATTATCAACTATAGTCATTGTACTGTACATTCAATCCTCAGAAGTCAAAGCATACTGAGAATTTGTATGCTTTGTCCAACATCTCCCCATTTTCCCTACCTTACAGCCCCTGACAACCAACATTCTGCTGTTTCTATGTGTTTGACTTTTTAAAAAAAAATTCCACATATAAGTGATACCATACAGTGTTTGTATTTCTCTGTCTGGCTTATTTTACTTAGCATAATGCTTTCCAGTTTTGTCCATGTTGTTGCAAATGACAGAATTTCCTTCTTTTCTTTTTTACTCCCAGCCAAGATAGAGGCTTACGTAGATGTACTGTGCCTCCTCGCACAACCAAAAGAAGGAAAACAACAAATTTGAAAACAAAAAACAACCAGAATTGACAGAAAATTGAACTGTATGGAAGTCTGACAACCAAGAAGCTAAAGAAGAAACATCCATCCAGACTGGTAGGAGGGGCGGAGATGGGTAGCCAGGGCAGAGAGGACTCGCAGCAAGGTGGTGGCTGGTGGACTGGGTGAGGCAGCAGCTGGCACAGCGGGTGATCCCACATCTGCATATGGATAAACTGGGAGGAACAAGTGGGGAGTGAGACAGACTGCTCAACCCAGGGTTCCAGTGCAGGGAAATAAAGCCTCAAAAACTCTGGCTGAAAAAACCTGTGGAGGTTGAGGCAGTGGGAGAAGCTCCCAGTCTCACAGGAGAGTTCATTGGAGAGACTCACAGGGTTCTAGAATGTACACAAACCCACCCACCCGGGAATCAGGACCAGAAGGGCCCAATTTGCTTGCGGGTAGCAGAGGAAGGGACTGAAAGTCAGCCAAGCAAGTGGTTTTCTCTTGGACCCCTCCCCCACATACAGTACCACAACACAATGAAGTGGGTTGCCCCGCCCTGGTGAAGACCTCAGGCTCTGCCCCTTATACGTATCAGGTGCACTGAGACAAAAAAAAAAAAAAAAAAAAAAAGGCCCAAGTGAAAGAACATATCAAAGCTCCAGAAAAAATACAACTAAGTCACGAAGAGATAGCCAACCTATCAGATGCAGAGTTAAAAAACACTGGTAATTGGGATGCTCACAGAATTGGCTGAGTATGGTTGCAAAATAGAGGAAAAAGTGAAGGCTATGAAAAATGAAATAAAGGAAAATGCACAGGGAACCAATAGTGAAGGGAAGGAAACCCAGACTCAAATCAATAGTTTGGACCAGAAGGAAGAAATAAACATTGAACCAGAATGGAATGAAGAAATAAGAATTCAAAAAAAAAATGAGGAGAGGCTTAGGAACCTCCAGGACAACTTTAAACGTTCCAACATCTGAATCCTAGGGGTGCCAGAAGGAGAAGAGGAAGAGCAAGAAATTGAAAACTTATTTGAAAAAATAATGGAGAACTCCCCAATCTGGCAAAGGAAATAGACTTCCAGGAAGCCCAGGAAGCTCAGAGAGTCCAAACAAGTTGGATTCAAGGAAGCACACACCAAGGCACATCATAATTACATTAGCCAAGATTAAAGACAAGGAGAGAATCTTAAAAGCAGCAAGAGAAAAGGAGATGGTTACCTACAAAGGAGTTCCCATAACACTATCAGCTGATTTCTCAAAAGAGACCTTAAGGCAAGAATGGGCTGGAAAGAAGTATTCCAAGTCATGAAAGTCAAGGACCTACACCCAAGATTACTCTATCCAGCAAAGCTATCATTTAGAATGGGAGGGCAGATAAAATGCTTCCCAGATAAGATCAAGTTAAAGGAGTTCATCATCACTAAGCCCTTATTATATGAAATGTTAAAGGGACTTATTTAAGAAAAAGAAGATAAAAAATATGAACAGTAAAATGACAACAAACTTACAACTATCAAGAACCGAACCTAAAAAAACAAAACCAAAAATGAACTAAGCTAACAACTAGAACAGGAACAGAATCACAGAAATGGAGATCACATGGGGGGTTATTGGTGGGGAAGGGGAGGGGTAAATTGGGGAAAAGACACGGAATAAGAAGCATAAGTTGTAGGTAGAAAATAGACAGGGGCAGGTTAAGAATAGTATAAGAAATGTAGAAGCCAAAGAACTTCTATGTACGACCCATGGACATTGAACTAAGGGAGATGGGGAATGCGGGTGGGAGAGGGTGTGCAGGTTGGAGGGGAATAAAAGGGGGGGAATGGGATAACTTTAGCATAATCAATAAAGTATATTTAAAAAAAGAATTTCCTTCTTTTTAAAGGTTGAATAACATCCCATTGTATATATATTACATTTTTAATCTATTCATCTGTTGATAGGCACTTAGTTTGTTTCCATATGTTAGCTATGTGAGTAATGGTACAATGAACAGGAAGTAAAGATATCACTTCAAGGTAGTGATTTTATTTCCTTTGGATATACTCGTATACCTAGATGTTGGGATTGCTGGACCATATGGTATTTCTATATTTAATTTTTAGAGAACATTCCATCCTGTTTTCCACAATGGCTTATCAATTTACATTCTCATCAACAATGTACAAGGGTTTCCTTTTCTCTACACCCTCTACATTTGTTATCTCTTGACTTTTTGGTAACAGTCATCCTAACAGGTGTGAAACTGATATTTCATTGTGGTTTTTATTTGCATTTCCCTGATGATTAATCATGTTGAGCATCTTTTTATATATCTATTGGCCATTTGTGTATCTTCTCTGGAAAACTGCTTATTCAGGTCCTTTGCCTATTTTCTTAATTATAAAAAATCTGAGTCTCTATTTGATATCTCAATTCTAACTCCATAAGAGCTTTAAAATATTTTTTAAATGTTCAGGTCTCATATATATGTAATTTTCTTTGGATAATCAAACTTAAAACAGGTGATTTATATATTTTCTCTGTCATCTGACAATTACTGTGGTTAAAACAGGTTCCGGCTTCTGGGATTATGTAGTGTCTATTGGAGTGTTTATTCCAATAACAAGAAAATCCATGAACCATCTATTATTGTGGATCACTTAAACCATTCAGGTTGGCAATTTTTTCAATGCAATTTGTAAACAGTGAAAGCTTCTGGCAATTAGCTAGCATGGACAAGGATGCATCCAGCTTCTCTATAGGGAGAATTTGGGTGTAAAGCTTTACCTCTTGGCTTCAGATGGCTTCTGACTGGTTTTCTCTTTCTATCTGGCTAGGACTTCTTTGGTTGTTGTTGCTTTTGCTATTCCGTTGGTTGCTACTGTCACTGCTGGTTGTAGGGTTGCCCTTTCCCCATTTTTTAATCAGATTTTTTTGCCTTTTTTTTTTTTTTGCTGTTGTATGTGTTTAAAAAATATTTTAGGTATTAATCCCTTATAAGGTATATGATTTGTAAATCTTTTCTTCCCTTTCCTGGGTTGTCTTTTCATTTTGTTGATGGTTTCCCTTGCTGTGCAGAAGCTCTTTCGTTTGACGTAGTCCAAGTTATTTAGTTTGCTTTTGTTACCTTTGCTTTTGGTGTCATATTAAAAAGAAATTATTGCCAAGACCAATGTCAATGAGTTTTTCTCTAGTGTTTTCTTCTAGGAGTTTTACAGTTTCAGGTCTTTCAGGTCTTACATTTAAGTCTTTAATCCATTTTGAGTTAATTTTTACATGTCATATAACATAGGGGTCCAGTTTCATTCTTGCACATGTAGCTATCCAGTTTTACCAACACAATTTATTGAAGAGACTATCCTTTCCCTACATTGTATTCTTGGTGCCTTGTCAAAGACTAGTTGGCCATATATGCATGGGTTTGCATTATTTCTGGATTCTCTATTCTGTTCCATTGATTTATGTGTCAGTGTTCATGCCAGTATATACCATTTTGATTTCAATAGCTTTGTAATATAGTTTGAAATCAAGAATATTATACCTCCAGTTTTGTTTTTCTTTCTCGTGATTGTTTTGGCTATTTGGGTCTTTGTAGTTCTGTATGAATTTTGGGATTGTTTTATCTATTTCTGTGAAAAAATGTCATTGGAACTGTGATAGGGATTATACTGAATCTATAGATCACCTTGGGTAGTATGGATGTTTTAGCACTATTTATATTTTAATCTAAGAACATGGGATATCTTTCCATTTATTTGTGTCTTCTTCAACTTCTGTCATCCATGTTTTATGGTTTCAGTGTATAGGTCTTTCACCTTAGTTATATTTATTCCTACTTTATTGTTTTGGATGCTATTGTAAATGGGATTATTTCTTTTTTTAAAAAAAAGATTTTATTTATTTATTTTTAGAGAGGGGAAGGGAGGGAGAAGGAGAGAGAGAGAGAAACATTAATGTGTGGTTGCCTCTCATGTGGTCCCCACTGGGGACCTGGCCTGCAACCCAGGCATTCCCTGACTGGGAATCGAACCTGCGATGCTTTGGTTCGCAGCCCACGCTCAATCCACTGAGCTACGCCAGCCAGGGCAATGGGATTATTTCTTATTTCTCTTCAGATAGTTTGTTGTTAGTATATAAAAACACAATTGATTTTTGTATGTTTGTTTTGTATCTTGCAACTTTACTGAATTTGTTTATTAATTTTAACAGGTTTTTGGTGGAGTTTTTGGAATTTTCTGTATTTAAGATCATGGCATCTATAGAGAGAGACAATTTGACTTCCTCCTTTTTGATCTAGATCCTTTTAATTTATTTTTTTCCTGCCTAATTGCTCTGGCTAGGACTTCCAGTACTAAGTTGAATAGAAGTGATGATAATAGGCACCCTTGTTTTTTTCCTATTCTAATAGGAAAAGCTTTCAACTCTTTCCTGTTCAGTATGATGTTGGCTGAAGGCTTCTCATATATGGCCTTTATTACATTGAGGTACATTCCTTCTTCACCTAATTTGTTGAGAGTTTTTACCAGGAAAGGATGTTGAATTTTGTCAAATTATTTTTCTGCATCTGTTGAGATGATCATATAATTTTTATCTTTCATTCTGTTTATGTGGTGTTCACATGTATTGATTTGAGCATATTAATCACCTTTGCGTCCCAAGGATAAATTTCCCTTGAGCATGGTGTATGACTCTTTTAATGTGCTGTTGAACTTGGTTTACTAGTAATTTGTTGAGGATTATTGCATCTATGTCCACTGAGGATATTAGCCTATAACTTTCTTTTCTTGTAGTATTCTTGTCTGGGTTTGGTAGCAGGGTAATGCTGGTCTCATAAAATGAGTTTGGGAATGTTCTTACCTTTTCAATTTTTTGGAAGAGTTGAATAAGAACTGACATTACTTCTTAACTGTTGGATAGAATTTACTAGCAAAGCCATCTGTCCTAGGCTTTTCTGTGTTGGGAGATTTAAAAATATATATTTTATTTATTTATTTTCAGAGAGGGGGAGGGGAGGGAGAAAGAAACATCAATGAGCAAGAGAAGCATTGATTGCTTGCCTCTTGCATGCCCCCAGCTAGGGAATTGGCCTGCAACCCAGGTATGTGCCCTGACCAGCACAGTCCAGTGCTCAATCCGCTGAGCCATACCAACCAGTGCAGAGAGGTTTTTGATTACTGATTAAATATCCTTACAGTATGTCTGTTCAAATTTCCTATTTCTTCATGATTTAGTCTTGGTAGGTTATATGTTTCTAGGAGTTTATTCATATCATTCAGGTTATCCAATTTGTTGGTACATGCTTGTTCATATTGGTCTCTTATGAGCCTTTGTATTTTTGTGGTATCAATTGTATTATCTCCTTTCCTTTTAGTCATCAAAACTTTCAAGTTTATATTTATTAGTATTTATTCTTCAATTATAGTTGGCATTCAATATTATTATTATTATTTTTTTTTTTATTGTTGTTCGAGTACAGTTGTCTCCATTTTACCCCCATCATTACTCCCCTACCCCAGCCATCCCCACCTCCCTCCCTTGATCCTATCCCCCTTTGTCTTCGTCCAGGTGTCCTTTATACACATTCCTTGCCAACCCTTCCCCATTTCCCCCCCATTATGCCTTCCTACCTCCCCTCTGGTTACTCTCAGATTGTTCTTAATTTCATTGTCTGGTTATATTTTGCTTGCTTATTTGTTTTGTTGATTAGGTTCTACTTTAGTGAGATCATATGATATTTGTCTTTCACTGCCTGTCTTATTTCACTTAGCATAGTGCTCTTCAGATCCATCCAAGCTGTCACAAAGGGTAGGAGCTCCTTCTTTTATTCTGCTGCATAGTATTCCATTGTGTAAATGTACCATTGTTTTTTGATCCACTCATTTACCAATGGGCACTTAGGTTGCTTCCAGCACTTGGCTATTGTAAATTGTGCTGCTATGAACATTGGGGTGCATAGATTCTTTTGAATTGATGTTTCAGGATAGTCTCAGGGTATAGTCTCAGCAGTGAAATTGCCAGGTCAAAAGGCAGTTCCATTTTTAGTTTTTGAGACAATTTCATACTGTCTTCCACAGTGGCTGCACCAGTCTGCATTCCCATCAAGAGTGTACTAGGGTTCCCTTTTCTCTACAACCTCTCTAGCACTTGTTGTTTGTTGATTTGTTTATGATGGCCATTCTGACTGGTGTGAAGTGGTATCTCATTGTGATTTTAATTCGTGTCTCTCTGATGGCTAGTGATGCTGAGCATCCTTTTGTATTTCTCTGGGTCCTCCGTATTTTAATTGGAGAGGTGAATCTATTTAACATACTTGCTTTTTCTGCAAGCTGTGCCAGGCCAGAAAGGATTTATTTCTGTTATTTAGGTATTTGTCTTCTGTACATTTTATTTTTTTTTAATTTTTAAAAGATTTTATTTATTCATTTTTAGAGACAGGGTAAGGGAGGGAGAAAGACAGGGAGAGAAATATCAATGTATGAGAGAAACATTGATCAGTTGCCTCTCACACACCCCCAACCAGGGACCAGACCTGCAACACAGGCATGTGCCCTGGTCAAGACCCGAACAGGTGACTCTTGGCTCTGCAGGACGATACTCAACCAACTGAGCTATGCTGGTCAGGCCTCTGTATGTTTTAAATAATTCTTGTTTCTCATTTGCTCCAGTTCTGCCTTTCTTTGTATTCAGTTAATTTCTTGTAGTGTTCCATTTTCATTCCCTTCTTTCTTTTCTACATATTTTTAAGGTTATTTCCTTAGTGGTTACCTTGGGTATTACAATTAACATCTTAAATTTATAATAATCTAATTGGAATAGTATCAACTTAGTTTCAATTGTTTACAAACACTCTCCTCCTATACATCTTAGTTCCCCCTTCTTTATAGTGTTATTGCCACAGGTTACATTTTTATATATTGTGTGCCTACTAACATGGATTTATATTTATTTTATAAATTTGCCTTTTTAAAAATTCTCACCTGAGGACATTCCCACTGATTTTAGAGAGAGGAGAAGGAAGGGAGAGAGATTGGGAGAGAAACATCAATGTGAGAGAGAAACATTGATCAGTTGCCTCTTGCATGCACCCTGACTGGGGATGGAACCTGCAACCCAGGCATGTGCCCTGACTGGGAATTGGACCCACAATATTTTGATTTATGGGATGACACTTCAACCAACTGAGCCATACTGGCCAGGGGTACATTTGCCTTTTAAATCACATAGAAACAAAAGAGGTTACAACCAAAAGTATAATATACTAGCTTTTGTATTTACCTATATAGTAGTTTTTACCAGAGATCTTTATTTCTTTGTATGCCTTTGAATTACTATTTGTTGTTATTTCATTTCAGGCTTAAGGACTCATTTTAGCATTTCTCATAGGCAAGGTCTACTGGTGATAAACTTCCTCTGTTTTGTTTATCTAGAAATATCTTGATTTCTTCTCTATTCTTATAGGATCATTTGTCTAGATATACAATTTTGGGTTGTCAGTTTTCTCTTTCAAGATTTTAAATATTTCATCCCACTGTCTTTTTGCTTTCATGGTTTTTGAGATGAAATCAGTCAGTAGTCTTATTGAGAATCCTATGTACATAATGAATCATATTTCTTCTTGCTGCTTTCAAAATTTCAAAATTCAGAGTTTGAACATTTGACTTTAGTATGTTTTGGTGTGGATATCTTTGAGTTTATCTTGCTAGAAATTTGCGAACTCCTTGAATATGTATATTTTGTGCCTTCATCAGATTTGTGATGTTTTCAGCCATTATTTCTTTAAAAATTTCTTCTGCCTTGTTCTATCTCTTTTCTTCTTGTGGGACTCATGGTGGTGTATGTATGATGCCATAGCACATGTCTTTCTGACTGTGTTCATTTTATCTTTTTTTCCCTGCTCCTTAGACTCAATAATTTCTATGTATGCTTATCTTCCAGAATTCTGATCCTTTCTTCTACCTTCTCAAACTTGTTAATGAACTCCCTCAGTGAATTTTTTTGTTTTAGTTATTGTATTTTGTGGCTCCAGTATTTTTTGTTTGGGTCCTTTTAAAAATAATTTTTATCTCTTCATCGTTAATCTCATTTTGTTCATACAAAACTTTCCAGATTTTTGCCCTGGCTGGTGTAGCTCAGTGGATTGGGCTACAGGCCTGTGAACCAAAGAGTCACCAGTTCGATCCTGGTCAGGTCACATGCCTGGGTTGTGGGCCAGATCCCCAGTATGGGGTGCGTGAGAGGCAACCACACACTGATGTTTTTCTCCCTCTCTTTCTCCTTCCCTTCCCCTCTCTCTAAAAATAAATAACTACAATCTTTAAAAAAAACTTTCCAGATTTTCCTTAGTTTGTTGCCCATGGTTTCCTTTAGCTCGTTGTGCATATTTAAGACAGTTAATTTAAAGTCTTCATCTAGTGTGTCCAATATGTAGGCTTCCTTAGGGATTGTTCCTGTCAAATGGTATTTTTTTCCTGTGAATGGGTATACTTTCCTATTTCTTTGTATGCTTTGTACAGTAATTTTTTATTGAGAACTGGACATTCTGAGCAATATAATGTGATATCTTTGGAAATCTGATTCTTTCACTCCTAAGTGGTTGCAGGTATTTACTTGTTAAAGGTTGCATCCATCCATTTTGACTTTTCCAAATGTGTACTCTTTACTGTGTGTGGTACTTGAGTTTCCTGCTCTATCTGCAGCCAGCCAGTGGTTTAACAAAGATTTATCTCCCTTCTCCCACAAAAAGGATTTTGTTCCTTTAAATATTTTGATATATTTTAGAAGGGAGAAGCTTTTAGAAGCTGCTGCAGCCCAAGGAAGCTGAAACCAAGGCAAAGATCTTCATCTGTCCCTTAGAGAACAACCAAACCAACCAAATTCCCACAGTGCTGGTTAGTAGCAGGTTCATACATGATGCTCTCTTATGAAAGATGTTGTAAGTGTCCAGTCAGGTTCAAGCCCATGGCTCTGAAATAGATAATTCCAGTTGCTCTTTTCAGCTCAGTGGTTGCCTTGGTGGAAGGACCAACCCCTTGAGCTTCCTACTTTGTCATTTTGCATACTGTTATTCCTGTTATTTAATTTTTTAACCTTTTAAATGTTTTATCCATTTGGAATTTATGCTTGTGCATGGTGTGTGAGGATTATTGGGTCATGATTTTGAGTCTATGCTTAAAGCCAGATTGGGACCCCAGAGTCATGATCACCATCTGGTTCCCAGAGTGCTAAACTCAATAGCATGCCCCTTATCCCATGACTCATCTCAGCTTTCTGAAGGGCAGCTTGTATGAGGATGAGCAGTCCATAGAGAAATGTAGAGAGGACAAGGATTGGAAGGGATGCAGTCAGGACAGTGTGGACCAGGTACTAGATAGTGACAGAAGGATTGTTCCCATGATAGGAGTGTGCAGCAGGGAATGATGGGATGCAGAGGAGGTGGGGATCAGAGGTGGGGATGTGTTATTTTATACAAAGGCACACAGAGGAGAGTGGCTGGAATCTCTAGTTTAGGAGAAAGATAAATTGAGCTCTTGAGTCTGAGGTTTCAAAATAGACTGAGATCTTATACAGGGTTTCCTTCACTGCTGTATCCTCAATTCCATTAACAATTGTTGACTGAGGTCTGTGGGTCCAGCACTATTCAAAGTTGAAAGCTGCAATTTCAAGTTCTTCTCTTTCTTTTTAGCATGATTGGGGGTGGTGGTCAGTTTCCTATTTGGTTTTGGGGGAATTTGAATTGGAAATTGACAGGTGAGTGAAATGTAGAGGATAGGAGCAATGTTCCTGAGGCCAGCTGCTTGAAGCTTAAACCTAGATAGCTTTTATTGCTTCCAACGTTCTTGACCTGTGAAGAGGATCCCCCTGTGTAGATGGGAAAGAGGGAGGTTATCTCTTCTTCCTCCTCCTCCTCCTAGGTAAGGAGGTTATTAAAGATACAGAATTAGAGGCACCACCCCAGACCATCTTAAAAAGAACCTTTGAATAAAGCCAAAGGATCTGTAATTTTACTAAATTCTCCAGGTACTTTGAAGCATTTGGTGGGATGGGGCTGGGAATACCCACCTGGGCCAATCTTGCTCCCATCCCAAACTCTGGATGGGAATAAAAGTGATCTGTGGGAAGAGGAAGCTAAGTGATATACCCCCAACCTTCCTGAGGGAGGGAACTTTCTGGCCTGGCACAAGATGTGGGAAAACAGAAAACATGGCAGGGAAGAGTTGGGGACTGTCCTGCTTCTTTTGCTAAAATCCCAGGTTCACCCCTCTGCCCCAAGACATCCTGCCTCCTTCCTCTGACTATGCCATAGTAGGAGTGGAGATCTCTTATATGTCAGATGGTGTCCACAGCCCCCTTAATCCCATCCTTGACTGCCTTTCTTTGATTCAAGAAGCTTTTGCTAGTATCTACCATAAGTCCTTACTTCTGAACTTAAGCCTGTAATGGTGGACCAGCTTAAGGGAGATGTTTTATCCTGGAGGTATTTGGGCTTCCCTGCTTGCTCCTGGGGCTGAGAACCTAAGTTAGGGGCACTGAGGGAAGGAAGGGAAAATGTGGGAGCTTTGTTGGGATAGGTACCTCACTGGGCGGAAAGCCAGGGCTGGAAAGAGCTGCTCTCAGAGCAGGAGGGTAACAGCAAGTCTTGGCACATGCTGGGCTGTAGGTATCTGAACCTAGGTAATGGAAATGGGGGCATCAGAGGAAAGCACTGAGGGAGTCTGGAAGGGACTGGAGTTCAGGTATAGATGCAGTTACCAGGAGAGGGGTTGAAATTACAAAAGGGATTGTTATACTTTTCTGGTTAGGGTTAGGGTTCTCCTTAGATTAGCATTGACACAGTAGTTACAGTGGGAGGTGGTAAGCATAGGGCCGTGTAAAGATTAACACCCAGCAGCACTACCTTGACAGGGTGTGTTTATCTGGTTTACTCTTTCCTTAGAGGCTGCATCTGCTGTGTCAGAGGGGCTGGGGGATCAGGGCTCTGCAGTAAACTGGGGACACTCAGGGATGAAGATGGATGTGTAGGTGAAGGATGGGGCTGCTGGAGAGGACAGAGACTCACTTGCTGACCTTGAATTTTTTTAAAAGCACATAGCCAAGTTGTTGAGACCAGGGGTATGCATGTGAATCCCAGACTATCCTTATAAGGGGCAAGCAATGGGGCAGAAATGAGAAACTGGAGTTTAGAGGAAGGATAAACAGTCCTGGTCTGAGGTGGCTGAGGAGGATTTATACAGGAGAGCAGCTTTGAAGGATGGATTTGGGCTGTGTTTGTGTTTGTGGGTCTGCAAGATGGGCTGTGTAGTTGGCATGTACACAACCCAAACAGGGACTGAACCCGCAACCCAAGCATGTGCTCTGACCAGGAATCAAACCCGTGACCTTTCAGTTTACAAGATTACAGTCCAGCCAACTGAACAACACCAGCCAGGACTGCTAGCACTATTATTAACATGAGAAATGGGATCCCTTTCCTTCCCGCCGTCTGGATTCCCAAGGGTCTAGCTGCCTGCACAGGGCCTTGACCCTGAGGCCTCTGGCAGGCTTGACCTTGTGATACCCTATGGAAAGCCCCCAGTATGCTTTTTGTTTGGCCATGGACCCAGAGAAGTTACAGTGCAGGAGAGGAACAAGGCGGGAAAGGCGGCCAGTTGGCAACACCCACCCTCCTTCTGGAAAGAGGTCTGCGTCTGGCCCATTCCCAGGCCCCCTATTGCTTCCCCATGCTCTCTCATCCAGACCAAGTATTCAGGGTCCTGGCCTCACTGTCTCTGGGGATCTGGGGCTTTGTGTTCCCCAGCATCTTATATTGTGCTCATTCCTCCATCCCCACGTGGACTCAAGGTTGTCCTCCCTTCTTTCCTCTCCCTGCAGGGGACATAGGAACCATTCTTGTCCTTCATTCCCTGACAGCACTGGCCTATGCCATGGGCCCCTGAGCCCAGGTGGGACACTAGGCTTTGGATGGCTGGTAAGGAGCTGAGACCCAGCCCCTCTCACATGGTGCAGAAAGCAGTGTCTCCATGGGGTTTATCCTGTGCTCATCCTGTGTTTGTTGGCCCCCCAGCATGGGTGACAGTGAGCAGGTACAAAAAGGAATCAGATGTGGTCTCTATCCTCTATCCTCAGTGTTTGACAGAAGGAGTAATTTAGTGGAGAAGCCGCTGCCCTCCACTGCAGGTGGTCGGTTGCCTGCAGTTCTCTCTGTAGAATTCTGTAGTGCCCTGTGCAGAGGTCAAGGGAAGGGCATCAGAAGGACAGAGTCATTCACCA
>CM052540.1:28859404-28884813 GCA_028533065.1 Trachops cirrhosus | reverse complement strand
AGTTTCTCAGCAGAGAATTCATAAGTATGATCTTGGATGAAAGAAACTGGTTGGTTATTTAGGGGTTGGTAAAACAATGGTGGGTTTGGCATAAGCTGCCTCAGGGACTCCTCTACACGTCTGGGCAGCCCCCACCTCTGGAAATGCATCCATTTTTTTACATGTACCTCCAGAAGCCTCAGGACTTCAGGACTGGGGAGGACAGTGAGCATAGGCATGGCTATAGGATGTGTCTTGGTAGTGATATCTTGGTTCAGAGTCAGCAGAGGGACCTGGGGATACAAGGGCTCCTGACCTTGGATCCCATACACAAGGTCAAAGTTGCTCTTCAATATGTTCTGCTGGTTCACTGGAATCCTAGATTCCTCAAACTTTGAAGAAGGCACAGTCATAGGGACCCTCGGAATTTCTGGCACGCGAAACACCTGATGCAGCTGTAGGTGGTCAGCCCAATAATCTTGGATGCAAAATGAATTGCATGACTGGGCAGCTGACAAGGTTAACCATTTTTGATCCATTAATTGTGATGCTGAAGTGGTTGCAAGTGGAAGTGAAAGCTCTTGAGAGTGTGTGGAATGGCGCTTCAGACTGTGCTCGAAAAATAAATTGGACTTGGATAAAATCTCCAGGGAAGAGGAACTCTGTGATGGCCCCAGTGAAGTGGGAGATATCAGGGTGTTCTCACCCACCAACAGCTGCTGGATCTCCAGAGCCATGGTATTGCAGACTTGGCAGCAGGTATCTGTACATAGTAGCCTCCGCACACTTCCCTCCTGGGGAAGCCAGCTCTGGCTGGAAAAGAAAACATGGCAACAGTAATGATTGAGTGACATCTGCCTCTTTGTAAGTAGTGGTCTGGAGATTGGCCATGCCCTCCATAGTCCTACGTGCCTTGGGGCCTTCCCCACACCCCCCCCCGTGTTTACTCTTCCAGTCTTGGCTAGAGCTAGGATACCACAAAGAGCAACTGATCACCTTTTCATGACAGACAGCAGCTCCCATGGCTTCTCAGCTTCTATCCAGGAAAGTCTCCTAGCTGAGAAACCAGGAGACAGTGTTACATGGAATGAGAGAGGATTTGGGACATCCAGTATAAGCTAAAGGCCTATGAATGAGAAGAGACTGAAAACCCCACATTTGATGCCCTAAGGCACGTCTGTGTACAACTCAACCAGTTAAGGTGTGCTGTCCTGGACTATCCCTTAGGTCTTCACAGCCATACTGTGAGTGAGGCAGGGTCTTCAGATACCCATTTCATGGATAAAAGATTCAGAGCTGGAGTGACTACCACAGGGTTTAATAACAGGTAAATGACACAGTTAAGCACTTTGCCCTTCTTCCTCATTGTTCATTCCCTGGTGTAAGGTGCAGGATTTTTTAACATTCCCAGGCTCAGACCCTAGAAAGTCTTCTGGGAGAATTTGTCAACTTGGGGAATTGGAAACTTTCATGGTTAGAGTACCTGTTCCAGGCATCAGAGGTCAAAGAGGGACAAAATTCACGGGACCTCACCCACCGTGGAGGGGAGTCAGAGACAAGATTGGGACTTTACCTCTAGATACTGCATCTCTAGCTTTTTGCCTGAGTGTTTGGTGACGCTGAAAGACAAAAAAGTTAGAGTGTGAAGGTGGGACATTGTTTTCATTTTTATACCCCAAATGAGTCTAATATACATTTTAATACCTTTCTAATTATCTGTCTGTATTGTTATTTACTTTTGTGTCCATACTCCATCTTTTTTCACCCCTACATTTCCCTTCTCTGCTTACTTCTGTTTCATTTCAAGGCTCTTCCATACTCTGTATCTTCCAGTTATTTTCAGGAGAAATTCTGTGTGAGGTTTATGATGAAACAGAAGAAAGAGTAAAACAAGTTAAAGGGTATGTAGGTCTAACAGCTAAAGGACCTCTGGTAACAAATGCCTTAATGGACCACTAACCAGAAGAATCTTCCTTATTGAGAGGTCTTCTTCTTTTTTTTTTTTTTTAGAATTTATTTATTTATTTTAGGGAGAGGGGACGGGAAGGAGAAAGAGAGGGAGAGAAACATCAATGTGTGGTTGCCTCTCAGTGTCCCCTACTGGGGACCTGGCCTGCAACCCAGACATGTGCCCTAGACTGGAAATCTAACTGGTAGTCCTTTGGTTCACAGGTCTGTGCTCAATCCACTGATCTACACCAGCTAGGGCATTTGGAGGTCTGAGATCCAGTGATATAGATTTCATTTCATCTAGGTTTCCACCCAAGGTTGATAGAGAAGTTCTTGATTTTTCAGTTAGAATACATTACAGGGATAGCTCAGTAAGGAATTATTTCTAGCTTTGAGAAGAAAAGTACCATATCAGAGAAACTAAATACATGGTATAAAAATTGGCAGGAAGGATAAAAGAGAGGTTCTGAGGCCTTAAAACGTCTTATCTGAGGCTTAATTAGTTCATTTGTAGTCATAGTGTTTCCCTACCTGGCAGCAGCTCCTTTTAGGTTCTAATCCTAATCCTTGGTAACTCTTTTTCACTTGCCAGATAATTAAGATAATAATGAAGATGGAACCATAGGTATATAAGGGATGCATCAAATCCCACAGAACAAAAGCAGGGCTCATCATAATCTAAACCTCATAAGCATGAGGAGACCAACCATCTGTATATCTAGGTGGTTAGGATCCTAGTACCTAATGATTCCCAATGCTCTGCCTTGTCATCTCCACCTCACAAACAATGGAACCAGGTCACCAGACTGCATCACAAAGCCCTTCTGTTTTACAAGGTAGGTGTAGTGTTCAAGACTTTTATGTCTTATGAAAGTTTGTGTTGTGATTCAGTCTGTGGATGAGGGTGTCTTGTTTTCTTTAAGGGTTATAGAGCCAGAGACTAAAGGTGCTCACTCACAGGCAGTGTCTATGCTTCATCTTTGTCTTCACTCTTCATACCCTACACCAGTCTGATGGCTTGGCTCTTTCTTTCATGACAATTTCTGGTCACCCACTCCCAGAAAACTGAGTGTTTAGGGACACAGGATATCTATTGAGAAAGAGAGACAAAAGAATCTTCACCAACATCCCCATCGATACTGAAACGTGTCTGAGGAGCGCACACAAACTTAGGGAGGGCAGAGTCTGGTTAATGGAGAGCTTTGATGTTCCAAGCAATGTTGATAGGAAATTAGAGGAACATGATCAGGACCATGGCTAATATGGCAGGGAAAGGCCAAGGTGGCAGTATCTCTAAACGCCTTGTGAGAAGCAG
The DNA here is from genome assembly GCA_028533065.1 of Trachops cirrhosus. Lineage (NCBI taxonomy): Eukaryota > Metazoa > Chordata > Mammalia > Chiroptera > Phyllostomidae > Trachops > Trachops cirrhosus. The sequence goes on along the minus strand of CM052540.1, from coordinate 28,881,569 downwards.
GAAGGAGCGCCTCTCAGTCTGTGTGGCCTTAAACTTGCAGAGGAATGGGAAGAGATTGTAAACACTGTCTTCCATGGAGATATACTAATGAGACTCACAAACAGAGTTATTTTAATAGTTGATTTTCTAGAGCTGTATTTTTTTTACCATGTTACAGAACTCTATCTGTTCATGGAGATGACTATCTACAGAGATGGGTCAGTGATCATGTAACTACCATATTTTTAGGACTATAAGATGCACTGGACCATAAGACACACCTAGGTTTTACAGGAAAATAGGGGGAAAAATTTGAAGCAAAAAATGTGGTAAAATATTTAATGATCTGTGACCCTGTTCCATGCCCCCCTCCCCAGCGACCCAGGTAAGCTACATTTGCACTATAAGATGCACCCCTCTTTTCCTCCCAAACTTGGGGGGAGTATGTCTTATAGTCTGAAAAACACAGTAAATGCTGGTCCTGCTGCCCACCACTTCAAAAGCCATGACTTAAGAGGCAGGTGCTGATGTAAAGGAAAGTGGTTTTATTCAGGTGCCAGAAACCTGAAGATGAGGGACTCTCGTTTCAAAGCCCATCTTAGCATCTCAGGCACATGGCTAGTTTACATAGGAGAACTGTGGAAAGAGGGGAACTAAGGAATTTCTGGTCATGTGCAGTTTCTCAGCTCCGCTCTTGGGTAGTTTCAATGTTATATCTCATGTGTGAGTCATCATGTAGTTTCATCACTTCATTTGCAATTTCACTGCTGATATCTTGGACAAGACATGCAAGTAGTGTTTCTGCTGGTTCTGATATGCGTTGCTGATGCTTGCTTAATTTCTTGCAGTCAGGGTCATTCCTTGGTTAAGCAGGAGCTGCAATTACTGATGTCTATAAATACTTATAAAGAGACTTTTGATATATGTGAATCTTCTGTTTCTTTGTATAACCTATTATATAATTACCACCTGATTAGTATGTTATGTTTACTTCAATAACTGTTACAATTCTCCACTGTCAATTCTTCCTCCATATCTTTGGAGCTATTGATGTCCTCTGAGTTTTCTGGAGGAATGAAAAACTTGAGCCCGTTGTAAAGCAAAATCTTGTGAGTTAAAAGCAGATACATTTTTTTAGAGGTACCTGTTGAACAGATACAATTTTTCTGACATGGGAAAAGTAAGTCATATCCTCTCTAGACCTCTCTTCATAAACCACCTTCAATTTGCACAGACTCTGTGCAATGCAAACAATCTTTCTACAATTTACATAGTCCCTTTTAGTTTGCTTCTTCTTAACTCATTTAGAAATAACCAACTTTAGAACAAATTATTTTCTTCTTTCCCTTTAACAAGTGTCTTCATATTTTATACCGTCTATTCTTTTCAACTTAATTAGAATTCTTTAGATTGATACTTTTATGAAAACATTTCATAACTTCTAGAGACAGGTTTTTTTCCATTGGCAAACATATTCATATTTTCATGGGACATACTTCAAATAAATTATCAGATACATTCATTAACAGATCCAAGTTCATTTTCTGCAATAAGAAATCAAAGTAGGCAAACTCAGATAAATTAATAATTTTAGTATCCTGTTATTTCAAAAATCTATATATTTAATAATTTTTACCATATAATCCAGCAAAAGTCCAATGTCCCAGGTCACCCAAGACTTTGGAAAACTATATTTAGGTATATTTATAATTATTACTGAAAAGCCTTATCAAAAACTTTTCATTTTAGTTACATCTATTTATTGGTTAACAACTTTATAAGACTTTAGATCAAATATTATTACACAAGCCATTTTTTTGACAAATTCTGTAACAGAGATAACATGAACTTATTCCTGCAAATGCAGGCAAAACAAATATATATATTTTTTTTTATGTTAATAACTTTAAAAGATATCAACTAAATTTAAACCAGCTTTAATACCAAATATTTTTCCAGACCACCTGATCCTGAAATAAAACATTTGATGTAGTTCTTATTTATATTGTTACCATATACATAAATAGTGTTATTAATAATTGTACAGAAGGCAAGATTTTTTTTTTGTCCTTGACAACCTTAAGGAGGCTGGAGGAGAGGTGGGGGAGGTACCAGGCCTGGCTGGGTTTAGCCACTTGATTTTAAAAATGCCCATATTTTTCTTCATATTGAGGTGGGGCAGTTACCCCTGCTGTTTCCACAGGATTTAGGGGTGACATTAAGTCCTCCATTGTTTCAGGGGCCACATAGGTCCTGTACCTCCAGGAGGAGGATTCAGAGTGCTTAAAGGACTTATCACCTCAATTTTTCTTCTTTCTGCGTTTACAGTCTGGAAGGGGAGTGAGACCTTTTAACCCTCTTTGAACCATCTGTATAAATAATTTCTGAGTAGAATCTTTACGATGTAGCAACATGAAAATTTGCACATAAGAGATCTTATTCCATTTACCAGACCTTGGGCAAAATCATTCTAATTAGTCACAAACTTAAAGCTGTACGTTGACCATTCAGCTAAAATGCAACTTAATGCATTCTCTGATGGAACTGAGACCAAGCCACCCATTTCAAAACAGAACCAAAACAGATTAAAAAAATGGAGTTCCGGCCAAGATGGAGGTGCAGGTGGAAACCCTTCGCTTCCTTGCACAACCAAAAGGAGAATAGCAGCCAATCTAAAATAAATAAACAACCAGAAGTGCCAGAAAATCAAACTGCATGGAACTCCGACAACCATGGAATTAAAGAAACAGTCAAATGGAACAACCAGACCGGAAAGGCAGTGGATGGAGAGAAACCACGGTGAGGCGGCAAACCATGTGGACGGGGCTGGCTGCAGTGAGGCAGCAGGCTGCGAGGGAGGGTCTGACTTAGGGGAAACTGAGACTCAGAGCTGTCTGTGGACTATGGCAGATGCCACCGTGAGAGAAACTCCCAGTCTCACAGGAGAGTTCGTTGGAGAGTGTGTTAGAGACGAGCAGGGGAGCTGCACTGTTCCCTCTCTGGCCCCTCCCCGACAAGCAGCACTGCAGCACAGCAAGGAGGGTTGCCCTGCCTGGGTGAATACCTAAGGCCCTGCCCCCTTACAATTTAACAGGGGCCCCAAACAAAGAAATAGGGCCTAAATGAAAGAACAGAGCAAAACTTCAGAAAGAGAGCTAAGCAATGAGGAGGTAGCCAATCTATCTGATGGAGAAGTTAAAGCCCTGGTAATCAAAATGCTCACTGACCTGATTGAGTTTCGTCGATAAATGAAAGAACAAATGAAAGATACCCCAAATAAAATAAAGCAAAATATTCAGGGAACCAACAGTGACAGGAAGGAAACCGGGACTCAACGATTTGGAAAAAAAGGAAGAAATAAACATCCAACAAGAATGGAATAAAGAAACAAGAATTCAAAAAAAATGAAGAGAGACTTTTCAACCTCTGGGACAACTTGAAACATTCCAGTGTCCGAATTATAGGGGGTGTCAGAAGGAGAAGAACAACAGCAAGAAATTGTAAACTTATTTGAATAAATAATAAAGGAAAACTTCCCCAATCTGGTGAAGGAAATAGACTTCCAGGAAGTCCAGGAAGCCCAGAGAGTCCCAAAGAAGTTGGACCCAAAGAAGAACACACCAAAGCACATCCTCATTAAGTTACCCAAGGTTAAAGACAAAGAGAGAATCTTAAAAGCAGCAAGAGGAAAGGAAAGAGTTACCTACAAAGGAGTGCCCATAAGGCTATCAGCCGATTTCTCAAAAGAAACCTTACAGGCAATAAGGGGCTGGAAAGAAGTATTCCAAGCCATGAAAGGCAAGGACCTACATCTAAGATTACTCTACCCAGCAAAGCTATCATTTAGAATGGAAGGGCAGATAAAGTGCTTCCCAGATAAGATCAAGTTAAAGGAGTTCATCATCACCAAACCCTTATTATATGGAATGTTAAAGAGACTTATCTAAGCAAAGATTAAAACTATGAACATTAAAATGACAACAAACACAACTATCAACAAATGAACATAAAAAAATAAAAGAAAAACAATGAAAACAAAAACTAAGCAAACAACTAGAACAGGAACAGAATCAGAGAAATGGACATCATATGGAGGGTTTTCAGTGGGGAGAGGGAAGGGAGGAATAGGGGGGGGGAAAGGTACAGGGAAGGAGAAGCATAATTGGTAGTCATTAAATAGATGGGGAGAGGTCAAAGATGGTATAGGAAACAGAGAACTCAAAGAACTTATACATACAACCCATGGACATGAACCAAGGCGGGGGAATGCTGGAAGGCTGGGGGGTGCAGGGTGGAGGGGGGATAAAAGGGGAAAAATTGGGAAAACTGTAATAGCATAATCAATAAAATATACTTAAAAATAAAATAAATGATACTAAAAAAATGAAAACAAACAAAAAAAACAACGAAAACATACTTAAAGTAAAAACAAATCTCAAACAAATGAGTACTCTTCAATTAAATCCTCTTAAAGAGGGAATGGGACATTAGCATGAATGACCTTCACAAGTTTAAATGGCACTATGCCCAGATGACAAAGACAGAGGATTCCCTATGTGAACAAAACAGCAAAGAGCAAACCAAGTCCTTAAAAAAATAAGAAAGCAAGCAAAGAACAACCATAGCAAAGTTTCATTTCAGGCAGGCAAGAGCTGTAACAGAGTTTCCAAACAGAAGAGACAGATGAGAACTTTCAAATGGAAAAAGTATTCAAAATCCAGAAATCCAAAAACCAGAACATCAAAAGCATGCTCCTAATCCCACAGCAGGGAACTGGGATTTTTCTTAGTTGCTGAGCCATGCTTAGTGCTATATAGCATCTGTTGATTCCTGCAGAATCCCAGATGGTTCAAAGTACTCAGGTGGTGGGGCTGGGGCCTACTACTTGTACACAACAGCTACTTTACCCAGTTTGGGCTCATTCCCTGCTTCCTTTCACCAGCAAAGTGTTAAAAGGCAGTTGATGTCTTGAGAGGGAGAGCAGGGAGAGTCCCCAAGATAAAGAACTCTCAGCAGCTGCTGGGAAATTCCTGCAATCCCTGCCATGGGGTCAGACTGCCACCAGCAGCTGTGACCCCAGCTCAGGCCAGCAGGGCCTTCCCAGGGTCCACATTATCCTATCTGGCTCACCATATCAGGTCCAGCTGTCTGCATCTTTGAAAGGCATTACTCGAGAGGCAGGTGCTGATGTAAAGGAAAGTGGTTTTATTCAGGTGCTGGCAGTCTGGAAGATGGAGGACTCTTGTCTCAAAGCCCATTTTAGCATCCCAGGCATCCTGGCTAGTTCATGTAGGGGAACCGTGGGAAGAGGGCAACTAAGGAATTTCTGACCATGTGCAGTTCCTCAGCTCCGCTCTTGGGTGGTTTTAATGTTATCTCCTGTGTGTGTCATCATGTAGTTTCATGATTCTATCCACAGGTTTTGCTGCTGATATCTGGGAACAGGATATGCAGGCAGTGTTTCTGCTGGTTCTGATATGAGTTGCTGATGCTTGCCCAATTTCTCATGGTCAGGGTCATTCCTCAGTTAAGCAGAAGCTGCAAATGCATGGATCTTCTATGAGTTCATTACTACAGCCTATTCTATAATTACCACTTGATCAGTATATTTTGTTACTTCAATCACTATTACAGCCACTTCTGACTTCAGATCCTACCAACATTTCCTCCAGGATTAATTTTTACTCACTACTGAGACAAGACCTTTCTTGGTACTCTATCCAATGTCCCACTTATTATGAAGTTTTCTACTTTGGCTATTAGGTAGGCACTCTGTCTACCTCTGTGTGTGATTTTGAATATTATGCTATTATATCTTTTCAGGTGTTCTTATAAAGTCACACCTGAGGTACTTTTCCTACATGCATGTAGCGGCCAGTCTTCTGCTGAACATGAAAGAGAAACCCTCTTCAGATTGGAAGAGTTCTATGTCCAGCCCTTTCTTCTCAGATACTCTGCCCTGCATATTCTAGCTGCATTGGCCTTCTCTGACTCTCAGCTTCAATCTTCTCAACTCATAAACTGCTAGATTCTACCTGGGTCCCTCTTCCCTACACCATAATCTGGGAACTTTGTCCAGGCTGTAAGCAGATACCGTTGTAGGGCTCACCTCATTGGTTTTCAGTCTCTCAGTGATAACTGCCATTTGTAGCTTGATGTCTAATGCCTTAAGTCATTTTATATTTTGTCTAGTTCTGTAGTGTTGTTACAGGTAGTAGGGTATATTTGGGCCCTGTTACTCCATCTTTACTGAAAGTGGGAGTCTTAGCAGAGTTGTAATGGTTCCTTTCTATGGTTCCTGCTTTATTTTAATTAGGTTTATTCCTATGTATTTTATTTTTGCTATTAAAAATAAATTATCCTAGAACATATTCTTATGTCGTAAAGTACAAGAATGTCCAAAAAATCATAAAGGCATATGAAAAGGACACAGCAGCCAACTTAAAGGGGTACCACCAGCCAAGTATGGGACAATCTGAGCATTGAAATAAATAATGATAATGATGGGTTACAACATATTGAATTAATAGGAATCAGTCCATACTGATATAAATAAATATGAAAGGAGGGAAAGCTCTTCCTTATAGAAGAATGCCAACTTATAACTATAGAAGGAATGATGATGTTAGGAAGTGTATAATGTTTGCTTACAACTAGTGAGTGGAAGTTTGATGAGGAACAGAATATTTTCATAGACTCAGAATATCTTCTAGCAAATTAAGGCGCCACCTTAACATCATTAGTATTGTAACAAATTGAATCATAGGCCTCCTGATACTATGCACTGAGAAGAACACAATGTCACTTCGGTTGTATAACTGTAAAAACTGCATAACTTGAATCTAATTATGAAGAAACACTGGGCAAATAGAGAAATCTGGCCTGTATTCTTCCAACAATAAGACAACTAAATACAATGCATGAGGAAAAAATTAGCTATTATGGACATTAAGGGAGATTTACTTTGTCGGTTTTACTTTTTAGAAAGATCACTTCAGTCGCTTTATGGGGGGTAGACTTTGGGGAGCAAGAAGAGAAAATAGACTATTAAAATGCCAGTTTAAGACTATTAGGATGCTTACCTAGCTCAAGCTAGTAATAGTTGGGGCTTAGTCTGGATTTTTAAGATTGTACTTAGTAAGAAGTTGGGCAATTTAGGATATATTTTGGAAGCACATCTACGGATGGATTGAATGTTAGTGGGAAGGTAAAATAAAGAATTATTGGTGAAAGGAAAAATCAAAAGGGAAATTAAAAAATATTTTATGCTGAGTTTTAAAATATACTTTGAATGAAAATTAGGGTAAAATTTGTGGGATTCAGGGAGAAATCTATAGTACTAACCAGGTATATTAAAAAAGAAGAAAGATCTCAAACAACTTCTGTGTTCACCTTGAGAAAAAAGAAAGGAGGAGCAAATAAAATTAAAGTAAGCAGAAGGAAGGAAATAATATGAGAACAGAAATCTATGAAATAGAAAACAAAAACACAATAGAGAAAATTCATAATTCCTATTTCTTTGAAGTGATCAAAAAAATTAATAAACTTTGGCCAGACTGACCAGGAAAAAAAATAGGATAGAAATTATCAATACAAGGAATGAGGAAGGGGAGAGCCACTAACCCAACAGATAATAAAATAACAATAAGAAACTGTTATGAACAGCTTTATATTAATAAATTCAACAACTTAAATGAAAATAACAACTTATTTGAAAAACACAAAGTACCAAGTCTCACTCAAGAGCCTCACTAAAAAAAATTGATAAATTTAGTGGCTCTAAAATGGAAACTGAATTTTTAGTCAAAAACCTTCCCACAAAAAAAACTCCAGGCCCAGGTGTCTCCATTGGTCCATCCTACCAAAGATTTAAGGGAGAAATAATACCAATTCTCTACAAACTCTTTTGTAAAATTGCAGAAGAGGGAATATTTCCCAATTTGTTCCATAAGGTCAACTCTTCTTTGATGCCCAAACCGGACAACAACTTTACAAGAGGAGTAAAGACAACTATTCCTCATCGGCACAGATACAGTACTTCAAAACAAACTTGAGCAAACTGAAACAAACATATATGAGAAGGATAATACGTCATGACCAATGGGGCTATCTTAGGAATGCAAGTGACATAGTGGGGGAAAATATTTGCATATCATATATCTGGAAGAGGACTCAAATACAGAATCTATGAAGAACACTCAAGACTCAACAATAAGAAAGGAAACAACACACATGTGAAAAGGAGAAAGGATTTGAATGCACAGCTCACCAGAGAATTGGCGAGGCACAGGAATATTGTATCCCAAGGCCTTTGCCGTGACTGCAGTGCACATATTGAGAGCCCTGGAATGAACCATGGCTTCCCCACTTCCGTTTCTATTACTATTGCTGTGTAACAAATTACCCCAAGCTTAGCTTGTTATAACAGCACATATTTATCATCTTATGGTGTCTCTGGATTCAGAATCCAGACAGTGCTTAGCTGGACCCTGTCTACCCTCATGGTCTCCCATAAGGCCAAAATTGAGGTATTAGCCCAGGGTCTGCAGTCTCATCCTAAGTTTCAACTGGGGATCTACTTCTGAGCTCACTCAGTGGTTGTTGGCAGGATTTAATTCCTCAGGTTGTTTTGGACTGAGAGCTTCAGTTTCTCACTGGCTATTTGCCCCAGGCCACCCTCAGGGCCTTGTCATGTGGGCCCCTCCAACACGACAGCTTATGCCATAAAAGTGTATATACCAAGAAGGCATTGGAAGGATTTGGCTAGCAAGGTGGAGGTATTGATAATAATCTTTTGTAACTCAATGTCGGAAGGTGATACCTCTCAATGTTGCCATAATCTATTGGCCACAGGCAAGGTTCTCGAGGGGAGGGGATTATACAATGCCACAAATGTCAGGAGGCAAGGCTCGATGGGAGCCATCTGAGAGGCTGCCTGCTCCACTGGCCTCAGAAAAACCAAGTTCTCTGGGTCAGTTTATTTTTAATTCCTGAAATTTAAAGACATATTTTCTTCTAACTACTTTATACTATGCCAATCAATTCTTTGGGCTAATGATAATTCTGTGTGCATGCAGGTTTCCTTGCCTATTTCTACCCAGCACCCAATCTGGTCTCATGCTATCTGAGCCACAGCAGGGTCCCTGTAGGTCTATGTGCCTGCCTTTGTGTGTGTTTTGACTTCTACTGTATGCGTCGCCTGTTGTCATTCCTGCTGGCCCCGGCGCACCAGTCAGGCTCTACCTCTGGGGAAGCAGAGTGCACGCAAGGTGATGAGCTGGTGGTTGCCTGTTTTCTAGAACTGAGTTTTAAAGATTTGTTCTCATAAGTCTTTCTGGAACATTTTGAGGAAAAGAAACGGTATTAATACTATAATCTCAAACATTTTCTGTTGCCCAGTCATGGATGCAGCATTCATTCAACAAAGATACATAGAACACGTGCTCTGTGGAAGGCAGGGATAACCATCTAGATTTGTTTTCCTCTCTCCTAATCTCAGTGAAAAGTTAGGGTTTCCTTTTCCACCTTTTGAACCCTCTTTGGTTGCTTCCACCCATTTTCCCTTTCAGAGGTTTTTTTGCTTTGTTTTATTCCTAATGACGCCCTCTCACTTCTCAGGAGATTGCTGTTATTTATCTTAGAGTCTTTTCGAAATAGTTTTCACTCTCACATCGAGAATCGAGTGAAAGCAAAAGCTCATCTTTTTATTTGTATTTAACCTAACAGGACGAGACATCTCAGCTTGCAGTGGCGAATTAGGAGGCTGCTCCTTAGGCTTTCTCAGTAATTTATCTTCGTGCCTTCTGATTTCCTCTGTCCATTCTCCCCCTGCAGAGCAGCTCCTCCTTTGCCCTTATAAATAAGCAAGTTCTCTGCAGAGAAATTGGGCACACATATACACAAAGCCTGAGTTGCCACATATATCTTACTACCTTACAAACACATCTAGACGGCCCTTTTGCTGCAACAGTACTAAGGAAAGATTCAGGCTGTCATCTGCTTTCATTTTCTCTAGTTCATGCGGCCAGATGCCCCTTTTGGTCCTTCTGACTTTGTCCTTCCCCTTCAAAGTTGGGTTGGCTATTTGGGGTATTTTTGTCATTTGTGAACAAAGAGAGTTTGCTTTCTTCCTGCCCAGTGAATATACCTTTTAGAGTCCTATTATATTCGCTAGGACTTCCCCAGCCATTTGTTTTTACTTGTTACTGAACAATACCGCTTGTTTTTCTGGAAATGAGAGCTGATTTTGTTAAGTTCTCAAACATTCCATGGGCAGATGTTAGATATTTGAGAACATTCACTTTTAACCAAGGTATCTTTTGTATATAGATTTGATCCTTTCCTCCTTTAACCACTAAAGGCTTTGGCCCTATTCACTAAACTGAATTCTGCTGTGTCCTCACACTTTACTCTCAAAATCAAAGCTACATCAATTCAAAATGACTTGGGATCTTGTTGGGATTTTTGATGTTTTCATTTTAAGGTTCTATTTTACACTGTTTGCCCTTTGAGGGAAAAAGGTGGCCTAGAAAATGGAGCCATCTCAGGTAAAGAGAACAGAAATGCTCTTAGAGCCTGTGGTCAGGCTTGGAATGTGCTGGGATTTGGGGGCGATGGAGGGTGGTGTTGCAGGAGCAAGCTGTGTTTGTTTGTTTGCTTCACTGATGGATGTCAGCTTCAGTTCATTAAAATTCCTTTAAAGACAGACTCCCCAAACCACTATAATGTCAAGATTAACAGTTGAGATTGTTATCCTCATGGAGAATAATGACTGTAGCAAGACTACAGTGTATTGGAAGGTGCCTGAGGTAAGTTTGCTGATACACTATTAATGAGTCTGTTCTCTTACAGAGTAACCCTCCTAATTATTTGGTCTTTGTTCAATAATTGTTATGTTGTTCAAAAAAGCCAAAAAGAACCAAATGTATACTACTAATTTTCCTCCAAGGAATCATTTTTGAAAAGTTAATTTTATAAGTATGTTTATATCAGGTCTTCATACAGTGTTTCTCCATTTTTTTTAAATGTAAAAATCTTACGACTGTTCCCTAAACTTCTGATACAATGTCTGGCAGGGGCTTCCCCAAACTGTTTGAAGAGCTGGTGCCTTCTGTGTATCCCTGAGAACCAAGAAGATACTGTAAATCTCTGATGTTTTGCAGTCTGTGTTACAAAAAAAGGGGTAATGGCTTATAATATTCATTTTTCAAATATAAATATGCATATTATAATTGTTGATCCAGCCAGTTCACCATTAAAAATCATTGCTCAGACTTTATATTCCTATTGAGGTTGTTCCCACCTTTAAATCACTAAACAAGGCTCCAGAAAATGTTCTTCTAAATATGTCCACAGGTCAGAAAATCAGCCTCTCAAATAGAGTAGGGTTTTCTTCAGGCACAGGTACATCAGTAGCTGTCCATCTCTGCTAGACCTTTCAACCACACAGATTTTTAAGACAAGCTTGTGAATTCTATTCTTACATCACTCCAGCCAAGGGAAATGTTACCTTATACTCCACAATGTTGTCCTTGTTTTTCATAGGTAACTATCTTTAAATCAAAAGACAAAAGTGTATACTGTTTGCAACAACATGGATGGACCTATAGGTTTTTATCCTAGGTGAAATAAGTCAGAGAAAGACAAATACCATCTGATTTCACTTATATGTGGAATCTAAAGAACAAAATAAATGAACAAACAAAACAGAAATAGATTTGTGAATGCAGAGAACACTCTGATGATTGCCAGATGGGAGGGGATTTGGGGGCTAGGTGAAAAAGATGAAGGGATTGAAAGTTACAAAATAGGAATGGGGATGTAAGGTATAGCATAGAGAAAATAGTCCATAATATTATAATAACTATGTATGGTTCCAGGTGGGTACTAGACTTATTGGGGGGGATAACTTTGTAAATTATATGTGTCTTACCGCTATAATCATTACTTTAGATTACTTAGGTTAAGTATCTAAAGTAATACTGGATATCAACTGTAATTAAAAAAATGTTTAAAGAAAAGGACAAGTGTGATTCTCTAATCAAAAATGTAAAATGAGAGAGATCTGGACTTCCAGCCAAGATGGAGGTATAGGTAGATACACTTTGCTTCCTTGCACAACCAAACGAAGGACAGCAACACATTTAAAAACAAAAAATAACCAGAATTGACCAAAAATCGAACTGTATGGAAGTCCAACAACCAAGGAGTTAAAGAAGAAACATTCACCCGGACTGGTAGGAGGGGCGGAGATGGGCAGCCGGGTGGAGAGGACGCAGGGCAAGGCTGAAGCTGGAGGACCAGGTTGGGTGAGGTGGTGGCTGGAGGACCAGTGTGGGTGAGGTGGTGGCTGGCGGGGCAGGTAGTCCCACATTTGCGTGCAAATAAACCGGGAGGAACAACTGGGGAGCTAGGCAGAGCACACAACTGAGGGTTCCAGCTCGGGGGAAATAAAGCCTCAAAACCTTGTACTGAAAAACCCTGTGGGGGTTGAAGCAGCAGGAGAAACTCCCAGCCTCACAGGAGATTCCATTGGAGAGACCCGTAGGGTTTTAGAATGTACACAAACCCACCCACTCCAGTATCAGCACCAGAAGGGCTCAATTTACTTGTGGGTAAATGACCAGGGAAGTGATTGAAAGCTGGCAGAGAGCTGAGCAAGAGGCATTGTTTCCTCTTAGACACCTCCCCACATACAGCGCCACAATGCATGGAGGTAGGTTGCTCCGCCCTGGCGAATTCCTCAGCTTCTGCCCCTTTCTACATAACAAGCACACCAAGACAAAAAAAATATGGCCAAAATAAAAGAACAGATCAAAGCTCCAGAAAAAATACAACTAAGCAATGAAGAGATAGCCAACCTGTCTATCCAACCAGATACAGAGTGCAAAACACTGGTGATCAGAGTTGGCCTCATCAACCACTGTAGCCCTTGCTCAGACAGCCCATGCAAACCTGCTGGAGGGGGAAGAAAAAGGCAGAGAGAATTGGGTTACAAGATAGTGGATGTGTAGTAGTTATTGTGGTGGCAGGAGAGCAAGTGAGCTCTGGGGGGTAGCAAAGGGGAGGGTAGGTGTGTGGAGGGGTAAAGTGAGAGGTAACCAGAACTCTGGTCGTAGAGCTCTTGGTGTTTTTTTTGCCCCTTCCCATGGCTGAATCATGGGAGCCATGGTGAACTTGGGCCAAGCGGAGCTGGAGCTGCCACTGCTGCTGCTACCATCTCTCAAGAGTGAGAGGCGTGGACAAAGTGAACGTGGAGGTGGTGGCCGGAGCAGCGGGGACAGCAGTCACAATGTCGGATACACAGAGGCGAGTGAAGGTCTATACTCTGAATGAAGACTGGCAATGGGATGACTGAGGCACCAGGCATGTCTCTTTCACTTGTGTGGAGGAGCTCAAGGGGATGTTGCTGCTGGTTCAGGCAGAGTCCGACAGATCCCTACTCTTGGAATGAAAGATAAATCCAAACACTGCATATCAGAAACAACAGGGTACATTAATTGTTTTGTCAGAAGCTGAAGACTATGATCTGGCCCTAAGTTTTCAGGCAAAAGCTGGCCATGATGAGATCTAGGAAAAAATTTGTCAGGTTCAAGGTAAGGGTCTGTCAGTGGAAGTCACACAGGACCTCATTGATGAATCAGAAGAAGAATGATTTGAAGAAATGCCTAAAACCAGTCATCTGATTGACCTGCCCACATGTGAACTCAATAAACTTGAAGAGACTGCTGACTTAGTTACCTCAGTGCTCTCCCCACCTATCCGTAGGGAAAAGCTGGCTCTGGCCTTGGAAAATGAAGGCTATATTAAAAAACTTCTGCAGCTGTTCCAAGCTTGTGAGAACCTAGAAAACACTGAAGGCTTACACCATTGGTATGAAATTATTAGAGGAATCCTATTTCTAAATAGGGCAACTCCGTTTGAAGTAATGTTTTCTGACGAGTGTATCATGGATGTCGTGGGATATCTCTTGAATGACCCTGCTTTGGCTCAGCCAAAAAGGTATAGAGAGTTCCTGACCAAAACTGCAAAGTTTAAGGAAGTTATACCAATAACAGACTCTAAGCTAAGGCAAAAAATACACCAGACTTACAGGGTCCAGTACATTCAGGACATCATTTTGCCTATGCCGTCTGTTTTTGTTTTCTTCTATTTTATTCAACAAAGTTGAAATAGTCAGATGTTGCAGGAAGGTGAGAAATTTTTGTCTGAAGTTTTTGCATAATTAACAGATGAGGCCACAGATGATGATAAACGGTGTGAATTGGTTAATTTTTTCAAGAAATTTTGTGCATTTTCTCAGACATTACAACCTCAAAACAGGGATGCATTTTTCAAAACTTTAGCAAAATTGGGAATTCTTCCTGCTCTTGAAATTGTAATGGCCATGGATGATTTGCAAATCAGATCAGCTGCTACAGACATAGTTTCTTATTTAGTAGAATTTAGTCCATCCATTGTCCAAGAATTTGTCATGCAAGAAGCCCAGCAGAGTGATGATAAAACTGAAAAAAGTAAATTTCTGAATTTCTTCTACAACCATTGCATGCATGTTCTCACGGCACCACTTTTGATAAATATTTCAGAAGACAAATGTGAGAAGGATAATACAGTCAGACCTAACAAAAACAGTATGATTTGTCCTGATAATTATCAAACAGCACAGCTGCTTGCCTTAATTTTAGAGCTACTCACATTTTGTGTGGAACATTATACATAAAAGAAAAAAAACATTGGTAATCAGGATGCTCACAGAATTAGTTTAGGATGGTTGCAACATAGAGGAAAAAGTAAAGGCTATGAAAAGTGAAAAAAAGGAAAATGCACAGAGAATCAACAGTGAAGGGAAGGAAACCTGGACTCAAATCAATGGTTTGGACCAGAAGGAAGAAATAAATGTTTAACCAGAACAGAATGAAGAAACAAGAATTCAAAAAAAAAAAAAAATGAGGAGAAGCTTGGGAACCTCCAGGACAACTTTAAACGTTCCAACATCCAAATCATAGGGGTGCCACAAGGAGAAGGGGAAGAGCAAGAAATTGAACACTTATTTGAAAACATAATGAAGAACTTCCCTAATCTGGCAAAGGAAATAGACTTCCAGGAAGTTCAGGAAGCTCAGAGAGTCCAAACAAGTTGGATTCAAGAAAGCACACACCAAGGCACATCATAATTACATTAGCCAAGATTAAAGGCAAGGAGAGAATCTTAAAAGCAGCAAGAGAAAAGGAGACAGTTACCAACGAAAGAGTTCCCATAAAGCTATCAGCTGATTTCTCAAAAGAAACCTTACAGGCAAGAATGGGCTGGAAAGAAGTATTCCAAGTCATGAAAGACGAGGACCTACATCCAAGATTACTCTGTCCAACAAAGCTATCATTTAGAATGAAAGGGCAGATAAAATGCTTTCCAGATAAGATCAAGTTAAAGGAGTTCATCATCACTAAGCCCTTATTATATGAAATGTTAAAGATACTTATCTAAGAAAAAGAAGATCAAAAATACAAACAGCCCTGGCTGGTGTAGCTCAGTGGATTGAGCACAGGCCTGTGAACCAAAGGATCGAGGTTCGATTCCCAGTCAGGGCACATGCCTGGGTTGCAGGCCAGTCCCCAGCAGGGGATGCATGAGAAGCAACCACACATTGATGTTTCTCTCCTTCTCTCCTCCCCTTTGCCTCTAAAGATAAATAAATAAAATTAAAAAAAAACACAAACAGTAAAATAACAACAAACTCACAACTATCAACAACCAAACCTAAAAAACAAAAGCGAACTAAGCTAACAACTAGAACAGGAACAGATTCACAGAAATAGAGATCACATGGAGAGTTATCAGTGGGGAAGGGGAGAAGAGATAATGGGGGGCAAGGTACAGGGAATAAGAAGCATAAATGGTAGCTACAAAATAGACACAGGGAGGTTAAGAATAGTATGGGAAATGGAGAAGCCAAAGCACTTATATGTATGACTCATGGACACGAACTAAGGTGGGAATGATAGTGGGAGGGGGGTTACAGGGCAGAGGAAAACAAAGGGGAGAAAACAATAGGACAACTATAATAGCATAATCAATAAAATATTCAATAAATATTGAATAAATCTATAAACAATAAATAAATCAATAAAATAAAATATAGTAAAAAATTAAAAATATAATTTTAAAAATGTAAAATAATCCTCAGGCTATGTGTTTCAAATTACAGGTCCAGACCCATCAAAAAGTGATGAAATTATTTTAGACAGTCACTGCCAGGGTCATTTTCATGAAATACAATAGGGAGAATAAATAATCTCAGGGAGCATCATATCTACTAAAAGTAGGATTGTTTCACAAAACTTTAGGTGCAGTTACAAATCTATGAACATGTGTTCATAACCATATATGTAGAGGGTCACATTGTAAACTATTTTTTATTATGGGTCACAGTAAAAAAATTTGAAAGCCAAACAATAAAAGTTTTCTGAGAAACATACTGTGGACTTGGATATAGTAATTGATCAAGAGGAAGGTCCACAGTGAAGGGTGTGTATCAGTGTTGCATTCTCCTTCTTGGTGTGGTGCCTGTTCCTCTCACTGCAAGTTAGGGATTTGCTTTCCCACCTAACCATACAGCACAGCTGTGTCTCTGAGGTGTGAGGCATGTGGACAATGTCTGAGGACCATAGGCCCACCTCTCATTTAAAGAAACTTCTAGGTGAGAGAATACAGTCTGAATGGTTTAAAAAGAGAAGAAACTTCTAGGTGAATAGCCTTAAAAAAGCTTACACACACACACACTCCTCCCCTGCCCTGTGGTTACATACCCCTTGGCAGGATGCTCCAATTAGGCCATTAAAATAAATTTTTAAAAAAACCATGAGCATTCTAGATGCTTATGACAGAAAGGGAACTCTGACCCTGTGTTCCAATGCTCACTGATAGAGAAAACAAAAGCCAGACCAGTAAATCTATTTTCTGGGTCACAGAGTTTTATATATAAAACTAAAATAACCCACTATGTTGCCAACCCTGGGATTTTTTTTACTATACAATAAAATATATAATTAATTTGCAATGTAAGAAAATTAGAAAGTGCAGATTAACAATAGATGAAAAATAAAGCCATACATACCTTTTTTTCTTTCAAGAATGAGATTATAAGAAAAATTTATATTGGGTTTGGTGATGACTTTTTAGATACATGACCAAAAGCACAATCCACAAAAAAAATTGTTAAGTGGAACTTCATTAAAATTAAAAAACTTCTGCTCTCCAAAAGACACTGTTTAGAAAATGAAAAGACAATCCACACTTAGAATCTGTGCAACACACCTACCTGATAAAGGACTGTTAAAGAACTCTTAAACTCAACAATAAGAAAATAAACAACCCAATTTAAGAATGGTAAAAAGACCTGAACACTCACCAAATATTTACAAATGGCAAGTAAGCATGTTGAAAGATAGGCAACATCCCATGTCATTAGAGAATGGAAAGTTAAAGCAACTATGAGAGATCACTGCACACCTATTAGAACGGCCAAAATCTAGAACCCTGATAGCACCAAATGTCGGTGAGGATGTGGAGCTACAAGAACTCTCATGCACTGCTGGTGGGAATGGAAAATGGTATTGCCCTTTTGGAAAACAGTTTGGCAGTTTCCTACAAAACTAAAATACTCTTACCACACAATCCGGCATTTGTGCTCCTTTCTATTACGCAAATTTACTGAAAACATGTGCACAAAAAAACCCTCTGCACTCAAATGTTTATAACAGCTTTATTTATCATTGCCAAACCTTAGAAGCAACCAATATATCCTTCAATGGGTGAATGAACAATAAAACTGTGGTAAATCTATAATGCTGAATATTATTCAGCGTTAAAAAGAAATGAGCTAGCTATCTCTTTAAGACACAGAAGAAATACATATTGCTAAGTGAAAAAAGCCAATCTGAAAAGACTATATACCGTATGATTCCAATTCTAAAATGTCCTGGAAAAGGCAAAACTATGAAGACAATAGAAAGATCAGTGGTCAACAATAAACAAAGACTAACAAAATAAAAAGAAACATAAAAATTAAAAATGGGCAATGGACTTAAGTAGACATTTCTTCAAAGAGGATAAGTAAATGGCCAATAAACACATGAACAGATGCTCAACATAATTAGTCATTAAAGAAATGCAAATCAAAACCACAATGAGATAACATTTCATACCCATTAGCATGGCTATTATTCTTAAAAAAGAGAGAGAACAAGTGTTGGCAAGGATCTGGAAAAATTGGAACCCTTATGCATTGCTGCTGGGAATAAAATGTTGCAGCTGCTGTGGAAAACAATGTGGTAGTGATTCCCCTGAGAATTAAACATAGAATTACCATATGATCCAGCAATTCCGCTTCTAGGTATATACCCAAAGGAACAGAAAGCAGGGACTCAAAACATATTTATACACCATGTTTATAGAAGTATTTTTCACAATATCCAAAAGGTTGAAACAACCAAAATGCCCATCAACAGATGAATGGATAAACAAAATGTGATATATCCATATAATGGAATATTATTTAGCCATAAAAATAAATTAAGTTCTGATACATGCTATAACATGGATCTACCTTGAACACATTGTGTTAAGCGAAATAAGCCAGACACGAAAGGGCAAATATTGCACGATTCCACTTATGTGAAGTACCTAAAATAGGGAAATTAATAGAAACAAAAAGTAAAATAGAAGTTAATAGGTCCTGGGGGTGGGTGGGGAAATGGGCAGTTATTGTTTAAGTTGTTTGGGTTAATGAAACGTTTTGGAGATTGTGGTATATACAACATTGGGAATGTAATTAATGCTACTGAATTGAACACTTAATATTGTTAAAATGGTAAACTTCATGTTGTGTATACTTTTCCACAATTAAAAAACAATCAGTGGGTTCCAGGGATCGAGTGAAGGGACAAAGGGATGAAGAGGTGGGACACGGGGTATTTTTAGGGCAGTGAAACTATCTTCTGTGACATCGTAATGGTAGATGCATGTCACTATACATTGGCCAAAAGCCATAGTATGTGCAACACAAAAGTGAGCCCTACTGTAAACTATTAACTCTAGTAATAATAATGTATCAGCATTAGCTCAGCAATTGTAACAAACGTACCACACTAAATGCAAGATATTAATAATATAGGAAACTGTGTGTGGCTAATGGCAGGAAACGGGTATATGGAAATGCTCTGTACTCACTGTTCAATATTTCTGCAAACCTAAAGCTGCTCTAAAAAATTCGTACTATTGCAAACATTATACTATAATACAAATATTTTTGTAACTTGCTTTTTCACTATACGAGGTCTTTCTGGAAAAAGTTCAGCCATTTTTAATATAACAAGAACAGTTTGTGCAACATCGATGTAACCTGACAGCCAAGTAAAGTGGACTGAAATGCACATGTGCGAACAACGACTTCACTGTACTAGTCAGTGGGGGCGGTAGATGCTGTTGAGTGAGCATGTGTACTGTGTGGTGTTGCATTCACAATGACTAAGCAAGTAGAGCAATGAATCTGCATCAAATTTTTCATTAAGCTTGAACATTCCTCAGCAGAAACTATTCACATGATTCAGAAGGCTGCAACTATGGGCACCTGATGATTGTCAGCTTCATCACGACAATGTGCCTGCTCATGCATCAAGTCTCGTGCCGAATTTTTTCGTGACATCAAATCACCCAGGTGACTCAGCTCCCCTACAGCCCAGATTTGGCACCCTGCAACTTCTGGCTTTTCCCAAAACTAAAATCACCTTTGAAAGGGAAGAGATTTCAGACTGTCGATGAAATTTAGGAAAATATGGCAAGGCAGCTGATGGCGATTGGGAGAACTGTACAAGGTCCCAAGGTGCCTACTTTGAAGGGGACTGAGGCATCATTGTCCTATGTACAATGTTTCTTGTCTCTTGTACCTTCTTCAATAAATGTCTCTATTTTTCATATTACACAGCTGGATACCATCTGGGCAGACCTTGTATTCATACATTACAAACATCTTCCTAGGGATTCAGTCTGGACAGGGCAAGTATAGGGTGGCAATGGAAAGGTTAACCAAAATAAGATGAACCTGTGGAAGGAGGTTAAGATTCAGAGGATGTGGGAATTTAGGGGCAGGGGATGTTGTACTCAAAGACCCACAGAGAAAAGGGACTAGAATTTGAGTGGACAAGCAGAGATAACTGAGCCCTTGAGTCGGAGCTTTCGAATAGGCTGGGAACTCTAGCAGGGCAGGGAGTTTCAGTTAAGGCTCAGAGAATCTGGGTCCCCTGCTGGCAAGAGGCTGGAATGACAGGCTTGAGCAAGAGCAAGGAGATGGTCTCACACACTCACTTGCTTGGCAGATTCTATGACTTCCCGCTAGGGTGGAGTGAACAGGTACAAAACTCAGGCAATTGGTAGTGGTCAGTTGCCTGAAATTCCAAGATAGAAATCTGCTGGGGCAGGTAGAAGCCTGTGGGGGCCATGGGAAAGACCTGCTCCGCCTGACAGGATGTGTGCACATTAACCTTGGCTTCCCACCTGATGCTCTTGTGACGGGCCTGCGTCACTTTCCTTCTCCTAGGCATCCTTTCACATGACTCTCTGCCCAACTCGCTCCAGGCAGGGAGGATGTGCCTGTCACAAGACCTCCAGTGATCTCTGGGGAGGCTTTAGGAAAACACCTGGAGGGTGTTGGCTCAGCAGGCCTGGGCCTTGTGCCTCCTCATCCTGGAGGCCACACTAGGGGCTAGGCCCCCATCTCTTGGGCATGACATCACCATTCAGAGGAGGACACATTCCTGCTTCTTCCCATCCTGGCTTTTCTGCATCTGCTAGCAATGAACATATTGTGCCAAGTGGGGTGCTATCAGAAAAAGGGAGTCCTGCCACCACCTCCTCCTCATTTGATGGAATGTTGAGTCATCCTGGATTTCCTTAGGAATCAGTGAGGCAGGGGCATCCCACAGTCCCTCCACCATGTCATAAGGAAATGACAGCACTTCCCCTGCCTTGGTCCTTCATTTATACTTATTCCTTTCGTGACCTTATCTGGTCTCATGGTTTTATATACATCAGTCAATCAGTTAATCAACCAACCAATCATCTATAGCCTTCCTGAGGACCATCAGGGTTCTGTGTTGAGGATAGACTGTAGGAGATGGGGTGTCAGGAGGAAGTTGGGAGATTAGTGGTGATACTATTTGCAGTAATTATAGCAGCAGAGGAGGTGAGAAGTGGTCATGTTCTGGATTTGTTTTGAGACAACAGGATTTCACTGATGGATTGGAAGTGGACTGTTAGAAACAAAAGAATGACACCAATGGTTTTGGCCTGAACAACTGGCAAGAGAGAGGTGCCATAACCGATGTGGGAAATACTACGGTGAGAACAGATTTGGGGGGGTGGGGGGTGCAGGGAGTCAAGAATTCACTTTTTTTTTTGAAAGATTTTTATTTATTTATTTTGGAGAGGAAGGGAGGAGAAAGAAGTAGCAATGTGTGGTTGCCTCTCATGTGCCCCCAAAATGGGGACTCAGCCTGCAGCCCAGGTATGTGCCCTGACTGGGAATTGAACCAGCAATCCCTTGGTTCTCAGGCTACGGCTTAATCCACTGAGCCACATCAGCCAGGGCAGGAATTCACTTTTGAAATGACTGTTGAATGTACAAGTGTATATTCTGATTAGATGATTTGGGCACGTGAGACTGTCTGCCCTGTAAGGTGATGATCTCCATGGAGGCACAGCCTGTGTCTCAGTGACTACTGTGTCTGGAATAGGTCCTAGAACACAATAAGCACTCAAATATATATATATTTTTTTTAGCACTCAAATATTTTAACTGTTGAATGCATGGTGCTTCTTAAGGTCATTTTTATTTTTATTTTTTAATACCATTTTTATTGTGACCACTTTATTTTTTTTAATTTTTTAAAAAATATTTTATTGATTATGCTATTACAGTTGTCCTATTATCCCCTCTTCATTCCCCTCCACCCTGAACACCCTCTCCCACCCACATTCCCCCCCTTTACTTCAGTCCATGTGTCATAAGTTCTTTGCTTCTACATTTCCCATACTATTCTTGCCCTCCCCCTGTCTATTTTCTATCTACCTTCATTGCTACTTATTCTTTGTATCTTTCCCCCACTCTCCTCCTCCCACGCCCCTGTTGCTA
>CM052540.1:28843236-28858904 GCA_028533065.1 Trachops cirrhosus | reverse complement strand
CCCTCACCTGGCCGGACTCCGCCCCTCCTACCGGTCTGGATGAAAGTGTCTATTTTTAAATCCTTGGTTGTCCGACTTCCATAAACTTCAATTTTCTGTCAGTTCTGGTTGTTATTTTGTTTCTATATCTTTGTTGTCCCTATCTTGGTTGTGCGAGGAGGCACAGTGCGTCTACCTATGCCTCCATCTTGGCCGGAAGTCTCCCATTTTTATTGTGACCACTTTATGTGACCCTAGGGTTCTCCTCATCAGCTGAGTACTTCCTCCTGTGGCAGGATCCCACACATCATAGTGCTCATCACACTGATGTAGTAATTGATCTGCTTCCCCAGTCCAGTCTCATGGTTCATGGTTTTATATCTGTCTATCTATCATTTATCTATCCATCTTTCTATCATCACCTATGTATATCTATTTATTTGGCTGGCTGCCTGCCTGCCTAAAGCCTGGGCCCTTCCCTGAATTCCAGGGTCACATATCCAAATTGTCTAATCAGCATGTACACTTGAATGTCCAATATCCATCTCTACCTATACAAAACTGAACTCCTCATTACCCAGCCCCCCACACGCCCAATCACACACATCTCCAGCAATCTTCAATGTTTTTCATCTCATGGCACACATAAACTAATTATTAAAATTCTGTGGCACACCAAAAAAATATATTTCTTGCTGATCTGACTAAAAAATAGGTATAATTTTGATTTATTCAAACTGAACAGCTATTGTTGTGTTGGCTGTTGTCATTTTTTAATTTGACAATCTGAGGGAGAAGAGATCAAGGCCCCTGCCTATAGAAAAGTCAGGTATTGCATGTTTTAACATGTTTTGCAGCACACCAGCGTGCCTGCCGCAGCACACCAGTTGAAAATTGCTGCCCTACAGTATTTGTCACCACCGTTAATGGCAACTCTGTCTTGCCAGTTGTTTAAGCCAAAAACATTGGTGTCATCCTTGACACCAGTGTTTCTCTAGCTGTCCACATCTGATCTATCAGTAAATCCTGTTCTGTCTACCTTCAAAAAGAAACCAGCATCTAAATACTTTCAGTCTCCTCTGCTGCTACTATGACTGGAGTAACCTCATAAAGAATCTCACTGCTTCTACTCAAGTCCATAGACCCAACCCTCTATTAGCACCTCAGCCTAAGTGACCCTTTTAAAATGTAAGTCAGATCTAAGAAGATCCTCTGATAGCTCCCCCATTTACTCAGAGTCAATGTTTTCACTACGATCTTCTAGGCCTTACCTCATCTGCCCCCTTTACTGTTCTGACCTCACCCTCTAGTACTTTATCCCTTGATTATTCTGCTTCAGGCTCATGTCCTTGCTCCTTGGAATAGAACTAGCATGCCCCAGCCTTCAGACATGTTCACTTCCTGACCTGAATTCTCTTCCTCAGTTACCCATGTGGTTTACTCTCTCTTCTCCCTCTAGTCCATGTTCACATGTCAATGTCTTAGGGAAACCTGCCCTGAACCCTTTATTTACAACTGTACCCCACCTATGTCTTCCCCAAGACTCTTACCATGATTTTTGCATGTATTTGGCCACCTTCTACATACTATATTTTTCTACTTACGCTTCTTTATCTCCCTCTCTAGAGCACCATCAATGTAAGCTCATTGGTGACAAAGTTTTTCCCCTCTTTTTTCAGTGCTATTTTCCCAGTTCCTACACAAGTGCTTGGCATGGAGTAGGTCTCAATATTAGTTGAAGAAATGAAAAACATGGTTGAGTGAATGCCATTCATTCTCCAGCTTGGCAACATCTTCCAAACCTTCAAACATTTTAATATACTTTTTTTATTATTATGGGTACTTCTCTAGCAAGTCACTGTTCTCTGACATGGAAGGTAAGCCCATTGGTTTGATGCCATGCCTTTGCTTATGTTCTGCTCCCAGCTTGGAAAAACCTCTCTACCTCACAACCTCCTTGCTGGTTAACTTCTGCTAATCCTTTGAAACTGTCTACATGTCATGTCTTCCAAGAAGATTTCCATGAAGCACACCTCCTCCAAACTAAGTTAAATACCCTCCTGTATCTGTCATTTATTTCTTTTAAAAATATTATTTTTATGCCCTAATTGGTGTGGCTCAGTTGGTTGGGCGTTGTCTCACAAAGCGAAAGGTCACTGGTTCGATTCCCGGTCAGGGTACATGCCTGGGTTGTGGCCAGGTCCCTGGTTGGGGTGTGTGAGAGGCAACCAATCAATGTTTCTCTTGCACATCAATGTTTTTCTCTCTCTCTTTCTCCCTCCCTTCCCCCTCTCTAAAAATAAATAACATCTTTAAAAAATAATTTTTATTTTCCTATTACAGTTGACAGATAATATTATATTAGTGTCAGGTACATAACCCAGTGATTAGACATAACTTACTAAGTGATCATCACCTCAACAAATCTAGTGCCCATCTGACACCATACATTGTTATTACATTATTATTGACTATATTCCCTATGCCGTACTCTACATCTGCAGGTGACTGACTTCTTCTAACCAGCACTTATCACATTGCTTTTAGTGACTTCTTATTTAACTGTCTATTCCACGATTCCATGCGCTCCATGGGAGATGGCCTGTGTGCTGTTCACTGTTATGTTCTTAGGGTCTGTGATAGTACCTAGCATATGAAGTACTCAGATACTTGAATTGTTGAATGCAAAACTCAGCTCAAAGTCATTTTTATTGTGATGCTTTTGGCGACCTTCCCATCAACTGTTCTTTATTTTAGGAGGCATTCATTACATGCAGATGAAAGGCAATGAGCATCGAAGAGGCAAAAGGGCCACAGCAGGTTCCCAGATGGCTTACCTCTTAAAGAGCTAATCACTAACAACAGGGCACAGAGAGGGGAGATGCTATCACTTGCTTTTGACATCTGTCATACTAGCTTTCTGCTTTTGATAAACATAAAGCACATCCTCAAGGATGGTGCACACTCCTCTAAAAATCTTCCCTCCAGACTGTGAGCATGCACAAAGGTTATCTATGAATTGTGCCTAAGGGCCAAAATGCACCAGACTCCTGGCCACTACTTCTTATACTATTCTCATGTCCACATTGCTCCTCTGGGGCCCAAAGACACCACAGGAAGATTTCAAGCCTGATCTTTACCTTCAAAGCACCTTAGAGGAGGGTCTTCCTTTTCTGCTCAAGTCCTTTTATCTGCAGTCCAGGATGAGGCTGAAAGAGTTGTATGGAATGCTGACCCACCTGAAATATGAGTCTAAGCTCTTATACCATGTGGGAAGTACTATCTACACCCTCTGCTCTCTCCATTACATACCACATTGAAAATAAGGAGACAAAAACAGGTGGTTCTTTGCTTAGAGGTATAGAGTATATTTGGAGAAGGTGCTGCCTCATCTGCACAATAATGGAAATGATGACAGCCCTTTTCAGGAAGATGCAGAGGTTTGAGAGACTCAGAATTCCTTTTTTCTGGAGTAGGTATTCTCCTTGTATAGGCTAGCACCTTCTGCTGAGGTGAGAGTTGAGATTTTTGGTTGAATGGCACCCGTTGGTTGAGGATGGTGCTTAGGGCTGTTGTGGGGAAAGCACTGGAACAAGGAGCGCCGGGGCTGAAAGCGGTGTTGCTGGACTTCATTGTCTAGGCACTGGTGGGCATCAAAGAAAGTGATGCCCTTGTCCTCTGTTGTCTTCTCCAACTTAGCTAGCCTCACAGGGCCTTTGGTGGCGGGTAGACTCTTCTCAACCTTTTGTGTTGTGGTTTTGACCAGTGTTTCCTCCTTAGAAGGGAGAATGGATTCCTTATGCCCTTCACCTTTCACCTTGGGGTTAATCCATTGTGGAACATGCTTCCTCTTATTTTCCAAGCCAGCTTCTGCAGCTTCTGGAAGGGTAGGGCTCTTGTGAGTATGAGCTGCCTTTACCAGACCCTATAGCTCCTGGCCCTAGAAAGTGTGGCCTGACAAATTTTGTCCCTGCAAAGTTTGGATCTGAAAAATGTGGTCCCTTCAAGTGCTGGGCTTTCAAATTTTGGTCTAGTGAATGGTGGCCTAGCAAATTGATCCTGTAAGGCCAGGCCATTTAAGCTCTGGGCACTCCAGAGTTGACATTCTCAGGAATCATTATTTGGATGAGATCATTCAGCTTGCTCTAATAGCCTTTTTTATCTTTATTTTTATTGTTGACACTATTACAGATGTCCCTATTTCTCCCCCAGCCCCGCTTTTGCCCACCTCCACTCAGTCCCCACACCCCCCTTCCCTCTGGCCATCATCACAACTGTTGTCTGTGTGTCATGCATATATGTTTAGTTAAGAACATCCCTTCACCTTCTTTCATCCAGCCCTCCCTCCCCTCTGACAGCTGTCGGTCTGTTCCATGTATCCGTGCCTCTGTTTCTATTTTGTTCATCAGTTTATTTTGTTCATTAGATTCTACATATAAGTGAATATTCTTATCTGGATCTTTGCCCCAAGGAATGCTGAAGGATGCAGGAGGAACTTAAGGTGAGGGAGAAGCTGGTGAAGGTGCCGACAGGGAGCAGTAAGCTGGGAGGATGAAGATGGTGGCTCTCTAGATCCAGACACACACTTGCTAGTCCCTACTCACTCAAGGCAACCATGCTGATCAAACTAAAATTCTACCTGAGAAAGATCCTGGAGATACATTTGGGAAGTCAGGGCCTTTAGAGGTCCTACTAAGAAGTGTCCCTACTGGCCCCTGAATCTCGGCAGATTAGATGTTCTCTCTGGTTGGGGAGAGCCTCAACACTGCACCTCCTTCTCTGTAATTCTCTGCTGTTTTGAGTTTCCCTTTGACCTCTGTTTTCTCTGCTGGGATAGGGAGTTGTCTTTACCCTTGTAGAGATCTGGGGTTAAGGAGCTCAGGGCTCCTTCAGGCTGGGGTTGTTCACACTGGCCTTCAGCTGAACACAAAGAACCTGAGCCTCTGTCATGTCCCCGCTGCGTTGTGAGATCTAGAAGGCCCAGTGGGCAGAGCCATAAGGAATGCTCTGGAATGAGCCTGCTTTTGGTTCTGCTGCACCTTAGTTTAATTGCAAGCTCTCCTTTAAGGTGGAACATTCTGGGGCACATGGGATGCCTGGTGGAATGGGGAGTTCCTAGGGAAATGTTTTCCCTTGATTGTTTAGACTCCTAAAGGACTCCTAGGCACAGACATTCATTGAGACAGCCAAAGTTTCTTCCCTGGACTCCCTTGTTTTGATAAGACTCCCCAAATGTATCTCTAGGAATTTCTTTTTCAGGTAAAAATTTAGATTGGCCAAGTTGGCTGTATTGAGTGAGTAAGGGCTACTAGGATGTGTCTAGCTATCTAAAGCACCATCTCCATTCACTTGAGGTTAAATCTGGAATGCTTCAGCACTGTCTGCACAAGTTTCATCAGCATCTTGAAAGCGTGGCCCAGGACTCATACATTGTTGTTTAGATGAGATTGAGCCAGAGGCTCTCTTTGACCCCCCAGTAGGCCCAGGCACCATCTCTGTGATTGCTGATGGGCTAGTAATTGCTAGGGCCATGACCTTGGAGAGAGCCACATAGTAAAGAGACAGTAGCCCTAACGGAAAGGCCAAACCCTGTCTCAGTGACCCAGTCTCTCAGTGGCTCCCTGAGAAGGTATCCATGCAGGTGCTGATTATGGTGATCAGTGACAGTATCTGGTGAGGCTTGTTGCTGCTGATCAAGACCTGTCAGTATTCAGGTGTCACTTCCTGGTCCATGTAAGGACTGACTGCTGCCTCCACGTGGGGCTTACTTTCTGGGGTGTAAGGGAACCAAGTTGCTTCCAGGGCCCCTAAAATACTGCAGTCCCACCAGTGTGGATATGGGCAGGGACAATGATCTAGCTGATCTTCCCCATTTGCAGTCAGTATGGCTCTGCAGCACTGCCTTGGCCAAGGCAAGCAACTGTGGACTGGTCCATCTGCCTAGGTAGATCAGGACAGGTCCCTATCCCCACTGGCCTCAAGGCCTGCAGACTAGGGGACAGTCGCATTGGTGAGTGTGCTGCTCCAGAGCAGGAGCTGCTGGTCATCAGGGGACAGAAGAAACTGGGAGGACTGCTGGATCTTCTGGAGCAGGCCCTAGCAATGGTGAATCGACCTGCTCAACTGACCACTTCTGAAGGCAGAACTCCAGCAGCTCTGGGCATGCTCTGAGAAAACACTACCTGCCTCTTCAGGACTGAAACAGGCTTCCCCACACAGGTAAGACCCTGGGTCTCAGGAAACTGTTTGCTTAACATGTCTCAGGGCTTGTGTCATATGGTTCTCTGCATCTACAGAGATCTCCGGGCAACAACTGGCAAGCACCACTGATGCTGGAGCTGCCTTTGCAGCAGGTGCCACTCCAAGGCTTCATACTCGGCCAGAGTTGGAAATGGGACATTGGTATGGGCTTTTTGACAGTCAGATAGATGGGAAGAAGGTGGAACTAACAGATAGTACAGAGATTAAGGAGAAATCTTTGAAGAAAAAGGTACTGAGGACTCCACTTTGTGGAGAGATCTCAAGGGGCAGTCTAGGGACTGTGCAGAAAAGCAGAACCATAAACAAATAGCTGTACTTATGCTGCAGATAACACTGAGTCCTCAGTGTGTCCCCCAGGCAATGGACAGAGACCATTTAGTAACCAAAAGGTGGCAGAGGGTAGAGTCAGAGTCATGGAGTTTGGGATTTGCTTGCAGTGATATTTGCTCTGGATCCTTAGTGGATCCTTCAAAAACCCAGACATTTTGGGTGGACTGGCTGACCTCCTATGACCCCAGGTCAGGGAGATAAAAGCCTATCTTCTCAAAAGAGGCCTTAGTGGTAGCATTATGATGAAAAAAATGGTTGTTTTTTTCCTCTAGGCTTGGAAAATATTTGAGGCAGTGTGATATAACCTGCAATAGGAATTCTTCCACAGACCTTGGAAGCCCTCAGCTATAGAAATGTATGCATTTATATACCTCTACTTAAAGATACCTCACAGCTTTTGTGACACAGGAAGAACAGGTGAAGGGAACACAAGGCCATGGGGTGTTTTAGGTTTGTCAGCTCTGGGTTGAGGGAAAGAAAGGGTATTTAAGGGCTGCTGACCTTGTTTCTCCCAGAGGTATTGGGTGTTGCTCTTCTTCTTGTACTGCTGGTTCACAGGAATCCTGTGCTCCTCAAGGCTTGAAGAAGACAGAGCACCTGCATCCCAGGACACATCTGGTGCTTGATAACCCTGCTTTAGCTGGTGGTCAGCCCAGTAGTCTTGGATGCTGACTGTACCAGTTGACTGGGCAGCTGACTGGGTTAAGGATTTCTGATTCATTGGTTGTGACCCTGAGGGGGTTGCAGATGAAAGTGAAAGTTCTTTGTTGTGCTGGGGACCCTGTCTCTGATCAAAAGACAAACTAGACTTGGACAAAATCTCTATGCAAGAGGAGTCCTGCGATGGCCCTGATGAAGAGGGAGAGACTGGGGTGTTATCTCTAGCCAGCCACTGCTTGATCTCCAGAGCCACAGCATTGCAGATGGGGCAGGAGGGATCTGCGCACAGGAGCCTCCGCACACTTCCCTCCTGAGGAAACCAGCCCTGACTGGAAGAGAAAACAGGGCAACTGTTACTGATGGAGTGGCACCTGCCTCTCTGGAAGTGTGTCACCTGGAGATTGGCCCTGCCCTCCCCAGGCCTGTATGTGCTGGGGCCACCCCCCTTTCCCCCAGTGGTTACTCCTCTACTTTTCTTTCTATGAAAATGCCATTTGGCAAGTTATGGAGTGCTGGGCTAAAGGCCTGGGGCTTGTTGGGCAAGGTCTGAGACAACCCATGGGAACGCAGGGTCATGAGCAACTGGGAGGTGGGTGAGTTGTCTGCTGCCCTGTGTTAAGAAGCTTAACCAGGAAATGGGACAAAGGATGGGGAGCCAATGGTTCGCTGATAGGGCTTCACCAGGGCTATCACCAGGCAGAACCTGGACTCAGTCTCATTTGGGGCTAGAAGGCCACAGCATGGTATTCAGTATTTCCAAGCTATGGAAAATGAGGTCCTTGTGGGAACTCTGCTTCCCGGGGACTGTGAGGTGTATACAATGTCTCTGGGGAGCCAGTCTCATTCTCTAGGGTTCTTGAGAGGAGGATGAGATGTCAAGCTCCTAGCTGAGGACTGTCCCGGGAACTGAGCTCCCTCGAGACAGCACCAGGGGAGGTAATGTCAGCAGGGCCCAGGGATCTGCCCTTGAAAGGGTGTAGCTGTAAGGAGAATATGACAATGATGACTTATTTACGCACTATTCACCCACTCTCTTAGCTGGCTATCTGGTCTTATGGCTGAGCACAAACCTATGTAGTTTTTATGAATTAAGTACTAGTCAAATTCTGAATTCTGGAGCATTGTGAGCCTAGTATCGTGAGCATCAACAGAGCAGAACTGGGAGATTCCTTCCTCCTGAGCCGTCTGAGCCCCCTTTGCCCTGGCAACCCTCTCAACCATGCTGCAGCCCCCACTGTGTCCACCTTCCTCCCAGGCATTATCCCTCTCCTCATCCCTTTCCCAGGCCAAGCAGAGAAACTATCATGATCCAGGCTGGAGCTGGGGCAGTACAAAGAGCAACTGATCACCTTTTCATGACAGACAGCAGCTCCCATGGCTTCTCAGCTTCTTTTCGGGAA
Source organism: Trachops cirrhosus (assembly GCA_028533065.1). NCBI lineage: Eukaryota > Metazoa > Chordata > Mammalia > Chiroptera > Phyllostomidae > Trachops > Trachops cirrhosus. Next base: position 28,850,274 of record CM052540.1, on the reverse strand, counting down.
AGTCTCCTAGCTGAGAAACCAGGAGACAGTGTTACATGGAATGAGAGAGGATTCAGGGACATTCCATAGAAGCTAAAGGCCTCTGATTGAGAACAGATTGAAAACCCCAACAGTCGATGCCCTAAGGCACATCTGTGTACAACTCTACCAGTTAAGGTGTGCTGTCCTGGACTATCCCATTAGGTCTTCACAGCAACACTGTGAGTGAGGCAGGGTCTTCAGATGCCCGTTTCATGGATAAAAGACTCAGAGCTGAAGTGACTTCTACAGGGCCATGAAACCAGTAAATGGCACAGTTAAAGACTTCTGCCCTACTTCCTCATTCTTCATTCCTTGGGATAAGGTAGAGGATTTTGGAACATTCCCAGGCTCCAGTTTCCCACCCCAGAAATTCTTCTGGGAGAACTTGTCAGCTTGGGAACTGGAAGTTTTAGTGGTTAGAGTGCCTGGCCCCCCAACACCAGAGGTCAAAGAGGGGCAAAATCTATGGAACCCCACCCACAGTGGGGGAGAGTCAAAGATGAGAGGGGGAGTTTACCTCTTGATGTTCTATCTTTAGCCCTTTGTTTGAGTCTCCGTTGATGCTACAGATAAAAAAAGTTAGGGTTTGAAGCTGGAATATGCTTTTCATGTCTAAAATGAGACAAAACCCACAAATATTTCCCAACCTTTTTTCTGTATACCAATTTTATGCATTCTTCTACCTTTCTTTTCCCTATACTACCTTTTCACCCATCATTTTCTTTTTCTTCTTGTTTCTGATTCATTCTGAGGCACTTCCTTACTCCACACTTCCACCCTCATTCCCTAAACAAGTTTTGTGGAGAGATCAGAATGAGACAGGAGAGAATGTGGAACAGATTAAAGGGTGGGTGGTCTAGTAGCCAAAGACCTTCAGCCATCTGAGGCTCTAAGTGTCTACCAACCAGAAGAATCACCTAAATATGGAGCTGTTCTGGGATCCAATGAGGATACCCCCATTAAAAAAAAAAAAAAAAAGCAGAGAGTAAGAGCAACGAGAAAGTAAGGAGATAAAATCTTGTTTGAGACTTAAATCAATTCAGTCATGGTCATAGTGTTTTCCTACCCGGCAATGGCTCCTATTAGGTCCCAACTTCAGTTCTTGGTGGTTCTTTTTTGCTTGCCAAAGAATTAATGCAATAATGATGATGGAGCCATAAGTGTATAAGGGATATCCAATTTCCCACAGAACAAATGTCGGGCTCAACATAATCTAAACCTCACTAGCCATCATCTTTCTAGTCTTTCAAGGTCTTGAAACCTAATGCCTCCATATGCTAGACCTTGTCATATCTGCCTCACAGAGGATGTAACCAGACCACCATACTGCATCACAAAGCCCTCCTGTTTCACAAGGCAATGCTGAGCATCACAGACCTTTATCTGTCTAGGACAGTGATTTTCAACCTTTTTCATCTCATGGCACACATACACTAATTACTAAAGTTCTTCAGTACACACACACAAATATATAGTTTGCCTATCTGACAAAAAAGAGATATGATTTTGATTCATTCACACTGGACAGATACTGTTGTGTTGGCTGTTGTCATTTTTTAAATTTAACATTCTAAGGGAAAAAAAGTCAGTGCCCCTGACTAAATAGGTATTGCATGTTTTAAAAATTCTTGTGGCACACTGGTGGAAAATCGCTGGTCTATGAGAAGTTCATGTGATTCAGTGTTCAGAGGAGGGTATCTGGTTGCCTGCATGGGTTACAGAGCCTAGGCCTAAAGGTGCCAAGGTCGTGGGCAGCGTATATTCTTTCATGCTCTTTCTATTTCCCATGCCCTGATGGCTCGGCTCTCTCCCTGAAGACAATAGTTGGGCATCTATCCCCAGGTAACTGAGTCTTAATGTATATTGCATGCTCTATAAGAGAAATAATGGCTAGGCCAGAGGAACTCCATAAACTATATGACCTGTAGTGGGAAGATAACCAAAAAACACACAAGAGGACACAGCTTGCAATGTCTTGTTAAGACTTGGAAAGTGCAGGTTTTGATGTGTCACAGGCAATAAATAAGCGGTCAGTATGGAGAGGTTCAGGAAGAAGCCTGGGTGTGATGTGGCAAGGAAAGGACATAACTGCTGTCCTTTTAAATAACTTTGTAAGTTATTTAAAAAGGATTCCTTCTAGTGTGTATGGTCAAGCTTGAGATGGGCAGGAAGAGACTGTCTTTCATGGAGGCACATGAATGAAGCTCACCTCTGGAGCTTGATTTTCCAGAACAGACACTACAGATCTTAGAGCATCCTATTTAGGGAGATGGCTTACTGACTAGACTTTGATTAAGGGCCACAAACTTGTGGCTCTTTGGTTGATTCCATCATGGTTGGAATGTTTGACTGAATGCTTTATGAAAATCTGAATTTGTACACATTTAGGCAGAGCAGGCTTTTTCCTGTTCAATTTCAATGCCCACCACACTCTAATGTCCACTGATTCACTTAGTAATGTTAACGCCATGGCCCCTGTGGACATTGTGATATGCCTGCAACATTCCAGGATTTCTGAATTTCCTTGGGATGTTCTTGCCCTGATGAACGAACGGTTCCACAGCCCAAATATAGTTAGGCCCAAAATCTCTGAAGAGGCTGTTTGGTCCTACATCCAGCATCCACTCTTCTGCTGAGCAAATGCAGTGAGTACACAGTCTGCGCTCAGCCGTGAGCTGGGCAGTGTCACAAGCACAGAGACATTTGAGTTGTATTTCCTGCCTGGTCTCAAGACCCTTAAAAATCTAGTTTCAAAGACAAGACTAATTCACATGAATCAAGAACTAATCTTACCAGGGGGTTGGGAAGAGGAGTATTTATTTAATGTGTACAGAGTTTCTGTTTGGAATGATGAAAAAAGTTCTGAAAAGGATAGTGGTAGTGGCTGCACAACATTGTGAATGTACTTAATGATGCAGAACTGTGCACTTAAAAACGGTTAAAATTTGCCCTGGTTGGTGTGGCTCAGTGGATTGAGTACCGGACTGAGATCCAAAGGGTCACAGATTTGATTCCCAGTCAGGGCACATGCCTGGGTTGTGGGCCAGGTGCCCAGTATGGGGCACGTGAGAGGCAACCACACATTGATATTTCTCTTCTCTTTCTCCTTCCCCTCCTCTCTCTCTAAAAATAATTAAATAAAATCTTTTAAAAAATGGTTAAAATTTGTTAAGTATATTTAACCACGGTTTAAAGAACAAAAGGCCAAAAACCAATTATTAGCATGAGAGACTTTTTACTAGCTACAAGGAAGAATATTCTGAAAATGATTTGATAAAGAAATGGATTAGAGAATGTTTTTCTTGAATATTCTTTTTATGTAGAACAAAATTGAAAAATGGAAACTGACCTTCAAGATAATCCTTACATCCCTGAAGATGGTGAAAAGAAGTCATTTTGACATCTTTCCTGAACTTGCAAATTCCATAATACAGGGAAGAGAAGACTTTTTCAACCAAACAGCACTGAATGGCACGCTCACAAAAACCCATTTAAAAGCACCTTGCATCAGCTTTTCAGTAGCAGGGCAAGACACCTACAAAGTGGCTTGAGTCTTTTGTTACTTTTATTGTTACTACCCAACCTGGTCCTGCTTCCTGCAGCTACTGCTGCCCCCTATGTCACTGCAGTAGTTCTGTCTCCCATTAACCTGACCCAGTGGGTGCCGCGAGGTGTTTGTGTCCTCTTCCCCGGTCTCTGAATATGTGTGCTTAATAAGCTGCTGTCAGTCTCATAGGTCCAGCATCGGTGTCATGCATTCAGCCATCCCCAGAACCCTAGGGCTGGACTTTCTCCCTGACCAGTGAGCTGGAGAGGAGGCGAACAGATTACTATATACCCTACCCAACCAGTGCCAGCTTCCTGTAGCCGCTGCCACTTTTTTGCTGCTGAACAGTCAGTCTCCATGAGCCGGACCACTTGCTTCAGTCAAAACCATCAAATTCTGCAAACTTCACACCTGCTCCGACCAATGCACTTACCTTACAGATAACCCACAGCCACTGTCAACCCACTAAGCCACAGGTGGCAAACACAAGGCCCGTGGGCCGAACCTGGCCCTCCACCTTGTTTTATCCGGCCCCGCCCCTTGTTTCTACCTGGCAGCAGTGCCAAGCTCCTTGCCCCTAGTTAAGGAGTAGTTACATTTATACAGTCCTAAAATTACATTCGGCCCTTTGAAGGCAACTGTGAGGTTGATGTGGCCCCTGATGAAAAAGAGTTTGACACCCCTGCAGGCCATTAGAACCACCAGCTGAAATCTCCTCTCCACCAGCTCACCCAGACCTTGCTCCTCTGTCTCCAAGCTGTGGAGTTAGAACCAAAGATAATCTTATGCCTTTTTGCAGAATTGGCCTTTGGTGCAGGTGTCATTGATTTGGTACTTGTTGATAAAAGGTGCTTGTGTGGATAGGATGTGAGATTAGGGCCTTCCTAAATAAGGGCACATTTATATGATGGATGTACTGTTTGTGATTTTTAATGATGTGGGGATAGATCTTCACACCTGCCCTTCCTGCCTCATGGTTTATAATGAACAACAAACAAGGGAGGTGAAGTACAGGGAAAGGTTCTGTGGACTCTGGGGGACCACACAGCTCCAAAGGATTCCTATTCATGTATTTCTAGAAGATTTGTCAAGCCAGACCCTGCCCCCATTATAATGCTACAGCATCACAATTATTGTAGTAGCAGAATTTCCTCAGGAAACTGTTCACAGCTATTGATTCACATGTACCATGGACCACACAGATGTGCCACTTACATGAGTTGTCCCTCTTAACAAGCCTTATTAAGTTTTGCTGTGTCTCATTCTCAGAAAATATCATGGCACACTCTAGTTATGCCAAGGTGCTTGGTCAGAAAGCATAGTTGCTGCTAGTCAGCAGCATCATTGTTACACATGAGCATTTTTATTAATGCCCAAGATCCAAGATTTCCAGAGTGTTGGACAGGAAGCCCCAGAGTACTGTCAGGCAGCAGACCACCAGTGCTCACACAGTGGGTTACTACTGTGCGGCCATGTAGCAAGCAGCCAGAGGCACTAGAGGGCAGCACATGCCCACTCAATGCGCCCAGTCCGGAGGAACAGTCAGGGGCCCCAGTGGCTCTGAATCCTGACCTTGCCGTAGAATAAATGGGAAGATTGTAAAAGTATAGATTTCCTGGCTTCACCCAGGCTTAATGAATCAGGATCTCTAGGGGCAGGGCCCAGCAATTCATATATTAAGAAAGAATAAAAAATAATCCTCATACAATAAAGCCCTGGCTCTGGAGGTGTATTTGGAAACAATTGGCTTCCAAAGAGAAATAGTCCACCCCCCGCCCAGTTTCACTGAGATATACCTGACATACAACATTGTGTCAGTTGAAGGTGTACAACATAATGATTTGGTATGTGTATATATTGGGAAATGATTACCACAACAAGTCAATATCCATCATTTTTTCTTGTGATGAGAACTACTCTTTTAGCAACTTTCACATGTTATATTTTTACATGTTACATTTTTTCTTGTGATGAGAACTACTCTTTTAGCAACTTTCACAACTTTCAAACAGTGTACAATACAGTATTGTCAACTGTAGTCACTGTGCTGCCCATTAGATCTCCAGGATCTATTAATCTTGTAACTGGGTGTTTCTACTTTTTAACTCGCTCATTTCCCCCACCTCTCACCCCCTGCCGCTGGCAACCACCAATCTGTTCTCTGCTTTTATGAGTTTAGGCTAGATTCCACATATAAGTGAGATCATACAGTATTTGTCCTTCTGTCTTATTTCACTTAGTGTAATGTCCTCGAGGTCACATCCATGTTTCTCCTCCTCCTTCCCTTCCTTTTCCTTCCTTTCCTTTCCTTTCCTTTCCTTTCCTTTCCTTTCCTTTCCTTTCCTTTCCTTTCCTTTCCTTTCCTTCTCCTCTTCCTTTTCTTTCTTCTTCCTTTTTATTCCTACTTTATAGCTGAATAATATTGCAGTGTGTGTGTGTGTGTGTGTGTGTGTGTGTGTGTGTAACCCATCTTCTTTATCCATTCTTCCATCAATAGACACTTAGGTCTTGGCTATTGTGAATAATGCTGGCATGAATGTGTGGGTGCAGATACATCTTCCAGATAGTGAATTGGTTTCCTTCAGATATATATCCAGAAGTGGGGTTGCTGGATCATATAGTACTTATATTTTTAACTTTTTTAAGTACCTCCATCCTGCACCAATTCACGTTACCACCAACAGTGCACAAGTGTTCCCTTTTCTCCATGTCCTTGCCAGCAGTGGTTGTCTTTTTTTTTTTTTAAGTAAAAACACCTTTATTTTAGCATTCAAAGAACAAACAGTTCTTTTTTCCAAGATATTCATAATTACAAAAATGGCATCTTCAAAAATGCATCTTCAAAGTGTTCCCTTTAATGGGAAACTTAGGACTGGGGGATCGCATGCCTCTATGTCCAGACCAGGGATTGAACCCACAACCCAGGGATGTGCCCTGACTGGGAATAGAACCCACAGACTTTCAGTTACAAGATGATGCTCCAACCAACTGAGCCACACCAGCCAGGGCAAAATGTGTTCTAATTTAGTAACCCTTCTTTGTCTGGTGTGATTTCAGTTCTTCCCCAAAGACAACAGAGTAGACTGATTGGCCTAAGATCCACATTCACTAGGGCTGATATTCATAAAAGAAGATGAAACTTGTCAAGAAGATTGACAAAGTCTTAAAATCCTAGAAATGTGCCAACAATTTCCTCACCACTGTTCATCGCAATGTGAATTCTTGATCCTCTACGCTTGCCCACAAGCTCCAGAGGCAGCAGCTGCGATGTGCTAGTGGTAGCATTACCTACCTTGGTCATACCTTGTCTTGTCTTTCTTTTGTTAATTGAATTTATTGGGGTGACGTTGGATCACAAAATCATACAGGTTTCAAGGATACAACTCAACAGAACATCATCTGTACATTGCATCGTGTGCCCACTACCGCAAGCAGAGTCTTTTTCCATCCCCATTTATCCCTCCTTTGTC
>CM052540.1:28712243-28842736 GCA_028533065.1 Trachops cirrhosus | reverse complement strand
GATCCTAAACCATAGGAAGGAGTTTCCAATGCTGATGGTTTAAAAGGGAGCACTATAGCAACACTCCAAGATGAGAAGACAAGAGAAAATGCACAGCGAAATGCCTATAATTGAAAAAGAATGATCCCAAATCAATCACCTAAGCTTTAAACTTTTTAATTTTTTTAAAAAAATGAGTCCTATTTATTTATTTATTTATAATTCTCACCTGAGGATATGTTTATTGATTTTAGGGAAAGAAGAGGGAGAGAGATAAACATTGATATGAGAGAAGAACATCAATTGGATGCCTCCCAAACGTGCTCCAACTGGGGATCAAACCCATAACATAGGTATGTGTTCTGGCCAGGAATCAAACCCGCAACCTTTGGGTGTATGGGATGATGCTCCAATCAACTGAGCCACCTGGCCAGGGCCTAAGCTTTAAACTTAAAGTAGGAAAAGGTGTGCAAACTAAATCCAAACCTCACAGAAATTAAAAGAGTTATAAAGAAATTATATAAACAACTTTATGACAATAATTATGACAACTTATGCAATATAATTCTATATAATTCCTAGAAAGGCACAAATTACCAAAATTAACTCAAGAATAAGTGGAAATAGATCCCTAACAAGTAAAGAAATTAAACCAGTAATTTAAAATCCCTCCACAAATAAAAACCCAGGCTCAGATAACTTTAGTGGTGAATTTTATCAAAATTTAAAGAATAAGCCCTGGCTGGTGTGGTTCAGTGGACTGAGTGCCAGCCTGTGAACCAAAGGGTTGCTGGTTTGATTACCAGGCTAGGGCACCGCCTGGGTTTCGGACCAGGTCCCCAGTAGGGGGTGCTCAAGAGGCAACCACACATTGATGTTTCTCTCCCTCTTTCTCCCTCCCTTCCCCTCTCTAAAAATAAATAAATAAATAAATAACAATCAAAACAAATATTTTTTAAAAATTTAAAGGATAAATAATACTAATCTTTCATAAACTTTCCAGAAAATAGCGGAGGAAGGATCAATTCCAAACTCATTCATTCTGTTAAGTCAGTATTATTGGGACACAGATGCTGGACAAAGACATCAAAAGAAGAAATCATAAACCAATATCTTTCACAAATATAAACACAAAAACCCGCAACAAGATAATAGGAAACTGAATCCAACAAAATATAAAAAGGACTGAATGACAAAATCAAGTGTTGGCAAGGATATGGAGAAAAGGGGACACTTGTGCATTATTGTTGGAAATGTAAATTGGTGCAGCCACTATGGAAAACAATATGGAGGTTCCTCAAAAAATTGAAAATAAAAGTACAACATGACCCAGTAATTCCATTTCTGGGTATTTACCCCAAGAAAACAAAAATAGTAACTCGAGAAGATATATTCACCCCCATGTTCACTGCAGCATTATTTATACTAGTCAAGATGTGGAAATAACCTGAGTCCATGGCAGATGACTGGATAAAGAAAATGTGATATATATATTACATATATATAATATATATAACATATATAACATATATAAAATATATATGTAATATATAAATTCAGCCATTAAAAATATGGAATTGTGTCATTTGCAACAACATGGATGGACCTTGAGGGCATTATGCTAAGTGAAATAAGTTATACAGAGAAAGACAAATACTCTATGATCTCATATGTGGAATTTAAACAAACCCCCCCAGAAAACCCAACAACTAAGTTCATAAATACAGAGAATAGATTGGTGGTTGCCAGAGGTAGGGTTTGGGGGGTGAATAAAATGGGTAGAGGGTGTCAAAAGGTACAAATGTCCAGTTACAAAATAAATAAGTCATGAGGATATAACGTACAACATGGTGACTATAGACAATAATACCGTATTGCATATTTGAAAGCTGCTAGAGAGTAAATCTTAAAAGTTCCCATCACAAGAAATAAACCTCTGTAACTATACATGAAAACAGATCTTAACTAAACTTATTGTGGAGATCATTTTGGAACATATACAAATATTGAATTATTATGTTGTTACCTGAAACCAACATAATGTTGTATCCCAATTATACCTCAAAAATTTAAAATATAAGGATCTTAAAATGGGGAGATTATTCTGGGTTATGTGGGTGTTTCCAGTATAATCACAAGGGTCCTTGTAAAAGACAGGCAGGTAGGTGAGTCAGAAAAGGAGATGTGACAATGGAAGGAAAAGTTAAAGTGATATGATGTGAGAAAGATTTGGCTAGCCATTGCAGCTTTGAAGACAGAGAAGAGGCCACGAGCCAAAGAACATGTGGTTTCTAACAGCTAGAAAAGGCAAGGAACTGATTCTTCCCCAGAACCTCAAGAAGGAATGTAGCCCTGCTGATATGTATCAATGTTGCTATTAGCCTCGTAAGACTCATTTTGGACTTCTGAACTTGAGTTATGAGATAAATTTGTGTTGTTTTAAACCACTAAGTTTGGGGAAATTTGTTACAACAGCAAAAGGAAACTAATGATCACTGAGGAAGAAGACACTTAAAAGCTCGCTCAGATTGTTGGCAGAACTCATTTCCTGTGGCTGTAAGAACAGAGGCATTGAACTCTTGCTAGCTATTGGCCAGGGGCAATCCTCAGCTTTCAGAGGCTCCCTTAAACTGATAAAAACCTTATCTGATTCACTTAATTTTCTCCAGGTCCATCCATGATGTTGCAAAAACATAAGAGTTTCCATTGTGCAAATGTACCATAGCTTTTTCATCCACTCATCTACTGATGGGTACTTAGGCCATATACAAAATAATCTCAATTTATACCTCATACCTTATGCAAAAATTCATTTGAAATGGATCATAGACCTAAGTGTATACAAAACTATACAACTTCTTTTCCTATGAAACATAGGACAAAATCTTTTGTGATTCTGGGTTAGGCAAAGAGTTCTGAGATATGTCACCAACAGCATAATCCATAAAAGATAAAATTTCATCAAATTAAAAACTCTGCTCTGCAAAATACACTATTAAAAGAATGAAGAGACAAGCTACCAAATGGGAGATAATTTTTGTAAATCACATAACTGAAAAGGGACTTGTATCCAGAATATATAAAGAACTCTCAAAAAAAAAGAACTCTCAAAACTCAATGATAAGATAAATATCCGATTTTTTAAAACAGTAAGACACTTCAGCAAAAATGTTATGTAGTTGGCAAATAAGCACAGGAAAAGAATTCAACATTATTAGCAATTATAAAATTCCAATGAAAATCATACTAATATATACTTATAATGGCTAAGAACAAAACAAAAAAACTGACAATATCAAGTACTGGAGAGGATGTGGAGCAACTGGAACACTCATACATTGATTTTGAGAATGCAAAATGATACACCCATTTTAGAAAACACTTTGTAAGTTCTTTATAAAATCAAACATACACTTACCATACCACTCTGCAATCAAATGCCAAGGTATTCACCCACATGAAATGAAAACTTACTATACAAAAACCCATAAAGTCACTAGAAACATTTATAGTGACTTTATTCATAATCACCAAAAACTGGAAACGGCCTTAATGTCCTTCAGTTGGCTAGCCAAAACATAAGGGATGTAAGGGAAAAAAGAAGAACTAAGATCCAGGAATAGCAGGGACCCTCATAGCTCTGGGGTCAGAGCCGCAGCAGTGGGTGGGTCTTCTCTTCAGGATACACTCTCACTAACTCAGGTCCAGCAGTTCCAAAGATCTGTGCTGCTGGGTTCACATTTCTAGGACAGACCATGAGTTTACCAATTGAAGTTGGATGTCTACCTCTGGATCAACTGGAGGCAGCCAAGGGGCAAGTTGCCCCAGTCTGAGACCTTGTTCCTGTGCACTGGAGCCACTCACTGTGAGGGGGAGTTGTGTGCTAGGTAGTTGCCCTGAAAGATGTATATTATAATCAAACCAGTCATTGGTTCTTTTCTACTGAAGGTCACTATCAGGATATGAAAAGAACAAAACAGGGTTCATTGGCATTCTGATTACCTTTTCCCCCAAATCTCTTTAATATCCCAACAGGTTTTTTGTCTAAGGCCTAAGAAAAATTATCCTCATTCTCATATTAATTTTTTAAATTTTGTTTAAACTACTGACAAAAGTTCACACATACTCTCAATCAGTCCTTTATCTGAAAGATAATGCTTAGGATGACTTTTATTTAACAAGCCACAACCATGCTCAAAAACTTGCAGGGGCTCCCTATTACCTACCATATCAAAACATCTACAATGTGAGTTCCTTATCAGATAGTTCTCCTCTGCCTTTCTCAACTCATTTAGTAAACATCTGTTGACTATACAGCTACTTTCTAGACACTAACATGGATATGGTGGCCATATTTGTCAATCTTATTGACAAGAATTTATGGGCACATATGTGAACTCAGACCCTCCCAGAACATCTGCGGCATATGTTTGCCGTAACTGAAGGGTATGCCAAAAAAGAAATAGCGTGAGCACAGTCTATCTTGCAAAGGCAGTTCTGTGTGGTACAGGCTACTCTATAGCAACTTTTGACCCTGTCCAGTCAGAGTCCTGGCTGCCCCCATACCTGCCTTATTCACTCCCACCTTGCTTTTTCTTTGCTATTTCTTTGAACTTGGAAATCTTATCTTGTGTATTATCATTCCATTTTGTGTCCCGCCACCTTGAGGAGATAAGGTAAACTATCTTCAAAAAGTTTGTGTGTGTTAACCTCTCCATACTGAGAACAAACATTGTAACATAGTAAAAAGCTGTCTTTTCTGAACATGAGAATTTTGCATGTGATCTTTTAAAGAAAAAAAATAATAAATTTTTATACTGTTTGTAATACTTTAATATCAACAGTAAGTTTAATAATAATTATGCACTTTCCTTAACCCACGCACCTCCCTTTATGAAGTAATCTCTCTCTCCTCCTTAGAATTTCCATTGCATTTTATTCCCCTATTGAGAACAACTCATTTCCTGTTTTGTATTATGGTTCTCTGTCAATGCTTGTTTCCTCTGAGATTATAGCTCCTTGAGGTAAATAAAGTACTGTGTCTTACTATGCCTGGCATACTATAGGTGCACAATACACATTTTTTGAATGAAGGAAGAAATTAACCAACAGAGATCTCTATGGTGATGTTATACCCTTGTCTTTCACATAAGCCTCATAAGCAGCATAGAAATAAAACACTCATTGAAAACAGTTCAGAGAATCCTGTGAAAATTGTTGATGTGATATAATTTTAAAGAATGTTAGGGTCCTCCAGGCTATATGGACAGCTGTCTGCGCTTTTGTGTTGTTTTCACAAGCAAAATAAGTGTAGTGGTTCCTGAGAAGTACATACTAATTTTAGAACTCCATATATTTATTGATGGTTAGCAGCCTCACCTTTCTCAGTGGCAGTACAGTAAAATGGTTAGGAACTTGTAGTCTGAAGTCAGAATACCTGGATTTCAATCTCAACTCCACTACGTATTAGCTATGTGATCTTAGGCAAGTTGTTTGATCTCCCTGTGCCTCATTTCAACTACCAGCAAAATGTAGAAACTAACAATACATACCTTTTGAGGTATGGTGTGAAAAATAATGACTAACCTATTTAAAGTGTTTAGACTAGTACCTGGCACTTGGTTTAAAAGTGATAGAATATGTAGTACCATATTTACCTTATATCCCTCATTGGTAAGTTCCATGATGTTAAGGACAAAACCAGGTCTGTAGGTTTTTTTTAACCTCTACAGCACCTAGAACAATGTGTAACAAATACTTGCTGTTCAAAAAATGATGTTGTGATTTGTATTTGAGATATAGAAACTGAATGCACAAGAAAATGAAGGTATGTTTAAAATGTAAATTCAATTAGACTTCTGGTCAAGATGGAGGTGTAGGTAAACACACTTGGCCTCCTCATGCAACCACAGAAAGAATTATAACTAGACCTCAAACAAATAACACCGAGAACCATCAGAAAATCAAGCTGTATGGAAGTCAGACAACCAAGGATTTAAAGAAGCCACATTCATCCTGATGGGTAGGAGGGGTAGAGATGTGAAGACAGGTGGAGAGACAGGGAGACACAGTGTGGTGCAGAAAGGCGGCCGTGGTGGGACAGGTGACATTCACGTGTGGTGGATAAAATCAGTAGGGATACCTTGGGAGTATGCAATCCCAGCCCCAGGCCAGGCTGCACAGCCCACGGTTCCAGTGCTGGGAAGATAAATCCCCATAACTTCTGGCTGTAACAACCAGTGGCAGTTGGGGTGGTGGAAGAAAGTGCTGGATTTTTGGGAGACTCTGATTAAAGGGCCCATGCGGACTTAGAATGTACGCAGACTCAGCCCCACTGGGATTCAGCACTAGGGCAACAGCTGGAAGGGCTCCAGTCACACAGGGAGAGTGCCCAGCAAATCTCCAGAAGCCAGGTCTTTCTGCACCCTCCCCCCACATAGAGCTACCAAGTGGTGAAGCATATTGCCCCACCCTGGCAATTACCTAAGTCTCCACCCCACACAATTTACAGATGCCTTTTCTACAATAAGTCACAATACCAAGACAAGGAGTCAAAGCAGCTTACCTAATACACAGAAACACAGGGAGGCTGCCAAATAGAGGAAACAAAGAAATATGGCCTAAACAAAAGAACAGAACAAAATCCCAGAAAAAAGAACTAAACAAAAAGGAGATAAGCAAACTATCACATGCAGAGTTCAAAACACTGGTGATCAGGATGCTCAAAGAACTCATTGAGTATGGCAACAACACAAAAAAGATCCAGGAAGAAATTAACTTTACACTAAGTGAAATAAAGAAAAATCTACAGGGAACCAATAGTGGAGGGGATGAAGCTGGGATTCAGATCAATGATTTGGAACATAAGGGAGAAATAAGCATTCAACCAGAACAGCAGGAAGAAAAAAGAACTAAAACAAAAAAAAGGGGATAGAATAAGGTTTCTCTGGGACATCTCCAAACATAGCAACATCTGAATCATAGGGATGCCAGAAGGAGAAGAGAAAGAGCAAGAAATTGAAAACTTATTGGGAAAAAATAATGAAAGAAAACTTCCCTAATTTGGTGAGGGAAATAAAAATACAAGTCCAGGAAGCAGAGAGTCCCAAACGAGTTGGACTCAAAGAGGACCACACCAAGACACATTATAATTAAAATGCCAAAGGTTAAAGATAAAGAGAGAATCATAAACAGCAAGAGAAAAGCAGATAGTCACCTACAAATGAGTTCCCATAAGACTGTCAGCTGATTTCTCAAAAGAAATTTTGCAAGCAAGAAGGATTGGCAAGAAGTATTCAAAGTGATGAAAAAGCAAGGACCTACAACCTAGGCTACCCTATCCAGCAAAACTATCATTTAGAATGGAGGGCAGATAAAGTCCTTCCCAGACGAGGTAAAGCTAAAGAAGCTCATCATCACCAAGGCATTATTATCTGAAATATTAAAGGGACTTATTTAAGAAAAAGAAGAAAATCAAAGCTATGAACACTAAAATGGTAACAAATTCACGACTATCAACAACTAAATCTAAAAAACTATGCAAACAAGAACAGGAAAAGAACCATAGATAGATATGGAGATCATTTAGAGGGTTATCAGCTGGGAGGGGGAGAGGGGAGAATGGGAGAAAAGGTGCAGGAATTAAGAAGCATAATTGGTAGGCAGAAAATAGACAGAGGGAGGTTAAGAATAGTATAGGAAATGGAGAAGCCAAAGAACTTATATGTATGATCCCTGGACATGAACTAATGAGGGGGGGAGGATTCCTGGAGAGAATTGGGGTATTAGGTGGAGGGGTAAAAAGGGGGAAAATTGGGACAACTGTAACAGCATAATAAATAAAATATATTAAAAATGTAAATGCATTTCGAGTTAATTTAAATAAAGAGGGTCTTGGCACATCATTTACATATCTTCATTTTTTTCTTTAAAATTAGTTGCTAGGTGCTTTATGACTCGATCTTTTTCTAGCCTCTTCAGAGCATGTAGTTTGGTGTAGTGCATGTTATATGCATTTCAGAACTGCTGGCCTCCTGACAAGCTGGCTGTTCAGACAGTCTGAGGAAAGAGGTTGCTGCGGCAAAAAGTGGGTTACATTACATACAGTTCTGTTTTGCTGTTGGAAACAAAAAGCCAATAAGTGAAGAAAACACATCAGGAAAAGTTGGGCCAGCCAAACATTTTGTGACAGTTCATTTGGACGCTCTGTAGTCGGGTACTGCGAAGGTGAGTGCCTCAAGACCAGAGTCGAGGGTCCGGATTCCCGAGTGAGTAGCTGGTCTTTGTAGGGGAGGTAGAGCCCAGGGCGAGGCCGCTGGGTGAGTCATTCTCATTTTCCTAACCAGGTGAGAACTTGAGCTGTGAGCTGCCTCGCCCCTGGCAGAGCCCCCTCCCGGGGCGCCGCCTCCCCGAGGACACTGACCTTGCTGCGGGCTGCCCGACTGGCGCAGTTCCCGCGCCGCAGAGTCTGGGGCTGGTGGGGGGCGCCCATTGGCATCCGGACCGACCGCTACTCGCAGCCGGCGACCGTCCTCCCGCGATCCCTCAGCGCCTCATTCTGATGCGAGATCGCCAGCTGAGCGGTGAGGGCTGCTCCTCTAGGCGCAGGGGGCGGGGCGGGGCGCACCCACTGCCCCGGCGGGGGGTCTCGCGGGCGCACGCGCCGCAGTCGCGCCGGGCGGAGGGCGGAGAGGGTGGGTGTGCTCCAGGCGCGCTGTTCGCCGCCGCCGCCGCCGCCGCAGCCGCAGCCTGCTCCACCGCCCGCGCCGCCTGCTCCCCGCTGTCTGCCCCAGCACGCCGGCTTCCAAGCGGCCATGGGCGGCGAGGGGCCAGCGGTGTAGTCCACCAGCCCTGGACCCGCGTCCCGCACCCTGACAGTCCCGGTAAGCGGGGTCGAGGGCAGCGGGGACCCGGCAGGCACCCTGCGGGGCGGGTCTTCGGCCGCGGAATACCCTCCAGGGACTCGGAGGTGTTGTGTGGGAGCCGCCCCCAGGGGTCCCTGTGTAAGTGAATAAATCCTGTCTGCTGCCTCCACCCTTTGGGGGAATCCCGAGGCGGTGTGTGGGAGCCTTTCCCATAAAGACCCCCTGGGTGAATGGGGACTCCCAAGGGCTCGCTCAGGGGGAGCCTGCCCCTTCCTGCCAGGGGGAGGCCCGGTGTGGAGGGCACAGTCCCAAACACAGTGTCTGTGTAACTACGCGAGGGCAAGGGTAGTCTCTGGAGTTGCCTCAGTGGAAGACCGTTTGGGAACGTGAGGGACCGTAGGGGAACCTCCGGAGCCTGCGCGCTGGGGGTGGACCCCTACAGAGGGCCCTATGTAAAGGAGGACCTTAGAAGGTGCCCTAGAACTGTCTGGAAGGAACCTGTGCTTTAGAGAAGGGGATCCTGTCATGGGATCCAGGCCAGGAATAACTTCCTATATGCCCAGAGGACTTTGGCCTTGACCTCCCTTTAACTTTGTCCCTCCAATGTGGTCCAGAGGTGGGGGGCCTTGTGGGGCTGCTGCCTTTGCCCATTACTCCCCATTAGGATTTTTATTCTCGATAGTAACCCAGTTGGCTGCAAGCTGAATTTAGTAGAGGCAGGAACTTCTATAAAAGCATAGGATGCAAGGAAGGGAAGGACCAGTGAGGCCTCTGAAGCAAAGAAAGATTTGAATCCCTGGGTTTGACCATGAGGAAGACAGAAGCAAGCTCAGGTGGAGCAACTGACTCTGGCAGGTCCTGTAAAGAAAGTCCTTTGAAGGAGGAAAGAAAGGATATGTAGGATTCTTGAGCACCGGTGTGCCAGGTTCTATACCAGAGATGTTTAACATCTTATATAATCCTTACAACAGCAATATGAAATTATCTCCCTTTAAACATTAGGCACTTCAAACTCAGGTTTAGCGATTTGCCCAAGGTTACAAAGCTTGGAATAATGAAATCTGCTTTTCAAAGTATATTTGGGAAAAAGTACTAAGGAGAGGCAAAAGCAAGAACGTATGTTTTTATATATGTTGCATTAAGGTACCAAGCATAGGGCTTTACAGTAGTATATGCTCAGCAAATGTGATGATTAAATAAGTGGATTAGGATATTTTAATTGAGGATGAGACTGCTGCAGGAACTGATTTCCACTGAATCTCCAGATTTCAGGGTGTGGCATCCTTTACCAGCAGCCTCACTGTAAAGATGCCTCTGGGTGGCTCTGGACTTAAGAGGGTCTGGGAGAGGCCTCTGGGTGTGGTCTTTGACCCGACTTGCTCTGGGGAACTAGAGGGAACCCTTCAGAGGATGGAGTCTCCTGAGACAACCCTCCCTGCTACAGATGTCTTGAAGGTGAGGAAGGAGAGACAGGATCACTTTTATGAAGCATGATCCACACTGTCCTGTGGCCATCAGAATACATGCACCAGCAGACACTGATCCACAGATACCACTCAGGATATTTTTGCCCCACAGTGCCTCAGCATGTGGAGGAAGATGGTGCAGAACCAAGGAAGGCTTAACCTTGTCTGGGGAGTGCAGAGGGTCTACACCTCATATAGTGATGCTCCCTGATCTTGCCCCCTCGGCTGTGGTAGGGCTTTCCTTCCACCTGAACCCTAAGCATGTAAATTTGGGATCAAGGATAGACTCTAGGTTTCTTGTCCAAAACCAAACAAAAAACGGAGTGGTGAGGAAGCTAAGCAGTGGAATTCACCACAGTGCCATTTTGAGAGCTCTTTCCTGTTCCTCTTCCACTGGGCCAAACATAGTGACATCCTCCTCTAACAGAAGTGGCTTTCTCGGGCTCCAGGGGTTACATAGTGAGAAGAGACATCAGGCTTGTGAAAAATCAGAACAACCTGGTTTGCCCATTGTTAGCTTTTCTTTTTAACTTGATGGCTGCGGCAGCCTGGGTGTGGCACCTCCTGCACAGCTCAGTGGAGCAAACTGGGGGGTTTATATTAGTTTAGCACCTCCCCACTACAGAGTTGTTTGCCATCCCCTTTCAGTTCAAACCCGTCTCATCAGCTTAACACACCAAAGTAAACAGAGCTATATACTTTTAAAGAAAATCAGAAGAAGCAAGCCTGCAAATATGATCTTTGCTCCAATTCAGAGATTTGTCATTAAGGTTTTATTCCTAAACTGGTCTTTTCATTGTGGGCTCTTGGTATCGCACTCATTCATAACCCTGGAAAAGTTATTATGTGCTCCAGATGCTCCCCAAATATTGGACCTTGGATATCACTATCTAAGAATACTGTCTATCACCTAATCACAACATGAGTTTGCAAATCAAATCATTCTAGAATAGGTGTGAAGAATGTAACCAGGTGTCTTAATCTTCTCAAAGCAAAGCAAAACAAAAACTGATCTGTATAAAGGGAGATAAAAGGGGAAAGAATGGCTCAACTAATTCACTTGAGTGGATACCAATATATCTGGATTTTTTGGCCTTTCATCTTCCAAATCTTCTCTGACCAGATTCTTATGATTTTCTTCCTCACACGTTTGCCATCTTTTTGACAGTGCTTCCTTTTCCTGGAACATGAATAGTAGGACATTCCCCAGTCCATTGCCCATACTCCCTGTATTTTATTCCCCAGTACACCTGTTTCTAAGTGGATCATATTTATGAAAATAGTTTCCTTTCTTTTAGCAACAGACTCTTATTTTCCAGTCCCGTGTGCTTTTCCCCAGTAGTGCTCTTGGTTTCTCTACCTTCATTTCCCAAATTGATTTATTCATTTCTGATGGGACTATTATTAAACTGATAAGAACAGATACTACACTTAATCTTAGCGAAAAGGCTGAGAAGCGATTGATCGGACTATTATTATCCACTCTACCCCTCAATCTTAATGACCAGTTCTAACAGGAATTGCTTACCAGCTTTGGACCAAGAAACCAAGACCATCAATGTCCAGCTGGAGACAGGATTATTTTTTCCATCTCCCTCCATCCTTCTTCCCCTTCCAGCAATCCCCTCAGAGAATCACGTATATTTACTAAGTGCTACTTACTTGCCAGGCACTAAGCTGGATAAATATGAGAATTCCTTGCCTTTGAGGAGTTCATAAAGAATCAGTCTGCATTTCTGTAGTTTACTATAAAGAGTAAGAAAAGGGGAAAATTACAGCCTTACAGATTATCCACAGGAAATGTAGAGTATGTCTTTTTCCAGGCGTCATTGAAATGCAACTGTTGTTCTGTGCCTCCTCCAGCAGCCACATTCATAGCTCCCCTGCCATTGTCCTACCCACATTACTTTCACCCATATGTTTTGAGTAACCTGGCCACACTCTTGGTTTCTGTGATAATTGTGACTGTATCTTATATTTGAATAACATGTTACAATTTACAAAGCCCTTTTAAGTACATGATCTCTGGTTTGAGAAATGTTGCATAAAACAAATGTATAAGCTAAACCAGCTTGCTTGCTTTTCCTTTCCTTTTCTTTCTTTCTTTTTTTTTTTAATTATTTTAGACAG
The DNA here is from genome assembly GCA_028533065.1 of Trachops cirrhosus. Classification (NCBI taxonomy): domain Eukaryota; kingdom Metazoa; phylum Chordata; class Mammalia; order Chiroptera; family Phyllostomidae; genus Trachops; species Trachops cirrhosus. Next base: position 28,830,297 of record CM052540.1, on the reverse strand, counting down.
AGAAGAAGGGAGGGAGAAAGAGAGGGAGAGAAACATCAGTGTCTGGTTGCCTCTCGCGCTCCCTCTCCTGGGAACCTGGCCCGAAACCCAGGCATGTGCCCTGACTGGGAATGGAACCAGCGACCCTTTGGTTCACAGGCTGGCACTCAATCCACTGAGCCACACCAGCCAGGGTTCTTTTAATTTTCCTTCCTTCCTTCCTTCCTTCCTTCCTTCCTTCCTTCCTTCCTTCCTTCCTTCCTTCCTTCCTTCCTTCCCTCCTTCCTTCTTTCCTTCCTTTTTCCTTCCTTTTTCCTTCCTTCCTTCCTTCCTTCCTTCCTTCCTTCCTTCCTTCCTTCCTTCCTTCTTTTTTTAGCCTTCTAATTAGGCTTTGAGTCCCCCAGAGGAGAAGCCCCAGTGATTCACACCTCTTACCAGCTCTTAGTCTATGAAGAGGAGTTTCCTGTTAGGTCCAAAGGCCAAGCAGTGCAATCCCTCCTCAGCCCTGGGACTTACCCGGGCTAGCCTTAGAAAATCCAATAATCTGTTCTTTTTTCTCCCTGAAATTCAAATTTATATTCCCTTTTAAACAAGTATCTTAAGCATACTATCTCAGACCAGTTCTCTGAGCTGATTCTTATGTGAAGGCAGGTTTCCTCACCTATTTATATTCAGCACCCGGCTGGCTTCATACCATCTAAGCCATGATGGAGTCCCCATATAGCTCCATGCCTTGGCATGTGCTTTTACCTCTTCCTGGAATGCTTTTTTTCCTTATCCACTAGGGTAACTCCCACTCATATTTCAAAATTTAGCTCAAGCAACACCTTTTTTTTTAATCCCACACTTATGCCCCCTACACATGAACATACTCACAATGCATTCTCAGGCTGAGTAAGGTTCCCTTTGTCATTCTACCAACGGTTAAGTACCTGATTTGTGCTTGACACATAGTAGGCTGCACTCAGCAAATATTTGTAGACTCAACAAGCAAGTCGTGATAATTATGGTGTAATAAGTGCACTAAATGAGGCTGAATCTGTGCTTCAGGGCCCCAGAGCAGAGAACAAGGAGTGCCTCTCCATCTTGCTGAAAAGCTCTGCTTGCTAAGTGCAATTACATCAGCCAATCACTGATGGTGTGCTGTTCCTAAACTGTTGCTCTGCTTCTGTGGGAAGCTAGCACTGTAGCTTTTCATGGAGACTCATCCCAGGCCCCCAGAGGCTAAAGATCATACCATAATTTTGTCCTCGTGTATATTAGGCCATGTGGGCTTTCAGTAAATATTAAACAACAGCAGGACCTCCCTCACATCTTATTCTCTTGAGCTGAGTGCAGGAAGGCAGTTTTACTCATTCTTCAGCCCTTCTCTTTGGAAACCCCTGAAGAGCTCCATGCAGTTGGGATGACTGTCTTCCTGGACTGACTGTGTCTTCCTGGGCAGACTGAAGCCAGTGCTGCTGTGCGGGATAAACATAGGCAAACGGAGAACAGGAGGGTACCAGGCAGACCCCTTCAAGGTCTGCAGACATGAAAACTAAAAGTAGTTTGTAGGCTACTGCCAGGCAACAGAATGGCTGGCGAGGAGCAGGCTGCAAGAGCACTGTGGTGAGTTGCTGGATTCCTAAAACAACACCTAGTTGTATCAGGAATCCAGCTGGAGAACAGCCAGACAGACCATTTTGGTCTTGATTTTCCTCGAAGACAAGAAGAGGGCAAAGGGACTCTTTTTTAATGTTTTTTGTTTGTTTGTTTGTTTGTTTAAAGTCTCAAGACAGATGTTAATGTGCACAGTGAGCTTAAGGTCAGTGCTGTACATTCTGCATTTTTAGACGCTGGTTCTGCTTGTATTTCAGTACCCTCGTGGCTGGTCACCTTCTGTGTTAGGTGTGTGACTTTCTGTGAGGCTCTCAGACAGTCTTTCTGGCACATGCTTCCTGGAGCCAATTATACAACATCTTGAAATTTTCACCTTATGTGCAGATGCTGCTCATGCTAAGTATCTCCAGCCAAAACCAAGCCTAAGGGCTTCCTACATGTAGACTTAGGGCAGCTGCCCGCCCTCCGGTGGGCCAGGCCACAGTGCTCCATGATGTAGTGCAAATGCAGGGGGTCTTAAGTTTGGTAATATGAGCCTCTCTTTTCTTATCATTGTGGTTGTGGACACTGACTAAATTCCAAAATTTTGTAGCTCTCTCCTTTGTCAAAGAAATTACCCACAACTACTGTACGGTTCCCTGTTCGCATCCCCTGCTGACCCTGTTAGGGTCCACCTCTGGGAAAGCAGAGTAGATGAGATGGGCTGGTGACTGCAGTTTCTGGAACTGAGTTTTGAATATTTGGTCTGATCAGTCTCTCTGGCCAACCTTGAGGAAGAGAAAGGCTACTAATACCATGATCTCAAATAAACTTATGTTTCCCAGCCATTTTTGCAACATTAATTCAAAAAATTTATAGAACATACACTCCATGGAAGATGGGGGTACCATCTAGATTTTCCTCCCTCTCTATCTCAGTGAAAAACTAAGATTCCTTTTTCCGCCTGCTCAGCCCACTCTGGTTGTTTTCCCTGTCCCCTGACTGAAAGGTCTTCTTTGCCTTGTTCCTACCTAGGAAAGCCCTCATAACCTCCAAGCAATCACTTTTAATTGCTTTTGAGCCTTTTCCACACAGCTGCCATTCCCATATCAAGAATCAGCTGAAAGCAAGTAACATGCCAAATGTGGAAACTCCTACCCGTTAGGAGGGTTGCTCTCCAGGCTCATCACAACTATGAATCTTTATTGAGAGCTTTGGAAGAAAGGTCCCCGAGTTGCCTTCCCCTCCTATTTCTCCACCAACTCTGGCTGTGGAGCATCCCCTCCTACTCCTACTCCCACCACTTTGACCTTATAAATCATCCCACTGCTGTTGTAAGCGTGTGCTTTGAAGAGAATGGGTATGTCTTGCACACACACATTCTGAGCTGCTCACATACGTCTTACTGCCTGACACATACATCTAAACAGACTTCTCTTACCAGAAAATTCTGCTTGTCATCTATTTCATTTTCTCCAGATCATAAAGTCAGACAGCCCTATTCTACCTTCTGCCTTCTTGTCCCTCTGCCATTCACACCACCTGCTCCTGCGCCCTGAGGTTTTTTCCAAGCCTTCCCTAGATACCCCAGATTCTCTGACAGTCACATCCTTCTCGGGACAATGTCTTTTTATCCCTCTTTCATCCTTTTAGGGAGGCAGAAAACCCCAGTTATATTCACCAGCCAAAGAAGTAATCATTAGGTATAATTTATGGGATCTTTGCAACTTGATTTCCTTTTTAACTCACTCTTCTTCCTAGGATTTCTTCCAGCACAGGAGAGGCCATGGTTTTCTCACCAGGCATTTGTTTTTACCCATCGCTAATCACCACCACTTGTTTTTCTAGAAATTAGAGCTGATTATGTTAATTGCTCAAACACCACAGGTACGCATTTTGGATATTTCAACACATTTTTGCTTTTAATCAACGGGTCTTTTGTGTACAGGATTGAGCCTCTCCATTAAGCATTAAGGATTTTAGCCTCAGTTTTGAAATCCAGTTTTGTTGTTCTCACAGTCTGTCTCAAAATTAAAGTCATGTTGATTCAAAATGACTTGGTGTCTTGTTTGGATTTTGATGGGTTCTTTTTAATGGTTCTGTTCGATGTTATCTGCATTATGGGCCTAGAAGATTGAACCATCACAGGTAACATGGATAAGTAGTACTCCCAAGATCCTGTGGTCAGGACTGGAAAGTCCTTTTTATTTGTTTTTATGTATGTATGTTTTGCTGGTGGATGTCATCTTTAGTCTTCATTGAAATTCTTTAAGGATAAACCCCAAACCATTGCTATGTCATGATAAAAAATTGAGATGGCTTAATAGTGATTCTTGTTATCCTTACAGAGAATAATAGTTGTAGCATTGTGTTGGGAGATATCTGTGGTTCGTTTGCTGATACACTATTAATGAGTCAGTTCACTTACAGAGTAACCCTCCTAATTGGCTAGTCTTTGTTCAGATCCCCTATTGCATTATCTTAAAAAGCCAGTAAGAAGCAAATGCATACCACTGATTTTACTCCAATGTACAAGCGAATTTTGTATCGTTATCCCAGGTCTCCAAATAAGTGTTTATCAATTTTTTTCAACCTATGCCTTCTTGCTGATAAATATAAATGTCATGACTGCTCCCTAAACTTCTGATACAACTTCTGGCAGGGGCTTCCCCAGAACATTTAGGGAGCTAGTACCTTCTGTGTATCCCCAAGAACCAAGAAGATAATACAAACCTCTGATGTTTTGTAGTCTATGTTACAAAAAAGTTGGGGGAGATGGCTTTTAATATTTGTTTTTCATGTTTGTTTGGAAATAGTATAATTGATGTACTTTTTCAATCCACTCACTTCTCCCCCTATTCCAGGAGTTTCTTTTTCTTTCTTTTTTTTTTTAAGAATTAATTTATTTTTAGAGAGAGGGGAAGGGAGGGAGAGAAACATCAATGTGTGGTTGCCTCTCACACGCCCCCTACTGGGGACCTGGCCTGCAGCCAGGCATGTGCCTTGACCAGGAATCAACCCAGGACCCTTTAGTTCACAGGCTAGCACTCAATCCACTGAGATACAAGTGGGGTTCCAGGAGTTTCTTATAGACACCTCCCCCTGCCCAGGGTCCAGCAAATTCACCATTTAAGAATCATTGCTCTAGACTTTGTATTCCTGTCAAGGTTGTTTCCACCTTTAAATAACTATAAACAATGCTCTAATAAATATTATTGTAAATATATATGTCCGCAGGTCAGAGAATCAGCCTTTCATATAGAGTAGGGTTTTCTTCAAAGATATATTAGTAGCTGTCCATCTCTGCTAGACCTTTCAACCACATAGATTCTTAAGACAAGCTTGAGAATTCTGTTCTTACATCACTTCAGCCAAGGGGAAAGTTATCTTATGCCCCACAATGTTCTCCTTGTCTTTTACAGGTAACCATCTTTAAATCAAAAGACAAAAGTATAGTTCTCTAATCAAAAATGTAAAATGATCCTAAGACTGTGTTTTTCAAATTGCAGGCCCAGACCCATTAGGAAGTCATGCAATCATTTTAAAGAGTCATGACAAGGGTCATTTTAATGAAGTAGGGTAGAGAGACTAGAAAATCTCAGGGAGGCCCTGGCCAGTGTGGTTCACTTGGTTGGGGCATTGTCCCATCGATGCAAATGCTGTGGGTTTGATTCCCGGTCAGGGCACATGCCTAGGCTGCAGGTCCAGTCCCTGGTTGGTGTGCCTATAAGAGGTCTCCTACCGGGGCATAAAGGAGTGGCAACCAATCGATGTTTCTCTCCCTTCCCCTCTAGAACCAATAAGCATGTGCTCAGGTGAGGACTAAAAGAAAAAAAAAAAAGAAAATCTCAAGGGAGCGTTTTTTGGAACTTGCTTTTTTCATGAATATATTCATATATTTTAAACACCTTTCCACATTAATAAATATACTTTTTACTTCAATATGTTCCTTATTGTTCACTTTTCCATTGTACCATAATTGAACCATTCCCCTATTGTCTAATTTTTTTTTTTTTTTGCAGTTGGGGAAAAAGGATTTTTAAATTACCATTTATTATTAATTGCTCACTGAGGCATGAACACCTTAAACGATTTCCTGAAGTTGATCAATAATCTTTCCTCAATAAATTTCCTTTGCCACCACCCTGTAAAACACAGTTACTTACTCAAAGTAAATGTTTCTTAGCCATATACTTTAATTTTACAAACAGATTTTACAAGTGGGGATAGGGGATCTTTTCTCCTCAGTCAGTTTTTAAATTCAAAAATAAGGATTGGGTATCTTTGCTAACAGTCGATGGTAGTGCAGGCACCCAGGCAGGGTAGGAACCTGCACTGCCACAGCACATGCAAGAGTTATTTCTGGAAGGAAGACATGGCTGTCATCAGATATTATGTATATTAAGAATTTATGAGATATCGAAAAGGCTTCCTCACAGTTATGGTAGTTAATTGGGAAGTGTTTACTGTTTGTTCTCTTCCAAACCCATTGCCAGGGAGTGGAGATGGGCACTGTGCAGGGTGAAAACAGTCTAATACAGGAAACTGACATTGATCGGATACTCACCCTACTGAATACGTAATGGCGAAGGTAAGTGCTCCAGAACAGAGGAGCATGGTGCTGCGAGCAGTCCACCCTGGACTGGGGAGTCGGCACTGACTTCCCCGAGGAGACGGTATTTGAGCTGAGCTCTGAGAGATGAATAGGCAATTCAGGAGAGAAGGAATGTTCATAGTTCCCCCAAAAATAGAGGGAGCATGCCAAACAAGGACTGAAAGAAGTCCAGGAGGTTGGAACAGAGTAAGAAAAGATGGCAGACCAAGCAGAGCCTCATGGTCACTGCAGAGACACTGATTTAGAGGACTTTATCCAGAAAGCTACAGAAAACATGGAAAAGTTTTAATCAGGGGTTAACATAACACCTGAGTGTCCCAGAGACATCTTTAATTCAACATGTACAAAATCCAATTTCATTGTCCCTTTTTCTTATTTTTTAGTTTCTGCAAATGGTGCTACCCTTGTTTTAGTGAGTCAATTTAAAACTGCCCTCTCTCCCTGACTAGTGTGTCTCAGTGGATTGGGCAATATCCCACAAAGTGAAAGGTCACAGGTTTAATTCCTGGTCAGGACACATGCGAGAGACAACCAGTCCATGTTTCCGTCTCACGTTGATGTTTCTCTCTCTCCCCCACTCCCTCCCCTCTCTCTAAAAAAAGGGAGGGGGAAAACCCCTACCCTCTCAGTAAGTCAAACTGAGGGGTGGGGACAGTTAGAAAAGGGAAAAGGGAGATAAATGGTGATGGAAGGAGACTTGACTTTGGGTGGTGAACACACAATACAGTATGCAGATGATGTATTATAGAGTTGTACACCTTATTAACCAATGTCACCAATAAACTCAATAAAAATTACAAATAAAGACTGAATGAAGTACTGTCTAATCTCACTTATATATGGACTAAAGACACTGAACTCATAGAAACAGATGGTTGCCAGGGACTGAGGGGTGGCGGAAGTGGAAAGATGTTGGTCAAAGGGCAGAAATATTCAGTCATAAAATGAATAACTTCTGTGATCTGACTTAAAACTTGCTATAAGAGTAGATGTTTAATGTTCTCAGCACAACAACAATATGATAATTATGTGAGGTAAAGGTTGTGCTAACTAACCTTATTGTGGTAAGCATTTCACAATATATATGTGTATCAAATCCTCACATTGTGCACCTTAAACTTATACCACTTGTATCTCAATAAAGTTTTATGTCACTTATATCTCAATAAAGCTGGGAAATAAATATAAAGCTACCCTCTCTCCCTTTACCTTTGATCAATCAGGTATTCCTAAATTTCTCTAATTCTATTCCCATGGAATCAAATAGTCTCTCTCAGTCATCACCATTCCTGCTGCCATCATTTCAGGTGAAACCCTCTACATCTTGCCTGAACTATTATAGCAGCCTTCTAATTGGCACTAACCTTTCCTCCTATCCTCTGTCACCTTTCCCCCTTCAAGAAAGGATAACTTTCTGCCAATCCTCTAAGGTCCACTTTGACTCTCAGTAGTGTGGTCTCGCCTTCCTTTAAGCACTTCCAGCACTCTGTCTTACTCTTCTTTGAGTCCTGATATTAAGTAGCTTGAGTGGTAAGACTGTTCTCCTGCCTTCTATTTCCTATGATGAGTGATTAGTGCCTTGCACATAGTACTGTTTAATAAGCCTTGATTATAATGGGTTGAGAGCAAGGCTAAAATGGACTGCGCTCCACTTTACGTAGAACCGGCATTCCCCAGTTGAATTCCACTAAGACCCTTCAGACTAGGAAATAGCAAATGGCTTTGCGGTATGCCCTCACTGTCCAATGCTCTGCCCTGCTGAGGAAGAGTAGACATGATAATACTTTTTAACCTATAAAGGATATGGACATTGCTCAAACAGTTCAGAAAATAAGAGCAGAAAAATGTGGGAGTGATATTCGAAGCCCTAGAAATGTGAGAGGCACCTTAGAGCTTGTAATGGGCCAGTTTGTCTGTTGTTGGGTCTGTTGATAGAAAACAGACCCATAAAGAGGTATAGCTACTCATTAGAGAGGCAAAGGAGTGTTTGTAACCTGGACCACATGGATAGAGTGGTTGAGTTTCCTAACTGCCTATTCAGAAGTCCTCTAAAAATAGGAGTTCATTCACTCTCACTCAAAAAATAGGCATTTGAGCCCTGACCAGTGTGGCTCAGTAGGTTGGGCATTGACCTACAAAACGAAAGGTCACCGGTTTGATTCCGGGTCAGGGCACATGCCTGGGTTGTGTGTTTGATTCCGGGTCAGGGCACATGCCTGGGTTGTGTGTTTGGTCCCCGGTTAGGGCACATACAAGAAGCAGCTGATTGACTCACATCGATGTTTCTCACCCTCTCTCTCACCTTCCCCTTGCTCTAAAAATAAACAAAATCTTTTTAAAAATAAATAAATCTTTAAAAAATAAATCTTTTTTTAAGTAGGTATTTGATGTGGATTACCCCTGGATGGATTGTGCACAGCACTTACTGGAGGAGCTTTCCTTCTGTCAGAAGTCTGAAATACGAGTATGTTGCTGTAGTCTTGCTTTAAGCCTTGAGTCATCTTGTGGGGCAGAGGAGAGACTTGGGCTCTTGGGTCTCCCTCTATCTCAAAGTAGTAGAGGCCTGGGACCCCTGGACTTAATCGGCTTTGGGACAGGAAGGAAGACAGAAATACCATTTGACATTTGTAGAGTGCTTTCCAGTCTACTAAGCACTGTTAAGCTCATGAATGAATGTTATCTTCATGACAGCCCTATGAAGTGTGCTGAGCAGATAGCCCTCATGTCATAGATGGGGAAACCAAAGCCACAAGGGCAGTAAGAAGTAGAACCAAGGTCTTCTGATTCCTTAACAATTACTCCCTCCACCCCACCACTACTGAATTTTAGAAAAACTATGTAATAGTGTCACTTAGGTAGTTTCCTGAAACTGATTGGCTCAATATGTTCAGCCATTGGCTGAGTCTTGGCCCCTCTGCTTTTAGTTCACAGAGCCATGGGGGTGTTGATGTCCAAGCGGCAGACAGTGGAGCAGGTGCAGAAGGTGAGCCTGGCTGTGTCTGCCTTCAAGGACGGGCTACGGGACAGGCCTTCCATCCGACGCACAGGTGAGCTTCCAGGGTCCCATGGCACTGTAGAGGGCTCTGTGCAGGAGGTGCAGGAGGAGAAAGAAGCAGAGGCAAGCACCCCAGTGCTTCAAGAAGAGAGTAGCATCAACCGTGCAGCCTGGGAGAGGCTCCGCGATGGGCGTGGAGTAGAGCCTGAGGAGTTTGACAGGAACAGCCGTTTCACACCCCCTGCCTTCATCCGCCCCACCCGGAAGCTGGATGATGACAAACCTCCAGATATCTGCTTGGAGCCCAGAGAGCCTGTGAGTGTCCGGTTAGGGCAGATTCCTCACTTTAAACTTTCTTAAATTTTTTTAAAAGATTTTATTTATTTTTAGAGAGAGGGGAAGGGTGGGAGAAAGAGAGGGAGAAACATCAGTGTCTGGTTGCCTCTCGTGCGCCCTGCCACTGGGGACCTGGCCCGCAGCCCAGGCGTGTGCCCTGACCGGGAATTCAACCAGCGACCCTTTGGTCCGCAGGCCTGCGCTCAGTCCACCGAGCCATGCAGCCAGGGCAGATTCCTCACTGTAGACGTGAGGAGCAGGCAGCAGGACAGGGAGGCCTAGTAATGGTTAAAGTGAGACTCAAAACCGGAAAGATGGAGTTGACTTCAGAACAATCTTTGAGTTTCTTTCACAAGAATAACAATGTTAGTTACATTCTGGATTAGTCTTAGTGAAAGACTTGGGGCAGTAGATGACAAGGAATGAGACCATGGCAGGCCTTCTGCCAGCTTTCCCACCTAAAGATAGTACTACCCCTTGTAGGGAGCATTTGGAAATTTGTCGGGTGGGGAGACCTTGGGGATGTCACAATAGCTGTAGGAGTTGCTACAGGTATTTCGTGCCAAGAAAACCAGGATGCTAAGTGTCCTACCACGCCTGCGACAGTCTCTCACAACAAATTATTCTTTCCCAAAATGGTAGTAGCATTTCTGTTCAGAAACATGGCCACAGAGGCCTGAGCAGCTGGAAGAGCCTGCTGGTTCTTGCCTTCCAGAGAGACAAGACAGGAAATAATGACTTAACCCTGGCTTTAGCTGGAGTTGTTCCTCTAGGCTGCTCCAGGGAGATCCAGCCCTATATGGGCAGCTCTGTGCTTGGTGGCCGTTGGATCTTGCTGCCTGTACTTACACATCCCTGTTCGTTCCTGCCATCTTTCCCCAGGTTGTCAACGATGAGATGTGTGATGTCTGTGAGGTCTGGACAGGCGAGAGCCTCTTCCCATGCAGGGTCTGCAGCAGGGTTTTTCATGATGGCTGCCTGCGTCGCATGGGCTACGTCCAAGGAGACGGTACAGCAGAGGTGACCGAGATGGCACACACGGAAACAGGCTGGAGCTGCCACTACTGTGTGAGCTGGGACTGCAGGGACAGTGGGCTGCTGCATCACAGGGGACATGGCACTTTTCTGGAGGTCCAGTCTTGGAACACTGCTTACTAGGCAGTGACCTAAAGAGTTTTCCAGTAGCAGACATAAGGGTTCTCAGCTACGACAGGCTTTCTCTACCTTAGTACTATTGAATTTTGGGCATCATAATTCTTTGTTGTGGGGGCTGTGTGCATTGTCGGATTTTTAGCAATATCCCTGGCCTCTAGCCACTGTCTAACACTGATGATTTTCAAATCCGTGTGTCCAAACCTAAATTTTCTCTGTCTCTTGCACTTACATTCATCTCTATGCTTCACATGTACTTCATATTCAACATGTCCGCCAGTGAACTTATCTTTCTCCGAAAAGCTGAATACCACCTGACTTCACCCCCCAGTTACCAATCCCAACTCATTTCTCTCCTTCGTCCCCCTAGTAAGTTAACAGGTCCTATTGATTCTACCTCCTAACATCCCTCAAATCTCTCCCCTCGTTTCCGTTCTCATGTCTTGGCCACTTATCTTTTCTCATCTATACTGTTGCAACAGCCACCTAACTGCTGTTCATGCCCCCCGACTTTGCCCCTCTAATCCATTTTCCACACGGCAGCCAAGGATCTCACCATGGCACTCCACACCCAAACACCCTTCAGTGACGCCCCCGCTCTCAGGACAAAGTCTCAATTCGAGGGCCTTAACACAGAGCATTTGAGGCACCTCACAGGCAGGCTTCTGCCTGCCTCACCTCCCTTTCATCGTTCCTTCTTGCTCTTACCCCACAGGTGTACTCGACACTCCAGCCACAGCGAACATCTCAGTGTTACACAGCATATACTAAGTCCTCAAAAGTGGTTATTGAAGGAATGGTTTGTGTTCCTTATGAAATCTACAAATGAATATTCATGAAATGTCTGCTCCTGTTCTTTGCTTATATTTTAGGGGGAAAAATAACCTACTAGAAAGAACCTTTGATATTTTAAAGATTGTGAATTAATGTTAACAAAATAACCTATCAGTACTCTTTTGGAGGTAAAACTTCTCACCCTGGCTGGTGTGGCTCAGTTGGTTGGGGCGTTGTCCCATAACCGAAGGGTTGTGAGTTCAGTTCCCAGTCAGGGCAAACACCTGGGTAGTAGGCTTGATCCCCGGTCTGGGCACATACAATCCCTGGTCTGGTCCCGTACAGGAGACAACCAGTCGATGCTTATCTCTCACATCAATGTTTCTCTCTCATCCTCTCTCTCTAAAAAAGCAATGAAAAAAAATGTCCTCGGATAAGGATAAGAAAACAAAACAAACAAAAACCTTCTATGGCACCACAGATAAACCTTATTTGGTTTTACGAACTTTGTCATGATGGCGTCTCTTTCAAAACCACCCTGGAGTAATTTGAAGTGAAACAACAACCCACTAAGAGCAGAGTTACAATTGAAATTATTTTCAACTAAAATAACTCCTTGAGCACAGTCTAACACAGATGGCAAATCCATAAAATGGATAAAGATGTAGCTGCTCTGGTTAATGGGGCCAGGGATTCACAACCCTACCCACTTACTAGCCCCCTTTCTTCCTTGCAGCAGCTTCCTAAAGCACTTCAAGGAAGCCCAAGGGTATCTCAAAAACAGAATTTTAAAACCACAATTTTAGTAAAAGGGACTCAGAGCTGGAGTGAGGATACCTGGGTTCTGGGAAAGATTCTGCCCCACAGTTGAGCAACTCGAAGCAAGTCCTTTCCCCTTCTGGGGCTTCAGTCTCCTCAATTATGAATGAGAGGCTAGGATTAGGTGATCTCAGAATTGGCTTTCAGTTCAAATACTATTCCCATTTCCATTGGTCTTTGGCCTTTCTTTGGCCTATGTAGCCACTGACTCAGCTCTTTTTTTCCTCTCCCCAGGATAACCTCAACTTGCTGCTAACTGAGGAGGAAATGTATAGCCTCACAGAGACCTTTCAGCAGTGTAAAGTCATCCCTGGTAAGGCCGGATGGTACTGCTGGATGGAGAGGTGCTAGGCAGATTTCCCCATCATACCTTCTCGGATGAAAGGAGCATCCTGGAATTTGGGGGGTAAAGGGTAAATAGGTCCCTGTTCCCAAGCTGTTGGCTGACAGGGGCACCCACACCTGAGTTATCCTGGTTGTTGGAGACAAAGACTCTGCAAGAACTGTGGATGAAGGGGCTCTAGTGGGTACCCTAGAGAGTGGAGTGGAGGGCCCCATAAGCTGAAGAAGGAGGGGGCATGGCGAGCATGTGGTGCATCCTCCCTAGATTGCTCCCTGACATGGGAGGACTTCCTGCGCTACCGCCACCAAGCAGCAAAGCGGGGGGACAGTGACAGGACTCTAAGCCAGGAGCAAGAGGAGCAGGCAGCTCGCCAGTTTGCAGCCCTGGACCCTGATCATCGAGGACACATAGAGTGGCCTGACTTCTTGTCCCATGAGTCCCTCCTACTCCTGCAGCAATTGCGTCCCCAGGTAAAGGCCAGCTGGGGTGAATGTCTATGGGATGCTGGGTGACAGACACCTGGGAAGCATGCCGGGCAGGTTAGCGGAGCACTGGGTACTCCCCGAGCAGGAACCAGTACCAGAAAAGAGCTCAGGTTCCATCCAGTGACAGATGACTCAGTATCTAGGCCAAGGAAACTGCCCAGGGAAGACTGGTTGGCACTGGGCATCACCACAAATGTTGGTGTTACAGGAAAGGCTCTGGGCAGCTTCAAAGGGATGTTGCAGAGGTGTTAATGGAGGTAAAATTCTCTGTGGCTTGACAGTTTACAAAATATTTTCACCCTAAAGATCTTGTCTCTTCCCCAGAACTCTCTTTTAAGACTTCTGACAGTCAAGGAGCGGGAGCGAGCTCGAGCCACCTTCCTGGCATGGGGCCGCGGGAGCACCATCAGTGAGGCAGAGTGCCGCCACGCACAGCACTCGTGGTTCTGCAAACACCTCCCAGAGGCTCCTTCCTCCAGCGTCAGGTCTGCTCCTATCAATCCCTTCCCCCACTCATGTACCTGCCTCCTTTTTCCATGCCACATGCCTCTAAGTATGAAAGGTACTCTGTTTTTCCTGCCAACAGCCAGGCGAGGATCCTCCTATGTATTAGATGAGGCAGTGACTCCTGTTGGCTGAGACATCAGGCAGCCTCTACTCCACACTGCCACCCCTTGTCAAAAAGCCTAGCCACGCACATCATCTAGAGCCATGGGTTCACCGGAGTTTGGGAGGAGGCCAGGCCTTTCACTGTCCCACTCCTAACTACATGTCCATGTCCTTGTGCCTGACAGCATCAGCCATGTGGGTCCCATAGCAGACAGCAGCCCAGCCAGCAGCAGCAGCAAGAGTCAGGACAAGGCCCTGCTGCCCACAGAACCTGAATCCAGGTGAGTGGGACTTCCTCGTCTGGCTATCTGCTCCCTTGATCTCCCAACACACACAAGTAAGAGAGGGCGTTACCTATTGCCACCTCAAAACAGCAAGTGCCAGCCCTGGCTGGTGTGACTCAGTGGATTGGGTGCCAGCCTGTGAACCAAAGGGTCACCAGTTTAATTCCCAGTCAGGGCACATGCGTGGATTGTGGGCCAGGTCCCCAGTAGGGGGCACAAGAGAGGCAACCACACATCAATGTTTTTCTCTCTCTCTTTCTCCCTCCTTTCCCCTCTCTAAAAATAAGTAAAATCTTTTATCTGGCAACCTAAAAGATCCAGAAGAACCAAAGACCAAAAGAACCCCAGCAAGTGCCCACCCCAGAGAGTAGGCTCCCGTAGTGCACATGTGACCCGAGATCCATAGGGCCAGCCAGCTGGCTTGGCACCTTGGAAGCACAGCTGGCCATAACCATGTCAGGTTTCCAGGGCTCCCCTGAGTTTTGTCCAACTCAAGCCATGCTGACACTGGGTCAGGTCTCTTCAGCCTCCAGGCTCTGCACCCAACCTCACAAACCTGTGCTTTGATTCCACTCCAGGTCTGTGGACTGGCCTACCTTCCTGCAGGAGAATGTCATCTACATCTTGGCTGCCCGCCCAAACAGTGCAGCCATTCACCTGAAACCCCCTGGATAGCATGGAGCAGAGAAATTCAATCAGGGACGGTGGCTTTCTCTCCTTTTCCTTTCTCTCTTCCCCCACCAGCCTGTGGTAGAGACTTACGAGGATGGAGCACTGCCGGCATCTCAGTTTGTCACCAAGCTTTATGGCACTGAAACCACCATTCACCTCACAACAGAGGCAGTAAATGCATCGCCACAGGGAGAAACCCTGGGAGCTGTGGCAGCACCCGGTCCTGGAAACACCCCCCCCCCACCTTCACATGGTACACTGGACCTGTCACAGCACGTGGATGTGCGTGCACATGCACACATACACTCCTAGCTGTCCACCCCTTCAGAGACCTGGTTCTTCTGGTTTAAAAATGTCCAAAGTTCCTTTGAGAACCCACTGGTATAGATGAGGGGGTCCTGACTCACCCTATTCTATTGGCCAGTTCCAACTCCATTACATAAGACCCTGGCCAAGTGATTCCTAATAAGGGGCATAGCAGATTCACATGCTGTCCTGGAAATAGAGGTTCCATGTTTCCCCATTGAAAATCCCTTCTGCGGTGAGCCACTGTTCTGGTAGGTGTGTATTATATCCCTCGGACGTGTTGGGGTGGGAAAATGGTTAAAAACCACCACTGCACTTCAGCCCATTATTTATTTAAATTCCAGTTCCTGGCAACAGAGAAGGTAACTAGTCTGTGGAATCCTAATTAGAAAAGGGGTAGGTAGTCCCTGCCAGGGACCCAGAAGTCTAGAACCTCTCAGCCAGGACATTCAAGTCAAAAAGTCTTTAGAAGAACAATCAAAAACCAAAGTGAGCCATCCTGGCCCTTGTTTTTCAGATGTGAACTCATGACCCACAGTCCAAGGGGCCTAAATGGAATCAGTCTGATGGCAAGAGTTACCGCCCTGAGTGTTAGATGCTTCACCCAAGTCACCTACCACGGAGCCCTACAGCCTGGGCTCCAAACAGGACAAGGTCTGGATGGAAGAGACAGGAAAAGGCCCATCTTTTCCACCCTTCCAGTTCAGCTCAACTGTAGACCTAGAAAAGGGTGCCATTGTCCAGAGAACAGAGCCAGCCTCTTCCGTAGCTCCACAGAGGCCCTGAGCAGGGACTCCTTTCAACCACCCTGAAAATGAGGATAGGAGGCAGAAGCTGAGAAGAGAATTGGCTTTTCAGGTCTGTTAAGCAGATAAAGTCCCAGCAAAGCCTCATAGAAGGAATCAGTTTTCCCTTCTCCCCATCACTGAGATAAGGCCTCAGTTGCTTCATCTCCCCGCTGTTAACTACATGTTCTTCCCCACCAGGCTAAGGCCTGGGCCTAGAATGGGAGGACTTTGGGGATAAGCAGAGGCTGCCACAAGGCCGCCACACCTGACCTTTAAGTCCCACCTGTCCTCCTAAGTTCTCATCAAGTTCTCAAGTCAGTGCATGTTGTGGATCAGCCCTTGGGTTCAGGTTTCTGTTTCCGACCTAGTGACAGGTTTAGCCAGATCTGACTACCAAGAGTTACTTGAGAGGGGGTTAGTTCAGTCACGCAGAAGCTAACATATCCCCATTGCTGAAGTAACTCATACTAAATAGGATATTTACAGAAGCAGCAGCATCCAGCTCAGTGTTGAGATGCTCGGAAGAAGGGGGAGCTGCAACCAGGAGTGTGGTATATGGTCTCCTCCTGTAGAAACTGCTTGAACTGGAAGCAGTGAAAAGCTTCTGGAGTTGGATTACTTTAGGACTGAAATGAAGCAGACAGAAGATGGATCTGGGTTCATGTATATGACCCTGAACATTTCAAAACAGCTTTTGGTAAATATTCCTTACCCTTACTCAGGACTGATCAGTAGGAGGGGTCATTATTTAATCCAGCCAAAAAAAAAGCGAGGAAGCACATGACTCAGGTGCAAGGACTGCGTCTGAAGCAGCCCGGCCTGAGATTAAAGCACATTAAGCGTAGGGCCTCTGGCTCACTCTCCTGGCAAATCACTTTTTGCATCAATGGCCTTGAGCTGCTTGATATTATGATCTTATGAACAGATCATGTTGAGTAAAGACAAGCTCTGGACTTTTGGGGCTGAACAGCTTTTTTCTCCTGCCTCATCATCAGTCACAGGGACTGGAAGTCCACCTTCTCATTTCCTGTCCTTCACAGATCAAGGAGATGCCTACCTCTCTGGAGCTGCAGTTTCTAGCTTTCTGTGGGTGAGTGGTGAAAGACCATGCACCAGATCAAGCTATTGGATCCCAGGGCTTGACAAAGCAGGCCCCAGAGTTCTTCCACAACAAGATCAGGCCCATTTGGGGTCGCCTCTGCCTATTCCAGGACACCAAGCTTCCCTGGTAGGGGTATGCTGCAGGGGATCCAGAGGACACTGCTCCCCACCCCTCCAAAGGATAGAGTCCCCAGTTCACGAGAGTCCTAGGGAGCAGAAAAGCAACCAGCTTCTCCATAGGCATTTAACTTTTTACCACAGGAGAGGTTCAATAGCTCCCCCAGTTCAGAGTGTGGAAAACCCACCCCAACCCCCTGTCCAGGATCTCCCTTTGCAGTGTCCTAAGCCATGGAGACCTTTAGCAGCGTGTAAGGAGATGTTCAAACTTTCATAAACCTAGTGGACTCAACTCTCCTCCTTTTCATATCCTTCCATCCCTATGAGTGTCTGAAATTTTGCTAGGCACAGAAATTAGTGTCTGACTCTAATAAGGGTAGGAGAAAATGTTCCAGTCTTTTCTTCTTGAGATCAGTGCTTTTCCCAGGCACCACCCACCCCATCCCTCAATCAAGATAGGCTTGGGTTATAAATATGCTCCTCTAAAGACCATCTGCCCTAAGCCTGTGTTTCACCCAGCAGTCCTCTTCCCCACTCTCAAATTTAAAGACGGG
The DNA here is from genome assembly GCA_028533065.1 of Trachops cirrhosus. Classification (NCBI taxonomy): domain Eukaryota; kingdom Metazoa; phylum Chordata; class Mammalia; order Chiroptera; family Phyllostomidae; genus Trachops; species Trachops cirrhosus. Next base: position 28,812,790 of record CM052540.1, on the reverse strand, counting down.
TAACTCAGTGAAGCTGCAGCAACAGAGGGGCAGCTGAGGCAGTAGCTATGGCCTCATAACCTCTCTAGGTCTGCTCCATAGCTTCCTCGCCTAAGACCAGCCTTCCCCAACAGATGCAGGCTCCACACTTTTGAACAATGGCCCCTTTGGATCCCAAAAATGGAGCTGTTTGCTTACTCCGAGGTACTGACTCCCTTTCAAGTGCTCTTCCTTTGAGGTCAGCCAAAGCCATGAGCATATCGCCTCTTCCTGCCCTCAGCTCAAATGACTGGGGCTGCAGGGTTGGCACTGGCCTTTCTAGCCCTGGTGCTCCCTGAGGGATGTCACCCTGGCCTTTTCCAGTGGCCAAATCTGGGGATTCCCCCATTCCTATCACGAATACGGGAAGCACAGAATCAAACTGCCTGGGAAGAGGGCACCTCACTGCGGAGTAAACCCGGGATGATGCCTAGGCCTCTCAGCCCAAAGCATAACCTCAACAACTGCAAGTCTTGGCTTCAATAAGAGTAGTGCCAGGAAGGCCTAAAGCCAAGAGGGAAGCTTAGCAGAAGCTGTCTGGCAGGGCCCCAGGCTAGCTGTGACCCCCCCAGAGCCAAGAGTAACCTCCAGGTAGGACTGTAAACAGGTTCTAGTGACCTGCAAGCACATCCCATTCCAACCAGCAGAGTAAAGGAATGTATACTTGTCACTAAAAGGCAGAACAACCTTGATGCCAGGATTTCAGGACATCCTGGCAGCACCTATAACCATAACCCCTTTATACCCCTCTTACAGTGGAATAAAATTACTACTCCATGCTGCTGAGTTTGAATTGGCCCAAGATCTCTCTGGGTCTCTACTTGTAGCCCAGACAACAGAGGTCTTGGTGAGCAGGGGATATTAATGCACCGTGCCTGTTCCCGACAGCCCTCGAGTGGGGTAGGACTGGGCACTTTCCCCCTTGTTGCTTTCCGGCTACCACTGCTTTTGGCAACCTTGGAAGGAAAAAAAAAAAAAAAACAAAAAAAACAGGTCAGAGAATTTCCACTAGACTCAACTAGCACTGAGGAAAATCTTCCCTCTGGGCCACGTACCCTGATATGCAGGATCATAGAGAGGGTGTCAGGTCTGGTCTGGGCCAGTGACTAAGAACCCAAATTGCAATGTGTCTAGGATGGGTTGGTGTGACCACAGCTATGAACAAGGTGTAAGTAGCAAGGCCTCTCCATATCTGTGGTGAAACACAGGACTTCATGCTTAGCCTCCTTCAAGAGATGGCCTATGCTCTGTCTCCCAGCCAAACTCAGGCTTGTGAGGGGGTTCTGAGAGCACTCAGTAACAATGGAGGATCCAATGCCCTGTGGTCCCTCATGCCTTTCCTATGTGCTTTTCTGAGAAAGGTAACTTGGCAGTAAGCTGAAGGGAACACGTCCAAGCCCTGTCTTCCCGTCATTCCAGCTGCATGCTCTTCCCCATGGCTCAGCCTTCACTCCAGAAGGAGCTGATGCTCTCAAAGGCTGGGCACAGTGGAAATCCTAATAAAGAGATTGTGATGCTGTTTTGGTTTCCTGTTTCCTGTTGTTTGGGGCATCTGGTGAGTTTCTGTGTGATTTCCTATCATTAGCCAATTCCCGAGTCTGAGTCTAAGACAGTCAAAGTAGAGAAGCTGTGGCCTCCAAGAACACAGTACACTGTGTCTCTCCTTCTAGAGCTTTCCTGGTACTGACCTTCCAAAGAATCAAGTGGTTGGTAGGAGTAGGAGGAGGCGGGGGTTACATGGAGGTACTGAAGAGGTGCCAGAGTTTTTGGAGAAATTGAGGAAGAGGTGAGGCCTCTAAGCCTGTCTACTATGTATTGCCCATTTTAGATGCTTCTTTTCCTGGTTCCAGCTGAGCTACAAAGTAGGGAAGCTAGTTGGCTTGTTTTCTCCTTGTCTTCTGGGCCCTCCTTGATCTGGGTTTCCTGCCCATTTTTGCTAGTTGTTTTAATGTGATATAATAGGGTTGGGTAAACTACAGTCTAGAGAAGTTTTTGGAGGACTATGGAATCCCCATTCACCCCTTTTACCTAGAAAAAACAAAACCAGAACCTGTAGCAGGAAAGCATCTCTACACCATGGCTCAGAGGCAGAAACTTGACCTCTAACCCAAAGGGGTCCCAAATACAAATACTTGTTAACATTTTTTATTATTATGCACTGGGAAGTTCTAAGTGCTTTGCATAAAGTAATCAGTTCATCTTCAAAGCAACCCTATGAGATTTGTATTACAGACAAGAAAAGTGAAGAAGACAGATTGAAAGTTTCTCAAGGTCATAAAGTCACACGGCCAGGAAGCAGGGGAACCTGGTAGTCTGGCTGCAGTACCCTTGTTCTTAACCCACCCACAGTTCTAGGCATAGCTGGAGGCGCAGCCAATGGCCTCTGTCTAAAGCACACCAATGACTGCCTCTCAAAGTACACCTCAAGGAATGGGCTGCTCTGTGGTCTAGCACCTCCCCTTTCTACTCACTGGGAATAGAGAGACACAAGCAGCCAGGCCTATAGCATGTCACAGGATTCCTTGCCACCTGCACAACTCACCCCTTTCACTCCCAGGGCTTCCATACCTCTCCTCCCTGGAGTTTTCCCATGGAGGTCTATCAAGTTTGGAGGCATCTTAATACCATCCTACAGGTTCCCTTCTCCTTGTTTCCAGGTTCAGTGAAGCCAAACACTGGGACAGAAAAGGGGGCATAACAGCTTGGTCCTCTGTGGGCCCTAATGACCCACAGAGGTCCCCACCCTCAGTCCAGCAGTCATGACTGGCCCTCCCAGAACTCTTCCCTCTTCCAACTGCCACTTGTTCCCGGGGCTGGCTAGAGCACAGGTGGCAAACACAAGGTCCACAGGCTGAATCTGGCCCCGCACCTTGTTTCTACCTGGCAGCAGCGCCGAGCTCCTTGCCCCTAGTTAAGGAGTAGTTACATTTATACAGTCCTAAAATTACATTTGGCTTTGGAGGCAACCGCAAGGCTGATGTGACCCCCAGTGAAAATGACTTACATACTAGAGCCTTGGTTCCACATGGACTTCCACCCACCCTCTCCCCTTTGGCTCAAGTGCACTCCTCTTTATCGCTAGGGAAACTCATCGTCCCGAGGGAAACAGTGGCTGCTACATTTGTTAAACATGGAGTAATGTGTTTTCTGTCCCACCCAAAGGGTTACTTGAAGTTTGACTTGGCTAAACCTCAGTTTCCTCATCTGTAAAAATCTAGAAAATAGTCCCTTTTCTGTCTTCCTTCTGGGCTGATAGTTGAGTGAGGACAGAATGAGTTTGATAAGGGGGAAGAGCTTTATACCTTGTAAGATGCTGAGTGAACAGCATGGATTTCTGGCCCCACCTGAAGGTTATGTGTATATCATCTTCCACCCAACCACAGTCCCAGGCATAGCTGCGGAGCTGCCTGTGGCCTCTGTCCACAGTGCTGAAGTCACAGCCAAGCCAGCTGGGAATCTTCAGTCCTTTATTTTTTGTTTTGTAGTATACTAATTTATTCATATATACATCCACTTTACATTTTAATGTTTATCAGAAAAAATCTAATACTTCACAAGTTTTCATGTCATTCTTACACAGGGGCCATGCTCATCTTCTCTGTATCATTTCAATTTTAATATATGAAGGAGGATTAAAAAAAACTGGAATTATCTTCTGGAGGGCGGGTCCCCCATAGTACAGCCGTCCCCACTACGTGAGTGTTTTAGGAACCCATCTGCATCAGTACCAGCTGGCATTATTGTGAGAAGCTGCATTTGGCTTCAGTGAATTTTTTTTGAAGACTCTTTCAACACATTTGCCCATTTCATGATGGGTGATTTATGAGTGCACCTGCCCACACCACACTAAGTGTTCAGCAGTTTTTGACCAAAAAATGGCATGATCCCCATGCCCCACCCTCTCTATTCACCCAATCCTGCCCTGTGGCAAGTGACTTTTGCCAATGTGGAAGAGGTGAAACAAAAAACATCAGAAGCACTAAAAGTCATCAAAGTCAACATGCTCAAAAACTGTTATGAATGGTGGGAAAAAGTCTCAATAAGTGTATTGCATCAAATGGAGAGTATTTTAAAGGTGATTGAAGTTTAAACATGTAAAAATAAATACACAATTTTTAATAAATTCTGGGTTTTAGGGGTCCTCCCTTGTATGTGCTGCCAAAGTGAGCTCTTTAGTCCCTCCTTGTCCCACCTTTAAGTAAGCATCAAGTACAGAGGTTTCCAAGCCCAGGGATTGCCCTGAAACTTCTATTATCAATTATTTCAAGTATTTTTGTTTCTAAAGTAAATATATGACTCCTTTCAAAGTCATAACAGGTACAAATTGATGAGATGTGATTTAGCAGCTTAGAAAGAAAAGAAATTGCAGTCTGCAGTTGGTATGGGTGAACAGTTGGAGGTGGCTACCAAAAAAATTGATGTAACATGAGGCTACATGGAACCAAGTTCAGAGTCAGAGAAGGAGCAGGCTGGCTCATTTGTAATTGCACTGGCACCCCAGGGAAAAACTAAGCCAGGTGCTCTGTCCAGGTGGCACAGCAGAGCACAGGGCTCTGCCCTGTGATGTACAGTCCATTTCCACAACGTTGGAGAGAAAGCCAGGCCTGGAATCTTCGCCTGCATATTCCTACAGCTTCTCAGAGTCCTTTGGACAATGACTAAGGAGACAAACCATGCAGGAAACATCTCTAGAAAAAAATAGAGAAAAGAAAAAAACATAGAGGAAACAAAAAAACTAAGCCAGGTAATCCAAAAGCTAAATCAGGCTCCGTGAACTCAAAACCAGGCAGGGAAACATGGTCTTAGTGCCTGGAACAGAACGAAGCAGAAGAACCCATGAAGGCCTGAGGGGTGTTCACCCTAGGGAGGAGCAAACAGACTGGAGGGATGCAGAGACTGATACCTGGCAGATGGGACCTATAAGGTCAATGTGACCTCCAACACAGAGCCAAGACCGAAGGTGGAGTAGAGGCAGACTTCTGCTCAATAGGACCAAAAGACAACTGGATACCAAGGAAGGTAGTGCAGATGTATAAGCCTATGACAGAGTGTTGAGTTGGGCCCTGGCTGGTGTGGCTCAGTGGATTGAATACCGGCCTGCGAAATGAAAGGTCACTGGTCTGATTCCCAGTCAGGGCACATGCCTGGGCTTCGGGCCAGGTCCCCTCTTGGGGGTATGCAAGAGGCAACTGATTGACGTATCTCTCACACATCAATGTTTCTCTCCCTCTTTCTCTCTCCCTTCCCCTCTCAAAATAAATAAAAATCTTTTAAAAAAAAAAGCATTGAGTTGGGGGAGGGGGATGCCTTGAGACCTATGATGCCAGTAAATGGTTAAGGACCCTCTGGGGAGTGCCCAGTCCTGAGCCCTGCTTATCTGTAGGGAGATCCATGATTGCGTGAACCCACATGACCCCCAAAGCATCTGCATCACTGGATTAGGGACTTTAATTTATTTACACTTGATCTTAGCCAAAAGGCCGAGAAGCAATGGAACTTTAATTTATTTAGTCCAACCTTTTAGACCATCTGTTGTGCCTGCAGCTCTCGGTCTTGACCTGAAAGAAAAGATCCAAGGTCTCAATACCCGCGATATCTCCTTCCCAGGTTGGCTCTGGGAAGCTTGCCTCCAGAACCTGATGTTGCACGCCCTCTGCTGGTCATTCCTAGCACTGCCCTCTCATCCCAAGGCAAGAAATGACTTCTTTCACCCTTATGGTACTAGTCAGTGTAGGTTCACAACATGCAGAGAGATGCCGGGCAAATACCAGGGAGGTTAGATCACTGTTCAGCGTTCAGTCAGAATACAGGATCAGAATGGAATCCTCAGATGAATTCAAATATCTGTAACCAAGATGAGGGCTGATCCATGTCTAGGAGGAGGGCTTAGGCTGAGGCTGGGTGTGGGGAACTATCTGGTTCAGGACTAAGACTAATATAATAAGGTCAGTTTCTCAGGCTGGGGCCAAAGTTGGGACTCAGAGTGGGACTGAAGTCTGGGCTCAGGTGTCAGCATGACTATGTATCGAGGTGAGATGTTGAGACTGACCTCATGAAGAAGTCAGTCTGCATCCAGGGTAATGGGGTCAATATAGCATTCCTATACAGGTGGAAGCATTAGGTAATAAGCACCAGCCACTGGAGAAATCAAGCAGAGATGTTGCCAGGGGAGAAATATAAGGTATGGGGAACAAAGTGAGGTAATCACTAATTTCTAAGGGCCTCCTAACCTTAAAGATGGTAATGCTCAGGCTAGAGCCCCTTTCTCCTCAGAAGGTAGATCTCAATATTCCAGTTACAGCTTCCTGTAAAAGCATGCCCCTACCAACTCTAGTACCCTCACAAATGGTACATACAACTTGGGGACAGGAGAGGTCAAAGGGCTAGTCCTGTCACTGCAGAGAGCTGGCAGCTGTGGGAGTAGTCTTCATTTCCCCCAGGATTCTCTGTTTCTACTGGCAACAGTGCCTGGCAGCCTCCCACATCCAGATCTTAGCAACCACGGGAGCGCCTGGCAACTGCTGCCATGGTGACAAGACAGAGAACTGAGAATGAGCTGGAGGGGGAACACTTCCTCTGGAGCCTTCAGAATATGCAAGATTGCAGGCTCCCCCTCCCATAGGCAGTCTGGGAGGGAACATGTGCTCCTGTCTAAACACCTCCTCACTGGTACCCACCCCCACCCATGCCCCCAGGTTCCGGTTCCTTCAGGGTGAGGAAATGAGGGACATCTAGGATTATGATGTCTCCATGGGGAGGGAGAGTGAGTGGGGTGTTTGCAACTGACATGATCACACATGCATGCAGACACCGCAGACATGATGTCAGTGTGACAACAGCCATGAAGCCACACTTCATCCACTCCATCATGTAGACACAGGCCTACACGGTCATTTAATCACATGTGTACACTAACACAAAATCACACACCTACAGCAAATAACACAGAATCACACACACCACCAATAATAATTACACAGATAAACTCTTAACAAACTGCATTACAGACATAACAGCACAAATAACTCCCAATCAGAATCAAACATTTACAGATGCACTCACACACCGAGATTATCTGTGAACATTCAGAGTAACAGTTAACTTTGTAAGCATTAACTATATGCCAAGCTCAGAACTAGGTGCATTACGAGTTACCTTAATTAACCCCCACAATAACCCTAAGATATACCGCTATTGTATATCCCCATTTTATGAAGAAGGAAATGAGGCACAGATGCAGCCCCTCAAGGTCAACAGTCTGCCTCCAGAGCCTGCATTCTTGTACCCCATGCGTCACCCTCATTCCTCACACACACCTGACACCCAGGGCAATGGGACAGAGGGCAGAAATAGGGAGCCCAGCGACAATGGAGTCTGTGCCACCAATACCTGAAGGCACAGCTCTGTACCCTCAAAGGTCTAAGCCTACACTTTAGCATTTGCAGGGACCAGGTTGAGGGCCGGTGACTAAACTTTCTGCCTCCATGTTGGCACAGGCAAGGCTGGAGGAGGCAAAATACACAACTGAAATAGGAGGAAGCAGAGCCACCCACAAACAAGGCCCCCATGAGTCTGGAGACAGGGGAGTGAGAGGCCCCGGACCTAAGGAGCCAGCACCAGTTCTAGGCCCCCTTATCCTACCTTGCCCATCTTTATGTCACACTATTCCTTTCCCTGGTGACCCCACCTCCCCTCCCTTCCTCATTCTTCCTCACCCCATATCTCTTTCCCATCCTTTTGCTGCTCACCCCATCTCCCATCCCTTCCATTCCTTGTTCCTGACTCCCCCTTCTCTTTACCTCTTACCCAATCTCTCCTCCCCTCCTCTCCTCATCCCCCTCATCCCATCTTCCCTCCCTCCTCTCCTCATCCCTCAAACCCAGCCTCCTCTCATACCACTTCCTTTCTTCACACTTCACACCCCTTTATACCTGGGATCCCCATAGTGAGTGCCAGAAAGAAGACAGGTAGTGGAGACTATGCAGACCTGACCTCAGGACCCCCAGGCCTCCCTCACACTCTGCTCTGTTGGCTAGATGCTGATTTTCTCCCACCCTCAGTTTCCAGCTCTATCCAGTTTGCATGACCTCATGGGTGTCCCAAATATATCTCTGAAAAAATGACCAAGAAAGAGAAGTGAGAGCCTCTGCTCTGGCCCTTTCTTTCTCCTCCAACCCTCCAAGAATTCCTTCCCCCTCTTCACCCGGAGGGTTACTCCCTCCCCACCCCCGTTCCCTCTAGCACAGATGGGCCTGGGAGACAGTGACGTGGGCGCCAGGCACCAGGCACCGTGTCTGCTCAAGCGTCGGCTTCCGCTGGTGACCGCCTCCGCAGCCCTGCCTGCTCTGAACAGCGGGGACACTGGGTTGAGATTTAGTGGGGGGTGGGGGTGGGGGTGAGACTGAGATGGGAGATTCTGAGGGTGTTAAGAAAGATTATGTGGAGCTGAGATGAAGGGTTAAAGAGGGAAGCTAGAATAGGAGAGAGCATGGGAGCAGAAAAGATTAAAAATAGGATAAGCCAGAAGATCTTGGGGGAAAGACTGGAGATTAAATGGGGCAAAGAAGAGGAAAAAAGCAAGGGTGGGGGTGGGGCGGGGGGCGCTAAAATATAGGAACTCAAAGGGTAAATAGGATGGAAGATTATGGAGAACTTTAAGGGGGATGTGGGGCTTGTTGAAAAGCTGCTAATGAGGGAGCTGGGACGTGGGGATTATACAGAATGAAAAGGGGACTCAGACAGGGAATCACGGAGGTGTTAGAGCTGGGGAGAACTACCCGGTTACAAAAGAAACAACAGAGCGGCACTTAAATGCTGCAGTCTACCGGGGCCTGTTTTGAAATTCAGTTAGGTCACGTCAGGCCAGCTCGGGGTCAAGGTAAGGTAAAGCTAAATCAGGTCAAGTCGAAGTGAGTTCACAGTTCGATGGAAGACAGGTTAAGAATGGGAGACCTTTTGACCCTAGTCCAGAGACTACACCTCCAAAGTGCACTACTCTCTCCCTTACCCCCTAAATGAGAGGAAACCGCCCAGAGTCACCGTCAACTGGTGGGCGCAGTTTTCCTTTAAGGCTCCCTTTGATATTGCACGGGTTCCAGAAGGTTCTCTCCCGGGATTCCAGCGGTGGCCAGTACGTCCCACCTTCCAAAACCCGAGATTGGACTAATGTAGTTGTGCTCCCCACCTCCCGGCTCGGGTCTGAGCCCCACAGACCAACCAATAAAATCAAAGGGCGCGTGGGGTTGCCGCCCTCTGTCCTTTTCACCAATGACATGACGAGATAGCGAAGAGGTGTGGTTGACTGATCCCAGAGTTCACCAATCAGAGCCATACCAATCACTGCCAGGAATGTGTGCGCGTGTGGCCGGGTGACAGGGGTGGGGAATGGGCGGCTATCACTAAGCCACTTGTAGAAAACTGCCCAATTACAACTGAGATTGAGCTGAGTGACGGGCAGACGGCGCAATGGATAGCGCGGAGGCGGAGCCGTGGGGGCGGGTTCCCGGGCCCGCTTTCTGCGGCCGGCGGGCAGGCGACTCCTGTCCAGAGTGGAGGCGGCGGAGCCGGAGCTGGGGGAGGGGGCAGCGGCTGTCTGACGGACCGCGGAGGCACCCGCCGCTCCTCACCGGTGAGGGAGCCGAGCTAGGATTCGGGGGTCCTGGGAATGTGGGCGTCGCGAAGCCAGGGGTCCTGGTGTCAGGGGGTTGGGACACTGAGGGCCCATCGGCTTTTCTGCCGTAGGTGTGCGGGGACTTGGACTCTGCAAGGCATTCGTTGTCCGCGACCCTCTTACAGGGGGCAGTCAGCGTCTGAGCCGGGGGAGGGTCGGTCGAGCCAGGTCGGGTTGGGTTCCACCGGGCGGAGGTGGTTCTGAGACGGCCCAGCCAGCCAGCACCGGTGACATCACCGACCCCCCTCCTCCGCCCAGGCCCCCTCCTCTCTCCTCCCTTCCCCTCTCTTCTTCCCCTCTCTCCCCCCTTCTCTCCTCGCCGCGCCTTTTGTCCCGGCAGGGCTCGGCTCTGCCCCGCCCCTCCCCTCCTATCTATGAGGGTGGAGACTCCCCATCAGTGACTTCATTGAGTAGGTTCTTGGGTCTTAGGGTCGGGTCCTCCCCTCGGGGGAGAGAGAGAGAGAGAGAGAGGCAAGAGGAGCTCAGTGCCTCTCAGGCCCTCACAGACAATCACACCTGTCATAGGTACACACGCTGCCACTCACAGCACATGCTCGCACTGCCAGTCTTACTGTCACACTGTCATACAGCCATTCACAATCAGCCAGACATTGCTGCACCTGAGAGCAGGTGGCCTCTGGACCCTATCACTTCACTCTCCACACCTGGGGATCAGGTCCAGCTCCTGCTGCACTGGACAGGCCTTGATGGGCAGGTGCCTCTGAGAACCCGAGGAGGTGACTTCCAAAGCTGCAGCTTTCCAAGCAGGCTCCAGCGGAGCCATCAGAGGTGAGGGGCCGGGCTGGGCATGTTTAAGCGCACAGTGCTCTCCTGCCCATCCCCAGCAGCAACCCCACTACAGGCCCGAGGAGCTTTCCGGAGCTTCCCACACTTCTGGGGAGAAGACTTCTTAGCCAGCTTGATGTTTAAAATTCAGCTGGAGCCCTTAAAACTTCGAGCGTGGACGCTGAATGGGTTTGTGAAGTTTCGGTAAGTCCCTCCGGAGAATGGCACTCATACCATACCAAGTCAGTTTCTCCACATCACATCCCCCACCCTTGCCTACTTGCTTCCTCCATCTCATCCTCATCTCATCCCCATTACATACAACAGCCTCCTACCTCACCCCTACATTTGAATGAAGTGTACCCCTTATCATTCGTCTCCTGAACCAAACCTTTCAGGCATCCACCCATTCTCCACAAACATCTCCAGTATCTTCACTCTCTACATCCCTCCTTCAATCATTGGCAACACATCTCCTACCTCAGCCATTTCCGTTTCTACCTCATCCCTGTCCATCAGTACTTCATTTTCCATATCAACAGTCTCCCCTCCCTATACCAGTCCCCTTGCCGTTTCTCCTCATTTTTCATTCCTGTCTCTGCATTAACATCCTCTCCATTCTTCTCCATCAAAGGCAGTGCCATGCCATGGGGCTCCTTTGTCATTCCAACACGTGGCTTGTGGGTAGGGGAGGGAGGGAGGAAAGAAGGAAGAAAAAGGCAGTTCCTGAAAGAGATTGCCCTGTGTCTGTGGAGGCAAGTGTATTACAGATCTAGAACTGCTAGCAGGTGGGTGCCCGGGAGGAAGCTGGCTGGATGAAGAGGTAATGCAGGGACAGCAAGAGGAGGGTGGGAGAATTGGCAAGTCTTTCATTTGCCCTCTGCCTAGAAGCTGCTATAATTTTCTGGGGGCACCCTTTTGGTGTGCTAGGATTCCTTCCCAGTCCTAGGGAAAAGAAGGTGTGGGTCGAGGCAGAGATGGCCGACCACCCCCAGCTCCCTCTCAGACGGCTTTTACTGCTGCTTCCGAAAATGGCTGCCCTCCCCCAGATGCTCTTTCTTCTCTGCCTCCTCCATCCCCAGCCTCCCCCACCAGGCATGACATGCTGGTAGGGGGAGAAGGGGAGGACCTGCCTTTTTGGAGCCTACTCTTCGTCAGAGTGAGGTGACTCCTAGAGCCATGAGTCAACTCAGCCACCTGCTACAGGCCCTGTGGGGGCAGGAGGTAGGGCCATTGTCCCTACCTACCTGGAGCTTTGAGGCCACCTTTTACCAATTACAGCCCTCATTCCTGCCAGGAAACCCTGTACCCCTCACTGAAGTAGTCAAGAGGCAGAAAAGCAGGCCTTAGCTGTAGCTGCTAGCCCAGGACATTGCTAGAAAGACTGGTTCTCTGGGCTTTGGCAGGGGTTGGCCAGATCTCAGAAGGGCTGGAGAATGGCTTCTGGCCATTCTCCCAAATAGCTCTAGATACAGAGAAGTCCCCTTCCTCTCATATACACCACAGAGACATGGGTGGCGGGAAAATAGCATGGAAGAATTAGAGTCTTATATTTCTCTCTCACATAACAAATGCTCCTGCATCCAGCTTAGAAGGGACTCAGAGGAGTGTGGGCCCGGCACTGGGCCAGATCCTAAACCACCGGGCAGGTGAGAGAGAGGGACTGGTAGGGAAGGTATTAAGGAAATGGTGGTTAGTGCCCAATTGTCTCCTAACAACTAAGGTTTAAAAAGGCCCTACAACTGGGATGTTTTTGTTCACTAATATTGGTGCTTGGGTGGCACAGACATGTCTTCACACACAGTTTTGTGTGTAGACACTGGGAAATGAGTAAAGGGAGCTGTTACCCTGGTTGAGGATAGGACAGTGTCACCCCCTACAAATGAGGGAGTTAGAAATGGCAGTTTCCAAAGGCTGTGAGTCATCCTCTGACTTGAGTCACACATGAGAATAAGCATAGTCTGGGGATCGGGGGCAGGGAGGCCTGGGGTCTCCAATGGCAGAGAGGACTCCAGGCACCCATTCCCTGACTCAGCCTGGCTGGCCAGGACAGCTGGCTGAAGACCCAGACCAGTCCCCAGTCGTAGGCCACTGCCCCAGCTGCCCTTAGCCTGGGCACCATGCCTGAGGCATGGCGTAGGAGACCACGATACTCAGGTGACCTCACCCGGTACATTGATCTCTGCCAGCTTCTGTGCACGGGTCTGTCAGTCCATGGTGCTATCTCACTCAGCAGGGCCTTTTGGGGATCCTCAGTGGCTCAAGGACGTGGGTCTTAGCCTAGCTCCAAGAAGTGGGCCACAGACCCCAGCTTCCTGCTGGGAAAACACAGGAACTGAGGAAAGAATCACCAAATACTACAATGGCAGAGCTGGAAGAGATCATCTAGTCTAAACCTTTTCACTTTACTGATGGGGAGACAGAGGCCCACAGAAAAGGCATGACCTGCTAAAAGTTACACAGTGACTTTTAGGGATTGCAGGATCATCAGCAGCAGGGCTGGGGCAAAAGGGAACAGAGGCATCAAGGATTGGCCCTGGATTTCTTTCAGAAACAAGGAGACCAGTGCTGGCCCAGTGGCTGTGATGGGAAAGGATTATTACAAGATTCTTGGGATCCCATCGGGAGCCAATGAAGATGAAATCAAGAAAGCCTATCGGAAGATGGCCTTGAAGTACCACCCAGACAAGAACAAAGAACCCAATGCTGAGGAGAAGTTTAAGGAAATTGCAGAGGCCTACGATGTGCTAAGTGACCCTAAGAAACGAGGCCTGTATGACCAGTATGGGGAGGAAGGTAAGAGAGCAGTGCTCCAACCTGATATCGGGCCCCTGTCCTTGTCTGGGGTCCTGGCTGACCCAGTTCTCATAGCAGGGAACTGGAGACTGAGGAAGGGGTGAAGGAGGCACTTGTTCCTAACACTAACACCCAGAGGAGAGAAGAGACCACCTACTACCCTGCCGGCTTACCATAGTTCTCCCCACCTCTCTCTGCCCCTCTCTACCCGTCTCCCTGCTTAAGTTCAGGCCTTAGAGAGGTCTGAACTTAGAATCAGAGGCCTTCCCCCTCCTGTTTTTCCCTCCCAACCTTATTAGTCCTGCCTGAAGTCCCTGCTGCTTCATTGGCTAATGGGGAAGGTTAGAGAAAGGGAGTATATGGTTTTTGACAGGACAGCATTTACATTCATCAGCATAAAAGTTTGAGCCTTAAGCAGCCTGGGAATTAACCACTGAAGCACTGAGTTAAAGAGATGGTCGTTCCCTTCTCTGCTCACTCCCTGCCCACTTCTGGCCACCAGAACAGAGGGGAGCTTCGCTCCCTGAGGAAGTGGCAGGGATCCATGGGTGGCAGGGAAACTGCTGCTGGCATCTTGCCCTGTCCCTGGGGTAGCTGGTGGCCACACAAGGGTGGCAGGAAAGGCCCAAATAAAGCCTCTGAGAGGGCGGCCCCTCCCAGCACATCCCACTGGCATGATGTAGCTGCTAATTCTGGGCCTGCCCCTCAGGGCTGCCTGCCACCCGCCAGCCACAGGCACCTGTCAGGCTATATTAAGAGACATAGTCACAGCTGAGGACTCTCCTTCCTGGGAGGAACTGTCCTTCCTCCCTGACTGCATCTACCTTTCTTTTACATTCTCCTCCATACTTTCGCCACTGTTGCCTCAAATTATATAGGCTAACCGTATGTACTGTACCTGATATAGGGTAGGTACTCAAAAGAATGTTCTTTTCCTCTGTTCTTCCTTGCTGTGTGTTCTGTGCTGTTACCCTCTAAGCACCCCAGTCCTCCCAGTCCCTCTTCTCATTCTCCACGCCACCACTTTCTTCCATTTTTTCCCGCTCATCTACTAAACTTGCCAACTTCCAGACTCACCAGACATCTTCTGGAATCCCCAGTACTCTCTCAGCTAAGATTCTTTTTCCTCTGGGATGGAGGAATGGAAGTAGAGGTAGGGAAAGGGGGTAGCCGCGCAGACACCATGCCACCATGTGACCTCTCTAGGAACTGCACTCATCCTTCCACTGGGCCTCACCTTTGTTCAGGAAAAAGGTGGGAGCTGAGAGAGAGCCACCTGGAAACTTCACCCCTCCTGCATGACCAAGCCTAGTGAAGGGCAAAGCTCAGCCCCTAGGCCCAGACACTGGGTTCTAATGCAGATCTATATCCCAGGAGGGCCCCTGAGGATGCAGCACAACCTTAAAGAGACATCCAGAGCCTGGGGAGGGAAAAGCAGGATTGGAAATGTGGGTTATATTTCTGTTCACCCTGCCTCCTCCCCAACACCCAGACAGAACAGTTGTGCGCACAGACTCCGTGCTCAGCCCCGGCTGAGGACAAGTCCTTCCTGGCTTGAAAAGGGGGTGGTAGCGGTACAGCAGGAATCCCTGCAGAGAAATTACCCCTTCCTTTTGTCACCAGCCCAACCTCCCTCTCTCACTGAGCCCTGCCAAGCTTCTTGAACTCACCTGATAATCAGAGCTCAACAAAAGGAAAGAACAGACCCTGAGTCTTAAGGAAGGGGTGAAAAGGCAGCCGCCAGGAGTCTCTGAATAGCCTGCCGCTTGGTCTCTCTAATGAAATCCAAATCTGCCCTTGTGGTTCTGGAAATAAGAGGCTAATGTAGACTTGGGCTTCCACAGCCAACTGAAATTCAAGATAAAAGAAAGGACTCAAAGAGAAGAGTCCCTTCCTCTAGCTTGGGCCCCACCCTACATATTCTAGATCAATTCTCACTCCTTTCTCTGCCCACTCTTTACCCCACTACCACCACTACCATCCCCCCATAAGGCTGCCACCAGGAACCTGAGCCCCTTAGAGAGGTCCTAACTTCAGAGAGAGCAGCTGGGGTCACCACCCACAATGTGCCAGCTCATTCATGCATTTTAGCTGCTCCGGCATTAAGTATGAGATACAGGGCTTGGTGTTATATAACTCCAGGGAGCTTATTTCCCATTGTAGTCTGTATCTATCCAATGTGTGAAAGGTGCCCCCTGGAGTTGTGCAACAGTGAGTCCTAAATGTGGGAACAAAGCATTTGAGAACTTTTCCTAGAGAAGTAGCCCCTCATCTCTAAGTTAATGAGTTTTCTTGCTTTTGGGGACCCTCACTTCCTATTTGGTCTGAAGTCAGGGAAAGAAGAAATTATGCTAGAAGCAGAATGAGAGTGGGCCTCCTCCTGGATTGTATCCTCACCTTATTTGGGACACTTACTAGCCCCCTGTGGGGTCAAATCTTGTCCAGTTGCATCTTGCCCTGTGTGTCTTTGAAGATAAGCAAAAACTTTGGAGCCAGATGTTACTTGTAATGTGACCCCAGGCCCGCCACTCAAGGCTCTGTGAGATATATTTGGGCCATTGGTCCCTGAGAGAGATTACAGGACTGGAAGTCATATCCTCTAAGGCTTCTAGTCTTAGCTTTTCCACCTATTGGATGACTCAGCCTCTTTAAATCTCAACTTATGCTTTATTAAACATATAATTAAGAGCAAAAATTAATCTCACCAGAGACTTTTCTTACTCTATTAAGGCAGCCCTCTCTTTAGGAGTTAAAGATTTCTACTTTCTCTAGGCCCATGAGTTGGGAGGTAGAAGCCAGGGAGAGGAGACTGGGGTGGGGCCCGGACCAGCCACACTGTCCCTAACTTCTCCTCCCTCCAGGCCTGAAGACCGGCGGTGGTTCATCAGGTGGCTCCAGTGGCTCCTTTCACTACACCTTCCATGGAGACCCCCATGCCACCTTTGCCTCCTTCTTTGGTGGCTCCAACCCCTTCGATATCTTCTTTGCCAGCACTCGCTCTACTCGACCCTTCAGTGGTTTTGATCCAGATGACATGGATGTGGATGATGATGAGGACCCATTTGGCGCCTTCGGCCGATTTGGCTTCAATGGGCTGAGTAGGGGTCCAAGGCGAGCTCCAGAACCACTGTACCCTCGGCGCAAGGTGCAGGACCCACCGGTGGTGCATGAGCTGCGGGTGTCCCTGGAGGAGATCTACCATGGCTCCACCAAGCGTATGAAGATCACAAGGCGGCGCCTCAACCCTGATGGGCGAACTGTGCGCACTGAGGACAAGATCCTGCACATAGTCATCAAGCGTGGCTGGAAGGAAGGCACCAAGATCACTTTCCCCAAAGAGGGTGATGCCACACCTGACAATATCCCTGCAGACATAGTCTTTGTGCTCAAAGACAAGCCCCATGCACACTTCCGCCGAGATGGTACCAACGTGCTCTACAGTGCTCTGATTAGCCTCAAGGAGGTGCGGCCTTGGTCAGGTTGCATGTGTGATGAGGGGGGAAGATATGGACATTCTTTCCCCACTTTAATTTTTTTCTCTCTTCCCAGTCACTCTACCTCACCTTTCATTACTCTCTGCCTCATTTTCCCCAGGCGCTGTGTGGCTGTACCGTGAACATTCCCACCATTGATGGCCGAGTGATCCCTTTGCCCTGCAATGATGTCATCAAGCCAGGCACCGTGAAGAGACTCCGTGGGGAGGGCCTTCCTTTCCCCAAGGTGCCCACCCAGCGGGGAGATCTCATTGTCGAATTCAAAGTCCGCTTCCCAGACAGATTAACACCACAGACACGACAGATCCTTAAGCAGCACCTTCCCTGTTCCTAGGCTCTGCCCCAGCCAGCCCAGAGTCTACCACAGCAATACCCCCACACTCACCCTACTCAATGTGCACCCAACTTGATGTTCACTGGACACTGGCAACTTTTTCTAAAATGCAAAAAAAAAAAAAAAAAAAAAAAAACCAACAAAAAACAAACCCACTGGTTTTCAGGAAAATGTTCCTGTCCCTGACCCTTTTCAGAGCTGGGCTGCCTTGGGGAAGTGGGAGGGAGGTGGGGAGAACTAGCCCAGGCCAGGGGTCAATTTTCTTATCATTAGCTTTGAATGCAGTTCCCACTCCAGTGGCTGGAGAGTGACCTGAGTGCTACTTGAAGGTATAGAGATTCCTTGTCCATGCCTGTACATAGCATGCCCTCTTTCCCTTCTCAGCTTTGCTAATACCTCTTCTCTCCCTTCCCTTCAGCCTCCTCTTATGGGGGAGGAAGGGGATAGAAAGGACACTGCTTTCCCACCCAAACCCTACCCCCAGGTCCACAGTGTCCAAGGTTATCACACACACATTCGCACCCACAAAGCACTCACCTAGAGCTGTCTGTGCCTCTCCAGGGTTGAGATAAAAAGGGAAGGTCCATGACCCATGAACCAGGCCTTTGAGCACGAGACACTTTTCACTTCGGGCAGGGAGGTGAACAGGGCCCTCGGCAGCCTCCCTGACAGCTCCTCTGCCCAGACGCCCCAGAGCTGGAAGTTCTCTCCTCCCTGTTGCTCTCAGGAGTGTGTAAGGATGGAGGGAGGGGAAGGGGGCCTGCTGTATTAAAGCTAAAAGATGGGGGGCAGGCTTCATCTCCCAGTCCTCATCAGGAAGGGAAAGGGCTTTGGGATCAGGTGGCAGCTATTCCCCAGCAAGAGATCAGGGTCATAGGTTTCTCCCCACATCTCTGAACTCAGGGCCTAGCCACCCCCGAACTTCCAAATCCCATTTTTGTGATATGTGAAGCTACTTATTTCTTACCCTTCATGGAGGCTGCGTGGGAAATTTCCAGCCCTTTGATACCTGTGTGACTCCACCCCATTCCCAGAGTTGTAAAAAGAAATCCAATAGTGCAGGAGCTAGGGGAGGACTGCTTCAGCAAGGTCCTGGGGTGGGGTCTTTAGGTTTTCTCACTTTGACAAGCCCCTGAATGTTTTTATAGTAGTTTTTTTGTATTTTTTTGTAATGACAGTATTATGAAAAAATAAAATATTTTAAAAATATGGCATATGAGCAGGAGCAATGAAGCTGGGTTGGAAATGGGTGTGCAGTGCCATAGTCTACCTTCCTCCAGGGCCCTGGTCACCTTTGAGAAGCTCAAGCAGGATCTCAGTATAAGGTGAAGCTTGATTCCTTCCTTCCTCTAAGTCCAGACTTCTGGGACTTCCAAAACATATACCCCAAACAGCAAAGACAGAAGACACCACTAACCTATTAGAAGAAACAAAGCTATTTGGAAAGAATAAACATCCTTGGTTATAAGAAACAAAGACTATCCTCTTTGAAGGATCTGCTGTCATGAGAATGAATGGATTTTCTCTACATGGACTAGAATTTTCCTTTAAGAGAAAATTCCCTCCTCGGAGAGGTGGAGGAGGACTTCCTGGATAACTAGAAGAGACACAGCCCCAAAGACAGAGTCTGGGACAGTGAAGAGGAGAGCTGGAGGTACCTGGGATCTTTGTACCGGACTGGTGGGGCCTGGCTGGGAACACAGGCTCCCTGGGAGGCATGAACAATTGTTGCTGATCCTTAAATCTCATAATTTTCCAGGAATGTGTATTCTGGTCTCTGAGCTGCCTGGCCTGCTGATCCAGCTCTGGTCCTTAGGGCCTGCATGCTGTGCTGACCACATGATACACTTGTCACTTTCCTTGGATCTTGGTAGGGAGGAGTCCTGTAGTTGAAAGGATGCCTATCTGTGGGCTCTGCCTGGGCCTAGACTTCCTCCTGGTGCTGATTCTCTTCTGTGCCTAAGCCCTGATTCTTTTCTTCTTTTCTTTCTTTAAAATGTTTTATTTTTAGAGAAGGGAAGAGAGGGAGGGAGGGAGGGAGGGAGAGAAACATTCATCTGGGCTCCTGGCTGGCCACCCATGCAGGTGCCAACTGGGAATTGGTTTGAGGGGGTGACGCCCAACCCTCTGAGTTGCACCAGTCAGGGCATGAGCCCTGATTCTGCTCCAGGATCAGGCCCATGGTGGCCATGCCCTCCGGAGCTTCAGTATCCCCAATGCCATGAGGACACCTCTGCTTTCACCTGGTCCTGGGCTCCACACAGAGACTAACACTGACTAGGCTTTTAACATGAAACTTCCTGCCCTTGTCTTTTTTCCTGGGACAATACCCTCAAAAAAGTTCCCCACACCTTTATCCAAGGCACTTTTGGAAGAGAAAGGGAAAAAAGAGGGGAGAGGGGAAGGGAGAGGGAGGCAGAGAGACTAGCAAGTTGGGTGGCTTGTCGTGGACACTTGCAGGGTCTGCCCCACCCACAGGCCCTGTCAACCGAGGGTGAGGGGGTCCTGCAGTGGGAAGGGCCCTGGGACATCTGAAAAAGTCCCGCTGGAATCTTGGCTGAGTTTAATTGCCCACTTCTGTTCTCATGGAAGCCAAAAAGGCTGACTGCGTCCTGAGGTGAGCCTCCTGAGGTGGTCACTAAGAAGCCTGAGCAGAATCCTAAGGCTCCGCCCCACAATAGAATCACGCCCATAAGTAACTGAGCCTCTGACCAGATACTAAGCAACAGATGCTGGAGTTGTAAACTGGGTAGATGAGCCCTCAGATAACTAAGATTCAGATCAATCTAGTGTGGAAAGTGCTGGTCGGGGAGAGGAGGATAAGGGCACCCATCCTTCCTTGGGAAGGTCAAGGGAGGCCCCCCGAGAGACACCTTTCACTGTGGCAGGAAGGAAGGAGATTATATGCGATGGTTTTTGACGATGGAAAGTTCCCATCTGATGGCTTCTGATTCCTCTGAAAAGTGGAGTTCTGGCACATCAGCTAGGGGGCAGAGAAAAGAGAAGTTAAGGAAAGTGTAGAAGGTTTGACTTGACTTTTTAGTAGAAAGTGAGAGTTTTTAAGAAATGAAGTAAGTTTCACAGGCAGGGAGCTTTGCCTGTTTTGATCACCAATGTATCCCAAGTACTTAGAACAACAGTATCTAGCACATATCAGGCACTTAATAGAATTCATGAATAAATGCTTTTCAGGTGACCGTTAGTTGTAGACCATGAGTTTATGGTGGCACCAGCTTACTCATATGTGTGATTTTATCCAATAAGGCTGAGCCGCTTCCTACAGGGCAGGTCTGGCAGAGGCAGAGAGTTGGGATTTTGCCAAGTAGAAATGATGAAAGGAGAATGAATTGAGAAGCATCTGGGATAGTGACCATAAAGTCTATCATGGGGAGGGAGGAAATGAAGGCAAGAGGTTGTTCACTGACCGGGAAGAAGAAGAAGGACCAATGGAGTGGATGACCTGACAAGGTAGAAGAATTATCATCTTCAGGACAAATCTGAAGGTTGAAGTCAGACGGTGGGATGTCAGACTGTGTTATTTCAGAAAGCAAAGCAGCTCCTGATGATGAGACTTCAGATTTGACCATAGCTGGATTGGAGCACAGGGAAAGGAGTCTGAGATGAAAAGACCTAGGAATTGAGAGCCTAGGTCATTGAATGGTCTATCCACACAGATTTCTGAGTCTCCCATAGATTCCCTCTTTTCAAGATTCCTGCCCTGGGCCCCATCCAGACTCTTCCCCAATGGTCAGAGGGACTGCATTTATACTTCAGGTGAAGCCTCAAATCATAAAAGAGTAATGACACAGCTCTGGGTCAGAAGACAGAATGGGAAGTTAGAGAGGGCTGTAGTGATCATTCTGTTTTACTTTGTTTTGATACCAAAGGAAACATGCATACACCTTTTTAGAAACAGTGTCTGTGTCCTCTAAAGAAACTACCACCCTCCCACTTCTTCAGTCTCAGTCCACATGCAGATGGAGTGGTCTTCCCTCCACACTCTTACTCCAAGGTGTATACGAGACTCAGACCTGTCAGAAGAAGCAGTCTATTCCCCTGTGAACAGTACAGTGAGGAGTCCAGGGATGGATACATGACCAATTGGAACCCATAAGTCATAATATTGTCAGTATGACATCACATTTTTAGCATCACTTTTACCTGCTACCACATAAAACCTGAGAAAAGTCAGCACAGAAGACAGAGGCCAAGTAGTGGAAACTGAACCTTGATGACATTGAATTGAGTCCCTGCATCAGTCCTACTACCTGGAGCCAGCTTTACTCCCGGACTGTTCAGTTACCAGTCAATACTTCCCATTTTATTTACACCTGTTGGATTTTATTTGCTGTCATTTATATCCAAATGACTCCTCACAGTACAAGGGGGGTTCTCAATCCTTGGCTCTGACTAATGAAGGAATATATATTCTCTGAGCTCAGTTTCCCCTTATGTGAACAGGGATAACAATACCTATTCAAGGAGTTGTAAAGATTAAATGGAATAATAATTGTCAGACTATCAATTTGTTCCATAACATTGAGAAGCAAGAAACACCACATTACTTAATTTTTCTAAATTAAATTAATTCTAGCTCAAAGTTCCCATTTACTAGGGTTTGAAAATATCTAATATTAATCATGATTGGGTGGTCTTTTTCCCTCTTTAGTGTGATATTCCCTGACCAAAAACAAAAAAAGAAGAGGAAAAGAAAACCACTTAGGAAAGAAGCTCAGGCTGAGTCTTTCATAGTCGCCCCAAGGATATGCATTGTCTAAACCTATCTGGTCCATTCAAAGACAGGTGCCTAGACAACATCTCTGCCAAGCATGCACCCCAGCATCTTTTACTGCAGTTCCAAGACTATGTGCTAGCTGGTTAGTGGCCTAACCATTAAATCAGCTCTCCCCGTCAGAAGTCCTGATGCCTCCTAGTGAACTTTTGTACAGCATCTGTCACTCATGGGACCCATTGCTACATCTTTTTTCACAAGTCCCTGGATCCACTGCTATCTTTGGGCAACTCCTCTTCCCTCAACCCAGTACATCCTCCATCTTCTCCTTCTCAAGAACACCCAGCTAAATTAAGTTCCCCTCCCACACAAGAGCCTGGATAAGGTTGTAGATCAGGTGTCTTGCAACTTTGATTTGGGACTAGAAAATACAAAATCCATTAATAATTCCATGAGACAAGAAACCTAGAATTCCTGGAAGAAAGGAGAACAAAGTTGCCTTTTTATACCCACTGGCAAGGAATAGGAGGCAGCAATTAATAACTTGGTAAATTATCCTGCCATAAGTATAAATTAACTAGCACAGAATAAGTATTCAGTATTGCCTTCTCTAAGGATTCAACTTATCTTCATGCAGAGGTAGCAAACCCAAATACCAGCAATACAAATGAGTAAAACTGGACAAATATAAGAAAACAAAATCAAAGACACAATGCTAAACAGTAAGTAACCCTTAGCCTTGGCATTAACAATGGAAATATGGTAAGAACCCCGGTGAATTGGAGAGCACATGTCCACTTCAAAGGGAGCAACTGCTACTGAACTCTAAGTCAGGGGTGCCCAACCCGCGGCCCACAGGCCGCATGCCGCCTAGGATGTCTGTGACTGCGGCCCAACACAAAATCACAAATTTACTCAGAACATTACGAGATTTTTTTGTGTGATTACGTGTCACAATGTATTTAATGTGGGGCCCAAGACAACTCTTCTTCTTCTAGTGTGGCCCAGAGATACCAAAAGGTCTCTGCAAATGGTCTTTACTTGGTAGGAAGGGGAATTCAATGTTGCCAGATTTTAAGCTTGAAATGTTGATTATTATGTACAACTTATTAAGCTTACAGTGTTGGCTACTAGTTAAAGTTTTTAATAAAAAAACTAATGGGAGTAAAGGACAGAAAACTATACTTGAACAATTACTAAAATAATTTTTTTAAAAAAAACAACTACTGGCCACATTGTCTGGGCTACATTTTACATATCAGTTAGTCACCTTAAGCCTTTTTATGGTTGCAGCTGCTACATATATGCTGCTAGCTGGCAAATTTACACCTTCCCCATAGACCGTTCTCCCAAGCTTCAAATCTATGTATCTAATTGCCTCCTGCCTAGCTTTTCCTTGTCACAGGGACCTCAAATTCAAATGTCTAAAATGGAACCCATCAGCCCTGGCTGGTGTGGCTCAGTGGATTGAGTGCCAGCCTGTGAACCAAAGGGTCACTAGTTTGATTCTCAGTCAGGGCATATGCCTGGGTTACGGGCCAGGTCCCCAGTAGGGGGCACATGAGAGGCAACTGCACACTGATGTTTCTCTCCCTTTCTCCCTCCCTTCCCCTGCATCTGTAAATAAATAAATAAAATCTTTTCAAAAAAGGAAAAAATAAAATAAAATAAAAAATAAAATACAATTAAATAAAATAAATAAAATAAAATAAAATAAATGTAACCCATCAATTTGACACAAACCCTATCCAGGTCTGTGTTCCCTTTCTCAGTAAAACGGCCCTAACATACACACCCAGTTTCCTCCCAGAATCCCTGTGGTCCTTCTCAACTCCCACTCCCTCCACCCCATCCCATTGGTTACAAAGTCTAATCAGTTTCATCTATGGAATTCTACTTGAACCCATTATTCTCTATTCCCACCATCACTGCCTTGCTTCAGGCCTCATCTTTTATTTTGCCTAAATTAAAGCAAGAGTTCCCTAATTAATCTCTTGCCTTCAATCTCTAATCTCTTTACCCTCACTATAGCCATAGTGTTCTTTACAAGACACAAACTTGATTTTGTCACTTCCTTGCTCAAAACTTTTCAATGATTTACCATTACCTTGAAAATAAATTTCAATTTCTTCCACTGGAAATCAGGGCCCTTTGTGATCTTGTCTTTCCAGGTCTATCTCCTATTGCTTCCTCAATCCCCATCGCATTGAAATACCTTCATTTTTCCTAATGGGACATATTTTCTCTGCCCTAGCACCTTTATGCAGGCTATTCCTCCTGCTTGTACTGTCCTTCTCTCACTCCCTACACTCTCATTTTCTTGGTTCCTCAAACCAAGCATTAATCTTCTCTTCTGGGGCCTAGCCCCTGACAAGCTATCCCCTTCTTCAGCCTGGTTAGGTAACCTTTTCTGTCTCCATTGTGCATATCTCTATTTTATTGTCTATTACTTGACTACTTTCCCCACTGAAATAGGACTTATTTTAGAGTCTCTGTCTTACTTCTGTCTGCTTAAGACTGATTGTAATACCTGATCAATAAATATATATTGAGCCCTGGCTGGTGTACCTCAGTGGATTGAGCACAGGCTGTGAACCAAAGGGTCGCCAGATCGATTCCCAGTGAGGGCACATGCCTGGGTTGCGGGCCAGGTCCCCAGTAGGGGGCATGTGAGAGACAGCCACACACTGATGTTTCTCTCCCTCTCTTTCTCCTTCCCTTCCCCTCTCTCTAAAAATAAATAAATAAAATCTTAAAAAATAAATATATATTGAATGAACTAATTAATCCAATTTAAGGTAGCAATGGAGAAACTTTTCTTGCCCAAGATCACATGGCCAATCAGATCACATGGCCAGTCAAAACTAGAGAACCCAGGTCTCCTCAATTTTAGTTCAGCGCTCTTTCTACCAGACTAAGCTGGCCTTTGAGAGGGCTGGGGTTAGAAGAGAGGCATTGACTTGTACTGGGAAGGCAAAGATTGAAAGTTGGCCCTGAAAATAACAGTTAACATGGAATAAGTGGTGGTTTTAGGGGAAAGAAGGGCAAATGAAGAAAAATGGTCAACCATTTATATCAATGGTTATTGATATAAATCAATAACATTTGATTTATATGTTACCCTTAATATGAATGTTTGCCAAAAATATCTCAGGCAACCTTAAGTCAAATAAGACAATTTGCAACTGATATGAGCTTTTTAAAAAAAGAGGGAGAAGATTCCATCCACTAAAAATGGAATGAGGCTTGTAATCAGGAGCCTTGAAAGAAATAAAATTTTAATGTAGCATGTATATAATATAGCATATATACTATATACAGTTCTAAGCATATACATTTATTCATTTAATTCTCAAAAAAAACCCTATGTGGTAATAAATAATATTATTCTCATTTACAGGTGAAAAAACTGAGGCACTGAAAGATTAAATTTGACTAAGATTTTATAAGTAGAAAGTGGCAGAGCTAGTGTTCAAATGAGGCAGTTTTGATGCTAGAATCCATGTCTTTATCCATAATGCCCCAAACATAATTCTGACCTTGCAATCAAGACAAAAGGGGATCACCCACATTTTACTGTGTAAGTATGAATTGTCTTGTGGTGGCAATTTTTGACCCTAAATTCAGGGAGAAGGCTGTTAGGCATGTGAGGCATGGGAGTTCTTTGTTCTGTGATGCAGTGATGACATCAGGATAAACTGCCACTAGGTGGAGGAAAATGGACTGGCTGCTAGGGGGCATCCTTGGAGCTGAGGGTGTCAAGGGGCTTCTCTGGAGCCAGCTGACCCACGCTCTGGCCTGCAGACACTGTGGCAGCAGCTGCCTCCAGAGTACAGGGAATATAGTGACACTATTTCTGTTCGTGATTTGGCAGATCCGGAGGTGGTGGCAGCTTGGGAGCTCACGACATCTTTGGCCCTGGTACTCTGGGGACATGAAGCAAGGCAAGGTGGGTGACATAGACGTGCAGAGGGCTAAATGACTATTGATACCCTATGTGAATTTTGGTGATAAATCATTGAAATGAATGTGAGCCCAAGAGAGTGACTATAAGCCTTAAATGTGAGGCTGGGTGACTGACCACTGACACTAGATTTGAAGACAGGTGAGTGATCACTTACCATAGATGTAGGATTATGTAAGGAATGCCAATCTCCACATGCAGGCTGGGCAATGGCTGTTAACATTGGATGGGTAAGTGACTGTTGACCACAGATGTGGGGACAGCTGAGTAACCGTTCACTCTGGATGTGGAACAGAGACTGAGCTTCATGACACACCTTGTATGTCTGAAAAGGCTTCATGCCTGATAGTGTCTTTCTCCATCTCCCAGGGCCTACTACTTCTGTACCATGTGGCTTTCCTTCATCATCTGTGGAGGCAGAAGTCAGAGGAAGAGGAAGAAGAAGAGGGAGAAGAGGAAAAAGAAGAGCTGATATTCCTGGATCCGTTGAAGCCATGTTCTCTTCCTGAAGAAGCTCCTATTGAAGAGCAAGCTACCACAGCCCCATCCCAACCATCCTGTGATTCTGAGAGCCAACACAAGATCATAGGGACACCAGAGCTAGTACTCACGCAGACCCCAAGCCCTTCCAGATCATCCCCCACCTTTCAGGTCCTGACCAACTTGCCTGTGAGGTGTAAGGCAGCATCAGGGAGTCGTCTACAGCAGAGAAAAAGCCAGCTCTTCTGGGGACTCCCTTCTCTGCACAGTGAGTCCTTAGAGGCCATCATCCTGAGCTCAGATGGCCCCTTTCCCCTGAAGTTACCTGTTGGTCCTTCTGTCTGCTTCAACAAGCTTTCCTTCCTGCATAGATCCAACCTGCTGTCTTCCCAATATTGCTCCCCAACCCCACCTCCTATCCATAAAGCGCACACTACGAAAGACCTGGAAGAGTTAGCCCCTGATCCTCAGCAACTTCCCTCTCCATCTTCCCCTTCTGTTCCATCGCTACCCCTCCATCTTAAGTCCTTTCCCATAGACCATGCAGGATTCCATTCTGGTGTTCAGGCACCTACACAGTGGCTTATGTGGCAGAGAGTGGTCCCTTGGATCTTTGAGGATCAAACCCTGCATCCACAGCCTGAACTCCAAAGAACAAGACCCTCCGAGTTTTTCCCCTCATCTGAGGTGTGGTGGGGGATGCCATGGGATCCTGGCCTCCCACAACACATTCCAGATTTACTCTCTGCCTCTCTGCTGTATCCCTCTAACCTTCTGGGAGTCCTGACTAGGTCTGAGTCCCCGCGGAGAACCATGGTGCAAGATGAACTCTCCAAAGCCTCTGCGCCAGCAGTGCCAGTTCCCAGCCCAACCCCAGGCTCTCTGCCAGAACTCCAGGGGGTTAGCCCTATAGGAGGCCTGTATGGATCTGATGACCTCTGGGAAACCACAAGGCAAAGAGAGAATCCTCAGATCTCTGAGCCTCCAGTCCTGGTCTCTTACCAATCTGCAGCTCCTATAACAGAGCAAGAAACTAGGCCCCTGGGAGTTCCACCTGGATGTGAGACTCAGTGGAGAACCACAGGACATAGAAAGAATCTGAAAGCCTCTGAGCCCCCAATGTCAGCCTCTTACCAAGCCCTGGATTCTCTGTCAAAATCCCAGAAAGTCAGCTCTGAAGGAGAACTTTCTATACCTAAGGACTTGGGAAACATGGGGCACAAACAGAAGCCTCAGACCTCTGGGTCTCCAGTGCCAGCCCCCTGTCCTCCCTCAGACCCCCTGCCAGAACTCCAGACAGGCGGTCCCCTGGGAGATCCACCTGGATACAAGTGCCTCTGGGAATGCAGAGAAAACTCAGAAAACCCACAGGCCTTTGAGCCCCCAGCCTTGGACCACAATCCAGGGTTACATGGAATCAGCCCTAAATGTGTCCCATCAAGATCTGAGACTCTATGGAAAAGCATGCAAAATAGAGAAAATCTTGGGATCTCTGCAAACTCAATTTTACCTGCCAGTCTTCCCTCAGCCTGTCTGATAGAGTCTCCAGGAATGGGGCCGCAGGGAGTCCTGTCTAAGTCCAAGGCTTTGTGGGAGACCGCAGGGCAAATAGAGAACCTCTGGATCTCTGAGTCTATAGCCCCTGACTATGGTCAGTCTCTAGATCCCATTCCTGAGCCTCACAGAATCAATTCTGTGGGAGGCCCCACTAGATCAGAAACTGCATGGAAGGTCATTGAACATTCCAGGAATTCCTGGGCTTCTGAGCCCCCATCTCTGGCCCTCAGCCCATATCCAGCTCTCACACAAGAACCCCTCAGAGTTAGCCCCATGGGGGTCCTGTCTGATTCTGAGGCTAGTTATGGGGAATCACAAAGGAGAAAGAACTCCTGGTCCTCTGAGCTCCCAGCTCCCAGGTTACCCCAACAGCCACATGGAGCTAGACCCTTGGGAGTCTTTTCTGACTCTGAACCTGTTGAGGGGTGCATGAAGCAGAAAAAAACCTATTGTGCTCCTGTATCTCCATTCTGGAGTCCCAGCCCACCTCCAAATTCTATGTCAAAGTCTCACTCAAGTGAGCCCATTGGAGACCAAGGCAACTGTAAGACTGAGGAGGAAGCAGTGGAGCAGAGAGAGAACAGCTGGGCCTCTGAGCTCCCAGCCCCAACTCCTAACACACTCTCTGCTCATGTACCAGATCCACACATGGCCCTTAAGTTTGTGAGGAGGAATGTGCGACAAAGAGAGATCCCCCAGGGTCCCAGCCCTCCAGCAGCAGATCCCCTGCGGCCAATACCCTGGCCTCCCACCCTAGCTGAAGCTCTGAAGACTGAGCCCAACCAGCCTGGCCTACCCAAAGAAGAGCTGTTCCCAGGAGTTAAGGGAGAAATCCCACCCTCCCAGAGAGAGGCTGTCCCAGACGCGTCCATGCACTCTGGGATCCAGGTCTGGCACTGGAGTAGAGAATTAGAACTCGGGCTGAAGAAATTGCAGCTGAGCCCTGCTTCCAGATCCCCTGGCCCAAGTCAATCATTTGTCAACTCCCCTGCCCTGAGATCCACAACTCCAGGCACTTGGAGACTCTCTTCCTACCCCTCACGACAGACTCATCACCCCAACCTGTGTCCCTACTCTTCAAGCTGTCATCCCCAAAAAGCAGACAGCACAGTAACTCAGCCTGTCCACTGTTATCACTCCCTCTCCTTTTCCCATCCTCAGCCACATGGGTCTGGTAGGGCAAAACAAAGGTCTCAGAGAGAGGAAAGAGTGAGGGCAAAGATGGTGGCCCAGGTCTCACCTCAGGGACCACATGTTCACATGGAGGCTAATGAAAACTGCCCAGGCTTGAGAGAGGCCTCATACCCTGAGGTTCTAATCTCAAGTAATAGGCAAGACAAAGCTTCAGCACAATTTTCAGCCAGAGAGAGAGACAGCCCCAGGAAATCTAAAGCAGGAGACCACAGAGGAGGGGATGCAAGATTGAGGTCATCCACAGTTATGGGGAAGAGCCACCCAGTCCAGGCTGGAAGACCAGCGGAGGCCGCTGTAAACCGACTTTTCCAAAGGAACCAGAGCTTTCTACACACTGCTCTCCCCCAGCAGCTTTACTCCATGCCTACAGGTCCCCAAGATAAGCGAGAAGCAGAGCCGAGAGCTGGTTATATCCTGATCCCTCGGCACTGTATGCACTGTCCTTGGCCCCACATGGAGAAGCACTTCTCTTCCCCTACACCTCAGGCTCCTCTTACCAGGGGTCTTCGAAAGGTGCTAGCTAAGTGTCTAAGTAGCCGTGGGCCAGGCCCACCAAATCCAGTCAGCATGAGGAACAGCTGGTAGTACTGGCACCTGAGGACTGGAGAAGCAAGCAGAGGAAACCCTAATAAACTAGCTGAATTAGACCAATCCCACTCGCGTCTTCTTTGGAGTCTGGCGTACTGAGAATGTCGGTTCCCTATTAACTTCTGCAGCAGCTATATTCCCTCAAGATCAGGCAGGTCCCGAAAGAACTCAGGATTCTGCAGGCTTGAATTTCTTTTCAAGCCCTTCACAGATGATCAATCTTGGGTCCACACATTCCTTTCTACAGGGTGAGACTGAAAGGCCAGGGGAGCACAGTCCAGTGCTGTCCTTAAGAAAAACTTCACAGCAAGTGAACAGAAGAAAAATATATCTATTCACATGAGCGCAATTGGTCTGGGTCTAGGCAGACCCAGTGTACGCCTGGGTATGGTCCCCTTCTTCACCCACTTGACCCACAAGTTCTCTACATCTTTCCAACTGTTTCTTCTCCGCCCTCTTCTCTTTTCTCTTCCTCGGTCAGCTCAACAACCATTTATTCCCAAGGCTACAGAAACAAGCGCCTTTCCATGTTTAGTGGCCACCTGGATTTCTTCTAGATTTGCCTTTCATATCCTTTACCCCCTATTTGTTGAATATTGTATTAGTTTTCTACTGCTGCCATAACAAATTACCACAAAATAACACAAATTTACTTAGTTAGAAAAATAAAATCATGAGGTTGACAGGGCTGCATTCTTTCCTGTAAGCACAGGGTAGGGGTCATTCTTTGTCTTTCCTGCCTTCTAGAGGCTGCCCACATTCCTTGGCTGCTAACCCTTTTACTCCATCTTCAAAGTTAGAAAAGTCTTCCCTCTTCCACTTTTAAAAACACTTGTAGCCCTAGCTGGTGTGACTCAGTGGATTGAATGAATGATGGCCTGTGAACAAAATCACAGGTTCGAACCCCAGTCAGGGCACATGCCTGGGTTGCAGGCCAGGTTCCCCAGTGGGGGGCATGTGAGAGGCAACCAATTGATGTAATCTCTTGCACAATGATGCTTCTCTCTCTTTTTTTTTGCTCCTTTTCCCCTCTCTCTAAAAAGTAAATAAAGTCTAAAAAATTTTTTAAAAAAAACCACTTGTAAATACACTGGGCTCACCTAGATAATCCAAAATACTATTCCTATCTCAAAGTCAGTTGGTTAGCAACCTTATTTCCATTTAAAGCCTTAATTTCCTTTTCCATGTAAAATAACATATTCACAGGGTCCAGGGATTAGAATGTAAACATCTTGAGGGAGCCATTATCCCACATACCACAAATATTAACTCAACCTGTTATGTATTTTGCAGATACTTTCTCCCAATCTGTGGCTTATTTTCTAATTTTAAGGTGATTTTTATTGTACCAAATTTTAAAATTTTTATGTAATGAAATCTTCCAACATTTTTCTTTATAGCTTCTAAAGGATTTTCTTCTGGTACTTTTATAATTTTATATATTAATGTTTAGATTGTTAAGCTAGTTTCTGAGTATGGTTAGGTGGAAATCTAACTCCTCCCCAAAAATAGATATCCAATTTTACCAGTACCATTAAAAAAATTAAAATATATAAAAAATGTCTTAAACCCATTCCATTAAGTGCCATATTTCAAAACATGGATAAAAACTTGTTTTAAATATTCTATTTATTTATTTTTAGAGAGAGGTGAAGGGAAGAAGAAACATCAATGTGTGGTTGCCTCTTGTGCACCCCCAACTGGGGACCTGGCCCGCAACTGAGGCATGTGCCCTAATGGGGAATTGATCAGCAACCCTTTGGTTTACAGGCTGGTGCTCAATCCACTGAGCCACACCAGCCAGGGCAAAACATGGGCAAAATTTTATGCATCTCTAGGTTTCAGATCCACACATCATCTCATATGCAACTTGTCCGAAACTTACTCATTTTCCCTGTAACCTTATCCTCCAATTTGGCCATTCCTATTGAAGGGTACCACATCCACCCCAAGGGTAGTCAGAAGCCTGTCTTCCCTTCCTCTCACTCCCCAACCTAATCAATCATCAAATCCTGTTAGTTAAAGCTATGATGTGTATTTCAAATCCATTCCATCTCTCCATCTTCATCATCACTGTCAGTTATTTCTCACCAAATCAGTAGCCCATTCCTTCTAATCCATCCCTTTACATGGCTACAAATCTCTGAAGGTCAACTGACCCAAACTCTTCAACAAATGCCCTAAACATTTGAATACTATAATTAAAAATCAATTTTAGCCCTGGCTGGTGTGGCTCAGTGGATTGAGCGGTCGCCTGCAAACCAAAAGACTGCTGGTTCAGTTCCCAGTCAGGGCACATGCCCGGGTTGCAGGTCAATGTTTCCCTACTTCTCTTTCTCCCTCCCTTCCCCTCTCTCTATAATTAAGTAAATGAAATCTTTAAGAAAATGGTTGTGAATGACATATCTGGGTCACTTGGGAAACTGTGAATATGGTTTGAGAATTAGACTATATGAAAATTTCTGAAAGGAAGAGATTAGCATTTAAAAAGTTATAGAGCAGAATGACCTTATTTTAATTTAAAAATACCACAGGTACAGAAACACATGCACAGAAAGACCCAAAGATATGAACTAAAGAGGTGGTCTTGTATTGAGAATATCAACTTTTTAAATTTTGCTTATATTTTTCTAAATTTTTACAATGCACATTACTGCTTCTATAAAAATAAGTGTTTTTTTTTAATTGTCATCTGAGGACATTTTATATTGCTTTAAGAGAAAGAGGAAGAGAGAGGGTTTGGCAAGACGGGAAGGGAGGGAAAGGAGGAGAGAAACATTAATTGGTTGCCTTTATATGCCCTGACTAGGGACCAAATCCACAATCTAGGCTTGTGCCCCGACCAGGAAATGAACCCACAACCTTCCAGTTTGCAGGACAATGCCCAACTGAGTCACACAGGCCAGGGAAAAATAAAGGTTATTTTTAAAGTGAATTGTCTATGATGTACACTTGGTAATTGTTAGGTAAATTTTATTTTATTGCCACAATTAAAAAAAAAAGTGGCCCTGGCCAGGTAGCTTAGTTGGTTAGAACATTGTCCAGATACGTCGAAGTTGTGGGTTCTGTCTCTGGTCAGGGCACGTAAAAGAACCAACCAATGAATGCATAAATTAGTGGAACAAATCAATGTCTTCCTTTCTTTCTCTAGAAAAATCAATTTAAAAACCTTTAAAATCAGTAAAAACTTATTTTAGAAAAATAAATCCTCTGCACTGAAATCTGACTCACTTCCCTGTCCAAACTGTCCCCTTCCTCAAGGACCCGTAATATCTTCAGAATAAAGTTCAGTCCTGGCCTATGGATTTCTTCACAATGTGGTTTCTGACCTCTCTGAATTCAGTCCAGGACTCCCTTGCTAGTCAACCTGATGCTCCTTAGAGATTCTCTGTATTTCCTGACGTCTGTGCCTTTTGCTAATTGTTCTCAACATTTCCATGTCAATTCCCCACCTTCCTTTATTGCCCAGCTCAGACTACCTCCAGAACCTTCTCTGATTCTGTTTGCCCCTTCTTGTAGCCCCATAACAATCTGTGCCTTAAGCTATGACTAGGTAGCTCAGTTGGTTAGAGCATCGTCCTGATATACCAAGGTTGTGAGTTTGATCTCCGGTCAGGGCACATACAAGAAACCACCAATGAATGTGTAAGTGGAACAAATTGAGGTTTTCCTCTCTCTCTCCCCCTCTTCTTCTCTCTAAAAAACAAACACACAAAACCAAAAAACAATTTGTGCCTTGTCAATAGTGCACATTTCCTGATAGTATGCCAATTCAAGCCCTTCAAAGTGAGATTCTGCTCTGGCTGGTGTGGCTCAGTGGATTGAATGCTGGTTTGCAAACCAAAGGGTCGCTGGTTCGATTCCCAGTCAGCGCACATGCCTGGGATGCAGGCCACGTCCCCAGAAGGGACGTGCTAGAGGCAACCACACATTGATGTTTCCCTCCCTTCCCCTCTCTAAAAATATAATCTTTAAAAAAAAAGAAGGGAGATTCTGTGAGGTCAAGCCCGCATTCCCAATCCAGTGCTCTTCCCATCCTACAACATTCCCTCTGTTTGGTTGAGGAAAAACAGTCAGAAGGTACATGTTGTTCCTCTGCCTCCTCTCACTAATGTCACTATTCTATTCCAAAGCTTTATTTATAGCCCAAACCTGAGGGCTGGAATCCAAAACTCACCACCTGCTGGCTAAGGGTGGAACTGAAGGTACTTTCTTTTCCCCACCTTCCCCCACCACCATACCCCCACCCCCCAAGTCTCAAAGACATTGCAATTCTGAATTTCTACTTGACACAGGGACATTTAATGAGTCTATGCATCTCTGGATAGCTTTATGAAAAGTCCAAGTCCTATATTCTTTGTAAGGATTCAGTAGATTGTAGGACTGGGTAAGAGTAACAAACCATTTAATGTTTGCCACAGTTCACTCAAATTAATGATCAGCAGACCAAATTAATGACTGACAGATCAGTGTTCCTCATGCGCATTGTGTGACTATCCAATTCTCGATTCTCAGGGCCACTTGGAGGATCGATTATCTTGGATCCAATTACATTCTAAGATGTCAGACTTGTTCCATCTGTGGCATACTGGTGGTCCTCTATACTTGATGCCATATTCTTAGTTAAAAACCCATCTTTTAATCATAGCACTTAACCTATGGGTTCTTCCCATAGGTTAATCACTTCTGTGATTAACTACAGTTAAGACCACATTCCAATTTCTTTCTGGGAATGCCATATGGGAAAAGACGGACTGTTGATACAACTTGCCTCTTGGTTTAAGTACGCAGGCCTCTGCAGATGAAAGGTGACAACCAGTCCCTCACTGCTTCCTACAGTTTACAAATGACTGTCAATCACTTTATTAGATTAAGGATCTTGAGGCCACAAAAGAGGTAAACTTGTTCAAAGCTACAGTTTTAAGCTCAAGTGCCAGCACTAGAACCAGGCCTCTCACTCTAAGTCTGGTCTTGGTTTTTCCTAAAGAAATCTTAGAGCTCCAAGTATCTTCCCTATAGACACACTGTGTGACAAGTGAAAACAAAGCAATCATTACAACACAAATTTCTATCACTTATCAACCAGTATCCCTACTTTTATGGGAAAATACCACCTGCCTTCTGTTATGCTCTCATAGCCTGATGCAGAGGTATTAAGCGTCTTTCCCTCAAAGGCCTTGTCTTTAGCTCTGAATTTAGAGGTGAGGCTGCCAACCCATAGGGATGAGACAGAGTAACCAGAGTGAGAAGAAGACTGAAGGCTAAGCTATCAGGTTACCTAAATGGTGGGAATGAAATGGAGAAGCAAAGACAGAATCTGGTGGAGACAGTGTCATGGGGAAGGACAGCCCACTCAAACCCAAAAAGTACAAAAATATTTAAGCACCTGAGATCAACATGCCCCAGCATAATCAGAGCAGCAAATGTAATTATCTTGTGTCCTTGAAGATTATCTATAGTTAAACCAGATGAGAGCCTGGTATAAGCACTAGGAAACCAATACAAACTTGACTCAGAAAACAATTTTCTCTGCACCATTCACTCCTTTGGGTAAGGTATCATGGTACTGACCCCACAAGCACTAAATGATATAATGGTAGCTGTTTAAGAGGACACTCAACTTTTGTCAAGATGAAGGCATAGATGTTTTGCCTTCTCACGTAATCACAGAAAGAATTACAACTAAACCTCAAAACAAATAACACCCAGAACTACCTGAAAATCAAACTGTATGCAAGTCCAACAACCAAGGATTTAAAGAGGCCACATTCATCCGGACAGGTAGGAGGGGTGGAGATACAGTGACAGGTGCAGAGAAGCCATGGTGGTGGCAGAACAGGCGGTCCCACATTCACATGTGGAGGATAAAAATCAGGGATACCTTGGAAGTGAGCATTCTAGGCCAGACCACACAGCCCAGGCTACCAGAGCCAGAAAGATAAATCCCCATAACTTCTGGTTATAAAAACCAGTGGGGGGTGGGGCAGCAGAAGAAACTGCCAGATTTTCAGGACATTCAGCTTAAAGGACCCACATGGTCTTAGAACATACGCTAACCCACCGACTCTGGGATTCAGCACCAGAACAACAGCTGGTTGGGCACCAGTCATATATGGGGAGAGGGTGAAGTGACTAGAAACAGAACAAGTTGCAGGCAAACCTCCAGAAGCCAGGCAGTGGCACTATCCCCTCTTTAAGAACCTCCCCTGAAACAGTCACAAAGTGGTGAGGTGGGACACCCCGCCCTGGTCACAAAGTTTCCACCCCACACAACTTACAGGTGCCTTTTCCACAACAGGCCACACTACTCAGATAGTGAGTCAAAGCAGCTCTACTTAATATACAGAAACACACAAGGGAGGCTGCCAAATTGAGGAGATAAATGTGGCCCAGATGAAAGAACAAAAAAAAAACTCCAGAAAAAGAACTAAAAGAAATAGAGATAACCAACTTATAAGATGCAGAGTTCAAAACTCTGGTGATTAGTGTGCTCAAAGAACTCACTGAGTATGGCACCAACATAAAAAAAAGACTCAGGAAGAAATTAAGGTTACATTAAGTGAAATAAAGAAAATCTACAGGATACCAACAGTGGAGGAGATGAAGCCAATATCCAAGTCAACGATATGAAACACAAGGAAGATACAAGCATTCAATCAGAACAGCAAGAAGAAAAAAAGAATTCAAAAACCAAGACTATAAGGAGCTTTTGGGACATCTCCAAACGTACCAACATCCATGTCATAGGGTTGCCAGGAGAAGAGGAAAAGCAAGTAACAGAAAACTTCTTTGAAAAAATAATGAAAGAGGACTTCTGGCCAAGATGGAGGCACAGGTAGATGCCTCCTCACACAACCAAAAGCAAGACAACAAAAAAATTAAAAATACATTACTAGAACTGCCAAAACTGTATGGAAGTCTAACAACCAAGGAGTAAAGAAGAAACATTCATCCAGACCAGTAGAAGGGGCATATGAGTAGCTAGAGTGGAGGACTCACCATAAGGCAGTGGCTGGCAAACCAGGCAGTACATCTGCATGCAGATAAACCAGGAGGAACTGGGGAGTGAGACAGACCATGCAACCTAGGGCACCAATACCAGGAACTAAAGCCTCAAAACCTCTAATTGAAAAAATCAGTGGGGGTTGAGGCAGTGAAGCTCCCAGCCTCACAGGAAAGTTTGTTGGAGAGACTCATAAGGTCCTAGAACATACACAAGGCCACCCACCTGGGAATCAGCACCAAAAGGGCCCAATTTGCTTGTGGGTAGCAGAGAAAGTGACTGAAGGCCAGCTGAGAGCCGAGCAAGAGGCTTTGTTCCCTCTCCGACCCCTCTCCAACAACCAGAGGGGAAGCACCACAACCAGGGAAGTGGATTACCCCACCCTAGTGAATACTTAAGGCTCTGCCCCTAACTATGTAACAGGTGCACCAAAACAAAAAATAAGGCCCAAATGAAGAACAGATCTAGGCTCCAGAAAAAAACACAACTAAGTGATGAAGAGATAGCCAACCTATCAGATGCACAGTTCAAAACACTGGTAATCAAGATGCTCACAGAAAAGGTTGAGTATGGCCACAAACTAGAGGAAAAAGTGAAGGCTATGTAAAGTGAAATAAAGGAAAATGTACAGAGAACCGACAGTGAAGGGAAGGAAACACGAACTCAAAGGTTTGGAGCAGAAGGAAGAAACAAGAATTCAAAAACATGAGGAGAGGCTCAGGAAACTCTGGGACAACTTTATATGTTCCAACATCCAAATCATAGGGGTACCAGAAGGAGAAAAGAGCAAGAAATTGAAAACTTATTTGAACAAATAATGAAGAACTTCCCCAACCTGGCCAAGGAAACCAGACTTCCAGGAAGTCCAGGAAGCTCAGAGTTACAAACAAGTTGGACCCAAGGAAGCAACACCAAGGCACATCATAGTTACATTACCCAACATTAAAGATGAGGAGAGAATCTTAAAAGCAGCAGGAGAAAAGGAGACAGTTACTTACAAAGGAGTGCCCATAAAGCTATCAACTGATTCCTCAGAAGAAACCTTGCAGGCAAGAAGGGACTGGAAAGAAGTATTGGAAGTCATGAAAGGCAAGGACCTACATCCAAGATTATTCTATCCAGCAAAGCTATCTTAATGCAAGGGCAGATAAAATGCTTCCCAGAGTAAGTCAAGTTAAAGGAGTTTACCATCACCAAGCGCTTATTATATGTTAAAGGGACTCATCTAAGATAAAAAATATGAACATTAAAATGACAACAAACTTACAACTATCAACAACTGAACCTAAAAAAACAAAAACAAAAACTAAGCAAACTAGAACAGGAAAAGATTCACAGAAATGGAGATCACATGGTTATCAGGGGGGAGAATGGGGGAAAGGTACAGGAAATAAGAAGCATAAATGGTAGGTACAAAATAGACTGGGAGAGATTAAGAATAGTATGGTAAATGGAGAAGCCAAAGAACTTATATGTATGACCCATGGACATGAACTAAGGTTGGGGGCGGGGGATGGTGGTGGGAGGAGGGTTACAGGGTGGAGGGGAATAAAGAGGAGAAAAAAATTGGGCAACCGTAATAGCATAATCAATAAAATATATTTTAAAAAATAATGAAAGAAAATTTGCTAATTTGGTGAAGGAAACAGACATATAAGTCAGGAAGCATAGAGAGTCCCAAACTAGTTGAACCCAAAGAGGACCACACTAAGACACATCATAATTCAAATGCTAAAAGTTAATGATAACCTTTGGCATTTAGAGAATCTTAAAAACAGCAAGAGAAAAGGAGAGTTACCTACAAGTTCCCATATTTCTCAAAAGAAACTTTGCAGGCAAGAAGGGACTGGCAAACAGTATTCAAAGTCATGAAAGCAAGGACTTACAACCTAGATTAGTCTATCCAACAAAGCTAAAATTTAGAATGGAAGGGCAAATTAAAGTGCCTCCCTGACAAGGTAAAGCTAAAAGAATACATCATCACCAAGCCATTATTACATGAAATGTAAGAAGCCAAAGAACTTACATGTATGACCAACCCCTGGACATGAACTAAGGGGGAGGGTGGGAACTGCTGGAGGGAAGGGGGTTACCAGGTAGAGAGGGGCAAAGAGGGAAAAACTGGGACAACTGATAATAGCAATAATCAATAAGATATATTTTATAAATAAATAGCAGAGGATACTCTATAGCTGGACAAAACTATACAAGCAGTCATCTGAAAAACTGAGCAAGGAGGGGGATGTTTAATTTAGGAAAAAAACACACCCAATACTAGAATAAGCAACTTCTTAATAATACAAATTACGTAAAAGGGGACACAATTATAAGTGATCTTCAACCAGAACATGAATGTTTGGAATTTTTTTGATGCACCAAAAGAACATCCACCTGCAAACAGATCCTACCTTTTTCTCCAACTGTAAGATATTTGGAGGTCATGCAGTCTAGTCCTTGGTCAGGAAAAGGAGACTGCAGTCCTAGCCTTACCATCCACATCACAGGTAGGCAGAGGATGCCACATTGTCCACATCTAGAACTCCATCGGGCTATCCCCTACCTACCACAGTCCTATCAGCGATACTGCAGACATGCGGCTTGGCAGCAGTATCATACCGATGTTAATCAAGAGGGGAGGAGAGCAATCTTACAGGGTCTCACATTTGAAGAATGCTTTTGGCAGTAAGGGGTAGTCCAAGGCCCTTCCCAGAAAAAGAAACAGGCACAGGGGCCAGGACTCTGGCTCCATTTTGATCCAACATTTATTGTTCTTTTACAACATGTCATTTTTGGTTTAGAAACTCCTTATGATTAGTTTTCCAACAATAACTCAAAAGCATGTAAAATAAGATCAACCTACTCTCTATATAAACACCCAGCAACTGTGGCCCTTCACCCTCCTGGCCAGGTTGGGTAGGGGGAAGAAGGGAGGGCTTGAGAATCATTGAGTGAAGTGCAGATGCTTTGCTGTGGGGAGTGTTGGTAGTGCCTTGGTTCACACCCACACAGGACCCCTGCACTGCCCCCAACTACAACAGAAACGACATAGGCCCAAGGTCCAATTCCCTGTTGGTA
Source organism: Trachops cirrhosus (assembly GCA_028533065.1). Lineage (NCBI taxonomy): Eukaryota > Metazoa > Chordata > Mammalia > Chiroptera > Phyllostomidae > Trachops > Trachops cirrhosus. The sequence goes on along the minus strand of CM052540.1, from coordinate 28,773,099 downwards.
ATTCACTCTCCACCTCCCAAATGAAAATCTTTATTTTATCGCTTTTGTTTTGTTTTTGTTTTTTTGTTTTTTTTTCAACAGAAACCCCCTGTCCAGAGTCTGACTGTAGCTGAACTGTTCAGAATGAGAAATGGAGAAGGCCGTGGGCGCACCCCTGGTCCCTCCTGGGCAAGCGCCCCCACCCTCAGGGAACAAGGTCCAGCCAGGCCAGCTCGCAGCACACTGGCCATCACCACTTAGCCATACAGGTCATCATCATTGTCTTCTGTGTATACACTGCCACCTGTGCCGCCTCCACTGCCCTGACTGGGGCCAGCTCCACCCTGATTTCCTGAAGGGAATCTGTGTGCACAAGGAACAGAGCATAAAATAAGGGTTAGGACAGGGCCTATATAGGTTTTTCACACCTACCCCACTAGCCTCCTTAGGACTCCCACTGCCTTGGCTGTATAGCTTCCCAAGACAATTTAAGCATTCCCCACTATAGCCTAGTTACCTGAAACTGCCAAAGCCCCGACTCTGTTGAAGGGTCTGAGCAAACATTTCATATTTTCGAATGTCATTGTCACTGACAGAACGGCGAGCAAAGCGCATGGCTTCCTCAAAGTGATCTCGGCGGATTTCGGGCACTGGATCATCCTCTTCTACCTCCTGTAGGATTGGTAAACACAGATCACCAGGGATAGTTAAGCCCAGCCTGGATTTCTTCCCTGGCCTTTCCGATCCTCATTATTATAGTAGGCAACTGGTCTCCCTCTCTCCTATACAACCTAAGTCACTGACCTGCTTAAAAACCTGTCAGTGCATTCCGGAAAACGCAAAACTGTAGGGAAAGAAATCATGTCAGGGCTATCAGGAGTTTAGGGTGATAAAAAAAAGAAATTGACTAAAGTGGCCCAAGAGAACTTCGGGGATGGCAGAAATTTCTATCTCTATACTGTGGTAGTAGTTATAGAACTTATATAAACAGTTTACCTAAAAAGGATGAATTTTTATTATGTGTAAATTATGCTTCAGTAAACCTAAATTTTAAAATGAAAATATCCATAACTCTAGTGTTCACAACATCTGATTTACACTTTACCTAGTGGCCTCACTTTTTAAATTTTGCTTTTAGAGAAAGAAACATCAATTTGTTGTTCCACTTATTTATGCATTCATTGGTTGGTTCTTGTAGGTACCCTGACCACGGATTGAACCCACAACCCTGGCATTTCAGGAGGATGCTCTCAACAAACTGAGCTACCCGGCCAGGTCATGGCCTCACTTTCAGTAACATATGCCCTCTTAAATATACCCAGGTTTTATAAATTTCTGTAATCCTATTTCATAGCAGGTTATTCGGGCTGCTTATTTTCTGTATCCGAATTATATTCTTCCTTCAACAGCCCAGCTTAAACCCTATCGTTTCCACTGAGAAGCCACTCCTGCTGTGACTTATGAGATTGCTCCCTAGGATAAGTTTATTAGTAGTTTTTAAGCTTTTGTGGGAAACAGGAGGGATGTCACAGACCCCCCTTCCAAAAGGCAGAGAAAGCCATCCATCCATCCACCCACCCAACATGGTGCCACAACACAGTGGGAAACAAGCAAGATGATGTGGAGTGCCCATCTTTATGGAACTTTCGCTCACACATCAAAATGTGCATTTAATTTCAGGAGTCCCATGGGACCATCCTTATAGATAGGTCCATGGATTCTAGGTTCTAAACTGTGCTCTATTTGTTTATCTACATGATCATATTTTGATTTCCCTCATGGAGCTTATTTCATACTGAGCATACAGCCTGCCCATCTCTTCTCAGCCTTTGTAATTCCAGACCGAAGGTGGTAACCTCAGTTGCTTCTTTCTCTTTGATGCCCCACTAAATACCTCGGTCAAATGATTTTATCAAAGCCTTTTACTCTTCTAGGGCATGGTGGAGACTGTCCCCTTGTTCCCACCAACTTGCATATCTGAGGAAAGGATGCAAACTCACCATGGCTGATGGGTTGGTCTGCCTCTCACGGTCTCGCCTAATCTCACTCTCAATAGATTCACGAATGGCCAGTTTACAGGCTCGTTGGCAAATCTCAGTCAGGTCAGCTCCAGAGAAGCCATTAGTCATCTTAGCCAGGAACTCCAAATCCACATCCTAAAAGTTACAGATTATCTTAGCATTTAGCCTCTCCTCCCATGATACACAAACACAATCTCTAAGCCACTCAAGTACTTCTAATTCCAATTTGTCCCATCTTTCATCACTGTTTTATTCCCCATTCTAGACTGTCCCAACACAACTGTCCTCAAGGATTGTCCTGAAAGATTGTCCTCAAACCTTCCATCTTCCCTTTACAACCCTAATCCCCAATGAAATCTTGTCTGAGGACCGAACAGCACTCTATACTAGCCTGAGGACTCACAGAAGTCCCCAAAGCCCGTGACCTTGCACCTGCCTTGGCAACTGGGGACTTGCGCAGGTTGGCCTTGAGGATGGCAACACGGGACTTCTCATCAGGAAGTGGGATGTAGATGAGTTGATCAAGGCGGCCAGGTCGCAGAATGGCAGGATCAATGATATCAGGCCGGTTGGTAGCGCCAATAATAAACACATTCTTTTTTGTGGACATGCCATCCATTTCTGTCAGGATCTGATTGATAACTCGGTCGGCAGCCCCACCACCATCTCCAATGTTACCACCGCGGGCCTTGGCAATTGAATCCAGCTCATCAAAGAACAGTACACAGGGGGCAGCTTGGCGGGCCTGTCAGAGGGACAGAGGGACTCAAGCATTAGTACAATTGGGTCTCTCAGGCCTACCTGAGAAGGAAAATAAAGTGACGTTCACTACCCCAGCTAAGCTTCCAGAATGAGATGTTCTTAACTCTCCCAAAGAAACAGCTTCTATCTCTACCTTGCCTCCAAGCAAGTGAATAGACAGCCCAGCTGTTTGTAACTCACCTTGTCAAAGATTTCTCTGACATTGGCCTCAGACTCCCCAAACCACATGGTGAGCAGCTCAGGACCCTTGATGGAGATGAAGTTGGCCTGGCATTCATTAGCAATGGCTTTAGCCAGCAAGGTTTTCCCACAGCCAGGAGGTCCATAGAACAGTACTCCCTTGGAGGGTGTCATGCCAAACTTGAGGAATTTGTCTGGGTGCTCCACAGGATACTTGAAGTAAAAGAAAGAGGGTTCAGGGACACCCCATACAGTTTAAAGAAACCTAACCAAACAGAAGCCTATCTGCCCCCCAACCCCACGGTGTAAGATCCAGGCTCCTTTGGTGTCTCAAACACAAGGATAGCAGGATCCTGAATTATTCTCTCACAATTCCTGCAACGAACGTGCCAACGCCCCAAGACCAACCAGTTCAGTTATGAAGTACTGAAGCAATGACTCACCCTGAACCAAGCTACCCTACCTGGACCAGTTCCTGAAGCTCACGCTTGACATCTTCTAGGCCCCCAATGTCCTCCCAGGTTACCTGTGGCACCTCCACCACAGTTTCCCGCAGTGCTGATGGGTTGCTCTGGCTCAGGGCCCACTGAAAAGGGAAGAAAAACTTGGGATGAGACTTGCCAGGGAAGGCATCAAAGTGCATATGTATGGACCTTAAACGGGAGCACAGTCCTTACCCGGAAGTCATCCATAGTAACTGCCAGGGAGTTCATGACCTCAGCATCAATGGTTTCATCCTCTAGGTCAATAAGGTCCATCTTCTTACGGATGGCTTGCAGAGCGGCTTCTGAGCACAAGGCTGCTAAGTCAGCGCCCACATGCCCATGAGTCTCATTGGCTACCTGAAGAGAGAAGATCTACTTACTATCCTGTCTCTAAGACCTGGCTGCCTTAAGAGATCAAAGACAATAAAATCCTGGCCCCTTTCGCTGACTCCTATCTCTGGGTCCTCCCACCACTTGCCTGAATACATACTAGCAGTTCTTTCACTGGCTAGATTTTTATGTATTCAAGCCTGGATTAGAGGCCTGGAAATAAAGCTCCTTCTAAAATTCTGGTTTACTCTAATATAGATGTCAACCATTTAACATGCCAACTCCAGTTTCCTGGCTTCAATCTCAAATCATTTCTTCTTCCCCACCCAGGAATCAAAATCAGTCTCCTCCCAACTTAAGTTTATATTCCTAGCCAGTTCCCTTCAACTGCCTAGAAATAGATATTCTAAAACCCCTGACCAGCTTTCATCACTACTACTCCACCTGTTCCAGGTCCACATCATCTGCCAGCTTCATGTTCTTGGTATGGATCTGAAGAATTTCCAAGCGTCCTGTAGCATCAGGGATTCCAATATCTACCTCCCTGTCAAAGCGACCTGTGAAACAGTGTGTGAACACAGACAGGATTCATTTCTGGTCCAGAGGGAAGAAGGGATAGGCCTAAGGTGACCAACCATCACAGTCTGCCCAGGACTGTTTTGATGTTAGTGCTCGAAGTTCCATGTCCTGGGAAACCTCTCAGCCCCAGGGGCTGGTCACCCTAGACAACACCTGACCCCTAGGGACAAGGGAAAGGACCCCTAGGCCCAATCACTACAAAAAAACTTCAAGAAATGCACAGGATTAGATGATTTAGATAAAGGACAGGTGACGGATGAAAGACATTAAGCCCAGGAAAGTTATAATCTCCCTATGAGCAAGGACAGGGTGTAAAGAAATGTGGGGTCCTTACCAAATCGCCGTAGGGCTGGGTCAATGCTGTTGGGTCTGTTGGTTGCTGCCATGACAATCACATGTGCTCTCTGCTTTAGGCCATCCATAAGGGTCAACAACTGTGATACAATACGCCGTTCCACCTCCCCATGGGTCTGTCAGGACAGGACATCTGGTCAGAAGTGAAGTCAGGACCTTTCAACCCCCCGCTAATCCCTTGGGTTAAGGTCCTACTTTCTCTCTTTTGGGAGCAATAGCATCCAGCTCATCAATGAAGATGATGGCAGGAGCATTCTTCTCAGCCTCCTCAAAGGCTTTACGAAGGTTGCTCTCAGACTCGCCAGCCAACTTGCTCATGATCTCGGGACCTGAAAGGATACAGAATAGAGGCAATGACAAAACTACATCCTTCCTCATTCCTAAAAGAAATCAGGTATTTTGTTTGCCCAGCTCAGAGAGAGGTCCTAGGTGAGAAGAAGGAAGGTACCTCTGCATACCTTTTCATAACCTCTATTAGCCACTATCCCAAGAGAGCCACCAGACCAGGCTGGAGAGAAGCCAAGGGACTCTATTTATCTCACAGTTGAGCAAAAAGTGTAAGGATGACAGAAGAGGCTCTGGGACCTCTGGCCAGAGCTAGAGAAGCAGCATACTAGTTGGATCTCTAACAGCTAAATATCATTCTTTTTTTAAAGTCTATATAGTTTCTTTTTAAAAATATTTATTTATTTTTAGAGAGGGAAAGGGAGAAAGAGAGGAAGAGAAATATCAATGTGTGGTTGCCTGTTGCATGCCCCCTACTGGGGACTCGGCCTGCAACCCAAGGATGTGCGATTCATAGGGCTGACCCAGCCTTTGATTCATAGGCCGGCACTCAATCCACTGAACCACACCAGTCAGGGCTAAAAATCATTCTTAAAGAGCCAGTTGACCATCCCCCAAACCCTCTACAATAAATAAGCATAGACTTTTTGGTTTTCCCTCCTAACTTACTACCCCTAAATGTTTTCAGTCTGTTTATAATCTTTCTCAAAGAGGGGATAGATCGAGGACACAAGAGTAGAATACCTTCCCCTTGTTACTTATTTATCTATAATGTACCCCAGGAAAAAAAAGATACTGTACACAAGGCATGCCTGCAAATGATGTGTCCATGATTTATCCAGCTGAGACTGGGTCACGCTCAGTTCAGAACTGGGTCCAGCCAAACACAAGGTGAGCTAAGTCTCCTACCATTGATCAAAAAGAAGAAGGCTCCAGTCTCATTTGCCACGGCTCGAGCAATCAGGGTCTTCCCAGTCCCAGGAGGTCCATAGAGCAGGATTCCTCGAGGAGGCTGAAGACCAGTACAGAGTGAATGATTAAGTTCAGATTCACACCTTCTCCCAACCCCACACACCCTAAAATGGCTTGAGTACGGCTCTATCTAGAAAGGGTGAGAATCCCAGCTCAACATTGACACTAGTAAGAATGAGCCCTCAGCTGTAGCTGTTAGGAAGATAGTTTATTTCAGGCCACACTCACTACTCTTTTCAGCAGAGAAAATACTGCCAGAAGGCTGACATTTATGACTATAATTTACATAGAAGACTGAGGGCAGAGAAACCACCCTAAGAAACTAGTGTGAGTCTGAAGATCCTGGCATTAGGGAAAAGCAAGAGGCCATTAGGCCAAAAGCTTGACTTTAGATAGACCAAGGGCGAAGGACCAGCTTACTCATTTTAAAAGAGTGTTGACAGAGATTCATTCACTTCAGTAATCACAACTCTTCAGGATTTGTTATCATATTAGAATGCTTTTCCTTACCACCAACCACAAGCTTTCCTCTTTAAGCTGTCTTTTTTGTGGCTTTCCACAGGCAGCACATGGGATATGCCCGTGTAGAAGATAGTTATTTATATGGTGCATACTAGGGGGAGGTCAATAATTTCATCTTCCTTGTATCCCATGACATGAAAAAGGTTGGGAAGTTACATTCTAGACCAGCAGTTCTGAAATGTTTTAGACTTAGGACCCCTAACACTCTGCAAAGTTCCTTAATTTCTACTTCTATTGGGCAGCACTCTTCTAGACAGGCTGGCAAACTATGATGAGATTTGTTTTTATAGAGTCCATAAGAATGGCTTTAAATTTTCCAAGGGTTATTAATAAAATACATATAAATGCAACAGAGAACTTCAATGGCCCACTCTGTTCCAGACCATTAGCAGCTTTAATAAATTTAGAGCCCTCTATAAGCTCAAAAAATAATGAAAATATATGAAAACAGGTCCCAGGATCAGACACAAAGTAGCTGTTAATCACCACCTTAGACTATATTCCACAGAGCCCAGAGGTGCTCACCTTCACACCAATTGCCTTAAATAGGGCAGGATGTCTCAGGGGCAGCTCCACCATCTCCTTTATCTGAGCTAGCTGTTTCCTGCAGCCACCAATGTCATCATAGCCTACTTCATTCAAGGACTCTTCCTCATCCTGAATATGGAGGAGACAAAAGAAAGGAGAAGGCAGGAATACTGGTATTAGCAAAAGACGAGTTTCTTCAAATCCTTCCACAATGTGATGTGGAAAAATCTGCTGTACCAGGAGTCTCTCCTTCAAAGGAACCATGCCTCAAAGAACAATTCAAAGTCCCAAGGCCAGATGGCTAGCATAGCTTTTCCTCTCACACTGTCCTTAGTCTTACTGGGAAGGCATCCCCTAAGACCTGAAGCTGGAAATTCTGGTAAATGGGCATTCCAACCTCATCATCAGCATCACCTCTTCAAAAGTCAGTCCAACAACTTAGATCCTTTTGGTTCAATCTACATTTTAAAAATTATTGGTATCAGATACCTAAAAGAAGCTTAGTTCCAAAGAGCACACTGTCTTGACAGCTCCCACATGACTATACCACTGAGTAACCATATAGTCAAGCACTGAGATCAGAGAGAGAACTCACCTCTCGTTTGATAGGTTCCCCTTCACAGTGGATCACTGTGTCTGGAGCAACAATGCAGTAAGGGCTGGGATCTGTCTCCACTACTTTGAACTCCACAGCACGCATTCCACCCCGGACAAGGAAAATGTCTCCTATGAGAGCAATCAGCAGAAGGGCTGTTAGCAGTGTCAACTACAAGAGTAATCATTCATCAGAACCTGGGGTCTACAATATAAGTTCACTAGGTACTGCCCTTTTCCCTTCTCATCCCCCCGAATCCAGTTAAGCATCAGTCAAGAGCAGAAAGCTAACCTGTAAAAGGTTCCTCTGGCTCTCAAGAGAACAGTGAACAACCTGATGTGCCAGAAGTCCACAGGTTTTGACTTCTGAGGTACGGGCAACCCCGCTTTTACAACAACCACTAATGGTAGAGCTGTGCTGAATATTAAATACACTTTGGACTGTGACACAGCCAAAATGGCCCACCTCCTCCTTCAGGGATTTAAGAAAAGATAGCTTATTCTCCTGGAGCAGGAATGGGAATGGAGTAATGAGGGTGTGGGAGGGGTCAAGGGGAAGGAGAGAGTAGACATGTATGTACATATATGAGACAGATGTTTCAAAGTTCACCCTCAAGTATCCCTACAAACAAACATCCTAAGACCAGTCCTTAGAATTATCTCTCACCTTTCCGGATGGGTCGATAAGCTTCCAAGAAGTACGGCTTAAGGTATACCTCGAAAAGATTGCCAGTGATGCCTTCCACTGTGTCATCGATAGGTAGCACGTGGATGCGTTTGCCATACTTCACATCAGGGCACGGTTGGATGCTGAGAATGACAAGCAGATACCACATTACCAACCACACTGCAGCCCCAAGCACTGGGTGTCCGAAAGGGCCTGGCACAGATAGCTGATGGCAAGCGAAAGAGAAAAGGCAGGGATGGCTTTAGGTGAAGAGAGGCAGGAGGACAGAGTGGGAGCGAGCACAAAGGAACAGCCAAGCAGAACTAGGAGAACTAAGACAGGTCACACTCGGGGAGGAGTAGTAGAAGCCATTAGAAGAAGCTTCTGGGACTGCCCACTCCCAATCAGTGAACCAAAAGGAAGACTCACACATCTGGAACCCCTACAAAGAAGACTATATAAGGGTCTTCAGTGAGAGATATCCAAGGATGACCCATTCTGGCTAATATTGGTGACCCAATATTACAAAAGGAGGTCTTTGTCTGTTAAATGTAAGGGTCAGAGAGATAGAAATAAAAAAAATAACCTCAGCCAGGTGGTCAGAGAACCTTGAGAAAAGTGACTAAGCACCTCCTAGAAGGCTATACCAAACCTACAATCTATAAAGAAGAATCAGAAGCCTAAGATATTCCTGACCAGGTGCCAGGTGGTTGGGTAGCAATAGCTAGAGATGACTCCAAGATGGGAAAGCCTCTTGATTAAAGTTAAATCCAAAATCGCTCAGACTGCAACTGTCCTGGGTCTGGCTCAAACTGTGACTCTCTCCTAGATTAATTTGATCCTTAAAAAGACCTGCTAGGAGCCCACCTTCCTTACCCACACTCCCACCTCATTCCAGCCCCAAACACAAGTCATTAATCCAACACAGCAGTGAGGTTATTTGGCAGATACACACCCTCAAATGGCATCCTAAACCAGAGTCTAGGGTGCAATTAAGTTATACCTCTTGTAAGGGGGGAAAAGAAAAAAGGTATCAATAAAGTCACAGAAATGCCAATTTGTCCCAAAGCTCACAAAGAAGCAGATTTTAAAGTCCCAGGGAGGCAGAACCAAAACCTAAAGACAACCCTGATACATAAGTCTTCCCAGGGTTAGGAGGCTTCTGATATCTGCAGCTGCCAAGGCCTTCACAGGGTCTTGCCTATAAAGCAGAATGTCTCTGGCCTCCCATCCCTGAGGGGCCAAGAACCACACACACACCTGATGACATCCCCTAGGCGTACGCGAAGGTTATTCCGAACAACTCTATTCATTCGAATCTTCTCATCAGAACATGTGTCATCAGAAAGCACAATGCACACAGCTTCCCGCCTCTTCTTTCCTTTCAGCAACACTGTATCACCTCGGAACAACTGGAGCTCATCCATCTTGGGCTGAGGAAAGAAGGTTAAGGCCTTTGGGTCACTGGGCCAGGGGGTAAGCAGCAGCCCCGGAGGTTGGGATTCCCAGTAAACCCCATCTATCTGTGGTCACTGCAAGAAAAATGAGAAAAGAAACCTGGGAAAAGCCCTCAGGTTAAGTGCAATAAGGAAAGATTAGACTGTGGACCTAACTTACCTGGGACAAGGACACCACACTGTTGTCCTCATTGATGGCTTCATCGACAATTAACCGATTGGGACGATTCTTCTGTTTAAGAATGGCTGTTGATAAGTCATCACCTTTTGAACTAGAAAGAAAAAGTGAAGTTAGTCCCAATGTATACTACAGTCCCAGGAACTCCAATTTCCAAAATTCACACTTAGGAAAGAATTAGTAAATAGATGAAGCTGCCCTAAATCAGAGAGCTCAGATGAAGGAAATTCAGCCAAGGTCATGAGGAGTACACCTAGCACATATTACAATTCCCATTCCAGTAGCTCTTGGTATTTTGAGCACTACTATCCTAGCAATAAAGTTCAAAGGTCAGAAAACTATGGCCTAAAAAGATTAAATAGAAACAGAGACTAAGGACTAAGTACAATTAAAGAAATGAAATTAGTCTTAGGACAGAATAGTGATTAAGAGAAGGTGCTCTGCCATCAGACCTGCTGGGTCTGAATCCCAACCCTGCCATTACTTAACTGTGATCTTGGAAAAGTTATTTAACCTCTCTGGAAGTTGATGTTTTCTAATCTGTAAAATGGGGACATAGTAGTACTTACCTCAGGATTACTGTCCTAAGTAAGATAATGAATGGAAAGTGTTCAACACAATGCCTGGAACATGGTATAATGGTCACTATAACTAATTACTGTAGAACAAAGCACAAGCCCCTCCTCTGATAACCTTCCTGCCAAACAAAGTTGGCAAAACAACTTATTGTAGGGCTCAGGGAGGCCCCAAGTCCCATCAAGCAAGGCTGGGGACAATGAAGCAAAATTAGCTCTGCTCTCTCTTACTGGCTAAACCTGATGCCAGAACTTTCTATATATCACAGGAATGCCGAACACAAAAACCATCATATTTGGGGAAAAAAAAAAACAAAAAACAAACAACAAAACTAATAGATCTAGAACCTTCAGAAAGAGGTTTAAGCTCAAAAGGTGATTTCTGTAAAGCCACACAACTGCATGGACTTGTTCAAAGTCCTTCTCGCCCAAATTAAGTTGCCTGAGTCTAAACTTGGTTTAAACTGTCCAGTTTCAATTATTTCCTAGAAGTTAAGATTATTTACCTGACACTAATTTCTTACCTAGCTTATCTCCAGTCTTCCACTAACTAAACTCAGTGGGCTCTCCCTTTGTAGTACTACCTCCTCTTAGTAAGGCTCAGGAAAACATGTGCATTAACCGAGGAAGGCCAGACAATGCAGAAAGCAAAGAATAAAAAAGATCTTCATGAATTATTTCTTCATTCAACAAATTAACAACAACAACTATATATGTGTGTGTATATATGTATTTGTATACGTGTGTGTGTATACACACACATGCTAGGCACTGTAATGGGATCCAGGGCTACATCAGTTAACAAAACAAGACAAAATAGTATTCCTATTAGGAAATATCTTTACAACTTGCAAGAAAAAGAGATGCCTATACTCTAGAATACCTACTGAGAAGTTACAGGATTTTACATCTTTTGATCCTGACACAACAAAAAGAAATACAAATCCCATTCATCTAATAAAGCTGTAAACTTTCTGCTGACACTCACATAGGTTGCATCTTTAATCATCACCTTTAAACTAGTTTCCAAGATTGGAGTTTCCTAGGCTTAAACTTGCTCCCCCAACCCAGAAGTGTGGCACTTTGGGCATAATGTTTCAGAGCAGACAAACTTTCCCAGTGCTTACCAACCCTGGAAGGCAATCATGGTAAATGTGACAGCTAAGGGCAACTGAAACCCATGAATTCTCCCTCTCCCTCACACCTCAAAATACTGTCCAAAGGCTGCCTATATTCCTGCTTGACCTGTATAGGATTAGGGCTGGAGAAAAATAAAATGGCTGATGTCTCTAACCATCATAGTTTGTATTTTAACCCCAAAGCTACAGTCAAAGAAAACTTCCAATCTGCCTACCATTCCTGACCCTAGCACTGGGAATGAGCGGTGTGCTCCTCACTTAAGATAAAGACCTTTAATGCCACATCCATCTACCGAGATCAAAGGAACCTCTATGAGAATTCAGCCTCATCATGACCAAACAGCAGTCCTGGGAAGCTCTTTGGGGACACCTCACATTGTCTTTTATGTGAATCAGACCCTTTCCAGAACCCCAATGGGTTACTGGGAACTTGGAAGGAGTTCAGGTAAGAGTCATCAGGATGACACAGAGGTTAGAAACCATCTTGATGTCAGATTTTAAGAGTTTTGGATTTTTTATTTTTAGTCTTGAAAACAAAAAACTGAATAACCTAAAGGAATATTTTAAGTATTAATAAGTGGTCCTTTTAAATAGGCAACTGAGTGATACCATATTTTGCCTTGTATAATGTGCACCCAAACTTTCTGGAAAATAAAAAATAAAAAAAAATTTTTAATTCAATTTGAATTTACTTATATTTAGATACTTGTTTTTTGTATCATAAAGGAATTTTAGCATTTCCTTTTGAACATATGGTATATTAAAAATTTATTTAACTAGTAATTACAAAACACAAGACCAGATACTAGGCATTTCAGGTACTAATATATAATGCGCATCCTTATTTTTTCCTTCAAAAAATTGGGCAAAAAAATGCACATTACACACAGCAAAATATGGTACTCCATCTCAATTCAGAAACTTGAAAAAAAGCAACACACCAAAAAACCAAAACGCTATGTCAGGAAGGTGATTTGCATAGAAGAGATTTCAGAGGTTGACTGTGTCTTTTCTTTTTCCATTATGTAAAGCTCTTGATTATAAACCCAGTGGACAAGAGGTGGCCAGGTTTTATTTGATGCTTTCTTTTCTCAGGGGTAGAGGCCTTGCCCAGGATTTCTTAACACAGACAGGTTGGGGGGAAAAAAATCCGTGGGGGTTAGAGTTAGGGCAACTCTAACCTTCACACCACGATGGTTGAAATCCATGAAGGCCCAGAAAATAGGAACTTAGATTCAAACAATACAGCAAAAACCTAAAATAGTAGAGAAATTTAAAAAATGCCTTTCTCCCTTCGCCTATTTCATAACATCAAGGAAAACTGACTAAAGGTTTCTCATAGGAGTAACAACCGACCTCGAGTAGGAGGTCAGAAGCGAAAAGCAGGGCTCACTCTCCCCCTCACTACTCAGGTGGCACAGGATGCTAACCGTGGACCGAGTGGACCCGGCTCCAAAAGGGCCGTGGTGAGCCTCCCTGGGCTCGCCGCCGGGCCTTCCCAGGTTCCGGGCTCCGCCTGCGTCTCCGGTCTCCGAAGGCCTTCACGTGGCCCAAAGTCCACGCCCACCGGGCCCAGTTAGGGCGTTGGGGCCTGCTCTCCGGGAACCAAAAGCTTTCAGCGGGTGGTAGGCCGAATCGCAAGGGGTTTCTCCGAGACCCCAGGGCCTCGCGCCGGCAGTGTGGGCCCGCAAACCTCCCAGGCCCGGACGGCCGTTCCAAGGAAGCCAATCAGGCCGGCCGGGGCCTGCATGACACAGCACGATCTAGCCCAGGCCCCGACCCGGGCCCAACGCAAACCCCGCCTAGGGGGCGCGCGGGTGCGTAGACCAGCGGAGCCCGGCCACGGCCCCTCCTTCGCCCCCTTCCTCTCCTCTCCTTCCAAGTCTCCCTCTTTCCTGATCTCCACCTCTTAGATGCTTCCACTGCCAGGCCCGGCCGGGCCTACCCAGCGCCGAAGGGCCCCCGGGTGCGCGCACCCACAGCGAGCGGGGGTCTCGCGCGCACGCACACACACACAAGCACTCACTCAGCTCCCGAGGCCATGGCGCGCGCCTCTCCCGGCCGGCGGCTGTGGCGGCCCGCGAGTAACGGCTACAAGGGGTGGCAGGCGACCGATTGGACTGGGTCTTGGCTCTCCCGGGCGGGTGGCAAGCAGCAGCGACAAACCCGCAAGCAGCCTCCCTCTCACTTCCTCCCAGCGGCACCCGTGCAGTGGGCGGGCAGGAGACGTCGATTCCTGATCCGCGAGTGGGCAGCAACAGCGACGACTCAAACGACGACTGCAGACGCTTCACTGAGACCGAGCGGAGAAGAGCCGAATCATCGGAAGAAGAGGTGCTCTCACCTCAGCCAATCAGCGCCTGCCCTAGGAACTTCCGCCCGCCTCTCAGAGCCTCTCCCCAGCAACTCGCGGACCAGAGCCAATCAGGAAATTCGTTTTGGCCTGGCTCCCGCCTCAGGGATGCAACACGTTTGGTAACGCCACGTCAATTGGCCGCAACGCTGCGCTTCCTCGATGGATTGGGATTCTCGACCAATTAATGAAAGGAGTGAGGCCAGATCCACTGGCGAGAGGAGTGTTTAATCCCTTGGAGGCGGACTCTCCCACTTGGCTCCAGTTCATTGGCTCTTGAGTTTTTTGTGCTGGAAAAAACCCTGGCACAATGGATGACCCCTTGTATTAGTCTAGTAGTTGCAGTGATAACTCACACCCTTATCTTCTTCCAAAACCTGAGGACTCACCCTAACCCCCTCCTTGCACCTTCAAAACTCTGGTTCAGGCCACCCCCTACCTACTTTGGGACCCTTTGACTAGCAACACAGTTTTTGTTTTTTAAATTTTACAGAGAGGGGAAGGGAGAAAAGGAAACAATGATGTGAGAAATATCAATCACCTCCTGTCGTGCCCCAGCTAGGGCCTGAACTCACAACCCAGGCAAGTCCCCCAACCGGGAACTGAACGAGCATCCTTTCACTTCATGGGATGACACCCAACCAACTGAACTACACCAGTCAGGGCAGCAACCCAGCTCTTAATCCCCCTCTATCCTTTAGTTGTTGAACCCTCTGATAACCCTAATCTGACAAGACTACGGTTCCTCAGAGCTTGGAGGTCCATGCTTTCTCTTACCACTGGATGTTAATATTAATGGTTTGAGGAGGGAGGGCACTCAAATCCAGAAAGAGGTCAAAAGGCTACCACAAAACATGTAACATCCAATAGAGCCTAAAGCAGCAAGAAAATTGCATGCCGAGTTGAAGTTCTTGGGCCCAAAATACCAGCTAATCCTGACTATATTCAACAGGCAACTCTGGTAGCACACTAACTGGATTCACCCTTCGTCCTTTTCCAAAGACACATTTGACTGAGGCAATCAATTCTCCTATTTCTAGAATTTAGGATTAAGGAGGAGTTGAGAAGTCACTCAGAGACTCAGATCTGCTTGTTTCTCCCTCTAAGAATCAAATACCTGCCCTTGTCAAGACAGATCTGCCTAGACCACCTTCCAGATCCACCTCCATTTATTCTATCACCTCATACAGGATCCTGGGCTTTGGGGCTCTGCTTTTAGGTAACAAGGACTAAAGTTATTACTTTCTGAGTAAGGATTCCTGTAGCCCTTTCTTCTACCCTAAACCTCAAGTCATAAGGTAGATGATGCTGGGAGAGGGCACCTGAGACAGCCAGCACTTAACTAAATCAGACAGCTGTGAGCTTCCCTTGAGTAGTGTGCTTACTACTCAAGTATATGTAGTAAGCAGACAAGAGATAGATATGAGATTTTACTCAACACAAGAAAAGGGGAAACAGGAAAAAAAGGTACCATGAGCAAAGTCAATGCCTTGTTGGTGGTGGTGGGGGAAGTGGGGTCCTCTGGAACCAGATGCCAGTAACTAGGCCAAAAAATTTTGCAGGAGTACCACCAACTTCTCCAAAGTCAGACTTATATAGGAATGGTCAGCTCCAGCCACATTCCCCAAAGATGGTAAAGCAGAAAGCCCTCCCCACAGAAAGATGGCCCACTGGGGGCCCAAGCTCAGACTCTTCAAAACTTGGCAGCTATAGGTCACAAGGCTCCTGCAGAGATGTCCGAAACTCTTCAAGAAGGGCTTCACGGTCAGGAGGACGAATCCAGCTCAAACAGGTTTCAAGGTATAAGGGGAGAGACCTGGAAAGCAAGAAGGGTGAGGCCTAAGAGTGAAGGACAGACAGGTTAAGCAGCCTTCCCTCCCTTTCACTCACCACCACCCTCCCCAGTGGGCCCACGATTCCAGGTCACCCCACTGCCCATCAGACCCAACCCAGCAGGCCTCAGCCTCACCATGTAGCATTCTCCTGTGGCAACTTAGTTTGGGCCTCCAGCCTCTGCCAAAAAGCAGTGGCCTCATCCCTCCGATCTAGCCTCTTCAGAGTCTGAAGCAGATGAAAGGAAGCGTCTCCATTACCTGTACCCCACCCCAGAGTACAGAGTCTTAGAACTTGTCCCAGTCTTAAACATCATTTTATAAAAGGGGAAACTGAGGCATAGAGCAGGGAAATGCCTTGCCTACAGTCATACACTGAACCAGGAGTAGATCATTCCTGACTATTCCTATCCCTAAGCACTGCCCGCTCAGGACAAAGAGCTCAGCTAATTCTGTTCCTGCACAACACATTCCCAATGTAGTTATTGTCTTTGTGTTTGAGGACATTGGGGAGACTAGGGAACCCCTGAGAGGCCTTCATACACACTTGTATATGTCTTGTGTATGTCTGTACATTGGGTATATCCCTAGGTACATACAGCACAATCCCATTCACCTCTCCTACATAGGAACATCACTTAGTACCTCCCCCATGGACATCTTTGTGCACCTGTGCTTAGCCAACATCATGCAAGTGTACATACCTGGGTATACCTGCACACTGAGGAGGAAGTCCTGTAGCGCTTTGGTATCCTGGCCACTGGCCTCCCATTCTAGTCCACGACTAATCAGGGCAGCTGCCTGAAGCTGTTGTAGTTCCACATCTGACGTATACCCCTGCTCACAGTTGGAAGCAGGCCCTGGGGACCACCCCCAAAGTCAAGAAGTGTGTTCCTAGCCACATAGTCGCTAAAACCCCAAGTACCCCTCTATCTTTCTTGTGTCCAGAGTCCCTTTCTCTTAAATTTCCCGGTGGGCTAGGACACACGAAAAGGGAACTGATATCTACCACCACCGATTCTAGTAGGAAAGAGGAAAATTGAGAGTCTAGATCACCTTGTTCTTTGTCCTCAGGTGTGGCTCGGAAGAGCAGCTCAAGGCACCTAAAGTGAGACATAGAGCAGAGATGAAGAGGAGTCAAGCTCAGAAACTCTGGGGTGCATAGGTAAGACTGGAGCTCACCAATAAAAATGTATCCCTCCACACTTCCCCAAGGGCCCCGGTTGGCTTCCAAGGGCTCACCGGCTAAATTCACTAATTGCCTGTTTTGGGGCCCCTAGCTGCACCCAGGCTTGGCCCTGAAGCAGGTAGGTGGCAGAGACCCAGGTTGGGCAGTGCAGTGACTCCTTGGTCCGTTTTCTGGCATCTTTCCATGGTTGGGGCATCTTGGGAAGCAGAGAAGATGTGCGGCTCAGCAGCTCCTCACATACTGTCAAAGCATCCTGAGCTCGGCCTGCCTGGATCAGTGCTGCTGCTGCCTCCAAGAATACCTCAGGCATACAGGGCCCTGGGGGGCAGGGGGGTGGAGAGAACTGGGGTGGGAGAAAGATGCAGTGTCTTGAATTAATATGAGCCTCCACCCCCAACCTCTTCACCAGGCTCAGGCTCTGGTACCATATAGAGCCCACCCACTGCTTGCTGCCCTGGATTCCTTGCTCTGGGGAGACTTCCTGGTCTGCCCCCCCACCCCCAGACAGACAGAAGAAGATAAAACAGAATAGCAGTCCTGGTCTACTCCAAAGGAGACTCCAACCCTTTCCTACCCCAATTGCAGAGAAACTTGAAGATATACCCACCTTTGGCTCCGAGCCATCCAGCAACAGGGCCAGCAGGTCCAAGTAATGCTCTACAGCGTCTTCTGCCCTGAGGAGTCATAGCCCATGAGCCTTACATTAGACCCTTGCTGGGGCCTCAAAGGGCGCTTAGCTAAGTAAGAGATGCTCAAGAGCCCTGGGGAGTGGGTCTTAGAGCTCCAACCTTGACTCAGTATTAATATACCCTCCTTACAGAATGGGTTTTGGAGACTTCAGAGTTTTAAAGATACAGGTTAGTGTCTAGGGGAAGAGTTCTCAGTTCAGGTCCAGTGGCAAGGCAGGAGGCTGAGGAGTGGAGACCTATGTCCTGCCACCGACTGATCTATCCCCCTGACTCACATGAACAGAAACAAAGTCACACCCCAGGGAGGTAGCAGAAGTGGGAAGAAGAGCTCACGTGAGCAACAAAACCTCACCTTCCCATCTGTAGGCATCGGCTTGCTAGCAGGTATTTGATCTGGCTCGGTGTATCACAGTGAAGGGGTGAGGCTGGGTCAGGTCGTGGGAGTAGCAACTCTACCTCAATAAGAAAATGGGGGACTTCAGAGCTGGGAATGACATTCAAGGCCTAAAAGGGACAAAAGAAGAAAGTATATCTATAATCTTTGGGAGCCATACCTCCTTCTACTTATACTTGATCAGTCTCGTCCATACAAGCACCTCAGCAATCCCCATATCTTCAGTTGGTACAGTTCCTTACCTCAACCAGAAGTTCCAGACTCTCCAGCTCTGCCGCTGTGTTCCCCAGTTGCCGATATAGCCTCGAGGCCTCCAGAAGCGGGGGACCACAGATTGACTCCCCTTTCAGGGCTGCAACCAAGTATAGCAGAGCTCTCTGTGGACTGCCCTAGAGGGGTGAGAGGACACAAGCTTCAGCCACCTTCACAAATAAAAAAGCTGTCCATAACACCCATGGTTTCCCTAACCCACCCTAGCATTGTCTTTACCATCTTTCGGAGACAGGTCGCCAGTGCTGTGTACACCTGGACCAACACAGGCCATGGGCACAGACCTGAGGTCGCTTCATACAGGCTGCTCAGTGCCCTGGGCAGATTCCCTGTGATCAGCTCCTGGAGGCCTGAGAGCAATCAGAGTGTGAGCTTAGACAGGCCACAGGGCACGAGTTAAATAAGACATGACAGGAAAGTCATGAGCCTAGAGGCCCCTTAAAATGGGGAGCGGTGGGGAAGGAATGAATTAGATTGCTAACTGACCTTGGCGAAAGGCAGATGCTGTCAGAAGGACATCCTTCAATCCCTGGGCATCCTGCAGGGTCAGTGGGTCATCTGACTCCTTAGCTGGGGGACTCCAAGTTTTTAGAAGGAGCAGCAGATCCCCAGAGGCCTCACTCTGGGGAGAGAAGGACCATCAGAGGATCCAAGCTTGTAACTCTTTCTTTTCCTGTCTCAGTCCACCCTGGCTGGACCTTAAGTTCAAAGGTCCTCCTGACTCCTGTTTCCTCAATTCTAAGAGACTGGTAGCTGTGGGGAAAGGATAAAGGGAGGAAGACAAACCTGGGGCAATGATAATATATTCCCATGTACCTCCTCACTCAGGATAAGTCCATGAGGACACAGGGCAAGGACCATGTTTGAGTTACCTCTGAAAAGACTGAGACTGGGAAGTGACTTCAGCATGGTCATGAAAGCCCTAACCCTATCCAAAATTATTAAGCTATTTTAAAAACACACCCAAGAGAATCCCTCCAATGTGGGACCAACCAGAGCAAGGTCACCTAAGATTCCTTGAGAGAACCTGGGTCTAATGACCACCAACCCAGCACCCTTTCCAGCACATAATGATGCTACTGCAGCTTGGAGGGGAGAGAAGAAGGAAAATACCCTTACTTAGATCCAGGTCACTTCCCAAATTACCTGGCTGCCATTCAGGGTCTGCAGCAGCAAGGTCAGGTCCCCAAGACGATCAGTGCTTAGCCAGAGGGCAGCCTGCAGGCCAGCCAGGTGATGAAGGGCAGGGAGCAGCTCTGGCGGAAGGGAGGATGCATGGAGGACGGAGTTCCACAGCTCCATGAGTCCACCTTCCAGCCTGGGCCCCAGCTGCTTCTGGGTTTCCAGCACTAAAGAGTACACACACATACAGCTGAGACAGGACCTCATCTCTGCCTTTCCTTTTATGCAGGAACACAAAGACCACAAAGATGCTCCTAGTCTGAGGAGCACATGGAGGATTGGAGAAGGGCATCTCCCTTTGTGGAGGTGACAGATTATGTGGTTCCTCCCATCCTCCTTGTAAGGACTGAGGCTGGCAGGGGTATGGGAGAGAATCTCTGGACCTCACCTCTCTCTAGGCCATGTTGGATATCCTGTGCCTCGTCCTCAGTGAAACCCTGGGCCAGGCTCGCCCTCAAAGTAGTGAAGTTGCAGATAACAGTCAATTCCAAGGGGAGAACAAGAACAGCTGCAGGGAGCCCTAGAGCGACAAATGCTGGTCTCACAGGCTGCTCCCCCACAAAATATTCCCTGAATAAGGTCCCAAACCACAGATCACCCCATCTCAACCAAATGGCCTTCAAAAAGAATGCGCCTTTTGGACAAAGTATGGAAAGGGAAGAAAGTTCTCCAGATTAAACCACTCTGGAAACTACTTCTTCAAATGCTGCTGCTGCTGTGTGTGCATACAATAAGGAGATAATCCTGTACAAAGACGATCCACTCCTGTCCTCTCTGTGCCCCTGTCCCGAGTAATTGCCTCAATCCCAGAAATGGAGAGAAGAGGAACTAGTCTCTGGCTGTGGAGGGTGTATATGTTGGGGGATGGGGGGAGCAGTACTGACCACCCTGGGGAGGACCCTGCTTACCCTGCAGACTATGGAGGAGTCCCCTGAACCCTTCCAGCGCATCTTGAGCCAACTGCTGTCGCCTCAGAGACAGACCCGAGTCCTGAGCCACCTGTTAAACATGAGGTGTAGCGTCACTGAGAATAAGTCCTTTCCTCCTCTCCTGCAGCAATGGCAAGGGATGTCCTTTTCCAGTAATTTCTGGCTTTAAGGGGAGGTCAAGCTCAGACTCCCCACCTCCATTAGCTGGAGTAAATCCATAACAATCCCTCTTTCTGGTAATCTGGGGCTGAAAAGCCAGGGTCCAAGCAACCGCGTTACCTTGGCCTTTCGAACTAGCCGGTCATTCTCTGCCCTCCACAGGTCCAGGCAGCTGACTTGTGGCACTGAGGAGCCCAGAGGGGTCTGGTGGGACATAGTGGGCGAGGCTGGGCCCGGCCACCTGGAGAGGCCTGCAAAAGGGTCAGCCCATTGCCCCCAGTACCCTCACGAGCTGGGAGGAGCCCGTGCACCTCTGACCCCACCGCGTCTCCTCTGCTCAGCTCCTGGAGAACCCAAGGACCCTCTCCTCGCAGCCTGGCCGGGCTCTCTCACCCTCGCCTCTGGTTGGCCGGGCCGACAAAACTCGGCTGTGGTTGGTCGTCTTCAAGGGACAGTGCCCGCGGGAAACTCGAAAAAACAAACGAGTCCGGACAGACTAGTGAGGAAGGCTGAGGCGGGCAGGAAGCGGGAGGCGTGTCTGATAAAGGAGTTCCTACGGCTCAGTGGTCCACAGGTTCGGCTCGTAGGCCTTGAGAAATCGATATCTAAACCAGAGCCCCCAGCTCAGCCCTTCCTCCCCAGCCACACTTCAGGTCTGTTGGATTTCCCCTCCCTCCGAGGAGGGCCGACCCGCGCGATGCATGCTGGGAGTCGCAGTACCGCTGACAGCCGCTTGAAAAATCCCGCGGGGAGAAAGTGTCTCCCAAACGGACTGACTGGAGACCATGGCTTGGTAATAAATAAGGCCATCCTTCCTCTGCTCACCATAGAGCATCATCAACGTGCTCACCACATGCAGTCTGACTGCTGGCAGCGCGGCCCTGTGTTTGTGCAGCCTGCACTGCTCACACGTACGTGCTTAATCCTTTCAGAAAATGGAGATAGGAGAGCTGGATATTCGTAAGCCACACATAAAATCAACTCAAAATGGACAGGTTGGGCCTTATTAAAATTAAAAATTCATGCTATAGTCCTGGCTGGTGTGGCTCAGTGGATTGAGCGCGGGCCTATAAACCATAACGTCTCCAGTTCGAACCCTGTCAGAGCACAAGCATGGACTGCAGGCAGGTCCCCAGCTGGGGGCGTGTAAGAGGCAACCTATGGATGTTTCTCTCACACATCGATGTTTCTCTCCTCTTTATCCCTCCCTTTCCCTCTCTCTAAAGATAAATAAGATTTTAAAAACAAAACAAAACAAAAAACAAGCACCTCTCATGCTACCAAGACACCATCAAGAAAGTTCAACTACAAAGTGGTATAAATATTTGCAAATCATATACTTTATAATGGACTTGTATCCACATATTACTCTCAAAGATCAATAATAAAGACTTATTTGAATCATTTTAAGGCAAGCAGAAAAATATGAAGACAGTTTACCAAAAGGATATGTGAATGGCTAAGAAGCACACAAAACGATGCTCAACATCATTAGCCATTAGGGAAATATACACTAAACCCATGAGATACCACATCCACACTGAAAACGGTTATAAAAAAAAATGCAGATATTACCAAATGTTGATGAGGATGTGGAGAAACTGAAATCCTCACACATTTATGGTTGGAGTATAAAATTGTACAGTTACTTTGCAAAACAGTTTGGAAGTTTCTCTAAAAGTTATTCATAAACTTATCATATGACTCAGCAATTCCACTCCAAGGAATCCTCCCAAAAGAAATGAAAACATATGTCTACATCAAGACTTGTATGCAAATGTTCATAACTGTTTAAAAATATATTCACAATAGCTAAGCATTGGAAATAATCCAAATGTCCATCAGTCGATCATAGCCATGGGACAGAATATATGACTGCAATAAAAAGGGGCAAAAAGTGATACATGCAACAACATGGATGAACCTCACAAACTTTATTCTAAGTCAAAGGAGCCAAAACAAAAGACCACATATTGCGTGCTTCCATTAATATGAAATGTTCAGAAAAGGAAAATTATAAAGACAAAGAACAGTGATCTGGGGTAGGATGGGAGATTGATTATAAACAAAGTACAGAGTATTTGTGGGAGTCATGAAAATTTTCTAAAACTAAATTGTAGCAGTTGATAAGTTTCTTACATATGATATGAAAAGGACAAGCAGCAAAAGAAAAAAACTGGATAAAGTGAAATTCATCAAAATTTTAAAATTTTGGCCCTGGCTGGTATAGCTCAGTGGATTGAGTTCAGGCTGTGAACCAAAGGGTCACCAGTTCGATTCCCAGTCGGGGCACATGTCTGAGTTGCAGGCCAGGTCTCCAGTGAGGGCCAGGTGAGAGGCAACCACACATTGATGTTTCTCCCCCTCTCTTTCTCCCTCCCTTCCACTCTATTAATAAATAAATAAAATCTTAAAAAAAACTTGAAAATTTTGTTCTTACATGCTATACAAATAGCTGAAGGTTAATTAGCAACATAACTAAATAGTATTGCTTCAAGTCTCCATCAGACAAATAAACAAAAAAACTTAAAAATTTTGTGCTTCAGAGGACACTGTCAAAAAAAATTAAGATAACCACCCACAGAATGTTTTTTAATAGTTTATTTTTTATTATTTTCTTCAAATATTTTCAAATCATAAATGTGATAAGGGGCTTATATCTACAATATATAAACAATGCTTATAACTCAATAATAAAAAGACAACCCAATTAAAAGACAAAGAATCAAAATGGACAGTTCTCCAATAAGCACAAGAAAGATACCCAACAGCATTAGTCATCAAGAATCTGTAAACTAAAACTACAATGAGACCACTTCACACCTGCGAGAATGGTTAGAAACAAGATGAATAACAAGTATTGGCATGGATATGCAGAAATTGGTACTCCCATACACTGCTGGTGGGAATATAAAATTGTGCAGCAGCTTTGGAAAACAGAGAGGTAGCTTTCAAAGTTTTTACAACTCCTCAACAAGTTTCACAGAATTACCATGTGACCTAGAAATTTCACAATATGCCACTAGGTATACACCCCCCAAAATGAAAACGTATGTCCAAACAAAAACTTGTGTATGGATGTTCATAGCAGCATTAATAACCACAAGGTGCAAACAACACAAATGTCCATCAATAGGTGAGTGAATAAACAAAATGTGACATATCCATACAATGGAGTATTATTTGGCCCTAAAAAGAAACAAAGTACTGCCCTGACTGGTATGTCTCAGTGGGTTGGGTGCCATCCCGCACACTGAGACATCAGTTCAATTCCATGCTACATGGATGAACCTTGAAAACGTTAGGCTAAGAAGCCTGACAGAAAAGGCCACATATTATATGATTTCATTTATATGAAATATCCAGAATGGGCCAATCCACAGAGACAGAAAACAAATTAATAGTTGTCAGAAGCCAAGGGCCAAGGGGATTGGAAGTAACCGCTAATGGGTGATTTCCTTGGGAAGTGCTGGAAATGTCCTGGTATAGCAGTGATGGCAGCACATTGTAATTTGTACTGAGGGCCAGTGAACCGCACACTTTTAAATGGTTAATGTTATGTTATGTGAATTTTACCTCAATTTTAAAAAAGAAAAAGAATGAAGCACTTATATATGCTACTATATGGATGAACCTTGAAAACATTAAGCTGAGTGAAAAAAAGCCAGTCACAAAAGGCCATACATTATATGATCCCCTTTCTGTGAAGTGTCAAGAACGGCAGTTGCCTAAGGCTAGCAGTGAGACAGGGAGGGATGGGAGTGATAGGAAAGAGTATCTAGTTTCTTTACAGGTTGATGAAATGTTCTAAGATTGACTGTGGTGATGGCTGTACAACCATGAATATACTAAAAATCATTAAATTGTGCACTTTAAATGGGTAAATTTTATGGTAAATTGTACCTCAATAAAGTTCTTTTTTAAAAAAAGGACAATGAGGCCCTGACAGACGTGGCTCGGTGGGCTGAGTGTCATCCTGCAAACTGAAAGATGGCTGGTTTGATTCTGGGTCAGGACACATGCCTGGGTTGCCGGCCAGGTCCCCAGCTGGGGGCATGAAAGAGGCAACTGATAGATGTTTCCCTTGCACATTGATGTTACTCTTCCTCTCTCTCCCTCCCTTCCCCTCTCTAAAAATAAATAAAATCTTAAGAAAACAAAGAAACAATGAGTTAGTATGCAATGGGATGTTTGATGTTAAAGGCAGAGATAAGAATTTTTTTTTTTAAGATTTTATTTATTTTTTTAGAGAGAGGGAAAGGGACAAAAACATCAATGTGTGGTTGCCTCTCACGGCCCCATCTTGGGACCTGGCCTGCAACCCAGGCATGTGCCCTAACTGAGAATTGAATCTACAACCCTTTGGTTCACAGGCCAGCACTCAATCCACTGAGCCACATCAGCCAGGGCAGAGATAATAATTTTTAATAGTGTAAACCAATGTGCTAATATATTTCTTTAAAAGGTTATCTTTAGGCTCCAGGGAAGGGGGCTCCCTGCAAAGAAAAGCTGTGGGGGTGGGGGCAATGAGCTAACCTGAAGGTGAGGAATTGGGGTCTGAAATCCTTTCTATGGTTCTAGGGATGGAGAACAAATCTTTTTTTCACAAAGGTGCTGCCTGCTCACTAAATGATGCTTGGGAGTTTTCACCAGATTGAGGGAGGGGATGGGATTTTTTCCTTTCTAATTCATCTTACAGGATAGCTGAGGCCTGACTTCTCCCTTTGCATTATTAAAACTATCCCTGCCAGGATCCAATGCCCCATCCTAATTGCCTGAAACAGTACACTTTTCATCATCTTCCAACTTGACCTCTATAGCACTAGAAACTGTTGGCCATTAATAACTAGACCTCTTCCTTTAGCTACCACAGCAGTGAATGCCTTTACTGCACAATCACTGCTACTCAGCTTCGCTTCTTACTCTGCCAAGTAAAGGTAGATGCTACCCCACAATTTTAATATCCATTCTCTTTCAGTGGTCTCATCTCCTCCTGTCCTGAGTACTCTCAAATCTCAAACCCCAGTCCTAACCCTTCTCCTCAGAGCCTCTTCCTTACTCCTTTGATGGACATTTCCACAGGGACTTCATGTCAGCACTTCCAAATGACATAGGAATAGTGAGGTGGACAGAGAACACAGGAAACATGCATGAAGAGCATTGTATTCATACAGTTTTGGCTTCAAAGCAGGAATAATCAATGGGAGAAGGAATGTTTAAGCTGGGCAAGTAGGTCTGATAACTGGCAACACAGGTTGGGAAACTAGGGAGGCCTCCACAGAAGTGAATGAAGGGCAAAGGGTGTTCTGGAATGAAAGGACACAGCAGAAGAGACGGCACTACTGGGGCTGTAGACAGTGAATGTCTGTGTGCTCCAAGATGCCTGGGCTTGTCTTTTCAGCCATCTCTGTTAACAGTCAAAGATAAAAGTATAATAAAATACGCTGCGTGGCAAAGGAAAATGGCAGGTGAGACAGAGAGAGTGATTTGGGAAGAGCTGGGGGAAATGAATTCACACAACTCCAACCATTCCCCAAGGCTCTTAGGTAAAGCAGTTCTGCAGATGATTCCATCTGTGCCTGGTGGAAAGGGAGACTGATGTTCCCGATTGCCACTCTAAGACAGCGGGCACTTCCCCACAACTCAAACACACATATTTACATTATTATTTTATTCCACTTTGGAGACTACCCCCCCAGTCCTTGAGATGCATCCAAAGCAGTAGTTAAGGATCAGGCCCCATTATGATTTTTAATTATAAAATAATAAAGTCCCAGATGCTAGTAGCTCCTGGCTGCATGGTGGTAATAGGTGTGGCTGAGCCTCTCTTGCAGATGACTCAGCACCTGTATAGGCCAGACTAGATTGTTCTCCAGTTCTCTCCGTGGCCCTCACAGCCAAGGCTACCTATGCTGGGCCGGAACTAGCTGCCGGGACCAGGAGCTCACAGCACCATCCACTCGCATCACCAAAGATAGGCCCAGGAAAAGTCCCACACTGCTCACAATGAAGCCCATGGCCTCAAAAATGAACCTGCAAAAAAGGGTGGAGAATATCAGAGAACACTAAGAGTAGGTCTAGAGCCTTTTCCCTGCCGAGGCAAAACCTTGTCCACCCTGGATGTTCATTCTTTGTTCCCAGTTCCATCCTCCCCAGCACCTCTACTTCTCAAGCAAAATCCACTCACTTGGGGGCAAACACCTTCCAGACCATGAGATGCCTGCGGAGGATGGAGGCTGCCAAGGCACAGGCCAGAATCTAAGGGAGAGGAGGAGTCAAGTTACTCAGGAAGAGGAGGAGGAAGCAGGTCAGAGAGAGCTGCTGTAGGCCCCTGTGAAGAATGAGAGGAGTAGGAAAGTAGTGTTGTCAGTGGAAAAACCCCTGGGTTTGGACACTGAAGAGACCTAATTCTCTTCCTGGCCCCACCATTTGTTCTGCTAACACTCAGGCTCTGCCTCCCAGGGTGGAGGAAGATGTCATAGTCACACCACACCCTCTGCCTCTGAAGGAGAGGAGGAGGAGGACCCAAGACCACACCTTGGGAAAGAATCCTGGGCATCACCTCAGGCTTTCCTGTCTGAACATCAATGGAGTAATCCCAAATGTAACCCACAGGGTCCAAATGTAGCTTGTAGAGAGAAAACAATCTAAGCCTATGAAAGGAGATTAAGGAGATTCAGGTTCAAGTTTCAATATTGCCATTTGAGGCCACTATCTTGGGCAACCACTCCACTTATCTGTACCTCAGGCAAGGCTCTCACCCAGGGTTTTAGCAAAGTATGAAAAAAAGAACGTGATGAGCACACATGAGAAAAGGTCACTAACTCCATGATCTCTCCCCTGCACCCACCTGAATACCAAAGACAAAGAGGTACTTGAGGCCCAGCTGCAGCAGTGCTACACTGAAGTGGTGAGGTGCGTTCCGGAGCCGCATCTCCATCAGTGGTTCCTCTTCTTCCTCAGGCCCAACTCTGGCCTCAGCTTCATTCCCTGGGGGCTGCCGCCTCTTCTGGGACCCTTGACTCTCACATAGGAAGGGCCAGAACAGGAGCAATGGGCAACCTACTGTCTCAGAGGAAGGCAGGGCCAGAATCAGTGGAGGACCCAGGGCCCACACCAGCCCGGCTCCCAACCACCCTAGTTCACTCAGTCTCTAATTAACATAAGCCCAGGGATACCAGAGATCCAACAAAATTACCTCACCCTACTCAAATCCAGGAAGTTACTTTCCTTCTACAAAGCCAGAGTAAACAATGGAAGCAAAGAAGGAATGAGGAGGTACCTGCAAAGAGGAGGTGGGAGGCAAAGGTGTTGGCTCCGACCAACAAAGCTGGCAGCCAGGTGGAGGAGCCATGACCTTCTGGGAATCCCACGAAGGCTGCATGCCAATGGATAGTTGGAAAGACAGGCTGGTGACCCGTGGAGTAGAAGGTCTGTGAGGCCATGAGAGCCCAAGCAGAGACTGCCTGCCATGGCACAGTAAAAGGACCTGGGGAAAGAAACATGCCTCTTTATAGTCACATTCCATTCCCTAATCTGTAGCCTACTGTCCCATGATCACACACTACTACTACTACTACTACTACTACTACTACTACTTCAGTGCTAATTCTTATATACACACGTGCCCATCACCCCAAACTCCTATAGTCAACACTCTGTTATTCTAATCCCCTCTAAGGCACAAAGCCCCATTACTCTAATCTGAACCCCACTGTGGTTAATCTCTTTTTTCCTCACATATGCATAGCTCACTATGACATGATATGCTCATAATTCACCATTCCCATGACTGGAAAATCAGAAAATATGTTCATGAGGATGCAGCTTTTCCTTAAGAATGAGTCTTGGAGTATTCCTTGTTTCCCTCCCTCATCATGAACCCTGCTGGCCCTGACAGCCAGTCAGCCTGGCTATAGCAGATAAGGGAGAGGGTATCAGAAAGACCCTCCCAACTGTATGGGGCATGAGACCCCGTGTCAAGGTGAAGAACCTGAGGAACAACACTAGCTTGAAAACCGAAGGGGCCAAACTCACATCCCTACTGTCCCTGGATGAAGCAGGGCTGAGATATGTATTTACCAGGTGCGCTGATGGGTATCCCAGCAGCAAGCAGATGCAGGAGAAGGAAGCTCTGCAGAAACAGAAGCAGGAACACAAGACTAATGCGCTCTGCATGCAATAGCAGAAGTGGGAAGGCCAAGAGGGTGAGGGCCGTGACCATAGCAGCTGAGTAGACATTCCCCAAACGACAGGCAGCCAAGGTCAGGGGACCCTGACATTTGGTTCTCTCCAGCCGGCCCCGGAACTCCTCCTGCATATGTCGGTAGATTTGAGGAACCACATAATCCAGGTCAGCTTGAGAAGTTGGGGGACCTGAGAAGGGAGTGAGGACGGTCCTGGTCCTTGGAGCACCCATCGTAGCCTTTGCCAGCACCGTCACAGGCCTCCAGAGCAACAGCAAGAGCCCTGAAGCGGACAATGCTGCCACAGCCCTAGGCAGCACAACTGATGCGCCAGCAACGAGGGCCTGGAGACGTGGGGGTGCTTCATCTGCTCCTGACGCCAATGCCCAGTAGGCAGCAGTGCCCAGTACCATTAGGGGCAGCCCCCACCGCACGAAGAGCACAGGGGGCTCAGGGCTCTTGAGATTACCATAGTGATGAAGCCACAGGCGTACAGCAGCTGACAGGGCCACCAGTGCCCCCACACAAGCTCCGTACCACAAATTCTTAGCTCGACCCCCCACCATGGATGCCAGGGGACTCAGCCAGGGAGAGGAGTGGCAAGCAGGTGTCTCTTCAGGGCAGCGATGAAAAAGACCAGCTAGTCTGATACATAAAAGCAATCCAACTCCAAGCCCTAGGACATACATTCCATTGTGCTGTGGAATTGGGCCCGCTGAGGCAGAAAAGCCAAGGCGGGGTACTGTGAGCAGCTTAGGTGGCAGCAGCTTGCCCTCCCAGTGAAGCTGGGCAAGCAGGAGCAAGATGAGTGAGCACAAAAGGAAGCGGGTGGCCCTAGCCTCAGCTACAACAAAGCTATCAGAGAAGAAAGCAGCAAAGCGAATGAGCAAGAGGAACAGAACAGGCCCAGGGGTGGGAAGCAGGACTGCCAGAGGTCTCTTGGATCCCCAGCCAGCCCAGGCTTTCCAAAGAAAATGTAGGAGTGAGCCCATTGCAGCCACAGCTCCTAGAACCACTGGATCCAGCTTCAGATCAGTAGTTGCCAGGAGGCCTACGCACACTACAACCCCAGCCAGACCCCAGGCCATGGGTACGAGGAGGAGAGGGCGAAGGCAGAAGCCTGGGGATGTTGACCACTGGGATATCAGCAGGCAGAGAAAGCAGCCAGCAGCCAAGAGAGCAGCACCCCCTGCCATGCGGACCAGAGAGAAACGAGCCCAAGAGTCAATGCACATGGCCCGAACTCCCCGCAGGAACTGCTGCAGCTCAGCAATCACAGTCTGTAGTGCTGCCTCGGCCCTCTGGGGGCTCTGCAGAAGCTGCTGGTAGTCAGCAGAGGCCTTGGAGAAGAGGTTATGCAGCCGATGAAGCTCCTCAACCTGGAGGTCCTGAGCAGCAGCTGAGTAGGTGTGAAGAAATCGGGACACCTGGCAGAAAAGGTCAGAGGCCAAGGGGAACAGATCAGAAATTGGAACAGAGGCAAGAATAGGTATTACCAAAGGGGGTACCTGGAAATCAGGGAACCAAAGTCTGTCCAGGACAGGAGGGAAGGGAGGGACAATGGAAGGAGGCCATGGCTATGGAAGGCGAGATTAAGACTGAAAAAAGGACAATAGAGCGGGGTCATTATGCTTCTCCCATATCTACTGTAGCTCTGTCACCTGGAAGCCCAACCCATCACCTACCTGCTGGGCATTGACATGGAGAGCTGAAGCTTGGGCCAGAGCAGACGAATGAGGTTGGAAGTCTTCAACCTCTGAGAACAGCTCAGTCATCACTTCCCCGATGTTCCCAAATGGGATGGGCAGGCCCAGCAGCAGGGCCAGCGTAGGCACAAGGTTGATTTGAGGAACTACCTCTGGTTCCTAGAGGACAAAGACAGGGGTCAATAGATTTACCACAGAGCTGAAGTCAGTGCTTGGGATGGAAGACATAGGGGTGTAGGTAGGAAGTGAGAGTGGGGGGCCTAAAGCAGAAGGAGCCACAAGGATGCTGTGATCATGACACAGGCTGAACACCTGGAAACCAAAGTACACCTCAGGCCTCACCTCTGGTGGGGCCCTGCGGAAGAGCGCCGTGGGACTGTACAGAAAAAGTGCAGCCGAGATCTCCAGCTCACTGTCCCCTCCGTGGTCTCCACTCTTGGTCATTCCATGGTCCCCAATCACCACCAGGAGTGTGTCATTCTCCAGACGTTCCACAACTCCTCTGGGGGCCAAGAATGTGTCAGGGATAGAGATGGATAAAGATTTCTCTCAGGGGCCCATTCACCCCCAGCCATAACTTTCAGTAGTGGGGCCTAGACTTTTGGCAGAGAGATATCTCTTCAGTAATAACCGTATTGCCCAAAGCCACACACTGAACTACTCAAGATGGATGAGGCCCCTAGCTTCAGAAAAAGGCCTAGAGAAGACAGAATGCAGCCAGGGAAGAGGCTCCAAGGTAAGGGCTTTTTCTCTTGGGACCATATATCCTGAGATTCTCAGACACAAACCCAATCCCCCTGACAATATCCCACACTCACTGGATCACCTGGTCCATTTGGCTAAGTTTCTTGGCCATTTCAGGGTGGTGAGGGCCATGCTTGTGGCCACAGTGATCCACACCCAGGAAGTGAGCAATCAGTGCGTCCCATTCACCACTGTCCACTGTGAAGGGGAGAACACTGAGCACAGGGGACTAAGGCCTCCTCCTCAAACCCAGCCAGGCTCCGACGTTCCTATGTCCAGGGACACAAACCAAGCCACTGCAACCATTGGAGGCTCAGGATTTGTGGACTGAAGCAGCCCTCCCAGCTCCCAGTCTTAGGCCTGCCTCTTGCCCCATGCTCACTGGTTGGGTAGAGGTGTTCCAGGATGCCATTGTCCACTGTGTGTAGGTCTCTGACATTGAAGGAGGGGAAGAAGAAAGCTTGGGAGAAAGCTCCAGGAAAAAGGTCTTTCCAAGTGTCATCTCCCATGAAGACCACACGCCTTCCTGCAGGGGCATGAGAGTGGGTCATAGCCTGAACAGGAGTCAGGGCAGGGGAAAAGAGGAGAGAGAGCCCTTTAAAGACTCATCAGAAATCCCAATCATGCACTCGAAGGCACAGAAATTCTACATAGCGATCCTTTATCCTTCAAAGTCTAAAATTTTCTGCCAGGAAACTTTTCCTGATAACCATATTCCACCCCGACCTCTCACTCCTTATTCTTACACAAGGTACTGCTAGTTCTTAGGCTCTGGCTATCTCTGCTACTGTTTCTCCTGGGCGTACCTTGCTTTTTCCAAGTCAGTGAATAGACAGGGCCTGACCCTCTGCTCTCTCCTCCACACTTGTGACAATATCTAGACCCACATCTTCACCTCTTTATTTCTCCCCTGCCCCTTTACTGAGAGTGCCCTAAAAGTAAAACTAGCAACACCCCATGCAGATTAGAAACTCTGCAAGAACAAAGCCTGGACCTGTGCTCCCTGCATGGTCTCTTTCTCTTCCCCCATTTTCCCACAGCATAATTAAGCATGCAGCCAGACACCCAAAGTCCTGGCTCTCTGACTTCTAACGAAGAAACTTGCCAAAGTACTTCTAACCTGGAAAGAGGTCCAGACTGACCTGCACTGGCGAGCTGCTTAATGAGATTGTCTTCCACTATGGCATAGCTGGCAAAGTTACTGCCAGCATCAATAAAGGTAGGCAGTGAACCAGTGGTGAGGGCCTTAAGGCGCTGCATGGTGGTGGTGGGAGGATCAGCCTTAGATTGGTAGAGCCTGGCATGGTGGGGCTGAATCTCCAGGATCCGCTGCAAGGAGCCCAATTTGCCCAGAAAGGGCAGAGAAACAGAAGGCTTCCCAGGAATGTGTGAGCGCTGTGGCTGGGCGAAGTCAAATCGCAGAGCATCTATCAGCACCAACACAACCCGGGAGAATCTCGAAGCCATCCAGCAGGCCCCGGGCTCCCCTTGTCTCCTCCATGGAAGGGGCCTGGGGCCTGGGGGCTCTAGGCAGCTGCTATGGTTGGTGAGCTCCAAACGGGTGAGCAGAAAGCCACTAGTGAAGAGGGCAATGCCAGCATAGAAGAGGAAGCTGACCCAGACCAGGAACAGCAGCACTGAGATCTTCTGCATCCTGGTGGTGGCGGCGAAGAAGAGAATTCATCACTGTGGGGCAAAGAACCAGTGGGTATTTTGGTGCATCAATGCAAAGCCCAGATAGAATCATTTCCTCTTGGAAGCCTTCCTGAAGATAAACAGTTCCACAGCCAACCCAGTGCAATGTTTCTCTCCACCAGTTATACCAGCGTTTCTGAAGGTGAGATCCGTAGACTATGGACATCAACCCGGAGTGGCTATTAAAATGCCGATTTCCAGGCCCCTCCCCAGATCTACTGAATCAGGATCTTTGGGAGTGGAGCATAGGAATTCACACATGTACTCCAGGAGATCCTAATGATGAAAAACACAGTCCACGAGGGGAACTTATTCCAAGTGGTAGACTGCTCTCTGACAATCCATTTCTCCACCTCTCCTTGCCAATCTCAACACCCCTGGGGTGACCAGGGCTCACAGCCGCAGGGGAACCCTGAGGGCCTGGATGACGGCGCCGCCTGGCGGGGACCAAGGGGACCAAGGGAAGGTGTCACACTCCGCTTCCGGAAGGCCAGGATCACCCGAGGCAAGACCTACTTCGAGCAGCAGGGCAGAGGCGTGGGGTCTAGAGCCAGTTGGGCCTCGCCGGCATCCAGTCGTCCGAATGGCTCTGCGTCCTCCGGCGACTACTCGGACTCCACCTGGGCACCCTAACCCTAGTACTGGGCACCTAGGCTGCGAGCCGGGGGGAAGTTCCCTTTACTTCGAGGAGAGGGGTTTCACGACGGGGTTCTCAGAGACCCTGGCTCACCTTGAATGGCGCCCGGAAAAGCCTTGGCGGCACCTGCGGCCGACACCACAGAGGTGCGCGCGTCAAACAGAGCGGCCCGCGGGGGCCACATCGCCATCTGCCGGCGCCTCCGAGGAAATTCGGCAAGAGCACATGGCTGGCAAGAGGTAGAGTTGAATGAGATTCTAGTATTTAGGAGAACTGGGGTCCAGAGGCAAAGTTAGAACACAGGTTCAGGGAGCCACTCTCCATTCTTGTTTAAGACTAAGAGCTAGGTCTCTGGAAGCAAACCGCTTGAACCCTAGATCCTCCGCTCAGTCATTATTGGGTATCACTTCAGCAGTAAAATAGGGATAAATAATAATTATTTTCCCCTTTTCCATTAGCTGACTCCAACTGATGGATTTTATTTTTCCCACTCTCCAAGGCTCGCTGAATCTTAAACTCAATAATAAGAAGGCAAATAATCCAATCTAAAAATGGGCAAAGGATCTGAACACATTTCTCCCCCTCCCACCCTCACCCCCCAAAAGATGTATAACTGACCAATAAACACACGAAAAGATGTTTGACATTAGCCATCAGGGAAATGCTAGAGACACCAATCCAAACCCACTAGGATGGTTACAATCAAAATGACAAATAACAAGTATTGGCATAGATGTGGAGAAATCTGAACCCTCATACACTGCTGTTGGAATTGTAAAATGGTGCAGCAGTTTTGGAAAACAATCTGGCAATTCTTCAAAAGGTTAAACATAGGGATATCTATCATATGATCCAGCAATTCCACTCATACCTAAGAGAAATGAAAACATATCCAAATGAAAACTTGCACATTAATGTTCCCAGTAGCGTTATCTGTAAGTCAAAAGATGAAATATATCCATACGGCCTTCACTGATGAAGGGTAAACAAAATATCACATTATTCCATTTATGTGAGTACATAAATCTAGAGAGACAGAAAGTGAATTAGTGGCTGCCTAGGGCAAGTGACTGCTAATGGGTACAGGGTTTTTGTGGCAGGTGGGGGTGGGGGAGAAGTGGTAGAAATGTTTTAAAATTGGGTTGTACAACTGTGAATATACTACAAATTACTGAATTTACATTTTCAGTGAGTGAATTGTATTGTATGTGCATTATATCTCAGTAAAGACACTGTTAAAAACAAAAACCTCTCTCTGGTTTTTCATACCAGGGTAAAGCCTAAGTTTTTATAGTGGCCCCACATAGCCCTACAGGTCTATACACCAGCTCCCAGCTTCCCCGATTCATCTAGCCACCTCTTCTGTGCTTCCTTTACTCTGTCCCATCTACTACAGCTCCTTTGCTCTTCCAGTGGTAACAGAAATGATCTGCCTAAGGGCCTTCGTATTTGCAATCTCCTCTGCCAGTTTTACTCCCAGATGCCCAAATTTACTCCTAATTTACTCCCAGATTTCCCTCATCTCCATATCTAAATTCAAATATAACATCAGTGAGGCTTCCTGGAACCCTCTACTTAATATTACAGACCCCTCCCCACCCCCTGCAATACCCCATCTTTCTTCCTTCCCTTAAGTTCTTTAGCATCAGCATCTGAAATGCTATACATCTTATTAATGGTTTGTCCCTTCTGAATACAATGTAAGCTCATTAAGAGCAGGGAATTTTTTCATTACTATATCCTTGGTGTCATGGGGCATATAGTTGGGGTTCAACAGTTATCAAACGGATAAGTACATTCTAATTCAGAAGTATGTCAAATTATCTCTCTACCTCCAACCCAATGGCCCCTTATCTCAGTTCAGGCCTCATCAGCCATTCAGGGATCACTGAAGCAGCCTTCTTACTGTCTTTCCAGCCTCCCATTTCTCCTTCAAATCCCCTATCCACAATGCAGCAGAACAGCTGTATCTAACACACTAACATGGTTACCTTAATCTTCTTAAAGTTCTTCAAGGGAAGGAGGGAAAACTTTCACGGACTCCTCCTGCCCCCTACATTGAGGATGAAATCCAAATTCTTCAGGACTCTGTGACTTGGTGTTTGCCACACAGTCACATCCCCCAACACTCCACCAGTCAGCCACAGCCAATAACTGAATGCTCCTATTTTTCTGGAGCAGTGGACCTTTGCATATTTGAGCCCCAAACCTTAGCTTGGTGAGCGCATTAATTTTTCCAGCCTGAGTTCAATGGCAGAGTTGGCAATTTTGCTGCCCAGAAGTTGACATGCTTCTCCTTTCAGTAACCCTCAGCCAGAATTTTCCTCCATCACAACACTTACCACTTTGTATCTCTGTTTCCTTGCTTTCCCCCTCCCTGACCTGGTATTCTGTGAAATGAAGCACTGCTGCATCTCAGCTGTTTGTGTAACTCATGTCTAGCACTGAGCTTGGCACATCGTAGACATCATTAAATTCTTCTGAATAAATGAATGTCAATCTCCCTGAAGTCCCTTGAAGCATTCAGCAATACCACCCTGC
Organism: Trachops cirrhosus; assembly: GCA_028533065.1. Lineage (NCBI taxonomy): Eukaryota > Metazoa > Chordata > Mammalia > Chiroptera > Phyllostomidae > Trachops > Trachops cirrhosus. Next base: position 28,736,986 of record CM052540.1, on the reverse strand, counting down.
AAAGGCAGTCTTCTTTGCCATGAAAAATCCCCCCAAACACCTGCTCAAATTCAGAGCCCAACCCTTGGTAAGAAGGGACTAGGCTCCCCAGCTGGCAGTTCAGTGGACATGTGGCTTAATCCTTCCACCCTATCCCACAGCTTCTCCTGAAAACACAAGGATGATTTCACATTACACCAGGGTCGTTCTTGCTCATAGAGGATTGGCTCCCAAGACCTCATAGGACAAGAGGGTGGGAGTGAACATCCAAGGAAAACGATGATTTTCTCAACTTCATTTTCCAATCAGAGAGGACAGTTTCTGGTTTGCTACTAGCAAGTTTATTACATGATTAAAGTTCAAATAAAAAAATAATAACCAAAATCTCAGCAGGGAGGCTAGGGCCAGAGTTTGGGAGTGCTGCTTCTCTGTCCCCAGCCTCTTTGGCCAAGTCCAGCTCCATTAACTCAACTTGACCCGATCAAGTTCCTCGTTAAGACTTGCATCCGTGCCCTGGACATCTCTGTTGTTTCCACTGGAGACTGAGTCCTGGGTCCCTGGCACTGGGGCTTTGGTGAGGGCCCCATACACACCCATGGCCTGAGGAGAGGAACAGAGAGAGCCATGAGGACATATGGTAGAAGGTGTAGCACAACCCACCAATGGCTAAAAAGAAGGTGGGGCTGTGGTCAATCAGCTTATTTTTCCTTTCTCCCTCTCTCAAACGGCAGTTTTATAAGCTTTGGAGTCAAGTTCCAGGAATTTTACAAAGTACCACAGCAGGGGCACTCTCAGAATACTATATGGGTATCTAAAAAAAAAGGCTAAGGGCTTCCCAATCTCCAGAGGTGAGTGGGGGTGTCTCATCCTTAGAATTTCATTCTTTACGTGGAACGAAGGGAGGTCTCAGTCTCAGAGCATTCTGAAAGCCTCCGTGGTGTATAAATGGTGATGGTGGGGGTAGGGTCTCAGTCTCTGGCATTGGTGCTTTGTGCCAAATTCTCAGAGCACTCTAACCTGAGCCACCATACTGGTGACATCGCCGGGGTTGGAGGGCAGCAGGATAGTGTTGGAGTCCTTAGCCAGCTTGGAGAACGCGCTGACATACTGCTCAGCCACGGTCAGTGAGGCTGCTGCATTTCCATTCTGTGGCCACAGGAGGGATAAAATCAGAGATCACAGACTTAGAGGAGTGGGTGGGGTGGGGTGGGATGGCAGAGTGGAGAGGAAAAGTCAGGTTCCTGGAAAGAAGATATGCAGATCACAATACAAGAGACCATGTGATCTGTCTCAATGGGACCCACAAAGGTAGCAATTTCTCCCAAGGGTAGATAAGAGAACCTCTTCCACTATCAGTTTCTGTCCCTCACTCCCACTCAGGGGTCTCTCACATGTTGTGTCAGAGCTGCAGCCAGGATGCGAATAGCTTCAGCTTTAGCCTTGGCCTTGGCCAGAACCGCACTGGCTTCACCTGGAAGAGACAGAACTTGACCCATGAGGTCAGGGTACCCCCAAGCTCCTGTCCTAGCACCAACCCTCAAACACCCTGCTCCTCCCTTAGGTTCTGCTGACCTGCTGCCTGATTTATTTGTTCAGCTTTTTCTGCCTCAGAGGCCAGGATCTGTGCCTGCTTCTTCCCTTCTGCCACGTTGATGGCTGACTCTCGGGTCCCCTCAGACTCTAAAACTGTGGCCCGTTTCCGCCGCTCTGCCTCCACCTGGAAGGCCCCAGCAACCCCAATCAACAAGAAATCAGAGTAAAACTCTTATACAGACCTGCAACTGTACCCATTACAATAGGCAAGGGAGTCCAGGTTCCCATGCGACTAGAGCATCGGAAGTCCTCCCTGACCCCCACCTGCATCTGCATGGACTCTTTCACCCGGGGAGGTACATGGATATCCTTGATCTCATAACGGAGGCAGCGGATGCCCCAGCAGTCAGCTGCCTGGTTGATGGCATCCACAATGCTAGCATTCAGGGACTCCCGCTCCTGGAGGAAGAGAGGTGTAGAAGAGGTGTAAGCCTCAATCCACATTCATCAGGGGTCTAAGCTGAGAAGGGCCTATGACTGATCTTGATCCCCAGAAAAGACTGAAGAGTGCCAAGCCTGTGTCTTCAAACCCTAACTCTGGTTCAGATCCCCTTACCCGGAAGACTTTGTCCAGAGAGAGTTTGCCAAGCTCTGATCTCATGGTCGTCTGGGCTAGCTGGGTGACAGCATACTCAGGGTCCTCCACACCATAGCTGGCCTGAAAGGAGTATGGATAGCGTAGGAAGCTTGGGTACAGAATTTTAGTGAGGAGAACTTCAGGAACTGAATAAAGCAGAAGAGAGATACCTTGTAAGGATCCATGATGCGCAGGTAAAGAACTCCATCAATTTGCAGAGTTACATTGTCTGCAGTGCGGGAGCAGGAGAGAAAGGGAGGTAGGTCAGGCCTCCAGGTCCCAATCAGCTCTTTCTCCTAAGCTCTGGATCTCCAGCAACCACATCCTAATGGCCTCAGAGCACCCAAGTCACCCTACACCCCTCACCAAGAGTCACAGCTGACTGCTCAGGCACGTTGATGACAATTTCCTTGAGACTCTGCACATATCGGATCCGGTCTAACACAGGGATGAGAATGTTCAAGCCCTGGGAAGAAGAGTCATAGGTCTTCAGAAGGATGGGAGCTATAAGGTAGTAAAGTTAGTATCTAAGCTACACCTGAAGTGGGTAGGGAATCAATGTACGGAGCATGCCCAGAAAAAAAGAAGGCTGTGGGTGTCAATGGTAGGGAAGCCCAAGAGATTAGGGATGTGAGGCTGGGCCTCTGAATGGACGGGAGACTCAAGGGAATGGAAGCCAGCAGAGTATCTTTCCTCGTGCAGACTGGTGTAGCCGAGAGTGGGTAGAGGAAAGTCCCAACAATGGGGAATGTGGGTTATCGGAAAAGGTGGGAGCATGGGTACAACGGCCAGCAGCCTGGACTCTGCCTGGTCTGGCCCTGGGAGTTGCAAGTTAAAGGTAAGAGCAGGCCCCAGGGAGATATCCTCATTACTCCCCTGCCCCATGTAGTAAGGGAATCGGGAATCAGGCTGGCCCCGGGTGGGCAGAATAGGTTCTTACAGGCTCCAGGATCCGGTGAAATCGGCCCATTCGCTCCACCACCCAAGCCTCCTGTTGCGGAACAAACAGTACCACTGTGTTTCGGGGCAATCCTGAGGAGGCGCGGCGCGGAGCGCGGCCAGAAGCCTGCACGGAACCCTGAAGGGAAGACTCGGGTTAGCAGAGATGCCAGCCGGAGGACCACCTCACCCCTCCAGGCGCCTGTCCCGGAGGCATCTTCCTAAGCCCCGACCCTAGAGGGTCCTCGGAGGGAGTCTCACGTGGGGACCATGACCTCTGACCCCAGTTCTCTACCGTAATTTATAATCCCTTTCCTTCCCAGCTGAGGACCCAGGTGATCTCTGACCCGACCCTTGGAGAAGAATGCCTTTCTCCTACCCTCAGCAACAGGGCCCCAGTGCCCCGCGCCGCGCGCGCCAGCATTTCCCACGGCCGCAGTGACCTCCGGAACCAACGAGACGCAGTGCAGAGCAGAGCGGTCGCTCCAGAAGTTCGGACCTAAGCCTTTTTTCCTCTTGTATTTTCACTCCCCCGGATGTACTTCCGGCGCCTCTTTTCTCCTTCCACTCTGTTCGCACTCAGCCAATCAGCGTTAATGGGCAGAATCGTGCCTCAAATTGTTCCCTGGGAAACGCGAACCATCAAGAGAGGGTCCAAGGGTGGAGCTTGTTCCTGTTCTCGCTGATCAAGCTCAAGATCCCTGACCTGGTGACCAAAATGGAGGCTATTTTCTGTGTGCTGATGGCCCAGAAACACTTCCCACAGAGTTCTTAACCCCCCCGCACGAGAGACTAGTTTACCCTTCTGGGCTTATAACCACGCCCGTCTGTCACCATAGCGACCAGGGTATTGGAACTGACTCTTGCCCATGGTTGCCATAGTGACATTCTCTGGCAGTCCTGCTGTGTTATACCCAGCCCTCCCACTGAGGACTGACCCTATTCTCGTTGCCATGGTGACTGGGCCTAACATTGCCTCGTGATTGGACTGAGATTTTCCCCTTCCCTCTTTTCCCAAGGCACCATAGCTTTTTCTACCTCTTCCTAGTCAGGGTTTATCAGATCTGGTACCCTTGCATAGAGTGCAGCACAAAGCCCCAAAGTTCAGCCTTGTCTGGAGCCTGTCACCCTACACATATTCCTGATGCTCTGGCACACCCTTCCAGAGACTTGCATTGTCACCCTCATTTTACATATCAGGGCACTGAAGCTCAGAGGGGCTAAATCATTAACAGAACTGGTATAAGAATTCATGTCCACACAAAGTTCACCTTTTAGGGCTGAACCTTCCCACCACCCAACCCCATTATCTGAAAAGAGCAAGACCAGACTGTGAGACTCAGAAGGACTTTGTCTAAGACTTTATGGCCTCTGACCCCTTTTCCGAAAGAAAGGCAGAGTTCTAGCTCCAATTTGGCCCTCCATCCCCAATCCCATGCTGTCCCCAACAGAAAGAGTAGGGCTTAGCTCAAGTTTCTGAACAAGAATTTATTTTCTTTCATTTTCTTTTTTTTTCTAAAAAAAAAAAAAGTACCAGGTACATTTTTTTCCTGTGTTTTTTTTTTTCAAGTTTCAGCAAATGCTTGTTCCCCTCAGCCTAGCCTCAGGAGTCAGGGCTAAGGCTGGGTCAGAGTCTGGAGTGGGATATGGGCATTTGGGAACCACATGATTGAGTTTGAGGGGTGCCCCTCACCCCAGCTGAGGTAGGTGGGTCAGAGTCTGGCCAGGTAAGAGGAAGCACCCCAGTCCTTGGCCCTGACTCTGCCCCCTGAACACCTTCCTCAGTCAGGACCCCAAAGCAAGGAGACACAAGCAGGAAAGGGACAACTGGAATCTGGAGCCCTAGATGAGGGGTGGTTAACCCCCATGTGTGTGCACATGCATGCACGCTCTCTTTCTCACACACATATCACACACACAAGCTTGTGTACATACACATACACGCATATATAAGTTGGCTTTCAGAGAGGGGTCAGAAAGTAGGGGGAATTGAAAAAAAAAATGGGAAGGACAGGAGAAGTTGAGTGTTTGGCTAGTGACTCAGTCCTTCTGGGATAACCTCTCTGTCCTCAGCTGAGGGAGGGCATTCTCCCTCAGCCCCCACATCAGCCTCTTGATCTCCTGAAGTCGGAGCAACATCTGAATGGAAAAGTAGGAGGACCAATGCTAATTGTCAGGTTTGGGAGGTTACCAAGGCAATCCAATCTGAATAAATTATAAATTAAAAATAAATAAAATAATAAATGGCCCCTGCCCAGGACAGGGAGGCAACGCTGGCATGACTTGCCTGGGAACTTGGGACAAATTCGGGGTAGCTATAGTTCCTCTCCATTACCTAAGCTGGCCTGGGAATTCCAAAGGAGGGAGCAGGCACGTGGAGAACCCAGAGTAGGGGAGGCTGCGGTAAGGATCAGAAGCTTTAAATACCCAAATAATCAATTTGGGCATAAGCATGGCGAGGGCTTTAATTCAAGCTTGAAGGGTCTCTCGCTACCTCTCCACGTGTTTGTCCAGGATAGAGTAGGATGGGCTGGTCCTTGGCCCACATGGGTTTAGGGCACTGGCAATCAGGGCAAAGGTGAATAACGTGGATTGTGAGGGGCCTCAGTCACAGCCTGCAGTTCGTAGGGGAGCCCTGTGTCTAGTTCCAGGCTCCGGCGGGAAAAAAGCAGGCGGATATCTCCATGCAGGCTTAAGCGGCCTGAGCGGGAGCTCCGGAACCTGGAGGGAGAATAGGGTGATCAAAATAAGAATCCAGATAGGAGAGAAGCAAGGATAAATTCTATTCTGGGAAGGGACACCTGGGTTTGGGAAAGGATACCTGGGCCTTCCCAGCTGTCCCTGGGCCCTGTCCTCACCTGAGGTGCAGCAAGTAGCAGAGGAGGCGGTGGGTGGGGCTAGCATTTCCCTCCTCACCCACAGGCACCAAAAAGAGGCGATGGCGCAAGAAGGTCATGTGGGCAGCAGGCATGTCCGAGAAGTCAAAGGTCACAAGGAACATCTTCACCACAGTCTGGTTGGGGTTAAATAAGGTCTGGGGGCAGGACAGGCAAGGTTGGTAGGGCCTGGGGGTTGTTTTCCTCTCCCCACTCCCACTCTCCCTCAGGGAAAACTCACCACTTGGATGGTGCCCACCTTGGGCACGCTGTAACCCTTCCTCCCCAGGGGGTTCAGGTCCACGACGCCCTGGGAAGGCCATGGAGCCATCAGCCAAGGTGGGCACTGGGAGAGCCCTGAATACTCATCCATCTCCACAATCTCACTCTGGGACCTGGGCCCTGTCCCCGACTAGAGTTCTCTCCACCACCTTGACTCTCTTCTAGGTGAGGAATACCTAAAGAATACCTCCTGCCTTTAATCCCTTGTCCTCCTCCACAGTTGATTTTGGGTTGAAATCAGATCATACCAGAAAGGGGGCCGGGGCATTTTGCTCAGAAACATCAAAGAAGGTGACAGTGACAGGCAGCGTGACATGCTGAGGGCAGTAGGATCCGCTAGCTCCAATCTCTGCGGTGAAGCCCTCAATGTGGCCAGATGGTGCAAAGCGTCCTCGAAGTAATGATTCCTGAGGGGATAGGGGGAAACACATTATGAAAGAGATTTTAAAGATTTTATTTATTTTTAGAGAGAGGGCAAGGGAGGGAGAAAGAGAGGGAGAGAAACATCAATGTGTGGTTGCCTCTCAATGCGCCCCCTACTGGGGACCTGGCCTGCAACCCAGGCATGTGCCCTGACTGGGAATCCAACTGGCGACCCTTTCATTCGCAGGCCAGCACTCAATCCACTGAGCCACACCAGCCAGGGCAAGATGCCAGAACTTTTTATTCATCCAAGCCACACTCCACCATCCCACTTCCCCAAGACCCTCCCGATCATGGAATTCAAGGGTAACTACCTCAAAGTTGCCCAACAGGGTACGGCTGATGGCAGGGGTAGGAACAGGGGAGGCACTGGGGGGGCTCAGCAGGTCTGGGCCCTTCCGGAGGCTTCGAAGGGAGCTCCTGGTAGAGCAGGGGATACACAGTGGGTTGGCTTCAGGTGTTCTGGGATGCCTACTCATGTCCTTAGGGCCCACCCTTTATCATTACCCAGGGATCCTGCCCTGGGGTCCCCTACCCTGGGGTGAGAAAGAGGATTACAGACTTCCGTCCCCATTTTCCAGGGACAGGGCAGAGAGAGAAGCTGGTCACTTACAGCTTCAGGCGACGGGCACCTTTCAGCCTCCGCCCCATAGGACTGCAGTCTGTTGGGTCCTATGGAGAGGACAGATTGGGGAAATATATTGGGTAGAGGCCAGGTATGTTTGAGGAAGCAGGGGCTCATCACAAGCTCTCATAGGAACATGCCCCCAGGCCTTGATCTTTTCCCAAAGGGGCGGAAGTGGGGGGTTGGACAGAAAAAGGGAAGGAGATTAAGAAGTACACACTTCCTGCTATAAAATAAGTCACAGGGATATAATGTACAGCATAGGAAATAGAGTCAATAATATCATAATAACTACATACAGTGACAGATGGTTACTAGACTTACTGTCATGACTTTGTAAGGTACATAAATGTAGACTACCTCCTCTCCTGGCTTACCAGCACAGGTTCCTTGGGCCCAGGCAGCAGGTGGCTCCAGAAGGGTGTGGCTTTGGCATCAGAACTGTTGGCAGCAGGAGGGTGACCCAGGGTTCCCCGGCGCCTCTGAGGGGCTGGCCCCTCATCCTCAGAGCTGACATCCAGGGCTCCTCCAGCAGGAAGCAGCCTTCGCTTGGTGGGGCAGGGGCCTGGAGGTCCAGGGCCAGGGGGTGTGTGCTCGGGACTGTGCCCATTGGCAGTGCCAGGGGACTCCCTAGGCCAGGGGCTGCCCCCATTGCCCACCCCAGCCACTGGGCTCTTACCCCCTATTTGTGCAAGACTATGCAAATCAGTGTCAAGTGTGCGCAGCTGGCCTGGAGAGGCTCGCCCTGGGAACTCCCCCACGGACCCCTGTCCCCCTAGATCTGGGGAAGCCCAGTCTCTGGTGTGCAAAGTATTGCAGGAAGCATTTGATGGGGGCCAGGGGGTAATCTGGGCCCCTGAAGTCCAAGGTGAGGTGCAGCTACCTCCCTGTTCTATAACACACAGGCCATGATGGCAAAAATGCTGACTGGCCACACCCAGCTCCAGCCCCAGCCCCTCTGGGCCCAAAAGCCCCACAGTAGATGGTTCTTCAGGGGGTTGTCCCTCTCTGGCCCCAAGCCCAGGGCCTCTCTTCAGCTCCCGGGGACCCTCAGTAATTGGGGATGGCCGTTTCAGGGCCCTATGAGGCTCGGAGGCACCAGCTGGAGAGGAAAAGATGGATACCTGGTAGACCCCGGGGGATGTCGCCCCTCCTGCTGGGCTGTAGCCCATGAGCAGGCCACCCTGGAGGGCCCCCTGCCTGACTGCAGGCTGTGAAGGGCCAGCCTCTGGCTCTGAGGATGGAGATGGCTCCGCCTGCACGTGGCGCATGAAGTCCCCCCTTGGGTCAGGGGGGTCCCCCCTCACAGCCTTTATGCTGGGCCTGGGCTGGGGGGCCGGGGGACATCTGTGCAAGAGAAGAGAAGAAAAGGTGGTCAGAGGAAGCAGTGAGTTTTCAGCCTTTCAGCTGTGTTTCAGATCCCTCCCTGGCCTAAAGAGGCGATCTTGAAGGATTCATGGGGGTACAGGTGTCCAAATCCCTAGATGGATTAATGGAATATAGAGGCCCACTCCAGAGTTTCTGAGAGGGTCACATGTTTAGCTCAGGTTTCTTACTGGACCTGCTTCCCCTCCCTCTCCCTGGCACTCACCCCGATGTAGAGGCCTAAAGCCTAGCTGAGTGTTCTCTCTTCCTGACTGATGTCTTGTTCTCCTAGCTTGCAGTCTGGTCCATGCCCGCTGCACTGGCAAGGTGACTGCCACCATTCCGTGCAGCTCCTGGGCTCAGCTGGACCCTGAGGAGAGAACAGACATAAGCCAGGATTCTCGAATTCAATGGTAAGACTGCTGTCCAGTTGTGGGCTAATAAAATACACCCCAGGACATCCTCCTCTCTTATGGCGAGCTTTTCAGAAACAGAAGGGGCAGTCTTGGGATTCAGGTCCCAGGGAGCAGAGCTGGACTACCTTGGGAGTTGCAGAGAGGCAGGTCTTGGCTCAATGTAATAGGCCAACACCTTGGGCACTTGTGCCCTGAATGGGAGGGGGGGTGAGATACCCCAATATCCAAGAGACCATACCACCTAAGAGGTGGTCAGGGCAAGAACTCAGCTCCCCTAGTCAAGACCACCAAGTTGCACAACTCATTCCCATATGTCTATCTCTAAAGAGACAAGTGCCACCCCAGAGCCCTGAGGGCAGAGGTCTTGCAGAAACTCACCCCCCATCAACACTCCTCGGGTATACAAACCTCAGGTCATCTCAAAGCAGGGCCCTTCAGCCTTAAAACTACTAATTGCCCCAGCAGTCTCTCCCTTTAATAAGTGACAACAAATCTAACCATAAACAAGTGTGTGTGAGGGGGGTGGTACTGCCAGAAGGCCCTCCTCTTCCCCCAGGCCCTGCAAACTAGAGATAAGGCAGTGACAGTCGGGGAGCTGGAAGCAACCAGAGGTACCCTTCTACTCCTCCCAAACACGTCCAGCACATACCAATACCCCAAAATCCATCCACTACTTTTCTGCCAGAACACAAGATGGTTTTCACCAACTAGTCCACCCTCAGGGAGCACATACTGGGTAAGAGGAACATCAGATTGAAGAACATTTTCCTTCATGGAAGGAAATACTTCTCTTTTGGGCAATAGCCTTTGCTGCCTGACATCCACAATGCCCTTTCCACTTCAAGAAATGCCTCCTGGCCCTGGCTGGTGTGGCTCAGTTGATTGGAGCATCCTCCCGTAAACTGAAGGGTCACGCAGGTTTGATTCCTGGTTGGGGAACATGCCTGGGTCGCAGGTTTTGTCCCCAGTTGGGGTCCGTGCAGGGGACAGCTGATCTGTTTCTTTCCGTCTCTCACTCCCTCTCTTTCTCTCTCTCTAAAATCAATGGGCACATCCTCAGGTGAGGATAAAAAAAAATAGAAAGAAAGAAATCCTCGTTTGTCTACCCTTCCTCATTGGCTAGGCCAAGTGTCGTTCCCTCCAGAAAGCTTACTCTGGCCACCCAGACCACAGATATCTCTTTCTCCCCTCTGAGACCTAACCTATGGCAGTGTCACTACTTCCTGTCACCCAGTGACAGTTCTGCTCATTTTGTGGGTAAGACTTCTCCTAGACTGACCATACAGTTCTTGAGGATAGGTCTGTGCCCCACTACTGTGTCTAACTCCAAGCACAAGGGTAAGCACATAGCAGGGCTCAAAAAAGTAGAATGTAAGCCTCAGAGATATGGGCAGCAGTCCTAACAATGCAGAGAAAAAACTTCCACAGTCGGAGAAGCAGAGAGATTAATTGTATAGGGAGAATAAGAATCAGCAACAACAGAGGTGAGAGTTGGCTGTGCAGGAGGAAAGGGGAGATTTGCACCCTGGGACTGAAAAGTTCTACACTAAGTTCCCATCATTGCACCCCACACTATCCTAGTTCACCAAGTTCTCATTAGAACTGGGATCCCTAAGAAAATTCTGGTTCCCTGTGGTGGGTGAGGTGGCAGGAAAGGGCAGAATGCCAATGGCAGTGTTGTCACAGGGTACAACCTGTACTCTTTCTACCCCTCCTTTCCTCTACCCAAGCCATTCAGACTCAGGAAGGGCCTTTTCCTTAGTACTTCCACCTCCATGTCATCCCAATTGGCTTCTTGAGCCCTTGTCCTGGGGAAGCCAGGTGATGACATGATGCCCTACTTGACCCTAACATGCCTGGCACCTGCTCATTACCCCAGAGCCCTCTCAGTTCCTGACCTGTCGATGAGAAGCTCTAAGACTCACTTCCTTGCCACCCAGCCAGTCTGGCTCTGGACCATGGCTTTAAGCTGACTCATGGGGCAGGACTGTGGGGGAAGGGTAGGCCAAACCTCCTCTCTGTGCAGGGGGTGGGCAGCATCTGGCATCGAACAGCTGTGCCAGGCTTTGACTGGCAAAGACTACAGCTCCCAACATTCCAAGGGAGCAAGGCCAGCAAAAACAACAAGTCCCAGAATACCATGGGGTCTGTACCCTCAGACACCTGCTAGGCCTGGGAGGTGGGGTAAGTGGGTGTTGGTATAGGCACAAGCTCCCAGTCTCACTCTCTCCTTTCCTTCAGTATTAAAGATATCCATTCCTACTCTGATCAAGGAGGGTGGCAGGAAGAATTCCTCTCCATGTGCTTACCACCTTCATCCTGTTCAAAGAGAACTGCTGCCAGCTGCTCTATATTTTGTCCTTACACACATACATACAAACTAGGGGGCTTGTTTCCATAAACCACCGCTGAGAGTAGGAAGGTCAGCCTCTGCTTTCTCACCATCCTCTTGACCACTGGACTAGAGCCCTACACCCTCAGTGGAAAGGGAGCAGATCTCAGCACCTCCTCCAGACTGAACCTGGCAGACTCACCCTGGTTCCTGGATTCCTTGTTCTGGACATACTCCACCCCCACCCCCTGCTTAGCCTACCAGATCCTTTCTCAACCCTCTCCTCCCCACAGCCTGGGACAGGCCCCATTCCCTACTGGAGCTTCGTAGATTTGCTCTTTTCCCCTAGAAGACACTCACCCCGCTCCCAAATTGGCTCCGCAACGGCGGTCGCTGCTCCAGGCCCCTCCGTCCCGTCCCTCCCTTCGAATCCCCAATTCTCCCCGACACGGGCCCCCAACCTAGACAAAGGGTGGCTCAGGCTGAGCTCTGCTCTGCTAGGCTCTTTTCTGTTCAGCTTCGTGTGCAACACTAGCGGGTCCTGGCGCCCGCAGCCCCCCAGCCGCTGCTGCGCCCCTCCCCGCGACTGTCCCTCCCCGTGGCCGCCCCGGCTCCGTGCTGCCGACTCTGCTGCCCCTCTGACTCACAGGCCATTTCCTACCAGCTGATGGGGCTGCCCGCCCCGCCCAGCGTCCCAACACCCCCACCTCAGCGGCCTGGCCGCCACTCCCCCCTCAGACCACGCCCCCCATGGCAGTGACCAAGCTCATTGGCCCATAGGAGGCCAGCCTCCCACGACCTCAAGTGTAAGGCACGCCCCCTCCAAGAGATGCAAGCCCATTGGCCCACAAGGGGGCAGGCCTACCCACAGTGGCCCCTCCCACCTCCTTAACCCCACGTCTGCCTTAGCCCAAAGCATCTCTTTGCCCAGCAATTTAACCCTTTCCATGGTGTAGACTTCCCACTTCTCCCTCCGCCCCTGCTCTCTCCCTTCCCTTTCTGAGGCAGGTTAATAAGACGCCCTAGGGCTTTCATAGACACAGCTGGACAACCTCCAAAATCCACCTGCTCTTCCCACACCAGACCCAAAATATCCACATGTCCATTCACCTGTCCCTGCTTTGCAAACCAGAGCTCCAGAGAACAGAGAACTGTTGGAGCCTAGGAAGTTTCCTTCTTGTCAAAAGAGATGAAAAACTCCTGAAGTGGGATATTATCTCCTTCCATCGAGAAATGGTATTCTTCCTTCTCTTAGTCTATATTGATGTTCTTTTGCCTTCATTAGAGGGGCCCCAAGAGCTCATGAGACAGGGATACATTTTAATTCAGAGATCTACACATCATTCTCTGTGTCTCTGAACTCCCATTCTGTGATTAGGTGGCTTCATCCCTTCTGTCAGTTCTCCTTCTATTCTAGGCCCCTGTTCAAGGAGAGGCAGAACACCCATGGAAAGTGGGATAGGAAGGCTTCTGCCCAGAGTGGGGGAAATATACCCAACTCTTAGGATGGAGCTCACCCTTATGACTCACGGCTCCCTCGAAACTCCCCACCCTCCCCCTGAGTCACTGGGCCCCAGGCCCAGCCCAGACTCAGCCAAAAATGAAGTGGCAGCAAAACCAGGATTCCTAATTCTTGTCCTCCTATTCTTTAAATGACCAGAATGGAAACCTCTATAGGATTAGGCATTAAAAGAAACATTTCAGAGGGGCTGCTCTTGGGGAAAGCTAAGAAAATAGACAGCATTGTTTACCTTTATGTCTGCAATTATCAGTAAGTCAAACAATTTGGAACTTAGGAGGCTTTTGCTTCCAGTCTTCCACAGAAGCAGGAGGCGAATACAGAATCAGAAGAGGGAGGCCCTGGAGAATTAACATCAACCAGGGCAGCTGCCTGGTTGTGCCTACAGAAGGGCGGGAGGGCGGGTGGAATCTGTTCTTCTATAGTTCAAAGGCCACAGAAGGCCCAAGGTCCTTGTTTCTACCTTGCCTGTGCTGTGGGCCCCAAGGACCCTGTGGTTGTCACTGGACAGTAAAAAGAGTTTCCCCTCCCCCTACTTCCTCCTTGTGCCCTAGGCTTAGGAAGGACAAGCAAGTTAGTTAGTTCCTCTACCTTCTCCTCACCTCAGACCAAGGAAAAACCCTGAAAAAGAACCCAGTTGCTTTGGACTGACTTCCCTGCTGGTTCCCTAATGGTAAGAAAAAGGAGTAAAGAAATTTTCAACACCGTGGACAAAATTTCAGAGTACCAATGTATCTAGATGCCTTAATGTAAGCTCTCTGGTAGACACAGAACACTATAGAGAAGGAATAATACTTTGGAGACCCTACCTTGTTGTCTCTTAGTGCCACTACCATAGGCCCAGACCTTGGTAACTTGTAAAGGTCAGGGGGCAATAGTTCAGAGAGAAAGATCAAAGAAGTTCTAAGCCTCAGTGTGCCCTAGAAAGGCAGCATGGTATAATCAAGGGCCTTACCTAGCTGCCCTAACTCTTACCCTGTTTATTTTTTTTATAGTCATTATCAACAGCTGACCCTGCCCTCCTCACAACACACACACACACACACACACACACACACACACACACGCACACTTTTCTTTCTCCTCCTATTAAATGGAAACTCCACTGAGAGCAACAACTTTGTTTTGTTCATGCTGGTATTCCCATAATCAACACAAGTGCCTGGCACATAATAGGTACTCAATACACATTGGCTGAAGGAAGCAACTAGCCCTGGGCTAAGTGAACAGCCATCAGGAGATCTGGGTCCTAACTCCTGTTACTATGAAACCTGGAGAAAATCAGTCTCTTTGGTGGTAAATTTCCAAATCTGTAAAATGAGGGGTTTGCATCAATGATGACCACTGAGGACCTCTAGAATTATACTGCTATAATTCTAACAGCTATTGTTCACGCATATCCATTTTCAGAAGATGGATCCAAGCATCTGAATACCCTGCAGCTTGTACTGAATCAGAAAGGCTCTATATACTATAGCCTAAGCACAAAAAACTAATGCCCTTTCTCTTCATGCCCCACCCACTCACACAAATGCCTCAATCCCGAGGAAGCTGGAGTGAGTCTGCCCTAGGCCCGCCTCTCTGACAGTCTGGGAAGCTGTGTTGCTATAGCAATCAGCTCCTCCTCAAAAGGCATCAGCCTGCCCTCCTTTACCCCACCCTACCCCACTGCTTTGTCTGGCCTCAGAGCCCCCTCCCTCCCTAGCCAGTCTCTCAGCCAGCAGAGACTGGCTTGGGGCCCCTTTCAGCAACACTGTCACACTCATTCAGCCAATGTGTGGAAGACAGGCCTTTCCCACCCTCTCCTAGTCAGCTCAGAAGCAAAAAGAACTCTGGCACTATATCAAGTCCCCTCAGGGAACCAGAGGAGCCCCCAAAAGGACTAGGCCCTAGTTTCAGTGCTCATGGTCAGCTTCCAAGCCATTCTGCCTTCCTCTTCCAATTGAAGCTGGAACCTCACATGCCTTCCCTACTTCAGCCAATAATCACGGCCCACCTCTCGAAACATAGATTAAAAACCTTACTCCTCAGTATATCCTTCCTCCCACAGAAGTCCAGAATTTTTTAGGGCCCTAGGGCTCCTCACCCAGAAGGAAAAAGGTGGGGAAAATCAGTTTCTGGCAAGTGGTAAAAATATGACTACTAGTCACCTGGGGGTCTGTTGGGAGAGACCTTGATAGTAGTGGTAGGTGGGGTCTGAGCCTTGCTGCTGGTTAGTAGGGTCTCTGGACATTGAGTACAAAGTCTGGGGCAGGGCACAGCTCCTAGGGCAAGGACCAGGCCAGGCCCCAGGGCGAGGAAGGAAGTGGGAAATGAGCACACCCAGAGCATAAGGGCAGGGCAAATGGGGGGAGGGGGAAGACAGGGACCAAGACAACCTTCTGGGAGGAAGAGGAACTAGAGTGGGGGGTGGGGGTTAACAGAACCAAATTGGGGAAGGGTCCCCAGAGACACCAACTACAAGAAACGCCAGTCTCAGCCAGGCAGATCTAAGGCAGACCGAGGAGACAGTCCTGCTACACAAGCCCTGGTGGCAAGAAGGGCCTGGCTCCTCTCTAGCAGTGCTGAGGCCAGAAGGTGGAGTTAGCAGTTGAGGAGCCAGGAGCACTATAAGACCGGCTTCTTCACCCCACTAATTTCATCACCCTCACTTCTAGAACACAGTACACAAACATCTTCCTGGAGTCTCGACAATGCCCCTAGACTATTACTTTCTCAAAACGCTAGGAGTTCTCCCCCATCAATTGGGGCCTACAAATCCATCCCCTCATACAGTGCCCACAGCCCCATACCTTCTTTTTCCAGTCCCTCCGTCCCTCCCACACTGCGGACCACCAGCCCTTCATCACAGCACCACGTTCTCCCAAACTGCCTTCGGATCCCCTCCCCCTCAAGTATCATTTCCAACCCTCCACATCAGACAGGGACCTCACCCCTTCAATTAGTACCTTCCACCCCTACAAAGCATTCCCGTCCCTCCCCCACAAGAGCCTCTGAAGAGTGCACCTCCTTGCCCACATTTTGAGCTCCCAACTCCTCCCCCAACTCTGTCTTCCTCCTCCCCCCGCAGTCTACATATCCTCTCCTTCCCTAACGTGTCCCCCACATCTTCATGTCTGCGCAAGCGCACCCCCGTCCTTGTCCCTTCATCCACCCGCAATCCGCCCCACACCTGTAGTTCCGTGAATTCCGTTGCACCTGGGGAGGTAGTGGACTGGTGCAGTTACCAAGCGGCCCTAGCAGCAGCCTCTGCCTGCAAACCTCGCCCCTTAGGTCCGAGCCCCGCCCCCGCAACTCCCGGACCCACCCTCTCCCTTGTCCCACCTCCCACCTACCCCCGGGTTCGTCCCCTTTCTTAGTTTCCTAAATTCCTCGGGGTCCTCCCCTGTAACCCAGACCACGCCCCTCTGGGGCTCCGCCCCTTCTCGTCTTTTCAGTGTCTCCCCGGGATCTTCAGTTTGTCCCTGGCCCCACCCCTGATCCCTGCTTCGTTTTAGTCTCTCCGCCTTTCACTAGGACCCGCCCCCTAGAATTCCAGCCTGGCAGAACCCGTGCCAGGCCCAGTTCTAACACTAGCCCCATCTTAGAGCCTCTCCACCCTCCCCGCCTTCTCCCGCTGGCCTCACCCAGGCGCTTGCGATCCGGCCCGGATCCGCTGGCTCTGATTGGCGGCAGCGGCCCCAATGGATGGCAGGGGAGACAAAGTGATTGCTGCAGGTCGCCTGAGGGCCCACCCCGGCCACGTGCGGCTTCTGTGATGACAGGTCTGGAGGGGCGGGGCCTTAACCCGATGGAAGTGGGCCTGGGCTGGCCAGTTCCCGGCGGGGGAGGGGGCGGGGGGCCCGAGCCCGAGCCAGAGCGCTAACTTGAGGTCCCCGAGCCTTACCCAGGCTCTCCCCAGACTTTCGCGTTGGTGTGAGCTGCATGCGGAACTTGAACCTCTTTGTGGGATATCTGGGTTAGCGCGCGCATTTGCCCCAATAGGGGAGGTCTGCGATGTTTGCCAGGTAGTATGCAAGGAGTCTCAGGGGTGTGTGAAAATCTGGGCGGTGGGGTTTCAGGTTTGTGAGGTTGACAAGTTTCTGAAGTTCTGGGGGTTGGGAGGTCAGATCTGTACCTGGGAGGTCAGAATTTTAGGAACCTAAGTTTTAATACTGAGATAGGAGAGCCTGAAAGCTCTCAAGAAAAGTAAGGCCTTTTCCTTGAACGAATGTCGGGCGAACTTTGTAACACTTATAGACGTTCTGTAATTTAATGTAATTTAATGAACGTTTTGAGTCTTCTCTCCAATTTTCCCACTCTCTACTGGTTCCTCAGCTACAGCAGGGGAGGTCAACGCTTACTAGCTACCGGTAGATGGCAGCACAGGACCCTTGCAGAACTGAGTGGCCCTAAACCCAGAGCCTAAGGGGTCTGTCTCTCTGAGGAGCTTGAAGTATAGATGGCTTTACCTGATCAGGTCAAACCTGATCAAATCTCGGATTCTTTAGGTCTCCTGGACTTTCTGTGAGTAATTACCTTAAGCTGGTTTACTGAATATTAATGGTGTGGTAGGGGGAAACTATTTTTTCCTCTGCTCCCAAGAACTTGTTTTAGTCATACAAATACCTGTATGATCCTAAAGAGAGGAAAGTTGGGAGGGTATTGTGGGAATAGCACAGGATTTGAGGTTATTTGGGTTGGTCTCGAACTCTGGGGTATTGGGTACTAGCTGTATGAATTTGGGTAAATCAATTGACTTTTTCAGAAATAAACTTTTAATGCTTCTCAGCCTTTTGGCTAAGATTGAGGAAATAAACTTTTAATTTTAGAACATTTTTTATTTACAGAAAAGTTGTGACTTATGGTACATTTTCCATATACCCCATACCCAATTCCCCTTATCATTAACATCTTACATTGGTGTGGTTCATTTGTTATAATTAATGAACCAATATTGATACATTAACTAAAGCCCATACTTTATTCAGATTTCCTTAGTTTTTACTTTATGTCCTTTTTTCTGTTCCAGGATCCCATCCAGGACAGCACATTGCATTTAGTTGTCATGTCTCCTTAAGCCCCTCTTGGCTGTGACAATTTTTCAGATTTCCTTGTTTTTGATGACTTTGACAGTTTTGTGACACTGTTTAGGTATTTTGTAGAATGTCCTTCAGTGGGGATTTTTCTGATGTTTTTCTCATGATTAGACTGGGGTTATGCATTTTGGAAAGGAGTACCACAGAGATACAGTGCCAGTTTCATCGCATTGTATCAACCCATGTGTATGTATATGTGGTATGCTTACATACACAATACTGGCATTATATTGTATATTTGTATTACAATCTTTTAAAAAAACTAATGGCTTCTAAACATTCTCTGAATCTTTATTCTTCAACATAATTAAAAGAATTTCTTTATGACCTCTTCAGGCATATAGGAAGTTATAAAGACTACTACAACAAACATATTATTCTCATACAGTTTTATCAAATCTTAATATTTTGCCACATTTACTTCAATTTTCTTTTAAGGAAATTAATATTTCAGATAATGTTGAGGCTTTTATATGCTTCTTAATCTCATTCCCTTCTCTTCCTCTTTCTTTACCTTCCCTGCCCAGAAGTAACCACTATCCTAAATGGGTGTTTATCTTTCCTTTGCATTTTAAAAATAAATTTTTCCACTGAGGTACATGTATTTCTATTGGGCAGATACTAGCAGTAGAACTGCTGAGTCACAGGGCATGCATATGTTCAGCTTTAGTAGATATTCCCTGTAGATTTTCCAAAGAGATTGTAACAGTTCACGTTCCCACAACAATATGAGTATATGAGAGATCTAGTTTCTCCACTTCCTTGTCAACTCTTGATGTTGTCAATCTTTTTAATTTCAGCTATTCTTGTGTATATGTAGTGGTATCGCATTGCAGCTTTTGTTTGCATTTTCATGATAGCTAGTAAAGTCCAGGTACCTTTTCATGTCTGTTGGTTACCTTCTTTTGTGACCTGCCTGATGGACTCATTGGCCCATCTTTCCATATGATTGTCTTTTCGCTATTTGTAATTTTTGTATATTCTGAACATGATTCTTTTGTTGGAGAAATCTAATGCAAATACCTTTTCCCACTCTGTAGTTTACCTTTTTATTCTGTTTGTTCTCTTAAAACTTTTCAGTGTACAGAAGTTCTTAATTTTAATATAGTCCTATTTATCTTTTTATAATTTTTTAAATTTAATCTTTATTGTATTTTTTCCATTATCATTTAGTCCCTTTATACCCACTTCCCTCCAGCAGTCACCATACTTTTGTAATGTTGACTTAAAAATATAACAGTTGTTTTATCATCAAAAAATAGTTTTATTCAGGAATAGCAGAGAATTGTAATTCAGGCCAAGCATTCTATAGCAAAAACTATAGGCAAGCCCAGCAAACAAAGGAAAGGAACATTACTTTATAGAGGAAAAGGAGGAAGTTGGGAGGGGGTGCTTTAAAAGAAAGGCCAATAAAGAAAAGCTAAAATTCAGGGTGGTGATGTGTTCCCATTGGCTAAACTGCAACAGTTCCTGTTGGCTGGACTTGTATACCTCTTGGAAATGTTAGGTACACTCTCTTCCTGTTGGGGTGTGTAATTACATCCAGTGATAGTATGTGAGTGCTCTATCTTCTAGCCTCTGCACTCCATTTTATTTTATTTTATATTTTAAAGATTTTACTTATTTAATTTTAGAGAGAGGGTAAAGGAGGGAGAGAAACATTTAATGTGCAAGGGAAACGTCACATCAACTGGTTGCCTCTCGCATACCCCCAACTGGGGACCTGGCCTGAAATTTAGGAATGTGTCCTGGCTGGGATTTGAACCAGTGAACTTTTGGTTCGCAGGTTGGAACTGAATCAATTGAACCACACCAGCCAGGGCTGTATTCCACTTTATTTATTTGTTTGTTTTAAGTATACACTATTAATTATGCTTTTAGAGTTGTCCCAATTTTTCCCCTTTTGCCCCCATCTGCCCTGTACCCCCTTCCCTCTACCAATCCCCACCCTTAGTTCATGTCCATGGGTCGTGCTTATAAGTTCTTTGGCTTCTCCATTTCCTATGCTGTTCTTAACATACCCCTGTCTGTTTTGCACCTACCAATTTAAGCTTCTTAGTCCCTGTACCTTTTTCCCCAATCTCCCCTTTCCTCCTCCCAGCTGATAACCCCCCAAATGATCTCCATATCTATGATTCTGTTCCTGTTCCAGTTGTTTGCTTAGTTTGTTTTTGTTTTTTAGATTCACTTGTTGATAGATGTGAGTTTGTTGTCATTTTAATGTTCATAATTTTGATCTTCTTCTTTTACTTATGTCCCTTTAACATTTCATGTAATAATGTCTTGGTGACGATGTATTCCTTTAGCTTTACCTTGTCTGAGAAGCACTTTATCTGGTCTTCCATTCTAAATGAGAGCTTTGCTGGATAGAGTAATTGAGGTCGTAGTTCCTTGTTTTTCATCACTTTGAATACTTCTTGCCAATCCCTTCTTGCCTGCAAAGTTTCTTTTGAGAAATCAGTTGACAGTCCTATGAGAACCCCTTGTAGGTAATATACTCTCTTTTCTCTTGCTGCTTTTAAGAGTCTCTCTTTATCTTTAACCTTTGGCATTTTAATTGTGATGTGTCTTGGTGTGGTCCTCTTTGGGTCCAACTTGTTTGGGACTCTCTGTGCTTCTTGGAATTGTATGTCTATTTCCTTCACCAAATTAGGGAAATGTTCTTTCATTATTATTTCCCAATAAGTTTTCAATTTCTTGCTCTTTCTCTTCTCCTTCTGGCATCCCTATGATTCAGATGTTGCTGTGGTTGGAGATGTCCCAGAAGCTCCTTATACTATTCTCATTTTTTAATTCTTTTTTCTTCTTGCTGTTCTGGTTGAATGCTTATTTCTTCTGTATGTTCCATATTGTTATTTGAATATTGACTTCATCTCCTCCACTATTGGTTCCTTGTAGATTTTTCTTTATTTCACTTAATGTAACCTTCATTTCTGCCCTGGGTCATTGAGTACATTGGTGCCATACTCAGTGAGTTCTTTGAGCACACTAATCACCAGTATTTTGAAGTCTGCATCTGATAGGTTGGTTATATCCATTTTGTTTAGTTCTTTTTCTGGTGTTCTGGCCTGGGGCTGAGATCCCTAGCCCCCCAGTTATCTCTCCTGATTTTTATCTTCCACAAGTGAGTGTGGGACCACCAATTCTGCTGCGTCTCCACTATATACTTCATCTTGAGCCTCTCTGCCCATCTCTGCTTCTCCCCCTCCTACCCGTCTGGATGAATGTGGCATCTTTAAATCCTTTGTTGTCAGATTTCCATGCAGCTTGATTTTTTGACAGTTCTGGGTGGTGTTTGTTTTGAGGTCTAGTTGTATTTTTTTTCTGTAGTTGTGCAAAGAGGTGAAGCGTGTTTACCTATGCCTCCATCTTGACTGGAAGTCCTCGCATATGATTTCTTTTATATGTGGAATCTAAAAGAGAAAAGACGTTAATAAAACAGAAATTAACTCATTAGATACAGTGAACATTTTGATGGTTGAGAGACTGGATGGTGATTGGGAGGCTGGGTGAAGACTGGAAGGGATTAAGATGTAAAAATTGCCAGTTATAAAATCAGCCATAGGGATGCAAAGTCAATAATATTTAATAGCTATGTATGGTGTCAATGGTGCTAGACTTATTGGGGCAATCATTTAGTAAGTTATATAAATGTCTAATCACTATGTTATACACTGAAACTAATATAATACTGTAAATTTTTAAAAATTGTTATAAGGGAATCTGTTAGTATTCCCTGGTACATCCAGCTGCAAAGAAATGTTTGATTGTAGCAGCTGAAGGAATATGTCCAAGGAGAATAAATTTGCATAAGCTTCTTTGTCTTTTAGTGAGAACACTTACTTGAAGAGTTGAGGACACTGGGGGTTTAAGGGTAAATGAAATTGATTTTCTCCATTTATTAAGGGCAAAAAGACCATTTATCTTCTCTCCTTTTCTTAGAGTGTTTTCTTGGAGGCATAGTAAATCAGAGTCCTGACTCTAACCTTTAGAATAAAGATTAATCTCTCTCAGGATTAAGCCCAGTCTCCAGTTTTCACAGTATAAAGATTTTCCAAGGTTGCGGGCAAAATGGCCTCTATGTATGTAAACAAGGGTCTCTTTGAAGATGTACAGGAAATTATCAACAGGTGTAGACCCTTGTTTTTTTAGGAAATATTATTCTATCTTCTGCTTAACTGTATAAATTATGTGAGATTTATATTTGATTACTAACTTCTAGGCTATTTTTACATGCATGTAATCTGTTAGTGCTTACTGAATAATAAAATTATGTTTTCTTACTCTTCTATATTTGCAGGGAGGGGCCTTTTTGTCAGTGGGATTGATCTTATTTTATTGTTTTTATTTTCCTAACAAGAGTGACATAATAGCCAATTAAGAAACAAGACATGATTTCAAGTAGATTTTCTTTGCTCTTGATGAGTCCATGGTTACCAATTGTCCAGTTGTTTATCAAATCAGTGCTGAATTTGAAGTGAGTGAAGAATTAGCTTCTATAAATAGTCTGCATGAAACCATTACAGGTAAAAATGTTTTCAAGGAAGTTGAGAAAATGCTAATTCAGTGCAACTCGAAGTGGAATCTGGTAGGATCAGCTGGTTAGAGCATTATTCTGATATACCACGATTTTGGGTTTGAGTTCCAATCAGGGCACATACAAGAAGCAACTAGTGAATGCCAAGTGGGAACAACAAATTGATGTTTCTCTCTCTCCCTATCTCTATCTTTCTCCCTTCCTTACTCTGTCTCTCAAATCAATAAAAAAATATGTGGGGCTGAAAAAAGGCTTAGTTCAACAAATTTATAAGCTTTGTGAAAATGTAATGTATTTAAAGCGTATACTTATTTATTGCAGAAAGTATTTTGCAGAAAATATTTCAATTTATCATGTGTTATTAAACTAATAGTGCCAACGGTTGACTTTATTTACTATCACAAACCTAAGCATCATCAGTTTCATGTTTTGTTTTGTTTTTACCAGAAATATAAGTTGAATATCTTGATTTGCCCTACCACACGACATTTTGATGGCTTAGCAGTGGTAAAGTTTTATTATGATTTTTGAGGAAGAATCAAGAGTAGAATCTAATAGAATTTTATAAATATTTTCCAAGCAATGAATATGCTGAATTGAATCACATATCATGGACTGATATCAGTATTTGGCAGTACCTATTGGTATGAAAAGACATAAGGTACATAAAAATTATTGCAGGTGAGTGTTAACAGATGAACATTTACAAATGATTTTGGTGATACGTTGAACCCCAACTAAGCAAAATGTGCTCCCAAAAAGAATTTCATCCTTCTCATTGGTAGACCCATATTATAAAAATTGTATCCAATTATTATAATTTTAGTATGATTGCTATCATTTTAAAAATTATGGAAATTTGTTTTCTTGTTAAATAAGTACTTATATCATAAATGGCCTCAATTTTGCTTTTTTTGGTCTCCAATGCCTAAATATTTACTATACAGTCCTTTACAGAAAAAAATTGCTGGTCTCTGCTCTAGACAGTGCCCAGCAGTAAAGCTGAAAGTATGCCCAGTAATTTCTTTTGCTTGTTTCCAAGTTTTGGATAGTTTTTTCCAATAGAGAGAAACACATCTCTTCCTTAATGAAGGTTATATTCTATACAGGAAAACTAGCAATAAATAAAAATGAATAACATAGTTAAGAGAGTATTATGATGAAAATAAGATAATGTGATAGAGTGAAGAGGGTGCCATTAAATTGAGTGGCATTAGATTGGAAGGCATTACTGAAGAGGTACCAGTGAGTTAAGCTTGAGTGACAAGAAGGGACAGATGGGCAAAGATCTTGGGGAAGCATTGGGAATATTAAGTGCAGAAATATTAAGTCAAGAATGGATTTGTTACTTTTGAGGGAAATGAAGAAGCCACAGTGGCTAGACCAAGATAAGAAGTGAGCTATAGGGAGAGGGCAGGCAGTGACCAGGCCAGCCTCCTGCATCTATCATGAGGCTTTCCCCCAGGTTCTAAGGATAATACATCTTTTTTGCACATGGTTTCACCATTCGTACTTGCCTATCTGCTGTTGTTTTTTTACTCACAGTGGCCTTGTGAGGGACATTATGTAACTGAGGTTAACTGAAAGTCCTGCTTCCTTTGCTCTGGATCCTATTCTAGTAACTTTTACTCATTATGTTCTTTTTTCCTGTCTGATGTTGCAGGAAATGATCTCTGAAGTCCAGCCCAGCTCTGACACCTCGTTCGCTGTAGTTAGCATGTAATAGAACCAGGAAGCCTGGTTCAATGCTTATTCTGCTATTTCATTCTTTTCCTTTTTTTGTGACATCCTGAGGGAGTGGAATAGATAAGGATGTTTAAAAATTTGGCTAAAGTGAGTTTCAGAGGTCATCTGTGGATTCCAATTATCTAACCTATTTCATTCTTACTAGACTTAAGATCCTGGAGAGATTTATATATCTCTGTCTATTTTTTAAAAAATATTTTATTGATTATGCTACTACAGTTGTCCCATTACCCCCCTTTTATTCCCCTCCACCCTGCACACCCTCTCCCAACCACATTTCCCCCCTCTAATTCATGTCCATGTGTCATAAGTTCTTTAGCTTCTACATTTCCCATACTATTCTTGCCCTCCCCCTGTCTATTTTCCACCTACCATCTATGCTACTTATTCTCCGTACCTTTTTCCCCCTCTCTCTTCCTCCCACTCCCCTGTTGCTAACCCTCCATGTGATCTCCA